>OY735223.1:10386610-10826610 GCA_963457665.1 Thysanoteuthis rhombus
AATACTAAAACAGTCAAATTAAAATCTCATTTTTCAAATAGAAAATTTTTGTAAATAATTATCTCAAACCAGAGCTGAAGGTTTAAAAATAGTCAAAAGGAACATACAGTTTACATAAAATTCAAATTATAGCACACATTCTTTATATTAGAATTTCAAATGCTAAAAGGTACTATTTCAGATAGAAATGAGTTTTTAACTACATTCAATTTTATGATTATTTTCACCTAATACTGAGGTTTGAGCCCAAAGTTTTAGGGTCTCCAATTCAATCACAATTAATGGTTACTG
Source organism: Thysanoteuthis rhombus (assembly GCA_963457665.1). Classification (NCBI taxonomy): domain Eukaryota; kingdom Metazoa; phylum Mollusca; class Cephalopoda; order Oegopsida; family Thysanoteuthidae; genus Thysanoteuthis; species Thysanoteuthis major. The sequence continues at coordinate 10,386,902 of OY735223.1, forward strand.
AATTATCATTTGTAATAAGAATGAATATCTTAAGTTAGTTCTTACTTGTAAGTTAAATTCAACTTGAATAAAAAACATGATAAATTCCAAGACAAACTGACACATGCTAAAATATAGAAAATCCTTGAAATTTTTGCCTAAATGAGAAATTTGAGATTTTGAATTTTGCTAAAATTACGAAGAAACCCAAAGTACATTTTTCAAATAGAAAAGACGAAATAACACTAAAATGCAGGCATCACTCAAAATTCTTATTAATGAATATAATATAAAATAGCAATCCATACATTAGTAAATTAAAGGTAATGTAGGCAGTCTATTCATATACCCATCATCCCATAAACTTCTAATCAACATTATCTACTCCCTCACATGTTCAAGTAAACTGAGAATAATACAATACACTAGAGCCACAAACGATACCAACATAATCCCAAATATCAAGGTCAAGATAAAACATCCCTCAGAAAACAATTAAGCATTCATTCATAGATAACTCCTATACCTAGCTCACACCCTTTGAAATGTAAGTTACAACCACCAACAAAAACATTCACACGACTGACAACAATAAAACAAAATGAATAACTCCTCCTACACATAGTGACACCCACAAGAATCTTTTGCCTGATGAGGCCCAGAGGGCAGAAACATAAACTTGTTCATGTAGCAAATCTACTTCACACACACACACACATATATATATATATATATATATATATATATATTACACACACACACAGAGAGTAAATTAACGAAAACCATAAATTTCATAGAAGTACAGTGCAGTGATAATCAGATATCCTTTTTTGATGATTTGTGATTTTTACATTTTTTTTTTTGCTATAAAGCAAACTTTCTTGCTCAATATCACAAAAGTGAAGGGAGACCTTTTCCCTTAGATGTTTTCATGACCTATTCTATCCATAACTTTTCTATGATGTGGTTTTTCGCAGTTTGCTGAAAAAAAAAAAAAAAAAAAAAAATCCCCTCTAAATTATTCAAGACTCAACCACAAATTAGAAAACCCATGAATAGCAAGGGATAATTAACTACAAATGGAGACACATAAATTAGAATCTATAAAGCACATTTAATGATTTTGAAACTTATCCTACTGATATTATTAGGTAACAACAAATCATCCATAGATTACAGATCCTTACCTTGCTTGCATACTGGGAGAGCTCTTTCTTGAACTGTTGTTCATGTTGTTTTATGAGAGCATGGGCTTCAGTGGCTAGCCCCTGAGATGATTTTTCAGCTTGGGAGGCAAAAAATTTTTTTTTGGCTTGTTCTAAATCCTGGAGCTTTTGCTTATGGTGGAATATTCTTTTTTGCAGACAACGGCGATATGATTTCATAGATTGTTTCACTTTACTCTTACTTGGTTGGCCACACGTATCTCCCTGCAAAAAGCTCCACCGATTAGGTAGGAAAGTACCTACAAGAAAGCATACAAGAATCTGTAATACTTACATCAAGATACACATGAACAGACAAAATTATTGCCATGTTAATAGAGAGCCATTTTGAAAGGAGGAAATTTATTGTATTTTTTAGTGAATCTATAGAAATGTTATTAAAGCAATTCTTGCCCAATATCACAAAATTAGGGGTCAAAAGAGAAGTTTTTCTCTTCAATGTTTTTATGACTGATTCAGTCCATGACTTACAGGAGTCAGCTAAATCTGAACTGCAGCTTCATTGAATATGTGACATACCATAAAGAAAGTGTCTCCTCATCTATCTTTGGTTGGTGAACTATTAAATTCACTATTGGAATATAAAGCTATATTCTCAAACAAATCAACGTTTTATGGTTAAAGAAGACATTTTAACACAACATATTCTAGCTGCTGTTCTATCAATACAGACAAATTTGATCCACAAACAATATTTTGTTTAAAAGAAGAATTTCATAATCCTCATGGAAGTTTATGTAGGTGTATATGCCTATAATGAAAAATAACAATTTTGTATGATCATTGTTTCATTTTTTTTTCATTCAATTTGGCCTGCAAGATATAAAAACATTAATCTGGGTTGCCACCAAAAAGGTTTGCTAATCTCAGACTTTGGAGAACTAAATTCAAGGCAGATTTACAAGGAAAGGAATAGAAATATCAAAAATAATTTTGTCAATTTTGTAAACGAAAAAATTTTGTTGAATGAATATGTACTGAACAAATATATCATTCATGGTATGGAGGAATTTTTTTTACTCACTGACATCAACTTTATTTTCTTCAATAATAGACGAAAATTTATGCAAGACATGTACCTCTATAATGAAAGATCCAATTTTTGATAAATAAATACATTTTTGCAATATTGAGTTTTTGGAGCATAGAACTTGATTTTGAACTATTTATAATGGAATGATAGCAGCCAATAGTTAATATCTATTTTTTATTTTTTTTTTGCATCAATCTTCAATTTTATGCAATTCATTTCCACTTCATTTTTGATGAAAAATTTGCTGAAAAAGAAAATTGTTTTACAAAATATCTTTCAATTAGCAAGAAAGTTCCATTCTTAAAATTCTATTTATTGAGGAGTTCTATGAATTCAAGACTCAAAGCTGTAAATAATTCGCAAAATCTATGAACACACAGACTTATTGCAGAGGGTACAAGAATCTCACTTTACTAAGAAGAAAACAATTTGATTTGAAAAAAAAAAAGAAAAAAAAAGGTTTTCACAAATGAAATAAAAGAAAAAAAAAAAAGAAAAGAAAACATGAAAGAGACACTATACAATTAAATGGACAGATGAATTCATAATACTCAAAGATGTTACAGGTAAGATTTGAATATTTACATATGTTGACAAAAAGAGAAAAATTAAAAGCAAACAATTTTGAAATATCCCAAAGGCAAGGGAAATTTTTGCTTAAGGAGTTCAACTTTTTAAAATGGTTATCAACTGAAATGATGACTAAGCTCAAAATCACCTGATATGTATGAAGAGTTGTAGCTTAATGGCCAAGAGAAACAAAAGCTTTGCTCTCCTTATTAGCAATACAGAAGTAGAATGTATAGTATCAGAAATGAATTAGGTCTTAACAAAAGGGAATATGACAATGGAAATACCACATGCATGTACAAAATTTCTTCACCCCTCTCGCCGGGACTCAAGAATTAGGAAAAAAATAACTCATGAGCCTTTCCTCTCAGCTCAACTCATTTCCAGTTCCATACGCAAAGAATTAAGATTTAGTCTAAGATGGATGGGCAAAAGTACATTTTATACTACAAGAGCAATAGTCAGCATTTATAACTTGGATTAAATAAGCTTAAATATTTTAAGAGGCAGTGTCATAAATTCTCATCAGTAATTACCCGTGTCCTTCTCTTTGCGAGCAGCCTTGTCTAGGTCATCACTGAATCCATTTTGCATTGTGTTGTCAAGGTTACGGCACAAGAATAGAAGGATCCAACCAATCAGAGTCAAGTCAACATTTCCTGAAAATAATGAAAATTGATTAAAAGCAACAGCTGTTTCAATATATATGTATTTATATATATTTTTGAAAAAAGTATAACAAGGCAGCAATCCTTCATTTAAACATACATTGTTACAAATAAACAAAGAAAAATAACATTAATTGCAGTTATTTATCAAATATAACTTAGAGCAAGAGGTGATGAATATATTTCAAAATGTAATATTTTACATTATAAAATACTAAAAACAAAAAAATTTTTTTTTGAAATAAATGCAGTGAAAGTAAAAAAAATAAAAAACTGAATAATAATTTTGACTTGTTAAACAATACACCCTAGTTTTACTTATATAAACAAAAAACTTTCGACAACTGTTTCAGCCTTAATAAATTTTTAAAGTTACTTTTCCTTCAAAATACAATTTTTGGCTTCTAAAATCATGCAAGTCTTTCGAAATTATTATCTATAATCATCTAGAGTGAAATATCTGAAGCTTACAACCAATTTTTTTTTTTTTGTAAAACAATTTTCTGGGAGAAACTTCATGAGAGAGAGTTTAAGCAAATTTCCATTATTATAAAGATATAACCTCAAGCAATTTTAGTAAATTTAACAAAATGTTCAAAATACTGTAAAATAACCATAAAACATTGATATTTTCTAACTGAAAGAAAGATTCATGGTATCATCAAAACTGATAAAATCTATCATAGCGAAAATGATGCGTTGGACAGACCTGTGGGCATTCTAGAAACTCCCGCTGGACTGGGCATCAAAGGTGCTACTGCTCGCACCAACATGGCTAACAGACTTTCCAAAATGTTTACTGCTGTTGGGCCCATTAAAGATTTCTGACCCAAAGCTGTTAATAATACGAACACCCTGAAAATTAGAAAAATGTTTATTTCAATGAATTCAAATAGGATCAAATTATAATTGTCTTTATCTTTATGCTTTATCAAAACATGAATTGATCATGAACTAGAAAGCAATCAAAAGCCTTTGCTATTAACTATTTATAAACTATTTATTTACTGAACAATAATCAGTAGATAAATAGTTATGATAGAGGTGAAGAAGTAACAGTAAAAAGAAATCCAAGATCTGCCCAAGAATTTAATCCATTCTTCTTCAGCCAATGGCCTACCCTTTGACAAAATGTCATCAAAATTCATTGAGAACTATTGGAGATATGATGTGGACATACAGATGGACACACATGAATGAATATGTATCTCTTTCAGTTTTGTTGGCAAAAAAAGCCATCTTTTCGAACTACTAGAAAGGTGTTTCATCAGGGTGTTATAGTTTACAAGCTGGCCTCAGAATGTTTGATACTTACCAGGTATCCCATACTTCTTATTTTGTGTCAAAACCGAAGCTATGCTTAGTAAACTATTCATACTATAGTATTATATTAGTATAATTTTAATTATTAGTTGTTTAGAGATTATTATATACTGCTATTAAAACATGGGTCTTATGAAACATTCAATCATAGTTTCAATATTTTATGTAACTCCCCAAGTGGATTTTGCTACCTAATTCATTTCACTTTCCACATGACAAACTTATTTAGATATATCAAGTTGTAACTGTTAAAAGAGTGCAATAAATTTATAAAAGCAATAAAATGTTGAAGAAAAAAGGATTTGAAATTCTCTTTGCTTGAGATAAACATTATTATGGCAATGTTCCAAAGGATTGCAACAAGCAAATACATTCGGCTTTTCTATCTGAATTTCATCACTAATTATTTTGGTTTCATTAACAGATTATTATCCCTTTTTCAACTAATCGAGTGATTGATTTTGAGCTTTTGTATTCTTCTGAATCAGATCATGATGAAATTATTTCTCTAAGAAATAAACAGTTACAGATTTGTAAATTCAAACAAAATATCATTCAACAGTGTGTAAATAATTGCAAAAGAGATCTTTTCAATCTTGATTAATAGATGTTACCTGTCTTGTGGAAAAACTTGTTTGTATTCAGAATGGAAGAATCTCTGCAAGATATTACCAAGAAATTCTCCCCACCAGGGTTGAGTGCCGCATACTCTCACTAGTAACATGCCTGAGAGAATCTGGATACGTCGAGTACCTGAGATACACATGTGTCTGAAGAGAGCCTCACAAGTTTGAGGGCTAAGGCTGGTGTATAAAGAAATTGGAAGCTGTGGAATGGATGGTGATCCATTGGTCATACTAATCAGAGTTTCAAGCAGGCACTCCAACAGGAAACGCAGTTTATCAGTTGGGGCTTTCTTCAGTTGCTGGCTCAAGTCAATAGTTTCCAAATCTGAAATATTGCAATTTTTTAGCAATGATTTAAAATTTCAAAAGCAAATAGGCGAATACATGATAACAGCAATAGTTACCTTCCCCGTTTTAAAATGGCCACTGCTCCAACAGCAGAAATATTCAAAGTCAGATGCTGATAACCCTAGTCCTAAATACTAACCCTGAAAAACAACAGACCCCCCCCCCCAAAAAAACCAAACACTTTATTCTGCAGCTGGGACGGTGACCATTTTAAAACAGGAAAGGTAATAATTGCTATGATTTTGAGCCCATTAATACCAATATGCAGTCAAGGATTATTTCCCTTCTATCACTGATAAGAAGCAACACTATATATTCTGCTTTAATAGTTCATTTGAAATACTGAAAATTGAACTAATTTGAAACGAGTATTGTCAAACGTGGGAAGAGGCTAGTTTTGAACAATGAAATAGCAGATCAAAAGTGAAAATTTTGTATAATTAAAGAAGGAAAAAAAAAAAAAAAGGCCAGGCTGTTGCAGTGTCGAAGTCCAATCTCATTTCAATTCTGACTCAAGTTGATTACCGCAACTTATATATTGTATATCTAATAAATAAAAAAATATTTAAAAAGAAAATATTTCTAAGTATAAGTATATCTATTTATTAGAATGAAATAAGTCTTGGCGTATTTGTAACAAACTTTTCTAGATGTGTAAATCTTGTCAGTTTGGCTCAGTTGGTAATACAGCCGCCTACCTTGATACCATCAAATCACAGTAAGAAAAATGTTCATTTTGTAAATGTATCTATTTACTTAATAGAAATAAACTCTTGTGTATTTCTAGCATAAGTTTCCAAGGACATGCAAGACTTGTCAGTTCAGATCAGATGGTATCACACCCACTTGTTGATCACTTCATTGTGATTTCAAATCAGGGTAGGGAAATGTCAATTTTTTTTAATATTTTTGGTTCAACATGACGGGATAGACAAACAGTTTAGAGTATTCTCCCTTTCATTTGGTGAGGATCGTTTTTGTTATTATAGAAGAAAAACAAAGTTAACTCCAGACTTTGACAAGGATTATACTTGTTTTATTTATCCATTGTCTTAGTTCCTTACAAGCAAGACGAAACCATAACATTTTTGGTTCCAATCCTGATTGGTAAGATATCATTCAGTGAGAAATTACACTGATATATTCAAAATCAAGTATCAAGATGAATAATATTTGTCTTGCACTTCAACCACTAATAAATTGACTTTTCAGACAATATAGAAAACATTAACAAATCTGGGATGGGGGTGGGGGTTAAATCAAGTGACAATAGGAAATTGTATCATACCTTTCTTGGGGAGACCAAGTCCAAGACCTCGTTGTAGTCTGTCAATAGCACGCTGACATAGATTGAGCTGTTGCTGAAGCTGAAGGCAGTCATTGTAAATACAAATAATTTTGTCATCAACACATTTCTTTTGATTCTTTTGAAGATAGTATTGGGTGTGATCACTGGCTGACTGAGAAGCTGATAGCGAGGTCAACAGTGTGTCTAGTTGAGTCTTGGTCAGACTGTAACGGCACTGAATGTCTTCAAGCAAAGATAGGAAGAGTCCTAACTGAGAAAAGATCACCTGTTGTTGCTGCTGTTGTTGTTCATGACCATTTTGTGCTGTATTGTTATTGGTTGTAGTAGACGTGTTTGGTGTACCAACTGTTGCAGATGATGAGTGACCATTGGGGACATAATGTTCAACATAACTACTCCATTCCCACGGGAAAATGAAGCTGTGTCCATAGAATGAACCAACAGGAATCTTTGATCTTGTTGTACTACCTCCATATCTACCAATAGTTGTAATCTGCATACAAAAATAATGTTAATAAAGAAATTTTTGTTTCAAAACAAGGCAAAAAAAAAAAAAAAAAAAAAGAAGACATTTTCAGACAATACACTCAGTAAAATGGCAGAGCACAAGAGGGAATTACATGGTCAGAAAAAAAAAAAATCAATAGCAACGGCTGGGACAAATATATTTACAAAATTTTATTTCTTTAATTTATTCTTTATGATCCTTCTAAAAGCTGTATTTTGTATGAAGACACTAAAATGGATATAAAGAGAAAAACAAACAAGAAATAAGCTTTTATTGTTATCATTAGATAAAAAATTTTCTTTAAATTTAACTTTAATTGTTGCCCATAAATTTTTTTTTACTTCTACAGAAAGTGTGAAGGACAGAAGAAAATACCAATAACGAAATTAACTTTTGAAACCGTCAAAGAATTTTTACATTTTCTACATCTTGAAAAACAAATAAGTTTATCCAGTCAAAATTCAATTGTGAAATTGATCATTAGGTTGATGCACAGTTTCCAGTGCCATCTTTTGAGCAAGGTTAAGAACATCTTGGAAATGTTCTGGAAGTTTACTCAGCTCCTTTTTCATGCAGGCACACTCTTAAAAAAAAAAATGCTGGCAGAAAAATTATAATTTTACTTTTTTTTTACAAAAACTCATGGCTGAATATAAAGGCTCATTTGACACCTTCTTTATGGAAGCTGCATTGTAAGCCAAGCACTGCAGCACATGTCAGGAATGGTTCATGGATTTCAACAAGATTCTGAGAACAACGAACAGTTTGGAAAACCTCAAAAGTTGAAAACTGAAGAATAGGAACATTCGAAGGAAGATGCAAACACAAAGAGGTGAATTTTGAATGATGCACTCGAACAGATGATAACACTCTTCTTAAAGAAATCGACTAGTGATTTGGCTTCATGCTGCAAATGCGATGCAGCAAACAATCATGGAGTCAAGTTTATTCGTTTGCATCCCCCAAACTATAAATTTGACATGAAGTTTGATTAAGGTTGGGTCCAACACGTTTGAAAATGTGCGGGCACAGGTTGCAATGAACCCAAGTCCTTGCGCATGATTTCACAAAGACGTTGGGACAAGCTGGACTTGGTCCACAGGATGAATCCTTTAGTGCAAGAATCCCTAAGTCTTCACGCATGATTTTGCAAAGTCATTAGGACAGGCTTGACTTGGTTCACAGGATAGATCCTGTTGATGCTCTCAGGACAAGCTTGAGCATGCTGGTCAGTGATTCCAGGATGGGGAACAATCCCTGACAATGATCACCTCTCAGCCCAAAAGTGTCAAAGAACAGATACTAGACTTTGATCTTAGCCAAGAGGCCAAGAAGAGCTTCCACATGTAGAATATTCTACGGACCATCATTCTTTTATTATGACATACACATTTTACCAGAAAGATGGTATGAGGTCATAGAAAACTAGGGAAAATACTTTGATGGTGTTATGAATTTATATGAATAAAATGTTTGTTTTTGTTTAAAAGCTGGACATTTTTGCATCAACCCGATACTTGACAATACAGATTAGAGTTGTAAATTATAAAAATAGATGCCATGAGTAACCACACACAATTTTTTTTCATAAAAAAAAAAAAAAAAAAAAAAAATTGAGGAATAAGTACAGAACCTTTAGGTAGCGGCAGATGGGAGGTGGCATAATGTTGTTCATGATGAGAGATCGGATGCCAATATCTGCAGCAATGACAAGTCTTTGACCATCAACCTCTTCACTCTGCACCCACACATCAATGGACAATGAAGCCAAATCGGCACAAGCGGGGATGATCACATCTGTCAATAATACTGGTTTACCAAGATCCAAAATAACAAAGCGACGTGCACCTACAAAAAATAAATTAAGTTTTTAGCAATTTATGTGACATAAGTCAGCTTTTCACTTGAATTACTGCAGAGTAAAAATAGACATTGAATATCGATAATCTTTTTTTTTACTACATTTAGCAATTTTTATGGTGCTTCATTCAATGCCTAATAAAGATCAAGAGCTGGTTAAAAAAATATCTTTTTTTATAAATATCAAATTTGTCCCAAGTAAAATTCATTTCTTTATGACAAAAATAAAGTCAAAATGCAGAAAGGTATCTACTACTAGCTCCTGAATAGGCATTCTTTGATGTTTCATTGTATTTCCAAAAACACTGTTTTATTTTTTATATTTAGTGTAATGAGATTATTCTGACGGATGCTATTTTTACTAACTATGAAATTAAAACAATTCATTGAGATACAAAAATTAAAATCTTTTTTAGTGTTGAACTATTCTAGTGAATTGATTTACTTCTGTAGTCTAATTTGATAATTTGTAATACACAGGAAGAAACTCCTTCATGAAATATGGAACTTATGTTATTTATTCCTGGGTTATACCAAATTTATCTAAAATTAATCTATTGCATGAGAAAGCTCATTTCATCTATAAAAAAGACAACAACAAAAAACAAAAAACAATTGAAATTAAAACAAATGTTAGTGCATCAAATTCAAATCTTATATAAAGATTCTTCAAATCTTTTAATTATTCAAATGGACAATTATTTTTAATACACATTGATACAAATAAATGGTGAAATTTTATGCTTTCATTAGAGAATGACATTTTTAAAAAAAATAAGAATTAAAAATAATAGTAATTCACAGATAAGGTTAAAAAGAAAAGTGACGAAAATTAAGTTTTTTTTTTTGCTCAATTTCCATTGGGCCATATATTTCAGCAGCTACTGGGGAAAAAAAAAAAAAAAAAATTAGTATTAGTTACATTTTCACCATTCCAAACATTTCTGCATTAGATTTCATTGCACTGTTTGTCTGTGGACCTTAGAATGGTATTTTTTCTTCACTAACTGTGATCAGAGAAAATTTTCAAATTGTGAAGAAAGATTGTCATTTTGGGGTTCCAAGATAAACTGCAGTGCAGCAAAATCTAAGAGAAATGTTTGGATTTTAACATAGAAAAATAAATTTTTTTATCATTGGTAAAAAAAATTCATTTTTTCATTTATTCTTAGAATTTCAAATTAATAGACTGTTCACCATGCCAATTGTGAAATTCCAAACTTTTGCCCAGTTATTGTTAAAAACACTGCACACAAAAAAAAATAGATAAATAATTAGCGATTGTTATTTTTTGAAAAAACAAATTGCAAGCTTAAACTGCTTAATTGTACAAAATATAACTAATTGCGCAACATCAATTTCCAAGTATCCCTTAAAACTGAGCAACAAAAGAATAATGTATAGAATCAATTGAACGGGGGTGGGTGACTTTTTTCTTTTAACTTCATTATGATATAGCCCACAATATTGAACCAAGTGAAACAAACAAGATTCATTTTTATTACTTATATACTTCATACTGTATATTTCAGCAGATTAGACATTTGAAGCATCCAAAAAAGACTCTACAAATGGGGTTGTGTAATAGGCTAGACACAAATACAGTGACTAAACATTGAGCTAAGACCATGAAATTCAGACTGAAATTGAGGTCCTGTGTAGTCTCATCTGAATGTCGCCTTATCCACTGAGAGATATGGTAACTGCAGAGGAGACAGTGGAAACAAATGTAGAATGAAAAGGTAAAGAAAGTGTCACAATTTTCAGCGTAAACAAATCACAACTGTATCTTATCTAAATTCTTGGGATTTCCAATGAACAAAAAAGAAAATAGCAACAATGTCAGAAATAAAACTACTTTTAACACTTGACAAATTTGCACAGAAGACAAGAGGCTTTTCCAAATTTCCTCAAAAAGAGGAAAACTACAGTGTAACAGTGTTTTAATGTTGGGAATATACTATGCTATTGTGGATAATATTAGATTTTGTCATTTTTGGTTATCCATACTTCAACTATCCCATGAGATACTGGTGAATTTATGAGGGCTTCCATCACATAAGTAAAGAAAGGTGATAATACCAACTTGACAGATAACAGATACCCACTGTAAACAGATGTATTTTTCACTATATTTCAAGTAATATTTTTGAAAATCCAGTCAAGAAATCATTAATTTAGCAAATTTTTGTCGAATACAATATTTTTTTTATAATAACTACTTTTTTTTGAAAACTTAATTGCAGACTTTAAATTTTTCTATTAGCAGACATCAATCATGGCATCACTGAAGTTGATTTTGAATGACCTAATTAGCAAAAACAGTCAAAAACCTACTCCAAGTACGCAAAAGTAATTTTTTCCATACAATTTATCTGGACATATTTGGAGGAATATCTATACAAAACATGAAAGGTGAAGATGGTCTACATGCTTAGATTTGAACAAAAACATAGCATGACAGGTTTTGTGCATTACAAAACAATAGATACTGGCTGTTACACACACACACACACACACATATAACACACATATATATCGGTGCTGCATGAACTGAATTTGTTGAGACAGGTGACTCTTCCCACTTACTTTCCAACCATTAATAGACAAAAATCAATCTCTAAACTGTAGAACATTTAAAATGGAATGATAAATGAGAATAGTACACCAAAAATAGAAATTTTAGAATCTTTTGACAAAGCAAAACAATTCTTAACTAAATCTCACCTGAATGCATTCTTTCTACAACAAGAACCTGTGGTGAAGGAGGTTGTAACAGATGGGGAAGCACCATTTGTACTCTTTGTTTATTATCACATTTCTCTCCTCCTTGGCTCTGAAAATAAAACTCAGCAAAATTAATTCTATTGGCCAAGTTGAAATATTATTTAACAAATAGTTAACTATTCAAAACTTCAAGGTATCAATCTAAGTAATAACTTGACCTATTTTTTGCAAAATGTCTAATTCTATAGATACTATTTTAGACATCTATGAAAAAACCGAATTTCTAGTTTCCTGTGTTGTATACAAATGAATGTATTAATATTGTTTGTAGTAGTGAATTGCCTTTCACAAATGGCAAGCAATATTACAAAAATTTGCATTATCAAAAAAAGAAGGGAAAAAAAAAAAAAAAAAATCAAAAACTCACTTTATCACCAAGTAAAGATGGAACTTTGACAAAAAGTGGTCCATTGTCATTCGGGGCTCCAGCAGCCAGATAAGGTGAGGCTGTTGTAGACCAGTTTTCATTGGGTGGAGACAGAGGTGGGGTCATGAACAAAGGTGTTGTTTTTGGATTTTGTGGTGGCTGCTGTTTATAAGCTTGTTCAGAGTTAGTGCCAGGCTTGACAGTTTTCAGAACTGTGCTGAGAAGCTGTTTGATAGATTCAACATCCTTCTTAGATTGCTGTACTTTAGTCGCTAACTGCTGCACTTGCTGTTCAGCCATGGCCAAAGATGAAGGCAAAGATGCCATCGTCGTCCCTGTAGCAGCACTTGACAGGCTCTCCCCGAAATTGACAGTGCCAGAAAGACTTGAAGAGCCAACAATTGGAATGTTGCCTGAGCCTGAAGGGCCAGAGTCAAGACGCTCCATTTTAGTGCCATCACTGGTTGCATGGCATGTGAAGTGAAGGGGTTCCACCTCAAGAAGGCCAAGAATGTTGTGCCTCAAGTATTCTGATGGAAATTTGTCACAGTGCTTATCTGATAAGTGATTGAACAAATCATAGTAGTCCATCTCATCTTGCTGGTTTGGAGGTTGGAAACTTTGCCCGTTTGTGTTTCCAGCTGCAGCAGCTGCATACGTATATGACGTGCTGGATGGTCGCAGGCTACTGGCTGGGTAAATGTCAAACAGGTCAGGATCAAATGGATGGCCTTGTAATCCATATCTGAAATGGATTGAAAGAAAGCAGAGGACAATCATTAGATAAATGATTTTGAAATGTTTCAAGTTCACTTGACAATTTTGGTAAATTCTGCAACAAACGAATTTAGAAAAATAATTTTAATTATGTTTTTTGCAATTTGGAAACATTTTGAAGAATATAGTCTAATCAGAATACTTAATTGCATCTCTTACATAAAGGGTATTCCAAATATAAGACATTGTAAAATGGTAGAAATCGAAACAACTATTGTCTAATATTAATTCATTAGTGCTTGACCAAATACAAGAATAGATGCTTCAAAAATAGTTGGACCTCAAGGAGTTTGACTATTGAGAGAATGGAGAAGAATTTGAGAAAAAGGCAGAGGCAGATTATAGAAAAATTCTGTTATTGATTTTGTTCAATTTCTTTACCTGGCCTTTAGTAGTGAGTGGAGTGGAGTGTCCCGATCATGATAGTGCTTAGCCACAGTAGTTAACATGTTGACACATTTCTCAGCAACCAGGGTAGCATTCATACATTTGACAATGTTAAGTAATGTGAAGAACCAACGGAGGGCACCAGCAGAATAACCAGATGGAAGCAGAGGAAGACACTCAAGTAGGGCTTGGAGCAGGCTGAAACTGAATGATGGAGCAGCATCTGGATCGGAGCAGGTTTTGCAGAATCTAAAAAGGAATCATTTAATATAACTGAAATTCAAAACAAATTCTAAAAGAAAATTGTTTCACTATTTACACAACCAGACATAATTATTTTTGTAAACGACAATACTAGTTCAACTTGGAAAGCTTGTTTTGAGTAGTTTATTAAGTTACAAAATTTGTGAAAATTGTTTTCTCAATTTAAATTTATCAGTGACTAAACAATGCAACGAACATATCTCTTAATATTACTAATTATGATAGATGTATTTTTGATAGGTTTGAATTTAATTGCATTTAGGCACATCTTTTTTCTTCAAGCATTACATGAAGTATACAACACAAATGAAGCATAAGAATACATCAATCAATATTCTGAACAAATCTTTGAGGAATATCATCTTGAATTTTATCACTAGATGAAGGTTTGTCAATTATTGATTTTTTTTTTTTTTTTTTACTAGTATTTCATTTTAACTCCGGTTGCTTTTCATCAGAACTATTCAGACCATCATTCTGTGGCTGTTAATTTTGTGTACTTCATTACACAGATTCCTAAATATCCAAGGGAAAATGTTTAGCATTTGGCAATGTAAGTTCAAGTTTACAAGAATATTTTTTATATCAGATGTTACTTACTCCATACAAAGTGCCAAGAAGCGAGAGGCTTTGTGCCCAGTTGTTCTTGTTCCTCTTATGAAACTGGCTTTAACCAAACTAAGCAGTTCCTTCTTCACAGTCACTAAAATGCTGTTGTTGAGAGTTCTGCAAACATACAAAGTCATACACATGACAGCAAAAAAAGAAAGGAAAAAAAAAGGGGGGAGAGAGAAAGAGAGATCTTTATACCATAATTGAGATTAGAAAAAGAATCATATAACTAGATAACAATAAACTATGTGCTTTCTTGAGGTGAGTCATTAAGTGATCAACATTCATATATAGTGAAAGTTATCAACATTATTCAGACTTTTCTTCAACTTTTGGATTATAAGTAGTTTTTCTCCAAACTCAAATAGGTTGAAGTTTTTATAAAAACGAATTCTTTCAATTTCTGTAATCAGAGCTTCTCTCATATAGGAGGTATATAATTCTATGGTGTGCATTCATAGAAGATATGAAGAGTTGCAGGAAATAACTCAACACCTATAACCAATAATACGAGTTACTTTGTGAAAATCAAATAGCCAACAATATCAAAACAGGCCAAATCCATAGCACTGTTAACGAGACAAAATAGAAGAAATATTTTTTTCCATCACTAGAAATTCGGGGAGATACTTAACCTCTTCAATGGTTTCAGCATGAATGAAAAAAAAAAAAAAAAAAATAAGAAAACAAAAGTTGTCAGCAATTGAAGTTAAAATTTGTTAGCAAATAATTCATTGCAATAATTCTGTTTAAACTCCTGACTGAATTAAATAATAATGAAACACAAAAGCAAAGACATTGAATATTAAAATAGCAGGCACAAAAAAATTTGATGTTCTGCAATTGCTATGTGTTAGAATATGTATTGTACGAAAGAATGAAGAGGTAAAAATCTGTTAGAATTATTTTGGGTTGGGATACTTACTTTCGAGAAGGATCATTCATCTGCACAGCTGCAATCCAACAAAGAATGTCAAGGGCCAGGTTCTGATGGTGATCCTGACTGGTACGGATGCTAGTTTGGTCCGGGTCAGTGACTGCAGTCAGGAGATTCTCATGGAATTCACTAGATTCTATCATTACATTTCTATGCCATCTAAATAATAACAAATACAGGTTTTCATGAATCAATATTAGGTGCAATATTTGAATAGGGTACAACACAAAAGAATCTTCGTACAGATAACTGCAACAATTGTTTCCACAAATTTACTCAAGTCCAATATATCAAAATGATTCAATTGGAAAAAAAAAAAAAAAAAAAAAGAAAAAAAGTTCACAAGTTGATAAGACACACTGAATAATAGAAAATAGAATAAAAAATCCAGTTCAATAACTTGCAGATATAAGATTAAGACTCATACTACATGGAATGAAAACTTTATTCATTAACAAGTGATTTTTTTCTTTACCTTTCTTTTGGCACATTAGTTTTCTTTGTTTTTCTGACAGTTATGGATATTTCCTGTATCCAGTCACATCCCTGAATGTTCTCCAGTTTCATCTTAGGTGTAGAAGACACCCTTTCTGAACTGCCCAGTCCTGGGTATGGAATGTTGTCAAAGAGAGATTTTATGGACTTCACTTTTTGTTTGTCAGATACAGAGCTGTTTGACAGTGGAGTTGATTTTTTCTTGCTTTCTGAAGGCTAATAAAAAAAAAAATCATAGATAAATATTTTTTTTTTGTTCTTGCTAACATTCAACAGAAGATTTTTAAGTTTCATCATGGGAAAATTATGTAATTCTATTTTTCAGTCAATTCATAGAGACATCAAAATATAACGGACTTGAAAACAATCATAACTCCTGTGATAACGTGAAAATGAAAAGATCCCATAATTCAAATCACAACAGATAATGAGTACGAATCTAAATTATAAAATAGTTATTGCAAAATCACTGTAAAAATTAATTATTTTTCAAAATACTTCCAAAATATGAAAATCTGAGGATAAGTCAGTATAGATTATTTCAATGAAAGAATGGTAATTATTTTGACTACATCAGAGTTTAACTGTGAAGACATTGCTTCCTTGTCAGGTGTGTACATGTCAGAAACTGCTTTTTGACAAGTATACACATCCTGATTTTGCACAGAGAGTGTAATGTGGAAAACCCTTCATTGAGACAATTTTTCAAGTGACTCAGCAGCTAATTGAATGCACTCAAACCAATGTAATTAGGGTGGAGGTATCCCTTCAGTGGACTTGCATCCTGCAATGGGGTGGTCATAAAAACTTGTAGTGATAAAGTCCTGGTCTCAACCAAACTTGAGATTTGCCAGGATCACTAAACTGACACATGCAAAACTGCTGTCATACTCAATGGGAATGTCTCCTAAGAGATAGATGCTTTAAGACAACTGAGAATTACAATTTACTAAAACTAAGTTAATTTTAGTGGGAACAAAATAGTTCCTTCAGCATACCCTTTATAATGGTTTCTTGAGATGAGTGAAATATGGATATAAAGTTTCATTTTAAAGGATTAATTCCCAACTTACATAGTAAATAGAAAAGTCAGACAGAAATCAATCCTTGAAGAGATGCTCTACTGACACTTTATGAAGTGCAATTCCTAGCAAAATCTTTTGTTGTGACAAATATATTATTAAAGAAAAAAATATTTTCTCAATCAAATGCGTTCCGTGATACAGGTGTCCAATTATAACGAGGATGTTGGGGTCCAAAATGCAAATAGTGTTATAACTAAGCTGCAATAACAGCAGGTAGATATGGGTAATACTCAAAGCCTGGCGATAAATGAAAAACGGTTAACATGATCTATTGCATAGAAACGAAGTGAGATTTGAACAAATAATCAAAGGTGTTTTTAATGTTTGTTTTTTAAATAATACCACCAAAATGATTACAAAAAGGTATACCTACTTAATTTTAATCTTTACAAACAAAATATTCACATTAACTTAACTCAACCCTTTCAACTTTCAGGGGGGGGGGGAACCTCAAATTAATAAAAAAAAGTTTTGTTTGTTGACTATTGAAATATTCGTCTAATCAATTTCAATTTTATAGTTTTTTTGCAGGTGTAAATCGAGTATATTTCTTAGTGGTGGGAGGTAGTTGGGTCACTTCTATCATAAAATGGGTTTATGATGCAGTGAAATAGCACTCAGCCCAAAATATCAGGCTTATGGGTTCAGAGGGAATTCTGTTTTATTCTGGGTTTTTTGATAATTGTCTGATCCAATAAGTAAAATGTTGATACACTAACCACCTGCCTCATGTCCTGAACCGCATTATATTGGGAGTGGGTGGGGTGACACTGCCATATCAAAATTAGAGATAGATTAATCTCACATGCATTTAATCATTAAGTAATGAAAAGGTCTAACAGAAGATGACTTTGCAGATTTAACCACCTCTCTCAACAATTAAGTCACTAAAAACAAATAACTTGGAACAAGAAAAAAAAGAATATTAGCAAAGAAAATCTGCTGTTAGCCATTTCTTACATACATAACAGACACACGTTTCTGCTCAATAATAAAAATACAAGTGCACAGAATCATTACCTGAGGTCGTTCCACCGAATCTTCTCCTTTAGTTGAAAATCCTTTGATGTGTAAAAGGAAGGAACGGGACTTGGAATTTAATAAGTGAGGACTTGTAAGGGAAACTAGTCCACTGCTACCAGATAGGTCAAGGCATGAGGAGATGGATAATGGCCCGCATAGAATCTCAGCATTGTGCATTTCCAGGAACAGAGGGTCAAGAACATTATTCACTTCAGGCTCTTTCCGAGAGTTGAAGCCAGATGAGGAATCATCCAAGAGATCACTTTTATAATGCAAATTAAAATCTAATTTCTGATCAACTTCAACTGATGTAGATGGTTGTGGCTCAACATTGGCAGTGGCTGAGATGTGTAATGAACCAAAACTGCTCAATAATGATGTGCCAGCATTGCTTGTGTTGCAAGAAGTATGAGAGGAAGAAGTATCTGATGACACTGTCGGAGGAGGCTGCTGCTGTTGCTGTTTGCCAATGTTACTTATGTTCTGCTTGAGTAACGTGACTTGGATGTTAGGAAGAGTAGTGCACATGTTCAACAGAGAGAACTTAACATCAATATGACCTACAGTGCATGGTCGTGGAAGGACCAATTCAAATAAATGCTCATCCCAGGTGTTACTGTAAAAAAATCAAAATTAGATTAAACAACCTTCATTTACCAAGATGATCTATGCACATCATTTTTTTTTTTCTATTGATGAGTTACTTATGAGAAGTAGGAATATTTCAAAGTATATAATATAATTAGTTTTTTATCATTAGCATGCAGTAGGATTGTAACATTCTTTTTTCATTTAAACCTTTACATCTTAAAAGACACACAGGTATGGCTATGTACAAAGTCAATGTATACCTGCATATGCTTGTATCAACACATGCATTTTTCATGTCAGTCTTTTAAATTGACCCGATTTTAATCTAATCACTGGAAGAAAGATGGCAAAGGATTTTTTCATGTCTTCAAATGTCAGTTTCTCAAATGGCCTTTCAATGGTCTAAGGTTAGTTCTAGTATTTACTAGACCTTATTCCAGCTAAATAAAGTCCCATCCAGACAGAAGCAAGCATAACAACACAAAAAC
Source organism: Thysanoteuthis rhombus (assembly GCA_963457665.1). NCBI lineage: Eukaryota > Metazoa > Mollusca > Cephalopoda > Oegopsida > Thysanoteuthidae > Thysanoteuthis > Thysanoteuthis major. The sequence goes on from OY735223.1 coordinate 10,406,165, forward strand.
TTACACCTCAAATTCTTCATCTTCACTTCAAACTGCTACTCTAATTTTATGTAAAGGTAAAATTTCATGCAAAATGAAATGAACACATATTTGCAATTACTATAATGCCTCTTTTTAATGGACCTCTTCTCACTGTTTTCAGAAATACTTGACAAATTTTCTGTCCACCATGGGAATATTCTGAATATTTGAAATTCGCTAGTCTTGTCCATTGACGTACAAAGTGACTAGTAGGTCACAGTCACTACACTTGGAATGTATCTTTTATCTGGTAAATGTTAATGTTTGCAGCTGCAAATAATCTAGTTGAGCATTTGAAGATAAATGATTTTAATGCTAGTGGTGAAGATTTAGTAATCATTATCATTTGGGTAATGGGAAGTTACATGGCAATGGTGGAAGCTCTGTAACTGATGTCAAGCTGTTTTGTTTAAAGTTAAATAAACTTATCAGGGAGGAAAAACTGAATTTGTCACAAGTTCACAATAGGTATGAAACTGGACTATTTTGGCATTCTCTACCCAACATCCAGGCTTTCAAGCATAAAGAACAAGAACCCGGAAAGAAGATGAGCACATTGTGATATGACAGTGTTGGGTCATTTAAAGCTAGTACGTCCGCACAATATCGTGTTTTGAAGAACTATGAGAGAGATTTTCCATTCAAAATTTTAAAAAAAGCAAGATTCATCAGAAGTTTTTTCTGGCTGTTTTTCTAAAACATTCTATACTCGAAGTGCATAAATATCAGGAGAAAATATTAAAACTTGATCATGATGAAGTTAAAGCACTGTACTTGCTCAACCAGACAGCAAGAATTTAGTCTGTCTAGATGGGGAAATTAGAATAATGTTCTTGCCCCATGACATCACAAACATAATCCAGCCAATAGATCAAGGTGTTATGGTTGCCTGTAAGAAGCCGAGTATCAAGAGATACTTTGATGAAGTCTTGGTTGTAATAAAAGAAGATTTGGAAAATGACACTCATAAACATCTAGAGTTATAATCTGAAGACTTATTTACAACTGAGTGATCTCAACGTCCTCCCATGATGCTGCTATCTTGGCAAATAGCAGGAAAAAATTACTTCAATGTTGATAGTGAGCTGGATTTTGAGGGATTTGAAGCCACCAATTTCTACTATACATTTGGGTGTGCTAACATGACAACACAAATATGATGTGTTGACTTGACTGGAGGACAACACTGTTCATACAAGTTTTTAGATCTTGACTATAGCAGAAATAGAAGATGAAGTTCTTGTATGGGATCAAGATAAAGTCAAGAAGAAACACCAGTGAAGAAACCCAAATCATAAGATATAAGGAAATGGTTTGATAATCAGATGAATTTGATTGATGTAACTGACAAGGAAACGAAGCCCTCCTATACACATTTATACATCCGGCAAAAAAACACAGATGGATTCATTCTTTAAACCAGTTGCTAGAGTCACAACTTCCGTACTAACAACATCTAAAAGTCAAGCAGTAAAGATTATCTACTCCACTGACTCAGTAGTAGTCCTTCATTTTCAGCTTGGAAGAAATTAAAACGATTGATACACATGCATATGTACATATATATATGCAGACAATGGTACCTCTTCAACATACACTTTTAACCAAGGAACTTTTTACTGATAGCGCAGTATATAAACATAATACATAAAGAGACTTAAATCCAATCATTCAACGTCAAAACATTTTTTACACTGAAAGGAAAACTCTTTCAAAACAAATTATGATTTACGTAAGAATTCAGATGCATTCTTCCTCTCATGAAACATTTAACATGTAGCAAACTGATCTCTATGAACAAATCTTAGGAACAATGTCTAATAAATATCACTTGGTAAATTATATTGAATCTGTACTTTTCATTATGCATGCAACAGAATATTGCATCTCTTATACATTCACTTAATTACGATAGTTGTACCACCAGTAGTCGACGAGGATTAGCCATTAAAACCTTATAACTAGCAGCAGCAAGCAACAATATGTTTACCTTATATGAACATATAGTAAGTATTATTACCACTATTACTTATATTGTAATGTTTCTATCTAAACTAAGAATTTAACTTGGTATTAAATGGTAACATTCTAAATACTAATGGGGTCTGATAGTAATAGAACCTAGTGAATTTAATCCACCTCTTTATAAACTATTCTGAGTCCCTACTATATAATCATGGTACAAAGAATTCATTCACTAGATAAGGTAAATAAAATCAGACTTCGTTTATGATTATTTCATATTCCCTTGCAATGTTAATTATATCTATGTACTGTGTTAAGTAGGCAAAAACTAATTTGGTTCTTTTTATAAACAATTTGGTAATTGTAAAATCACTGACACCAGCTCCCCCTAGTCCGTTAAGAATGTATTTGTTTCATAAATCCTACCCAGGATATAAGAGGTTACATAAACAACAACATTTTTACCTTTCTCATTTTTTTAACATTCAAATGTATTTTTACTGTCAACTTTCCACTTCAACTCTTAATAAATGTTATTCATTTCATTACAAGTTTGCATGACTTCGCTTCTTAAAAGCTGGTGATTATCAAAAAGTAAGGTAAAAAGTCCAGGTTATAGGTTACTAAAATAGATTAGTCAAATTACTACTACTATTACTAACATAGATATCAAAAGGTAATTGACAATTCTATTTACCTACTGTAGTCTGGGTGATGAACTGATGCCATTAGATTTGCTCACTACAAACCTTTAAAATGCTATTGGTTAGTCGAGACTAGCGATCCCAATATTCAATTTTACATTGTAAAATCTCACATCAATAAGTTGAATTCAAAAATCTCTGAAAGAAACCATAATACTTTAAAATTCCAGACTATTTTCCACAAAACTTTCAATTCAGATTTCATAAAGAATATTTCTAGACTTGACCTCCACCACAATTCAGATCAATAACTGGGCAACAATAGGCCCATTGTAATATCTCGTCAATATAAAATTATAGCTAGACTTTTGGGAATAGGATTTTTTTTTTTATCAATAAATTTTAAAAAATATTCATGGTAAAACTTTTTTAATTACCCTTCTGGCTGCAGCTTCCATGTACGCGTATGCTGAGTTGCTTCCCCTTGTTGCTGTAAGTGTTGAGGATGTCGCCTCTGTTGCTGTTCCTGTTGAATCTCTGCCCAACATGGAGACACTGTGGCAGTGAATCTAGGCATCAGGTTTTCAAATTCAGTTAAAGAATGCAACGAGACCAATTTTTCTGTTGTCAATGGTTCAGAAAATAAGGATTCTTCATCTGAAAGGAAACAAATTGAGAGAAAATAAAAATTAATTTTTCAAATAAATATTCTTATCTTCCAACTACACCCATCAAGTTTTAAATCGTTTCAGAGCCCTCCTAATTACAATTTCCCAGACATAACTTCAATGGATTATCTATAGAGATTAATACATGGCTATATGATATAAAACCTCTTTAGAGACAATTGTATATTCTATAACAATCCTATTCAGTCAGTAATGGTTACCCCAGTTCTCGACCATTTACAATTCATATTAGTTTTTCAATGCTGAACATGGAGATTGAGTGCCAAAACAAACTACAGATCAAAAACTATGAAATTTGGTGCTTATTCAAATCTTCCCTCCCTCTAATGCCAGAAAATAGAGCAGGAAATGACTAAGCAGCAATAGAGTCAGTCGGCACCAATAAGAAAAGCTAACACTGCTTACACTGGGTTTAAATACAGATGTCACAAAAATACACGGATTATTGTTCCATTTCCTGCCTGTACCACTAGAATTTACGGTCATTAAATATCTATTATTTAGGGTGAATGAAAGTTTTGAAGTATTCATTTCATAAATCCTACCCAAGATATAACAGTTTACATGAACAACAATCAACACAAATATCTTTCTATTCATCCATCTGAATTTACTATATAGACAATATAAATTAAAAAGAGATTGAACACTCAAGTGATGATAACCTTCAATCATAACTTCTCATGATCCTATCAAATCAGAGTTAGTTATGCAGAAAATATCAAGTTTGTACAAGACTTAAATACAACTAAATTTTTATTAAATCTGCACGTCTTGAGGAATTTCAACTCTAATCAAATAAAAGTGTTTTGAAGAAAGCACATGTACCTCCAATGCCAGCACACTCTTCTAGAAGAATTTCAAACCATAAAATGAAATTAGAAAACTATGAAGATCATAGATCTCTATTGATGCTTTCTCATCTTTCAGATGTAACTTCTATAAATCAGTCATTGAAAAAATATTAGGTCACAAAACCAATTTCTTTTTGATTAGTAGCAATAAATCATATACAATCAAAAGACAAATAAGTTTTTTTTTCTTTTGACCTCATTAATAAATAAGACAATAAATTCTAGCTCATTTTTATATACCAAGGTATACATTGATTAAAGCAGTCACTTTGTTCCAAAATTTGTTAATACCATTAAAAGTTATATTATTATAATATATGAAATAGTAATCTAAATGTAATATATATAACAATAAAATGCGAGTTTTTCTCCAGTTCACACTAAGTTGCATTGATTTGTATGTCAATACCTTAACCGGACTACCACACTATTCAGGGTATTCCTGTATTTCAAATGGTTTGAATTGGTGGTGATTAAAAAGTCCCTTTTAAACAATTGTAAAGACTCAAGCAGTGTTGAAATTCCAAGTCTTTTCAATATAGAAAGATCAACTAGTCATGCTGTATATCTGATGTGAATTGCAAAACCCTTGTGGATAACACATAACTTGACTTTTTGATTATTGTGTAACATTTTCCATGTTCTAATCCTATCTTTTTAGCTATTGAAGGATCAGATATCCTTGAGGATATTTAAATTAATTTTAGCCGATTACAGTAACCACAACTTTTCTTTAACATTGGAAAAATTAACACAAATTACATTAAAATCATGAGAAAGAAAGAAAAAGAATTCATACTTGTTACATGTTTTGTCTTTTGGTGTTCACCAACATCTTCATTGCCCACGTCCATTGATTCTAAATCACTAGAGACATCTTTGTTACTAAAAGGGGCACCACAGGGGGACATTTCTACAATGGCAGGGTTCTGTTCAGATAACTGATAAAAATGTAATTTACCCCCCATTGTGCAGGCACACAGCCGATCAAGACCTAAAAAGAGAAGTGTAAATCTTTATTAAAAATTTTCTGGGGGGGAAAAAAAAAAAAAAAAAAAAAGACAAAAGTTTCACTCATTAAGTGCCATAACATTTTTGTAAATATATTGTATTTAGCAACTTGTAAATGAATTCTCATGCATCTAATTGCTCAAAAAAAAAAAAAAAAATAGAACAGATATTACCAAATATATAATCCAACAATACATAATTTTACTTCAGTTTAAAATCTACATTAATCATATAGATCAGGAATTATGCGGAATAATGTTTGCCAGCAATTTAATAGCATTTCTACAAGACATTTTTTATATATTTGATTTATCAGAAAGTAACCAAGTAAATAAAAAGTAAGTCCAAAATAATGTCAGTTAATGTTTTTTTGATAAAGTGTCAAAACCAAAAATCAAGAGGAAAATTGTAAATTATAGGAAGAGGAGATATGCTAATTAAGAAGAGAAAAAGAAAGAAAAAACAAAAACAAAAACACACACACACACATTCTACTTACCTGTACAACATGTGACTGCAGTGAATTTGTCACCTTCATCTGGTTCAATTTCAACCAAGTTGTTCAAAGTAGAAAGGTCCCAAATTTTGATATGTCCATTAAAATGGACAGTAGCGAAGAGGCCATGGGGGTCAGCAGAACGAGACTGATGATTATCCATAGCACTTGAGTCATCATCTTCTGATTGACCCATGAATTCATTTGGTATAATAGTCACATTAACGATGGATTCAGAGACTGAAGATATTGACCAGGAAGAGACAGGAGTCTCCTCAATACGTATATGTTCACTGTCGAAATTCAGCCTATATACAATGATGCTTCCACCCACTGGAGCTTCACTTAACAGTGAAGAGTTGTTGCTTGCTGACGTTGGAGGACTTTCCTCAGCAGACAGGCTCTGTAGATTTGTGTTATTACCTATATTTGATGGCATGATTGTTGACGAAGACAAGTTGCTGTTATCTTTGACAAGAGAAAAACTATCACAGATATTGACAGGCGACAATACAACAATAACGTAAGCGCCGTCTGTTGTTGGGGTGATGGAGCTGACCTTAAGGGTCTCAGATTGCAGGTGACGAGGCAATTCGATGCATTGCAAGATGTGTCCATTTGGTGGAAGTGTGCGTGTTCGCTTAACTAAATTATCCATGCTGAGTGATTTGTTGATCGCCTCACTGATTTCGCTCAGGCTTGAGCTGCTGTCAGACATTTTCATCTCTCCAATGTTGCTGTTGTTCTGCAATCCTGAATTTGTTGTCATTGATGACTTTGCCCCAGGACCCCCCTCAAGAAGTTGCATGGCTGAATTAGGCACACTCTCAAACATTGGGTCAAGTACCCCCCAGTCTTGGGTCATAGCAATAGACCCCAGAGTAGGAACAGAGAGTTCATTACCACTTGTGGAGGGTTTGGGATTAACATCTGTGTTTTTTATGTTGGGGACCTTTTCATGACGGATAGCAACAACAACAATGAAAGGTAGAAATACCACTCGATCAAGAAGGCTGATGTTCTCATCACTCCCATCCAGAAGATCAGGGATGATTTTAGGGGGCAGGGGGTCACTGCTCACTACCTCATTAACTTTGTTCATGAATTGGACATCTGGTTTAACATTGGGATCTGCTGTTCTCATTGGATCATGATGTAATACACTACAAGATGGGCGTGTCTTTCGAAGTGATACACCACACAAAAGAGAGGGTTGGGGTGGATATTTAGAGCCTGCCGTATTTTTACCATCACTTGCACTAACCGAGCCACCGCTATTAGCACTACTGCCACCAATTGCATTACTGGTTCCTCCTGTCCCACCTCCACCTTTAGATTCTATCAACAGGTGGTCGGGTTTTTCCATCACACACAAGGAATGAACTTTGATGTCCTGGGAAGGTCGGGTTTGCTTCCAACATTTTTGATCTGCAAGAGAATAAAAGAATTAAGATAAGACAAAGGAAATGAAGTTTGAACATTTATCAAATCCATGATTAATTTGTACGATAGAGAGATACTAAAAATATAAAAACCATATGCCAGTGTATAGGTCAACCTTTTAAGCATAAAACCAAAAAAAAAAAAACAAGCAATTGGTTGATACAACAAGCATAAAGTTGCTGATACATGGCAGAGACCAGAATCAAGAGTGAAGAGGAAATATGGATAGACCTACTACTATACTGTAGACAACTAGATCTATCATGCTACTACAATAACTTGTTACTTTTTTCATGTTTGGCATTGGGACAAATTTTTTTATGAAAAAAAGTCTTCATTTATTATTCAAGTACAATAACACTTTCGAGGACTAATATTTGATCCATCAGAAAGATTACTATTTGGGTTTTCACTGGTAGTGATTTTTTTTTTTTTTTTTTTTGAATCACAAAATCCTTATTTTGATTTAAGTTTTCTAAATTTGAGATATTTTCTGACAATATTCTTTTCATGCAGTTAAAGGAGTCTGAATTCTTGTTCGGATTAAATTACATCAGATTTTGATCATTGCATCCTTGTTTAGTTTGAATGAAATAAAATTTTTGGTAATAAAGTAAATTTGCTATTCCTGTTTGATTGACATAAAATACTTTTGACATATCTTGAGACCTAATAATCTTATTTACTTTTTGTTCAGTTTTTGATTATGAAATTAAAGAGACTATGGGACTTCTCATTTCCCACATGAATTTCAATTCAATTTTTTTTTTTTTTGAAACAGATGTACAATTCAAGGTCAAATTCTTAGAGGAATGCAACATCAAGGACCTAGACTTACACACACACATACAAAAAAAAAAAAAAAACCCCAAAAAAGACGACAGCATACTAAGAAGACGACAGGAAATTATCCTCAAATAATATTGCTCGATTGATATTACCAGAGGTTAGGGAAATTTCATCAATTTCTCAATCACAGCAGCTTTAGTTGTTGTTCCAAGGCTGGCACGTATTGCCATCATGTTCTTAGATATTTTCTGACAGATTTATAAAATCGGTATGCATTTTTTGATTGGACAAAGATAAACGCCTGACAATGAAATAAATGAAATAAATCACAACCGCTGAAAACCCAAAAAGTAATCTTTTGGCTGGATCCAATTCAGATCCTCAAAAGTGTTATTTTGTCAATTATTTACACCTGAAAATTGGAGGATTATTCTACGCTGCTTGCCCTTCTATATACACAAACATCAACTTTTTAGAGGCAGAGATGGTGAATCAGACATGCCATAACCATAATTATAACTAGCTGAAAATACCTAGCTATACGGAGTCTATGGACGTAAAATATTAAATCATTACTCAATTTGTGGTTTTGTGGTTGTAGGCTCCATATAGCTAGGGATAACCACACAGAGGGAGGGTATTTCCAGCTAGTGTCAATAAAATTGAAGGCAAATTAGGTGTTGTCTTCAAGTATATAGTAGCTATGTTCGTTTCAGTTAACCATTGAATTTACTTCAAACAAACTGAAATATGATAGAAAGTTCAAATAAAAACTGTCGACTTATCAAATTCAAGTTTTATTAACAACAGATAAATTGAAAAGATGAAATTTAAGTAAAAATTGTATTTATAATGGTAAGTTAATATTTATAAAAAATAAAGATTAAGACTTGGTTCAAACTTATTTTTTGTGTTTGTAATTCTTCGAGGGTCATCCTAATATTTGAATAGCAAATAAATAATTCTATGTGCTTCATGAAGGTAAATAGTAGTTAAAATTGATATGTGTTTTGGTCAAGAATCGGTTCAGTTCACATCGCATTTTACATAGAACACACATTACTTTTTGTATAATTTGGAAAATTGCATTTTCTGGATTAAAAAACATCATGGAAATCTTTAAAAATTATAGTCTAAAACTATCAAGAGTGAAACATTCAAAGCCAACAACCATTTTTTATAGAGGTGTCCATACATCTCTAGTAAACACTTTTCAATCAGTTTGTCCCAGTTTTGTTATACCACAGATATAGGGAGGAAGTGGTGTAATGTCATTAAATGATGTCATTAAAAGAACACTATTCCAATCAATCTTTCTTTACCAGCTGTTATTGATGTTGGAGAAAAAAAAAAAGATGTCCAAGATCTGCATTTTTATATTGAAAAAAAAAAAAAAAAAAAAAAAAAAAAAAAAAAAAAAAAGAAAGTGTGTATACATGTAACAGTCTTGAAAATGTTTTGCAATTTTAAAGCATTATGAATTATAATTGTTATATCAGAGTTAGAACTGCATGCTATTTCATTTGGCACTTCACTCATAGCAGGCCATAATTTCAATGGGTAATCATTCCCCACATTTTCTCAACCTGACACTTTCTTTCCTTTCTCTTTGTTATAAGAATTTTCTCTTCTTACTAATTATTTTTTCAGTTCTTATAAGTAGGAGCTGACTTTATTCACTTCTTGGTAAGAGACCGGAGTGAAAACAGTAGATTTTTGTTAATTCTAGTTTAGTCCTCTATTCACCAAATTAGTGGATCCTTCAACATAGGATAATCGTGTCCAAACAAACTAATATAATCAAGTATTTTCCCTAATGGGTGCTTAAAAACAAAAACAAAAAAAAAAACACAATCAAAATGTACACTGGTAAATTGTATGTAACAATGTTAGAGATTATTTGGTTGGTGCAAAGGTAATCGTGCTTTGTTATTCTAAACTTTGATACTTATTTTTGGAATAGTTAGATAATAGTTCATGTCCATGTAATATACCATTTTAAAGGGGGAATTTCACTTTAACTATTCAAGCTGAAAGTTTTCCTTTCACTATTCTGGTTTATTTGAGGATGTCTAATCAAATATTGGGAAAAATTTTTTAAAAATTTAAAAATAGAAAAAAAAAATCTGTTGCAAGAGTTTAAAAATGAGATGTAATTCAGCTGAAACACATTTCGACTAATAACATTTAATTGAAGCAGAGATATATTGCTTTAAAAGATGATGGTGAAAAACAGGAATTATTTTTGCATCACCCCAAGAGTTCAGTTCATGTTTGCTCAACATGACATTAAGAGATCCACAACATGGAAGTGGTAAAAGGTAAAATTAGATATAAAAATCCATGACAACCTCTGGAGTAAAGTTCATCATTGAGAGGAATCTCTCTAATATCTGGTGGTACATTGATAGCAACACAGTCTGAGGTGTAATTCTCTTCTGCCATTTCCCCATTCTTTGACTCATCTTGGTCTGACTGGGATTGTTTGTCCAATCTGAAAAAAAAAAACAAAACAAAAAAAAAACATGATATACAGAGAATATGTATTTAATGAATATTGTGTACCCATAATTGCCTCTCAAAAGTGTTAAATGAAAATTGAGCCATTTTATGAGGATTTTTTTTCATCATAATAGATAAATTTCTAATTCTTATTTTATTAATGACAATCTTTTTGTCTGTCATTTTGTTTTTTCATATAATGTAGTATTTAGCCTAATGTTTTTTAATTTCTATGTTCAGCAACATGAAAATGAACATGACATTTTTTTTACAATCACATTTCAATCAGCAGACAAAAGTCACTTGTGAATGTATTAGTGATTAGGCAGTTAATCAAAGAGGTCATTTTTTGCATCAAGAAAAAAAAAAAAAAAATCATGAGAAAATTCTTGTATTATTACTTTTTTCAAGCAGCCCAGTCTAACGAGAAGATTTCCTTGATATTCACCTGTATTCTGGTCTACTATCCGTTTCATCCATGTCGAGTGAAATGGGTTCCATCTCAAACTGTACTCCTGTCTTGGATGCCACCACAGCTTCTGTAGGATCCAAGTTAAACTGGCAATGTTTCTAATTGGGGAAAAACAAAAATAAATACATCAGAGTAAATGCTACATCAGCAAGAGACATTCTTAAATAGCTTGAAAGCTAATAATTACACATTTCAAGAGAACATTCTTAATCTTTGGCATGTTCTAGCTCTTCTCTTCATGATGCATGAGCAATATTTCTTGTGAATTTTTGAAGGGAGAAAAAATAAATCAATGAATAAATAACTGGAGAATCAATGTCAATACAAAGATGAAGTTTATATCCTCTCCACCATTAGGAAAACGAAAATGGCATCAAGTCAAATAAATATGAAATGTCACAACTAAACTAAAGAACTTGACAATAGGCAAGTCTCTAGCAACAAATTCTTTCAATTTTTACTGAAAGTGAAAAGATTGGATGTTACCAAGAAGTTCAATAAAAATTAAAATTTAAAAGCATTACCTAAGTCTAATACTAAAAAAAAAAAAAAAAGGCTGAAAATGTTCAATTGAAAGAATTAGTATTTATGGATATATACTAAAAAAAAAAAAAAAAAAAAAAAAAAAAAAAAAAATATATATATATATATATATATATATATATATATATATATATATATATATATATATATATATATATATATATATCTCCAATGGAAATGATTCTTTTGAACAAAAATCTTGTTACCTTTAAAAGCCGGGCTATACTCCATATCACAACATTTCCATTAATTGTGGATGTGGCGAAGAAATTTTTGCTCGTGGATGTGCTTATACATTCGATCTAAAAAGAAAAGGTTTAATAATAGAGATAAAAAATAATCAACAATACTCATTCATTTGGTTGTCAATAGTAAAATTTTAGAGAATATACATAAAAAAAAAAAAATAATTGCTTGTATACATTTGATTAGGATAAAATAAATATTTCAAATTTTTTTAAATTCTGGAAACTAAATTTTCAAATATAAAAGCAGGTCTGGTTAATCACTCGATAGAGACGGTCAAATTACCAATATATTTCAGCAGCATGCCATGTTGGGTGGGGGTGATCACTGTATAAGTTACTTTGCTCTCCTTTTGTTGGGCAATGATCAATAAAAAGTTTACATTTTCAGAAAACAAGCATGAATGCTCACAGACTAAATAAGGGACAAATTTAGCATCAACTCACATGGTACATTGGAAACCCCATCCCCTAAAAAATCTGTTTTTGGAGAATTTGAGAAACTATCAACAAAAAACTGAACACGAGAGGAGTAAAGGTTTAAATTTTCAGCCCTCTAGCGTCATTGTTGCTGCCTGTACACATGACACATACATAGCCATCGGGGAAGAATTACTTGAAAACTAAAGAAATATATGTTGACAATTTCAGTTGACTGTTTTTTTTAAGAAACTACAACGGTTAATGCAATTCCAATTTTTTCTAAGATGCCATTGACACTAATTTTTTTAAATGAATGATGATAGACTTAATTATAAGGGAGACATAATCAAAAAACACTTACTTTGTCTGTTGGTTCACCATGTAATAATGCTGGTTGTGTGGCATATGTTACTGAAAGAAAAAACATAATACAATGCTTATATATTCAACAAGAAAAAAAAATTACATTTTTTTTCCTTCTTTGCATCGACCAACTTTTTCCAGCATGCCTCCAAGAAAATTTTATAATCAAATGTCTGATCAATAGAAATTTTCTCTTTACTACCAATGTGTTTATATTTTTAAATAAATAAATGAATATATATTATAGTGAAGTGGTTTTATCTGAGTGTTCAACTAAAGAAACTGGAACTGAATTGTAATTTTTCATATCTATGCAATATTTTCTGTGATCTAGTTGAATGATTTCTACTATCTTTCAATTGTGCTTAACTCTAACATAAAAATCTTTGACAAGTGACCCTTACCTTATTCAAAGAGTTTAAATTTTTCAGTTTGAAAATCACAAGAACTATTCAAGTATAATTTTCTTGTGTAAATATAAATAAATTAAAATAGAAAAAAAATTTAAAAAAACAAAACAAAAACATACCCAATAACGGTACATTTTGTGTGTATTCTCCTTTGACAAAGGGACAAGATGTGGAGTGTCTTTCATGTTCAGACCTAAAAATAAAAAAGTCATTTAAAAGAATAAAGAATGTAGTTGAGAACAAACTGTCAGCTTTCAAAAACTGGAACTGAAAAAAATTCATATTGTAATAAATAAATGATTATAGCCTTGACAAATTTGCAAGTTTCATAAATGCAAAAATAAAATTTGAATCAATAAGGAAAGCTTCAGATTTTTTTTTAATTGATGGGATATATAAAAAGTTCAAGATTAACCTCCAAATAAATTTCATTTAAAAGATCAAGAATCTTTCTATAACACTTATTCTTATCTATGACAACATTCATATTAGCAGTTTCTGTGATTATCCCTCAAAATATTTTAATCATGCAAAAATTTCCTAACTCAAAGATTATTTTGCTCAGTGAAATACCATGTAAAACACAAATTTGTTAGAAGTGAAATAATTACTAAATATTTTGATTATCTATCTGTGAGATGTGTCCATAGTTCTGTAGAGGGTTTTCAAACCCCTGTACCCATGTTTTCACAAGTGTGTTTTGAGTGAGAGCCTGGAGAAGCCCAGAAACTCTCCAGTCTTCCTCAGTCCTACTCTTCATGCTGAAAGCCATTATTAGTACTATTATTGAAGTCTTTAGTATGACTTGACCATGGACTGAACCCATGACCTACCAAACCAGAGGCAAGCACTCTGCCATAGTGATTACCATTGAGGTGTGACAATAAGTTGAGAGAAGAATATTATAAATTGTACCTTATAAATAGATAGATACTTACAATAATTTCCTTCAAACAAACTTTCCTTCTTTTAGATATTTGTCAGAACTTATTTTTGGAGCAAATCTTTCAAGTAGAGTTTAGAGTATTCAGATGCAAAACATACGTTGAATGGACAATTCAAATTTTAATAAATTTCACTTAATACATAGATGGTTATGCAATTCACTTTCTTCTTGAGCATCATGTCACTTACAAAATTTGCCCACCCACTTGTTTTACACACAGCACCAACTTTAAAATATTAGCCAAGAGGGCAAATATCACCAAAAGAGAAGAAAAATTAAATGAAAAAAAAAAATGAATAAATAAATAAATCACCATGGTTCATCTGTGGGCTCCCAGCACACAAGACATACATTGCATGTGAAACACATTGCTCTGTCATCCCCAACAGCATTTGGTTGATGATAAAATCCAGCCTGGGCCATTGGATCAGGCAGAGCCCATCTGAAAAACAAAATATCGATTCAAAAGTTAAAAAGGTATCTGCTAGTTATAAGAAAATAAAAATGAAGAAAGAAAAATAAATGAAAAAAAAAAAAAAAAAAAAAAAAAGCTCTGATAGTGATTCATTCCAAATGAATAGGTTCAAGTACAAGCTTCATGTTGATGAAGGGATTCATGGCAAGATAGTCTTCAATTCCAAATTGATGCACAAGTTGAGTAAAGCATCTGTCTCTCAAGAGACAACTATAGGAATATTTACAGCCAATGACAAAATCTGGGTTTTCATCGCATGTGTTGACCCTTGCAAGTTTGAAGTCTGGACTTTATTCTTTCAAGTTTTTATGATCAAGCCCCTAACAGGATACAAGTACACCAAAGGGATACTTCCATCCTAAATCACACAGCTCAGAGTGCACTTAATTAGCTGCTGAAGATGTTTCCACTCTTCGCTCATACCAGGAATCAAACCCAGGTCCTTCCGCATGTGAGGAAGATGTGCCAACCATTACATTATCCAAACAGACAAACAACTTTCAAGATATTAGATTTATACCTTCTGCTTTACTGTTAATATTTATTGCCTCAAGTAAACTGTATTTTTATATCTTTTTTATAATTGAATAATATTTTAGAGAAATTATTTTCCAGTAATGAACTGATGATAAAAAAAACAGAAAAAAAAAAAATGTTAATTTACAAATACTTTCATAAAGTTGCAATTTTCAACTCCAAGTAATTAGATTTTGAGGCAGTTTATGATAAAGGTTATTTAGGATAAAAGGTTATAATAATATTTTATGTTACTAATTTGACATGATTGCTAATATATTACACACATACGTATACATCTATAATTCTATAACTAATAACTTCAAAATACAGAGTTTTGGAAACATCACATCATTCCGATTGAGGCAACAGATGTATTATCATAAAAAGTATTTTCTTCCAAGTTATAGGTAACTTACTTGTAGTTCATGTGTGGCCACTTGCCAAAAGTCTCCCTACGAGCTGCTTCACTATACATCAGTCCCCGTTCTACAGGGCCCGTGCCAATTTCAGGTAGGGAGCTAGGCAACAGGTAACTCAGACGATTACTGATGGCTGCTGCAATGGACAAGCCTGGCCGATGCTGGTTCAGCCTCTTCATCTCCAGCACCACATTGCTGCACACTGTTTTCAATGCACAGTGAGGAAGCTGGATGCACACTGTAGCCCACTGAAATTTACAAAATGCAAATCTATAGAGATAGGGAGAAAAACAAAACATTTTCTATCCTATAAAACTAGATCATTTATGGAACTTGAGGTTTTTAGGTACAGTTAGAATTTGATAAGGACCTGATACTAGATAAAAATGAATCTACAATCATATTTGATGGTATATAGGATGCACTTTCCACCACACACAATGTCAAGAGGAGGCCTTTATTAAGCAAATAAAAGACATTTATTACTTTAGGCTATCAGTATTTATCACTATTGCAGGCTTCAAGTTAATCTTGTGTTCTGATATGTATATCTATAAAAAAAAAAAGGCTACAAAAGTAACTTATTCATTGATCATTCCTTGATAATACCGAGATAATTAGAAATGTTTTTTATAATATTTAAATCAACTTCAAAATTAAATGTACAAATAGGAAA
Organism: Thysanoteuthis rhombus; assembly: GCA_963457665.1. NCBI lineage: Eukaryota > Metazoa > Mollusca > Cephalopoda > Oegopsida > Thysanoteuthidae > Thysanoteuthis > Thysanoteuthis major. Next base: position 10,422,070 of record OY735223.1, read on the forward strand.
AAGATACAGACATAATACCAATACAAAATAATCACCATCATTTCACCATTCAAGTAAAATAAACAAGAACTGTGAAACCAACTCAAAGTTTTCCAACACCTTTTCATGACGAGGTTGACATTGAAAGTCTGATATGCCAAAACAAATAAAACTATATTGATGTCAGCTTATTGTTATAAACAATATCTTCACATTCTTCAATATAAATGAAAGACCTCATTTGCATTTTTAGTTAACTCTGCCAGTAGCTATTTTATTTGGTACATGAAATTGGTATGATAATAAAAATAATGGTAATATTATTGCTGTGCTCTATTTGAAACAACCTTTCTTACTCTTATTGAATGAGATAAAAATGAAACAGCTCAGAAACAACAATTCCAGATTTAAGATTCTGACATACCCAACAAGTCAATGGGTATGTATACACGTCAGACCAACGTCAGTAGAAGAATGGTTTGATCACTGATGGATTATCAATCAACACATCAGAATGGAGGAGAGGAGATAATTATCACATATAGAGTCCAGGCCACTATGTCATAATTATTAGTGTTCAAACTTTTGGGAGATTTGGAAAAACAATACATTTTTGAAAACTTTATAGGATAACAAATCAGAAAGTATCAAATTCTATTTCTTCTGAAGCCAGTATAGTAGCCATTTTGAATATTTTAAAAATGGTGATCTTCAAATACAGGCCTTTCAATATTTTGACTCCTAAACTATCTACAATCATAATTCATATGAGTAAATATATAATTGAAATCAAAGGGGGGAGGGATCAAATGGTGCTAATAAGAAATTCACATGGTCTCCTATGAGACAGTTGAGCAGTAGTTGAATACCAGGTCCGATTTGAAATATAATTATTCTGAAACTTGGTGAACTGCATGCTGTCATGGCTGCCCTGAAAGTTCTTGGAGCCTCCATAGAGAATTTAGGCATAGATGAAACCTCAATAAAAGCTAACATCTATGGTGAAACAATTAGGAGGCAGATTCTCAAGTGTACACACTACAAGCCTTCTCATTGTGCCGACATCTACTCATGCATAGCTTTGTAGGAACTGGTACTGGAGAAATTCTTTAAAAAGAACCTGCCAAGCAAGTCAATGGTACGTTTTCAGAAACTTTGATTAATGCAGAGTTGGTGAAAGCATTTGATCAGTGTGAAGCACGGAAAGCCAAAAACGCCATGTTCAGGTCCATCACAAACTATTTATACTGAGTGGAGATGATTCTGTTCTTTGTGGACACATCTCGCAATGCCGATATGGCACTATTTGCAAGCTGTAGAAACTCTTAGTAAGCTGATCTTTGCTTTTGACTGGATCAAATACAAGTGACTCTGGGCCTGATACATTGCAGGCAATCAGTCAGTCACCAGAAATGTCATTCCATTTGTGTCCATAGGTGCAGACTACGTATGCAAAAACAAGATGTAAGTCCACACTGGACTGATTAGAATATCCATCAATGCAAACAATAGCCAGATATTTTTCATGGCTGCACCAAAACTGTCATTGGAAAAGTTGGCAAGAACACAGAACATCCTGAACTAGAATCTAATGAGATTTGAAGAGGTCATGATGCAATTGACAAAAGAATGATTGCCATATTTTGAGATGAAACCAGTTACAGCAGAAGGTGATAAGTTCAAATGATGATCACATGTGCCTACTTCTCATAGATTTTGAAATTCAATGATACTGGCAGAGAAAGTATCAAGGCTATGTATCAGAGAAAATCAATGGAAGAATCAGCCTCTGGACACCACTTGAAAAGGACAACAACAAAATATTTATGTCAGGCAACAAGAAGTCTACTGTGAAAATCAGAAACAAAACTGTAGTTCTGGAGGAGACCAAAGATCTGTATAGCCGACCGGAGGTCCACACCAGGTCCAACAGACCAAATTGACCAAAAATAGGCTGTTGGTATCTACATTCAGACAGATACTTAGAGCACTCTTCACCCCCAATGGGGGGGACATACTGGTATACTTGGAAAAGATGAAGTTGATCCACCTCCTAGAACAGTTGGTAAAGGGGCACACTACAGATCAGGACCAACCACGAGATACAGGTGAAGCTAAATGGACACTGGAACTGAAACTAGTCAAGATGGTTATCCTACTAACTGATTAAAGTAACAACCATAGTTAGAGTCAAAAATTCAAGGCTGATTCTTCAAAGCACATTACAAGGGACAAAAGATAAAAGAATGCAATCCAATACCAAATCAGAGATGACACAAACATCAAGTACATTTCAATGAGCCACTTACTTTCCCATGACCAAATGAAGGCTGAAATAACGGAGTATCTGGCATCAAATACCATTGGTACAGTAAAAACTTCTTATTTTATGCTATTATCACAGAGAACAGCAGTCAATTGCACTTTCAAGGAAACAACCATGAAAAAACAGACACCTTGATCTACCATGCAGTTCTGGCATCATTGTACAACCCTACAGAAACAGCTAATTTTTCTCAGCAGAAACAGAGGTACTGATTCTGGTTGTAACGAATTATAAACTCTAGCTGAAAAATACTCATGTTTCGATGATAACTGGGATTTGGGAAGTGAAACCAATATGGATAGCTTTGAGTACAGTTCAGGCCAAGGCTTTGCTGGCATTTCATGCATTTACAGGAGCATACAACATTGAGAGTTTTTTAGAAAAAGCAAAGCAATCTGGTTGAACATCTACCTCAAAACAGTCAATCATGTCTTCAAGGACATGCAAATGGTTTCTTAAACCAATGCAGTGACAGAGGATCTGCTATCTACATTTGGTGAGTTTGTATGCATTCCATATTTACCAAACCGACAAAATCCCTGAACTGAAATGGTATCTTTTCTGCAAGCACAAAGCAGAAAGTGGCAAGTTTCTATCCACGCTTGGTGCTCTCAATCAGCATATCCCAGGAGCTCATATCCAGGCCAGGCAGATATCACCAAGTAGGAGTTAACCTCTACTGAATGGATATTAAAAGGACAAGAATGGCCAGCTGAAACTAATCACAAAAGATTTCCTCCATGTACCAAAGGCCATCTTTGAGATGGTCAGATATCAAAGTAAAACAGACTGCTCTTCACATAGATCTTCATGTAGGTCAGAGTGACCATTCACCACGGAATTGTCAGTATAACACCAACTGCAAGACTGATGAAAACTCTCAGGTATTACATTTGCTAGTGACAATGATAAGGGTAGCAAGGACAATGGAGATATATAGACAGGTCTACAGACATGACACTTTGATTGTGTTTACATTTGAGTGTCAAATTCCGAAGTATGCTTTTTTTTTCTGTTTTTGGACCTAACTGTAGATCAACTGGAAACCAAGATATGAGAGGAAACTAATATTCTCAAAATCTAAAACGGTTACTCAAGTATTTTTGACCATCTGAACCTGTTTATAGTTAGTACCAGAAGAATCCTTGCCACTGAAATGTTGGTTTGGTCACAAGAACCATAACCCTAGGTAATATAGGAGTCAACATAATGATTCAGTTACACACATAAAAAAACTCTAAGATGACCAACCATACATAGGACTTAAGGCATCATTATGTATTAGTAATTAGCACCAGATTAGATTCCTTCCTCTCCAAAACGTAAATTTGGCAACTGGAATTTTAATCCTAGGTTATGCAGGAGTCAAGATAATGAAAAGCTAATACTGACATCTGAGAAAATGGAATCAAAAAATTTCCTCATTTTCAAAAATATATAGTTTTCCTAAATCCAAAATTTGATCAAAATTACTGAAGCAACCAGACTAAAAGGTTAACAGGTAGAAGTTGACATAAATAGACACACATCCCCCACTGACGCAACAATTCATGTCAGAAACGTATGAATTTGAATCAAAAGGCTCAGTAAATTATGATACATTAAACATGATACTTATTATACAAGAATAACCATGGAAAATGAAACAGAAAACCCAATCAGATCTAAAGACATAGTTGTATGGCATGTACATAAATACAAGAGTGGATCAATAAGTCTGTAGCCTGACATTTACTCATTAGTTGAATTTTGATCTTATCTAGTCAATTTATTATATTTCTCCCAGGTCTCTTACTAAGAGTGGTTTTTGAAATTGTGTGAAGTAGCTCTGTTATAGCTGAAAGTTATTTATGGCCAACAAGGTTCAAGAGAGCTGGTTTAGGATATACAGTACAGTTAGTGTAGCTGGCTTTGAAAAAGAGAACATTACAAAAAGAGGAATTCCATTTCTTCTCATTTCATCTGAGTCATTCCTTTTTTTGGCAATGCATCTACTTACTGAAATGTATGTCATTGTTTTATAAAACATTAAATATGTTTTTTAAGAATGAAAAAGATATCTAATTGAAAAGCACTTTCTAGTTTTCCTGATATTTTATGGGCTGTCTTCATTTTAATGTTTCACTCTTTTCAGTGATTTACCAGTTGAAAAGAGGTATATGGATTGGGTCATGCCAGTTTGTTGGTCCACACGATATCTCTAAAAGTATTGAATAAATTTCAATAGAATTGTCAAAATGTGGACAATAGGATAAGAAAGCGGTGGTAAAATTTGGCAGATCCAGGAATTTCTATTTGATTGAGAGATTTTTTTTCCCCTAATACATTTATAAATACAATTATGACTGCCCACAAAATATCTCAGAAAGTTCAATGAATTTCTATGACATTTTGTGGGAAAGATAGACAATTGCCTAGAAATGAACTGATTAAGTTTTGGAGCTGATCCTTGTACAATTGCCTACTCCACGTCACAGTTATATGTCAAAACCACATAATATTTTTTTCCCAGTCCGCAAGATATCTCCAAAAGTTATAAACGAATTTCAATTAGACTTTGTGGAAGGATGGGCGATAGACTACAGATGAACTGATTAAATTTTAGGATGAATCCTTGCACAATTACTCCCCTTGACAATGGTGTTGGCAGAGGTATGCACTGAGTGTTTCTAGTTACCTTATTGATTTAGACATTGGCTGAAATGGAAGAAAAGTAAAGCCATATTGAAAATGATTAATTCAACCTGAAGAAATAAAAAGAATTTTTTAAAATTCAAAATAAATAAAAAATTCTATATATCTAATATATTCATGAATGATAGAAGTTAATCATTTTTGCGAATATGGAATCAATGAACAAGTCCCTAGTCTAATTTTCAGGAAATTACAAATATGTATAGCATAAAATGAAGTAAGAATTAAAATCGACTATAAAGATTTATAGAATCAAAGTGTAATTTCATAAAATAATGTTTTGTTACTTTAGCAGTTTTGTGATTAGCTTTGGTGAGTTCTTGCATGGAATCAATGCCTCGGTCAAGCTCTTTTAGAACATCATCAACATAGTCAATGCCTGGAAGTTCAGCAGCTGCCAAAGATTTGAACAGCTGATTGGCCTACAAAGTAAATAAAATACAAAGTGAATAAAAATGATTACAAGTCTCACAAAATTACATCAGATTAATAAGTACAAACAAATATTCCATGTGGATGCTCTAAAATATTACGGCCATACAGAGAAACAGTACCTAAAAAAAAAAAAAAAAAAAAAAAAAAAAAAAAACTATCAAGTAATTTAAGAGATAAATAATGTCACTGAGGTGATTTCTTGGTTAGATTTTGAATACAATTTACAAAGTGCATGTGTGCCTGCAATATCTTTCTTCATATTTTTTTTTTTACTCAAATACAGCAAGTCAACTGCTGTCCAGCTTAAATGAAGGATTTTTATGAGTTCAGAATAACCTGAAGTTGAGTGAAAAAAAAAAAAAAAAAAAAAAAAAAAAAATTAATTTGACATTTTGAAATATCTTAAAAATTCCTTTCACTCAGAAACTATATAAAAACAGTACAAAATGAATTCTCTGAAGTGTAAATTGCTGCATTCATTGTAATGAATTCTCTTCTATGGATCTTAGGTTACTTTCCATACTCATACCTAAGATTTAGTATGCTATTACTTCCACAAAACATCTGATAAAAATACAAAAGTATCTCAAAAGTCATGGAATCACCAAAATCAATAGAATTTTTGAGAATATGGATATGTAGAAATTTCATTCAAACCACAAGTTATAAAAGTAATACTTGGGACATTTATTGAGGATACACTACATTCTTGGTAAAAATTGGTCAATGAAGTGCTTCACTAAAGTTAGAAGAATTTGAACAGCATGCATGAACCAAATATAGTATGGACTTTCGCTACCACTTTTCATGAGATTCCCAAGACAATTACATCAACAGAGATAGTGGAAAGTAGGTGTTACGGTAGGTAACTTTTTGTGTTAATTTCCCAAAATTCTGGGTAGCACCTCATAGATCAAAGATCTGGGAACTGGAGCGCCAAGTTTGTAACATTGGTATTTATAAAACATTACTATTATGACAACTAAAATAATTGCTAATAAGAGAAGCTCTTTTCACAGTGTGAAATCATTAGTTTAGAATTTATGGTAGAAAGAATTCTTAAATCCTATACAGCCAGTCACCAGCTCAGAACAGTATTTTGCAATGGCTGGTCTTCTTGATGAACACATGAAACTTGAAATCAAAAGTGGAGGATGATAGTTCTTAATCATTTTATCTATTTTTCATTCACAAAAAAGGCAGCATCTAGCTTGTCTTGTATACTTGATAATCAATTTTGTATAGAAATTCATAATAGCAATGCAATAACCACAAAAATATTACAAAATTTATCTTAATAAATGTATTATTTTTGTATAATAAATAATAATAAATGAATTCATAACTTACTTCAGCCAATAGCAATTCAACCTTGACCAGATCTTCTGTTTTGGATACTGGAGTTTGCAATGCTGTGTCCAGAAGCAAGACTCCATTGAGGTCTTTGCGGGCACAAACCGATGTTCCCTCGCAAATAATCATACGATCTTTTTCTTGCAGATAAATACATCGCAGCTTGTTGCATTTTGTGTTAGTGGCTACAAAGTGAAAAAAAATTAATAGATTAGGTAAAATACAAACCTCATGTATAAAAAGGCGATTAGCATAACTCATGTTTCAATAGATTTGGGCTTTTCTTAAGTTTATGCATACTTAAAATTACAGACATTTTTTCAAGCTGTGGAAATAAACAGCCAATCAAAGAACATTTTAAACTTTGTAAATTTTGATTTCAGTCACAATTTACTACTGTTCATAAAATGCCTATGCGACAGCTTTTTGGTCCTGTAAGACAGTAAAGAGTTTTCCCTCCCCTGTGCCATGTCATTGTGGCACACAAATTCATGGTTGTGTCTTAGGAGAGCCTGATGGAACCCATCCCCCGAGGCTTCCACGATCTTACTCTTCATTGCTTAGCAGAAAGGCAGTGAATACCATTTTTAGAGTCTTTGGTCTGACTTGGCCATGGATTGAACCCATCATGAAAGACTAGCAGTAATCAATAGGCCACCTTCAACTGAAACACTAATACACTCCAAATCATTTATGACTAACTCATGAGTAATCTATGATAACACTAGTAAGATTAAACACCTGGATACCCAAAGCATGTAAACAGGAGAAACGAGAGGGGGAGATGAAGTAGATACAGTTTTTTTTTTTAATATCAAAAAGTAATACATGATCTAGTTATCATAAGAGTACAACAACTGATGGCTGCTACTGATACTACAAGTGTGATAAAAATGGTTGGAAGGAGGAGCAATGAAAGTATTTTAATTAGAAGGTAGGAAGGGCAAGGGGGAAAGGAAAAGCAGTTTTAATTAAAGAGAGACTGGAGAAAAAGGTAGTTAAATATGGGGATAGCGATGGGAAAGGGGCTGATGGCTGCTACTGATACTTTAAGCATTACAAACATGTATTGATGATTGTCATTACTGTTTTATTCAAATACTTTCCAGCATGGGTGTAATGCATTTCTTGTAAAGCTGTTTATTTCACTAATATTTTCATTCAGGTTCCAGCTTTGATAAAAAACAAAAAAACATTCACACAATATTTACTGCAAGCAATCTATTCATTTTCACTTACTTGTAATTGATCAAGAGGTATAGATATATACTTTTATGATAGAGTGTGACCAGTGCATGTTAAATAGATTATGGGCATTTGGTCATTATGGCAGGGTCACTTGTAAGACAAGTACTTGTAAAATAATAAAATAAATAGTGAAAAGAAAACATTTAGCTTATATAAATAGAGCAAAATTTACACTTTAAAATAGTATGTTCCATGAACATAGTTCAATAATACTTTATTGCAAAATGAGCATCAAAGTTTCAAATAACAAAAAAACGTAATTATTTTTGCACCAACCTAATGAGGAGCAGTGTTGCCAATCTAGATTTTCAAAAAATTTTAGAATATGGTATTCACTCCCAAATTTCAAAAGATTTAAAATAAAGATCAAAATTAGCTACACTACTGATTGGCATTTTATCTATCTTTAAATGAGGGCTGTTAAGAATTTCTACAGATTCTGAAGCATATCAGTATCATGGGTCATTAAATGTAAACATGAATTGAAAATACAAGCATTGGTGAAATTCACTGAAGAAGGTGGTTCCCTAATATTCCTAACCTTAAACACTAAACTTCATTTCATTACAAAAGTTGACAGATGAAATAAAGGATGATATCTATGTGTTCTCCCAGCTTTACACTGCCTCATTGGACATGACATTACTAGTAAAATAGGAACTGAATAGGCAGCCCTGAAAACAAACTATCTTACCCACTTTGAAACAGCACCATCACTGTCAAATGTTGTTGTAGAAAGTGCTGAATAGTTCCTTGTGAAAGTCTCAAAACTTAGATAGTATAACAAGAAGCTTCACTGATTAGGGAAAGATATCTTACTCCTCTAAATCTGCATCATAAGAAAATCTTCAACAAAGAAGTTAAGGTCTATTGCCTCATATTGAATGAGCATTTTATTATACATATCTCATCAGTCATTTACTGGATTATCTTAACAAGATGGTGCTACATTACCATATCCCAGAAGATTTCGGATACAAACTTCAAGATATCTACATCCCTTCAAAATCTTGGAAACTGAGAGGAGTGCTGGTCTGTTGCTGTTCCAAGTATATTATATTCATGTCTGTGTAGAGACAAATGAATTCTATTAACATATGATACAAGTTTTAAAACCTTGCAGAGCAGTTTACAGGTAACGCTTCGGGGACTGATTTTGAAGGTGTTACAGATCTTTACATTGGTTTTATCTCCATATATAATAAATTGCTGTGAAAAAAAAAAAAAAAAAAAAAAAACAACTTTAAAAAATTAAAAATACTTGGAGATAGACAGATGGAATTTTTTTTGTTTTTGATTTAATTTGGTTTCAAAAAGTGATACTTGTGACTAAAAGATTTTATTATGACCTTGGAAAAATGTACGTACATGTGTAACATTTTTCTTTTTCTTCACTACCAGAGTTTCTTTTCCAATAAGTCCGTAGATATTAGCTGAAATCTTATATGAAATTTTCACTGACTAAGGTTTGATCTGTGACTGATATATTCACCACTGAATTAAATATTTGTTATGAAAACAAATGCTTTTTTTCATCATTAGGCTACAGACTCATTGATGTACCTAGATATATAATATATGAAGGGTGGAATAAATCTTGGCACCTTGTTATGCATATGATTTTTCTACGAGTGATTTAACTTATTTATGAATATTCTTCAATATATAAATTCTAAATTTTTTTATTCATACCAACTGGAAACCCGCACATTGTTTCAATTGTTGGGAATTTGTTTTCTTTTTCACCATACTGCAACTACTAATTCTGCAACAACCAAGCAATAAATTACAAATTTTAAAAAAATAAAAACACCCAAAACTTTTATTGTAAGAAATCTTTGCACCATTCAAATTAAGAATGATTGAAGATTCTGATTATTTCCTTCCTATATTTAGAACCAGGGATATGCTAGACTACAAAAAACAAAATAATTTTTTTAATAATAATATAGAAAATTTTTTAAAATAAAGCAACTCTTTATAAAATACTGACAATTCAAGAAAAACACCCCCCCCCAAAAAAAGCAACATAAATGTCACTAGCAGTCATGCTGCATTAACTTCAATAAATAAGTATATCACTCTCAAATGAGGCAAGTGACCATAAAAACATGTTTATACAAAACTTTTTTTTATAATCTTACTTTCTGAAGAGTTCATACAGCAAATATATTCAGTATACTTAGTAGGCCCCCCATTCATCTACAGTTTTTTGGTCAGTCTTAGATGCAGTGCTCCTAGATGACAGGATACCTTTTATAAACAGAATTTGTACATGTATGTGTTATTTAGTAATAAAATAACACAGAAGTTCATCCAGTGGATAAAAAATTCAATAATTCACAGTAAAAATCAATATTTTCAATATATATAGAAAGCACCTAGTTAAATATTATAGAATACATAATTAGAATTTAAGAACATTAAAACATTCTCAAGTGATCATGGCACAACCTCAGTGCAGTGATCAGCATGCTAATCTTGCAAACCATTAGCCATGAATCTGCCTTCTCATGAAGTACAGATCAACAAATATATTCATGGCTTTTTTTGGTATTTCAAGTTGAAGTCATTAAACCTGTAAATTCCATTTCACATTCCTTAAAGCATCAAATTTTGTTACAAACGTCTAATGGATCATAGCAAATATATATTCTATCATAGTACCAGTTATGAAACAGATTGAAAATATTTTCTCAACTACGAACTAAAGAGTTTTGTACAGAAAACATAATCAACCAAGCTGATGGTTGAATTATGTGTACATCTAATTACTGATGCTGAACACTTTCAAAGCTATTGTATGAAATGTCCATCTTTGAATGGCTACTGTTTGACATTCCCTCCTAAGCATGTACTTTTCCCAAGTAGCACTTGCATACCATAATGCATCTACTAAACATTGTACAAATTTACATTGAAATACAACAAATTCAGTTACATACCTTATTTATATTTTGTATTATTTTCCTATTCACAATCAGTTATATTTGGGTGGTGCTTGTGAAGTTCAGATAAACTTCAAAAACAAACAAATCTGAATTTGCATAATTTCTCATAATTAAAATAGCTATATACTTTTTCAAATTGAATCTTTTTAAGAAAAGTTAAAACTAAGTACAGTATATTTTCAAATTCAAAGCATTTTGCTATATTGAAGAATGTTTTTAGCAGATTTTCATGTCCATACATCATTAGAATTATGTCCTCATTCAAAGAAAAAAGAAAAAAGTAGTCTGAAGATCTAATGCTTTACACTTGATTTTTTCATTTAATTCAATTCTATGAAGAATTTCAAAGAGCTTGAGAATTGCTATCAAGTGGTAGAAAGAGTTTTTGCAATATGCTGAGGTTTAAACTTCAACAAGAACATGTGCTTTTTATCTGATGAAAAAATTTTAGAAAGGGTTACGGTCTATAATTTTGAGAAAGGTTATAATATGCAAAGAGTTTGTTTTTTTCTCTCCAGAAAATTGAACTATGTCAAGGTTAACGTGATGTTAACACCTTCTTGGCATCCATTCTATGTCCTTCTTCAAGATTACTATCCGAATGTGATGGTGGTATACAATTTTTTTCTCTCCAATGGTAGCAAGGGTTAATTTTCATTTTTTTTTTTTAATCTGAATATTTACTCCGAAGTTTATCTGTTTTATATTAGAGTGTTGTTATATGAATGATACCAACTTTATCTTTGTTGCTCATTTACAGCATCTATTCTAATCAACAAAATGGAAAGATTTTAAAATTCTTTCCCGAAAGAACTGGAGAGAAGAATTCTTTCTTATTTTTGTTGGTCAAGAAGCAAGTAGTTGATCTGGGAGTATTAGAGAGAGACTTCAGATGATTCCATTGCCAGTAAATCTTTCCTATCTTCTTGAGAGCTAACTTTGAAAGGTTAAGTCCTTCACCGACATGTTAGATGACTGCTGTCTTGCTATTACAACACTATTGTAAAGAAATGTACAATTTGATTCAAAGAAATTCAATTTCTTCTATCACTTGTTGGAGGCTAAATATTAGAAAAACACCTGTTCAACTTTTGTCTTGAAGATCAAAAGTTTTCTTTGTGAAAGTTAACAGTAAACCAGATTTTCATTAATATTGGAACTTTTCTTGTTCTCTGGATTTTTGAAAAGTCATGAAATTTATAAGCAAAAAAAATATCAGAATTTGTATTAGACAAGCATTTGTAAGTCAAATAGTATCAGAGATTATCTCTTAGTATATACACACAAAAACAATCAAGTGGCGCTACTTCTATCTATGGCAGATGGAGACTTCACACGATTTTTTGGAGCCAATATCATCCCCATAAGTATCCAGGCTGCGGGGGATGGATGTTTTTACCGAGACATTATTCTATTTTTTTTTTAACAATTGAGAAATTTCTATTTTCATCTATTACAAGTCTTTATCTTCTGAAAAACGTCCAGCATCTGACTGATGGATTTCAAATGAAGGAATTTGTATTTTTCAACTGTTAGAAACAAACTTTCAGTTAATATAATTATTAAGACTGCATTAAAATTGCACAGGGACCAAAGACCTGAATTTTAAGAATTACTAAAAATGAGGTAACACTGCATAAAGGATTAATGGATAAAAGAATAGAAAAAAGAAAAAAGAAAAAAAAAGGAAAAGAAAAATCCAGGATATTAGCTTTTCCTTCTACCCTCAGGAACAAATTATCATAAGTGCAAAAGTTTCCAGCATTATATTTTTTATTCTTTTCATTTCATAGTAGCATCATTACTCATTCATCAAAGTATTTTCCATACCTTTCCATGACTATGTGTATTCTATCACTAAGGGGAGGGGGGATTCAATTTTGATTCAATAAATTCTTTGGGGAATTCTTTTTCAATATCCCAAACTTGTTGGAACCAGCAACCAGATGAGAATATTGCAGGGAGCAAAACCATTGATACTTCAGATCTGATGCATCTAGAACTTCCCATTCCAGCTCTATCATATACTACGTTGTACTTGCAACATGAGGACAAGTGTTGTCTTGCCGCAAAATCACTGGTCAACTTCTCTGTCCAGTGAAAAGGTCTTTTCTCTTCCAATATATTATTCGAATTACTCACCACACAGTTTGTTCAGATTCCAACAATTCAGGATGGAGAATTCTTTAAATCTACCAAAACAAAGAAAAGGACCACCCACCTATACAGTAGATTGTTTTGGCTGAGATTTTGATGGCTTTCTGCTAGTGACCAGAAAGTCCAATAATGACATCTCAGTGTTGTGCAAAAAGAGAAAAAAAAAAATTAATACTGACTGAGCAATTCTATAAATACGGAAGCTATTCTTAGTTTCTGAACTTTTTCTAGAGCTTGTAAACAATGAATACCAGTTGACTGATCACACAAGCAATATAGATCTAAGCCAACTTCAAAAAGGTACCTCTAAGATTTTCTTGACATTGTGCAAAAGATGGCACTGCAAATTTTTCATTAATCTAATAGTTTAGACTCCAATGGTAACCCAAATATATTTTTAATGTTTAGTTTCTTAAATTTCAGTATTATTGAAGGTCTCTAAAAAGAATTAAAACTTGAAAAATAGAGAATTATTGCTGCAGATTTTGTACATTTTCTTCACTATTGAGGCAATGATTATAGAAATTTACAATGGGGGGGGATTCTTGTTCCAAACTAAAAACTGAAAGTATGAGTCACTTTGACCTGAGACATGAATGATTTGGCAATTTACAACCGTGGTGTTTTCTTTTTTTTTCCCCTGCAAGAAATGAAATTCAATAATAGATGAAAATTAATTTCTGATCATCATCCTTAAATGAGAGAATAGAATATACTAATGTAATTCAAAGTTGACCTACTTGAAAACATATGAAGTTACTGGAATTAGCATTTTTTTTAAAAATACACCAAAGAGATAATCAGAAGGTATTAATGATGGTTTTCATTCTATAAATTTTTGTTTAATAAATATTACTGACGTTCAAATAATAAATATTCAATGTCATAATCCATATACAACTTGACAAATCCATGTGCACTTAAACTATTAAAGCAATTAACTGCAAATGAACGAACATTTCAAATTTATTTAACCAACAGAAAAATCTTGTATTGAATTAATTTTGCTCCCCTTATCAATGAAAAGATATTCAATATATGAGTGGATATCCTAAACTCAGACCTTCTGGATGAGCAAAGAATTAATAAACTCATCCTCTTAAAAAATTTCTATTGTTGAATTTAAAAGCTAAATTCACTGGGAAGTATTTGCTTTATACAGATGGAATAGGATTAAAAAGATTTTCAAAGCTTATTTGTATAATTCAAAAATATCTCAGCAGGATTTGTGGCAATATCCTACAAAGCTAAACGTAATTAACTGATTTTATCAGTTAAAGTAATTTCCATTTTAAGAATTTGAAAAAAAAAAAGAAAAAAAGTCAAGTAACTAAATAAGTATCAAATGTATAGCTTGATAGTATAGACTTGGTCAGGAGGATTGTGTTTACTCATACTGGTGGTGGTTAGACAAAATTCATATTATACAACTATTGTGAAAAGGGAAATCAGTACAGATATACTTTGATCAGTGCGCTCAATTCATTCCAAAATATTCCATACTGTTCAAAACCACATTGTTCAAAATCTTACAAACAAATGTGTTTTATTTCAGCTGATACTAAGTTACATTGATTCATACAGCAATACTTCAACCACACTACCATAAAATGGCAATTTTCAAATACAGCAATACCTTGAATAGTGCAAACATTGGTTAGTAATGGGAACAATACATGCTCATAAATGGTACGATTCCTTGAAAAGTACCCATGAGGATACAAGTTCAGTCAACTTGTAGATAACGGTTATAAATAAACATCCAGCACAGTAATCAAAAATGAAAAGTTTGGAGTAGGTTGGTATAATCACTTTCTGTTGAAGACAAAGGAAAGTGGGGAAAAATTAGCACAGTAAACAAGTAAAAAAGGTACCAGGTTTGGTGCAGCTTAATTTATGAGAAATTCAGCAGACCAAGCGGACTGATTATGATAATAAAAATAAAAATAATATTATAATAATAAAAAATAAAAAAACACAACAACAAATAGTCAAAAAAAAAAAAAAAAAGAAAAAAAAAGAACCAAGGTCATGAGAACTTCCAATGAACAGGTGGGAATAACCATTACAGAATATGGAGAAAAAAAAAAAAAAAAATATATATATATATATATATATATATATATATCTCATTTCCAAGAAAGAGTCATTCAAAGAGATTCCTTGTACAGCCAAATATCCCTTGAATTGTACCTTTCAAAAAGTAAAGGAGAGGGGGGGGCGAGTGCAGGATACTAACCACTAACTCCTGCCTGCTCGCTCTTTCCCAAAAGAACTGAACTTTCTTCTTATTTACCGAACTAAGTTTGATAAATACAAGAACCAATAACATGCCAAAACTGACAAGATATGTTGGTACGAAGAAATTCTGGAATGCACATGCCTTGGATACTCATTTATGAAAAAGAATAAGTTTTAATACCCAAATTATAGTAGAAGAAAATAGAATAAACGTGGCATTCAATAAATACTCAAATTTAAAGACACCAGGTGGACTAAAATTGATCCCCAACCACTGGTACCAAACTGCAAAGAGACAATATGATTTATTTACTAAAAATGAAAACAAATTCATTTCCTTGGATCTTTATATTAAATTCACTACATGAATCCTTTTAGAACAAAATTGAGCATATTAGTCACAAGTCTAATTGACATCAAGGCTGTAGATATGCAATCAAGACAAGACATGATACAATATATAATCATGTCACTATAAAGGCAAGAAATATAGGTACAAAATTTTATCTTTATCATCTTCGAAATAGAAACCTTAATGTTATAAAACTAATTAAAGGTGAAGAGACAATCTTCATTATTAGAGCAGAGAAAAGAAAAAAATTGTTTTGATTGTTCAAGTATAAACTTAGAAGGAACTTCAGAAACTACAGTAAACCTTTTCTATAACAATCTTATGAGGATATTGTCATTGAAGCCATAAGTTTGTTATACCCAATGGTTATTCAGTAAATGAGTTTGGTAGTTACCCACATTTAACAAATACCGTTCAGTAAAACCAAAGGCAGTACTAATGCCCTTCATTCTATTTTCAACTTTACCTTATATTGTTTGGTAAATAAGAAGAAAGTGTGTATCCATATCCTAGTTAGGTGGTCCAACCTTTTGCAGTATTTAGTTGAAGATCGAAGTGTAGTATCTGTTCTCTTTACGTCAAAAAAATATAGCATTAGGTTTCTGATTTTTAATGTTATTAATTTTAATTGTTTTATTAATGAAATCTAATTGAATTTTTTCTCCCTTTAGATAATAACAGAACTTGAAGCAATTTGCACATGAAACTCAATTTAATTACAAAAATACAGAACAAATAGTTTATTCTAATACAAAATTTATTAGCCAATGAATTTGAAAAGAGTTGTAAGTTAAAATGATTAAGTAAAATCAAATTACTTGACATTTGTGTAAAATGCAAATGGGATAAAGTTTAAAATTAGAATGCTAAGTCACATGGTTTCCAGTGACAATAATAAATAAGATCTAGAACTTGTTTTTGTCAATCGAAGAAAAAAATATTAAAATGCATGAAGAAAATACAACCATAATGTTTAAAATTGAAAACAGGAGGTTAATACTGTGTTCCTTTGATGTGAAAAGAACAGATACTACAATTCGATCTTGATCTAAAGGCTACAAATGGCGAGACCACAAAACTGGGATCATACCAGGTTCGTTATGGTCCATGTGTTCACTGCATTTTTTATAGCTTGTTCAGTAAATAAGAAGTTTGTTATAGTCCGTGTTGAAATTCATTTCAATGAAGTTCATCATAGCAAGGGTTTACACACTGCTATCACATTTTTAGGCTAATTTATAATTAGTTGGCAAAGGTATTCTGAAACTTGTACTTGTACCATTTCAAACAGGAGCAAGTAAAGAGTAAATCATTGGTACAAATTTTTACACACTAGGAACAATGAAAAATAAATGATACGTAACAACATATTTCTGAAGGACATTACTTTTTAAAAAAAAGGTAGCAGCACAAAAGGTTATAAACAGGTTGTTACTTACAAAATGACATTTTTTGAATAGTAAGATGCAGAATGATTTAAACAATTAACGGAAGATGTTTAATCAAAATATCACCCAATTGAAGCAATAACCTTTTCCCAGCAATGATAATATGCCATCTCTAGTGGTCACTAATTCAGTAAAAGCGTGAATCATGGCTTCCCTTTTATTGAAGCTTCTATTACAGATATGGAGTTTAAGATGCTCAAAAAGATGATAATTTGAAGGAGAAATCTTAGGTGAATAAGAATGCTGCTGCAAGACTTACCATCCTAATTCTCCAAGCTTGTGGTCTTGGACTGTCACAGCATTTCATTCAGTTTATGTGAGACCTATTTTCCAAGCTTTTTAATTTTTACAATCGACTAAAGATGATGCGATAAGGTTGCTAAAGTCTTGAAGTCTCCAGAAAGTGCCTGAATTGTTAATGGGTCAGCCACTGTCACTGATAATTCTTCATCATTAAGAACAGGATTGGACCTCTCTCAAGGTTCATTATTGTTATCCCTATATCCGGACCTATATCCATAGATTCAACACTGAACATTTTGCACAGTAGTAATGTTTGCTCCAAATGCTTTGCTTTCATTATCAGCAGCTTGAGCAGCAAAATGTTCAAGTCTGAAGTATTACTTGATAATTAGTTTAACCCCATAGTAATTAACAAATCCATACAATTTCAAAATGACTTGGCTTGAGTAGAAATAACTTTTTAAAAAATGCTCTTTTTGCCTGGGAAAATAAAGCTTTATTCTATTTAGCTTTGAAGCAATGATTTTTTGCTTCCATAGGCATGAGTGACAAATCTTTAAGTCAAAAATACTAACAATGCTTCAGTAGAAACTCATGCTTCTGACAGTTCAACTAAGAAATAAAATACTACTTTAATCACATTGCAACCATAATATAACCAACTTGTTAACTTAGGACACTTTGGCATCCTTCAAACACATAAGTATAGGAGTAAAATCTAGAAAACTGAAAAACACTATCATAGGATTTGAAAATAAAACACCAACAAACAAAGTCCATAAGTACTGTGAAATTTTCAGTCCAGTTTAATTCCAATAAGTTACGGAAATTTCTGTGTGAAAAAAAAAAAAAAAAAGAAAAGAAAAAAAAAATTCAATCAGTCGTCCATTATAATGCCATTATTGCCTCATCGTGTGACCTTGAGAAGGTTTTTTTGGGGGGGACGGGGGGTAAGACATATCTCATCAAGAAACACCTGTCCAGTTTAGATGCCATTACTGCCAGATTACAAGACCCTGAGGGAGAGGGGTTTTTTTAAAAGATAAGAAACATCTGATCAATGTATACCAAGTTTCAAATAAATTTGATTTGAAACAGCCGAGAAACAAAATGTCTCTAAAAAGTACTTATGGGGTCTTTTTATGCTATGTCAGTCAGAAAAGTCATGTAGAGAAGTTTTTTCAAAAGAATAAACGTGGACAGAATAAGTGTTCTAATATGATATCAAAGCATTTTCCACTAATCCCTTAAAATGTAAGATATCACCCCAGATTTTTGCACACTCCAATCCTGTATATTTTAAGGGTACCTTGAATCATCAGCTCCAGAAGCAATGCACCATTTAAGAGATGAAGGGACACTAGTTACAAACTTTCACAAATTTAAGTATAGAAGATGATGAATTATCAAACACTATTCTTTTCTCTTCAATCAAAATAAATTTAAAATAATGTTGGTATTATCAATCAGAACACATAGTAATTGATTAATACCAATTCTTATGAAACTATTTGAGCAAGCTGTTATCTCTTGCACGCATAGAAAAAAACAAAAAAAAAAAATCAAATAAAAAGACTGCTAGTGTCTAACATAACAATATTTTAGAATGTACAGTTGGCTAGCAATTTATTGGTTACCAGTTATGATGTACAAGATAAGGGTTTTTGATATCATAATACAAACACTTTTCATGCTAAAATTTTGAATAAATGATCTATACCAGAAGACAAAACTACAAATAATTTCGTAGACTTATACAGCGAATTAAGGTGATGCTTTCATTTAAACAGAACTAAGATAGCTGTTATAGTTTGAGTTATCAATTATTGATGAAAGAAGGCTCTTCATTGACTGATGGTTGGGGGAGGGATTGTTTCAGGATACTGCTCTTTTGTAGCAACTTTAGTTAAAGTTCAAAGTGCAGTATCAGTACTTCTAGCATCAACAAAGCACTGCATTAACTTCCCATTTTTTATTTGAAACATTATAATGGCTGTATTTTAATGGTTTTCATCATTAATTTCAATCTTCTCCAAAAGTTGTGAATTTTATTTATTGCTGTCCCTGAACCATGTGACAAGACATAGCATTCTTGTTTCTTGATTTTAAACATTATCATGGTTTAATTTTAAAAAACTTTGCTGAATTCTAATTCGATTTTAATTTTTTCCTTGGACAGGGACTTTGAAAATTTTGTTCAATTGACAAAACCAAAGTTGTTATAAAATTTGGTTCAACTGAACAATGTGACAGCTAGATTCCTTTTTATAACCTACTCACTTTCACACTGAAAAAATCAAGTCATTTAATAATGAATTAAGTCAGTTATGTTTCCTTGACATGAGAAAAGGAACTACAATTTGATTCTGCACTGAATGGTGCAAATGGTACATACTAATTTGGGTCACAAAACTAAGATAGTGACAAAATCACAACTTGAGTTTTTACATTTTTTCAATTAAATGCAGTATCATGAATCATCATCATTATTTCAATTTCTTATGACTACTTTTTACCATCATTTCAAGTTTATTAGTTGCTTTTTATTCCGATTATGATAAAAAGCAACTAATATTAACATTGTATGGAGGGTCATTGGAATAATTTCCAATGATAAAATACAAAAGTGCTAATAGTGTAATTATACACTAATGTTGTATAGATTATTAGTCAAGAAAAAAATTGAAAGAAATTATCAGGAGTTCGTTGAACGCTATACTTCTATGGATAAAAGAGTCTGCAGTATGCTGTACCTTCATGAATCGCTCTACAAACTTTCTGCATTTAGATCACATTGTCCATAGCGTGAAAAAGCTTACTTCATTTTCTTCACTATCAAAAGTTTGATAGGAGTGATTCCTCTTCATCATCCTCTTGCATGTCAATCAAAGTTTCATTGGCTAAAGGCTCTGAATGCAATGCAATTAATTTATTCACATCCTCAGTAGTGACTTGTAAGTAAAATTGATTCATAAGCAGAAGTTCCTCCGAGATAGCTTCAGGGCTATCCTCAAAACCTTAAAAATTTGACATTAAATCTGGCCATAACCTTTCCCCAACAACCTTACATTGTAGATGCCATTATCTTGTCCCAAGAAACTCCAACATTATTGATAACATTCCAGATATAGTATTCTTTCAGGAACTCTTTCAGATTATGACACTCTTCTTTATCAGTTGTCTTCATAGCCAGTTTAATATATGTGATACCACTTGAAGTTTGAGATTACTGTTTGATCCATTGGCTGAATTTCACTTGTGGGTTTTGGAGGCAAAAATACCACTTTAATTTCAGGAGCCTGTTATACTTTAGGATGTGCAGGAGCATTATCTAGAACTAACTGCTTAAATGATGAATTGTTCCAGAGACAAAATGAACACTAAACCTATCTTCAAACATAGTTGCAGTAATCCAAGCTTTTTTTATTTGCTTTCTAAATCACTGCATTCCTTTGGACTTCCATTTCAAAGCTTTAGGATTTTCTCAATGATAGACAAGGATTAATTTCATAACAACTTGATAACATTGCTACATTGCCACCAACAAATAATGTTAGTCTCTCCTAAGGTACTTTACACCCAGGTGCAATTTTTTCTATCATTGTGCCTCATTTTTGGATATAATTGTAGACAACCCACTTCCTGCATTACGTACGTATCCACTAATCTCAATCTTCAAAAAGCAGGGTTTTGGAGAAAAGCAAATCAACCGTATCTTCAATTATTAAGGATAAGAAGAAAATTGAAGGATATTTATATAATAATATAATATAATATGATGGCACTCAGTGGGATATCACAGCATATTATGAATAGTTTTTTCATTAAATAATGGAAATATATTTACAGTAATTGTCACTAATGAAATTCATTGCAAAGTGTTAGACTTACAAATAATCATTAATATCCATCTTTAACTCTATTGTAGTAGTTTTATGGGACCCAGGTTTCTTCAAATTTCTACCTGCATTATCACATTTATGTTTTGGGGCCAATATATAATAAAAAGTCTCAAATACCTACTAAAAAGATCTTCAGATACAGCTTTCATATAATGGTACCATGCAAGGAATAATTGTCAGGACGCTGATTTGTTTACAAACAAAAGAGTGGAAAAAAGCAACAGAAAGACACAAAAACAACACCTTAAATAAACCCATAGAAACCTAGAAAACATGATTTGAAGTGTGTATTTTAAATGATAAAAGTGATTTATTAATTCTCGGGAGGAATTTTGTAGAATATTGTGCTTGACATTTCAATCTACAGAGATGATATTCCATGTACGTAGACGACATTCTTTTATTTCCAATAGATAAATGATTCTCCAGCCTATTCTAGACAAACCTGCAACATATAAAGCAACTGTACCATACAATATATTACTATTCAAGCATTTGATGACATTTTGTCCTTAAAAATTAGGTGAAAAAAGAAATGACAGCATAAATTTGATAGATCTTATTCAGTTCAGTAAAAAATGAACAAATGTGCAATCTTTTATGATACAGAAATTAAATTTGGGTCTGAAAGTCAAAAACAAATTTTAAGGACTGTCTGTACATGGAAATTAGCTCCAACTATAACTAACATGAAAATATTTTTCTCAAATGGGATCAGGCATTTGGTTCCCTTGGCCCCACTGGGATGAAAATTTCCAAAGTTCGCCATCATAGTCAGGACCCATTTGTCCATTAAAAAGCACAAAAATATTCCTCGATGCACCTTAAAATATATATAATTTTCATCTACAGACTATCACAGGAACATGGTAATAAAAAAGAAAAGGCAAGTACTTTAATCTTGACTGCATAATATTTTTAATGAAAAATAA
Organism: Thysanoteuthis rhombus; assembly: GCA_963457665.1. Classification (NCBI taxonomy): domain Eukaryota; kingdom Metazoa; phylum Mollusca; class Cephalopoda; order Oegopsida; family Thysanoteuthidae; genus Thysanoteuthis; species Thysanoteuthis major. The sequence continues at coordinate 10,444,331 of OY735223.1, forward strand.
TACCTAATGAAATTGTCAGGGCCAATTTTACTTTTTGCACCTTGAGATTGTCAGGTACAAATTTGACTTGACACTGGATCACGTGTTATTTGTTTACTTTCTAAAACACGTTCACAAAATTTACTTACCCCCCCCCCCCAAAAAAAACAAGTTACTTACCACCGGAAAAACAAATATTGTTTTATTTTCAATCGAAGGTAGTTTTTTTTTTAAACTAATACATTTTTGAAAGTTACTCAAAAGATTTTTTTTTCAAAAATAGTAGTTTTTTGTGCTTTCAATCCAATTATATGAAAAAGGCAATTTTGAGAGAAAAAAAAAAACAACAAAAAAAGATTTTGTACTATCAATCCATTTTCAAAACTGTCTAATTCATGGAGGAAACAAACCGCAGAGAATGTTCTTCTATCTCCTATCAAATAATTGTCTTAATCAAATCTTGAACCCATGATGGGGAACCATTTGAGAACAATATGTCAAAATTTCAATTTTTTTTAAAAATAATTCAGTCATTGAGTGTCAAGTACTTGTTTTTCTTTGATTATGTGTTTGAATGATGTCATCCAGTGTCAAGTCACACAAGTTTGTTTACAATTTACCATCCATCTTAGGGTGTGAAAAGTAAAATTGATCCAAGTGTTATTTATAATTATTGTAAAAAATTGAACAAAATCAACCCAAATTGTACTTGAACAATATACAGATAAGGCCCATTCTCAAAAGTCTATTATATTAGTTCCATTGATCTGATAAACTTTTTTGTGTCGCTCTGGAGTGAAACAAACTGGGCTGAGAACGGTCTTGATCAGTTAACTAACACTAAACATGTTCATGAATTTTAACAATTTTATATTTCCTAATAATTCAAATTGTTCATCAGAAAATAATGACTAAGACATCTAAAAATACTAATTTGCAATAGAATGATTCTCCTAAATTCAAAGAATGCAAAACTATTTAAAAACTGTACTGTCAACATGATTGGCTGACAATAGAGCAACAATTGATGGGGGGGGATAACTTTTAACTCATATCATGATTAAGTTTGAAATAAAAAATATATAAAAGAGTCTATTTTTTTTATTCAATTAATTAATGATCGATGGACACTGCATACTTTATTTTTGTCACTCTATTTTGAGGGATTGGTGTAGCTGAGGAGGGGCAAGTCTGTGATTGGTCGAAGTGGACACACCTTTCTAACATAACAATCAAATATGGATGGTACCCCTATGTGCTTTTGTGATGTAACCACAACACCTTGTTATCAAACCAGTCCTGAACTTGAGTGCTCTCTGAGGTATGGTAAAAATTTATTAAACGACAAGAAGCATTATTAGCTAGTGTCACTAAGGATTTCCAGGACTGGCCAGGTGACACAATCAAGGTGAACTCAAATGCTCTATGGGAGTAAGTATGGTATTGCTGTAGGGGCCATTGGCTGTAATCCAAACAGGGTCCCATTCAAAATGATTACTAGTGCATCTAAACAAGAAATTCTATTCAATTGTAATTACTAGCTGAAAGCCCACCCAAAAGGGGACGTTTAAATTTCAGTGAAAAAGAAATGGTGATTCTGCATTTATATGCCATAAATTTGCAATTTCTGTCATAAATAGCCAATTCTACTTTTTTTTGTGTGTGTGTGCCTTTTCAAGAGAGTGAAGTGTGAAACTTACAATCGGCAGGGTCGGTCAGTCTATTAATTTAGAATTTCTAAAATAAATCAAAAAAGATATTTGGTGATAAAACATAAAAAAATTCAAAAATGAATTTTTGCCGCCCATCTGCAGGATTACCTATTCCTCCCTACCTTAACAAATTTACCACTGCCCGTTAGGATAGGTATTTCAGCTATTAAAAAAGAAATTGGCAATGGTTACCTTTTTCCACATTAAAATCTAAACACATCCAAGTTAGATTTTGCTTCTGAGGTCCTCAGGTAGTGCAGCGAAATCTAACACAGAAAATATAACAATCACTATTTTTTAGTAGCTGAAATACCCGCCCGAATGTGAATATATAAAAATTTTTTAAAATGAAATATATGAAACTCATTCAATTTTCATCACTTTTCTTTTTAACCATATCTGTAGATTTTTTTCCTTCAAAGATTTCTTTTCTTGATTGAAAGCATCTGTTTTTATAACTTCAATCACGAAATTTCATATTTATTCATATCAATCTGTGTTTTAAAAAAATAATTGAATATTTGAATAATTAAAAGATGAAAATCCAGGAAGTTTTTATTTCTTATTTTTCTTTTTTGTCAGCAGATTAAAATAGTAAGTAATAAATCTAGAATGCTATGCAGACAAAAATAAATATATAAAAACTAATACAAGGTGGTGTGGCTACATCACAAAAGCACAAAGGGGTACCATTCATACTTGATGAATCTGTTAAAGAAGTATGTCTACTTTGACCACTCACAAAGGAGTAAGGCTGGCATTTCCTCAGCAACATTAATTCCTTAAAATTGAATGGGAAAAAAGTATATGGTATTCTATCATTTTGGAAAAAAAAACAAAAAAAAAAAAACAAAACATTGTACATTTTTGGCTATCATTGTGCGAGTTTAAATTGTCACCCCACAAGTCATATATCAACCAATGAAAGCAATAGGAAGTTAGCATTTTGAAGTTATAATTCATTTGTACATTCAACCAAGTTGGGAAATTTATTTTGCCAGCATAAAAGTAATATTCAATACAAAAATCATACTTATATTACAAAATCATTATGAAACTTACTTGCACTTTAAAATTGATTAAAATCATTGTTCATTATTCTTTCTGATGCAGCAAATAGTTACATGTATTTACAGTAAAAAAAAAATTCTTTTCAATTACAGTTTCAATTTATTACTACAACAAAAATGAAAGTCTTCATAACATCATGAAATCCAGTTATTGGATATTATTAAAATCGGCAATCCATTTTTCCATGAGTTTGACCCTCGATATCCAACCACATACAAATTCTAGTACATCACTAGTAACTAGTGTTAAAGCTCAACATCAAAGGCAAAAATCATATTTTCCATTTATATAGTAATTTCATTCTTTTATGAAAATAAACCAAGTTACTGTTCATTGCTTAGACTGTTTTTAGTTCTTTACATATTTACTAACATAATTCTGAAAGTGAATTACAAACTAGATAAAAATACAGGTAACTATGATGCTTCTGCGAGGGGATGAAAAATATTGATATTTTAAAAATATTAAAAGGTTTTTCCTAGAAATGTTTGAAAACTTTAAAGTTCAAAATAGCAAACCTGTAGAAATAGGGGAGGTGGATTTGAGTGACACTCCCAACCTGTGAAAATATGGGTTGAGCCAAAGTATCATTTTGTCAGATTGCATTAGGAATGGTTAGTTTTAACATACTTAATAAAAAAAAAATTTTGTCTTTTTAAATAAAAAAAAAAAAAAAAAAAAAATCACTTTGTAAACATAAATTTTTTTAAATTGTCAAATTGTCACATTTTTGTTAATTGATCTTTGTATTAGTCTACTCAGTGTAATGGTTAACAGGTCTGTTTCACATGCAGAAGGTCCTGAGTTTGATTCTCGGTACAAGTGAAGAATGTAGAAAACTATCCATTTGAACAAATTTCCCTGTACACTCTAAGCAGTGTGATTAGGGTGGAGGTATCCCTGCGGTGGACCTGTATCCTACCAAAGGGATGGTAATAAAAACTTGTAGGTATGAAGAGATATATATATTTTTAAAAAACCAGGACATTGTCAACGGCCGTCATACTTCAATGGGGGGTTGGCTCTTAGGAGACGCAGCGATTTATCTTATATTGAAGAAGGAAGAAATAACCAACATTTTCAGCATGTTATAATTTTTCATTCTAAGAATAGTAAGAGGCAACTCAAATGCAAAAAAATCTGTGCAGTTTATGGAGAAGGTACTGTAAATGATCAAAGTAGCAAGTGATCAAATCAAGACATTACTTGAGAACATTATACAACATGTGAGATTACGAACATATTCAAAATGTCTATAAGAAGCATTGAAAAATCACTTTCATCAACTAGGTTATGTCAGTCACAATGAGTGATTTCCAATTACTTTAAACAAAGAAAAGAAAAGAAAAAAAAAGAAACAAAGAGAATACTGGATACTATTTGAATTGCCCTATTTTCTGAACATTTGTAATACACGATGAAAAGTGAATACTTTACAACGATGTGAAATGCAAAAGATCATGAGGCAAGCCAAATCAACCACAACTAACCATAACAAAAGATGGTTTTCATCCAAAGATGACACTTCATATATGATGGGATAGAAAGGAATTTACCATGAGCTCCTTCCAGAGGAGAAAACGAAGGCGTCAAACAAGTACTCACAGCCCCAATTAGACATTGAAAGCAATGAATGAAGAGAGAAGGGGGAAAAAAAAAATGTCCATGATCAGCAGAAAGGGCATAACATCCATCAGGATAACTCTAGACCACATGTTTCTTTGGTGAGCAGTCAAAATAGTAACTACAAAAATGTTTTTCAATACAGTTAATGTTGATACATTTTGAGTTAACAATAAATAGCTTCATAAGACATTTGAATGAATGAAATATTACAATTTGATCATATTAATATTAGTATCTGAGGATATTAATTATAGACAGCAGAATTTGAATATCTAATTGCTGCTTCAATTGAAGATCAGTCATTGGTCCCATAGAATACAACAGAAATAGCTATTACATAATAATAGATTTTACATTTTAATTTTCTAGTCATTCATTAGATAAAGACTGGATCCAAGAAAAACAAAATATTCAAAGCAAAATAATCTGGATTTTTTTTAGCTGGTATAGAACATAATTCAAAATCTTTTAAAGGAAAATGTTAAATCACTTAATCTGAGGTGACTTAGGAATTGTTTTTGCAAAAGTCACCCTTGAACTATTTTTCAGATATCAAAATGGCTGAAGCAGTGGTTTTTATTTTGTTATTTGGATTGATGTCTACTTTCCAAATCAACTTGGTTTGATTCTCTAAGGCCGAGAAATTTCGTCTGGGGTAAAACTAACAGAAGCAAATACCTCGGAAAAAGTATAAAAAAGTGTACTGCCTATTATTTCTCTCTTACTCTTATTTGTATCATGTATGTTTTCTGGGCAAAAATGAATTATTAGTGTACACTAATAGCACAGAATTTCCATCTTTTTTTTCAGCTGAAACCCATAAAAATTGATCTTACAGAGACACTCTAGTTTTTCTCTTATTTGGGGGGTGACTTTAGACTATTGCAAATCCAGCTACAGGCAGTCAAGCTAATTTTCCCATCATGTAATTGTGCTGACTGATCATTCAAGTCATTTTCAAATGAAGATCAGCCAGAGTGAAGACAGGAAATTTTTCAAGGAAAGTGATCATTGAAAGAAGGAATGTTTGAATTTCCAACATTTTGACATTCATCAAAAGGTCTCTTTTGTTCAATAACACCTTAAGGTTGGGCAGTGATTTTTCCAAATTGTTTATTGCTTTTCTCAATCAACCATCTTGAAAATTAACAAAATTGGTGCCTAAAGTCACCTCAGCGACTTAGGACACCTTCCTAGTGCAGTCTTGACTTCGAGAGACATATTATGCATGACTTGGAGAAACTTTGTTGAGCACTAGAAGTTTTCCACTTGTGTTAATAATGACTCATGGGGAATTCACATTCATTATAAGCATAGTTTATAAATGATGTTTGATGATGTCCTACCCCACAATGAGGTCAGATTTGGTCTGCAGCAACATAAGAGTGCAGAAGTATATCTGTCAAAAATTAAGCTTTATTCATCTTTCTGAGTCTTCTTCATGACTATATCTCCAAGTACCATTAAAATGATATCACAGAAACTGAACATGGGATTTATAGAGACGGTAGAAATTTATAGTTTCAAATTGCATAGAAAAAAAAAAAAAAAAAGTTACAATATACATTTTAGAAATCAATTACCAGAGATTAAGATCTTTTATGCCCCTGGATTGTAATTAAAAATTTGGTTTCACTCTAACACAGACTTTTGACAATTTCAGAGAATCTCCAATTTTCACACTATCATAACTAATTTCCTGATTTAATAAGTTCTTTAACAGTACTTTCCAAAACATAGCCCACTGTTTTGCTGCAAGAATTGAGAATTTCATAATATTCGCTTCATATTGTGTCTGAACACAAAAATGATGAATGCAGGAAATGTCCAGTCATTCTGATTCTTGAGATATTTTTTGGACAGTAAAAAAAAAAAAAAAAAAAAAAATCTGCATCATATTTTGATATGCTACAGAGGGAATCAACTCATGATTTTTCATAACATTGAAAATAAATTATTTTATTTTGGTTAAATATAAGTTATTCAGGAAGAGAAGGCATTGGCCAAAAATTGGGGGGACTTTGGACAGAACTTATGATTGAGAACTTATAACTATATGATCTTGGGACAAGTAAAATCGTCTATATAAACAGTATAAATAACAATTGAATGCAGAGGAATTTTATAAAATGGCAATTTACAGCTTTAAGACTGATCATCGTGGACAGTGAATTGAAACAAATTTGAACAAAAGCTAAAATAGCACCCATTTAAATCAGGAGATGGAGTGGAGTGCTGAAACAAATTTTAGCTCAAAAATTGCAAGATTTGGCACTCAATTTTTTCCTTCTGCTAGAAATAGTTAGTACAGAAAATGATTAAAGCAAATCAGAAGGGGGGTAGAAAATCAGTAAAGTCTGGAGGCAGCAATTAGAAAAGCCATAACCTTGCCTATATGTACTGAATTCAAATACAATCTGTGCTAAAACAATTGTGATTATTGATTTCTACCTCCCCTATCCCCAGAATATGCTGTGTCATATACATCTTCATCATGAAGTACTAACGTATGTGTGTGCGTGTATAACATATGTTGAGAACTATGCATCAAAGAATAGAAACAAAAGCATATCCAATCAGTAGGTCTCTAATAAGGTTGATTTTACATAAAATAAAATCTTGATTTATTAATCATTGATTTCTGTGGAGTTTGTGTTTGTGCTCTCTGAGAACAAATATGTCTCAAAATATTTTTTCCTTTGTTTTTTTTTCATTGGGGATTTTCTTGAAAACTATTTAGGTTAGATACAGAAAATCTAACTATATATATGTTCTGAATCAACATGAACTAGAATGGTTATTTTTTCATCATTTATTTGAACCTACTCACATGTAAAGGGTTGGGTGGTAATGCTCTTTAAAAACATGCCATTCAAGCAGTAATTCTTACTCCATAGTGGTTCAATAGCCAAGTAATTAGAACCTCAGAAAATAGAATTGGCGGACCAAGTTAAAACTTTGACTAAAGCTTTTTTTTTCTTTCAATTTTATATGCTTTCAAACAATATGACCTCCAGACCTCATAGAAATTTATCAGTTTTGATGAACTCATTTTTTTAGAGGGGGCACTATTTATAATGTAATCATTACGATTTGCCTACAGCACACATTGTGAGATTGAATTTCATGAAAATAAGTTTGTCGATTTCTATGGGATCAGCATTTACGCTCCAAGAAAACAAGTCTGTTGGAAATTTTTTTTCTTTCTTTCATCTAAAGTTTCCATAAAAACTATTAGAGTTTGATTTATGAAATCAAATTATACATACATTTGAATCAGCATCATATGGGGAGCTTCTCTCTTTTCATTATTCATTTTAACATATTCACAAGTGAGAGTGCTTATAAAAAAAATCATTTTGGACAGTAGTCATTTCTGAGTCATAGTGATGCAATATCCAGGTGGTTAAAACCTCAGAAAATAAGCATATCTGAAATCAGATCACTATTTGCCTGCAGCACACATTCTAAGGTTGAATTTTACTGAAATTAGTTAGACACAAAATTAAACTAAATACATTTTGAATCAGCATCATCCAGGGTGTTTTGGGGGGTTTTTTCACCATTTATTTGAACCTTTTCAATGACCTTCAAATCTCCTGGAAATTTGTCAGTTTCGATGAAATAATGTTTTTAGGTGGAGGGGGGGGACTCTATTTACAATGTAGTTATAATGCTAAGCTGGATTCTCACTTTAGGCATATCCAAAATCAGAAGCTCACATTATACCGACAGCATACCTTTTAAGGTTGAATTTCACAAAAATATAACTTGTTTTTATTCAGAAACAATTGAAAATTTTGCAGCAAATGCATCATCATTTTACTTGAATTATACTCAGAATACAATACAAATGCCACATACATTTTTCCCCAATGACTTCAATACTAGAATTCAACACTCAATTCACGTTCTTCAAAGAACGGAAATTTTTTTTCAATTTTGGAGGGAAAAAAAAAAGGGGGGGGGCTTATAAATTAAATTAAATCTTTGATTTTTTTTTAGACTTCAATAATTAATACTAGTAATCAATACTAGATAACCAAAATGATTCAACATCAGCTTAATACTAAAATTCACACAAGCTATAGAAGTATTTTGAAGCAACTGAATTAACAGGTAATTTTGTTTAGAATTAAAGATTCTGAAAGCTGAAAATCATTTGGAATTTTAAAGTTACTTTATGAAAAATAAAAAAATTTGAAAAATAAAAAATCATTACTATTATTATTATTATTATAATAATGATAATAATTATAACGCTCAACTTTCATTGAAAATAGTTTCATATTTTCAAACTGAACTACAGATACAAGCAGACTGGAATAATCATATCTATGCCATACTTGTTAATCCTCATGAAAAAATTCAGACACATCTGAATTTCTATGAGAGAATTTTTTTCATAATTTGAACTGGTTTAAGTAGAAGAGTCCATTGTTAGAGACAGAGAAATTAAGGCGACTTCCTAATCAGTCGCACATTCGATACCTGCAGCAGCACCATTCTCTTCAATTGTTTAATCTATTTACATTGTCTGAGCTGACACATTCGCTATGAAATAATGAGAGGTCATTTCAGATCATATATGCACAAAAATTTTCTAACGAATATTATTTAATGAGCTATACTTTATAAAAGCCAATTCAGATTATTATTAAATGTAAAAAATATACCAATAAACTAAATGAAAAGAATGTAAACATGACGTTTAAAAATTATTCAAAATAATAATTTGCAAGGAAAAAAAGAAAAAAGAATTAGATATGTAAACAAAACAAATCTCGATAAATGAATTTGTTTTTTCTCTAAAAGTAAAAACGTGGTGTACAACTATTCAGAAACCATCTGATCTACAAAATGTCTATAATTTAAAACAAGCAAAAAACAACATAATCATCACTAAAACAAAAGACATTTTTTTAAAGATGATGTAATATTGTCCTAATTGGCTACACATTGAGTAAATTCTTCAATGTCCAAAAAACAAAGGAAATAGAGAAACATGACTGGAAATTGTCAATAGAATTGTTTAAATACCAAATTTAGATATAGATGCCAGGTCGAATAGTCCAATAGCAATACCAAAAATAGTACAACAGAATGATTTAATAAGATCTGCCAGTTGTGGGTCTAATGAGGTGTAAGAATAAAATTACCTTAGGAATTGCAAATATACATGTAAAGTCATTGGAAATGCATCAATAAAACAAAGGATTAGGTTTTGGAAGAAAAAAAAAATCAATTAATAATAATTATGATAATAATGACAACAACAACCTACATTCATACAGTTTTACTGTGTAATAATTTATCACAGTAATTATACAAAGAATGTTTCATCATGGAAGTGAAAAAGTGAATTATAGAATCACACTTAAATTAAACTTGAAGTAAATGTGTCTTTGAAAAAAAAACAAAAAAAAAAACAAACAAACTCTCCATTGTTTGTCTGACCCTTCAAATAGAAACCAAACAGGTATTCATAAAATCATTTTTTCCCTACCACAATTTGTAATCAGGACCAAGTGATCAGCAGGCAGTTCTCTTTACCAATCAAGCTAAATTAACAAGTTTCACAAAATTATGAAAATCAATGTTAGAAATACTCAACAGCTTATTTCATCCTAATGACTAAAAACATTTATGAAATGAACATATATAAGTAGGAATGGAGTTTGATTCAATAGCAGCCAGGCATTTATGACTATTATTTACCTTCATCTTAATTTTCATTTTTTCTATATGCAAGGGAAAAAAATAATAATAATGATGATAAATGATACAAGTAATTACTGTACAGCCCATCTTGTCCGTTTTAATAGCATTAGATAGATGAAAAAGTCGTGAATATTTTCCAAATGTTTGGAGATCAAGCAAAATCTTTCGAGAATCAAGTAAGTAAATGAATAAAATGAAAATAAATCTGACGATTATGATAAATACTGTAAAGTACGTCATCAAAATGCATGCACATCGACTGCATGTAAAGACGGAATCCTCCATAAATAGTAATAATGATTTATCAATTTACTTTATTCCTCCTCATTAATTCATCTATTTTGTTGTGTTTTTCATTTCAACATTTGTATATTACTATCTACTAAGAATTTCCTAATTTGCCTTTTAGTCAGGACATTTTCATTTTAGATTTTTTTTTTTACTTATGAATCTACATATTCCTTTGAAAATATTCATAATTCATACAGCCAAAAAATTAAACTTGAAAATGTGTTGATTTAAAATAAATTGGCCAGTTTCTAGTGATCATCTCATCATTCAAAAAACTGAGGAACAGCAAAAAAATCAAAAGCAACCGACAGAGAGAAAAGATGGTTTTGTCAAGCTGACACTAATGACTTATAACATTCAGTCCAGTCCTTCAACACCAGCAACACAATCATTGAATAATCAAGATCTGATCATAAATTAAGTAGATGATGCTAGCTAATAGCATTATTCAATTGAAACAGGGAAAATATCATTGGAAATGCAGCTCAAAATATGAGTGTGATACAAAGAACATTGAAGACACAGCTGGGAAATCTGATCTGGGAATAGCTCAGCTATGTTCTCATCTGAGGAACAGTGCATCCAAGGGTCATGTTTTACACCTGGAGGATGTACCTCAGTTCTTTATAAGTTGTAGAACATTATCCAAAAAGAAAGTAGAAAAACTATTGTGAAAAATGTACATAATTTTCATGTTCTTGAAAATATGACCAAGATAAGGATACAGTTCTGGTACCAAATGAATTTTCACACATCCCAATGCAGCCCTTTTTGCACAAGAAACTGAAAAGGAATACCTTCAAATTCCACTCTATAGACCATAAGATGATATTTTTCTATCTCTGGTGCATGTGGCTCTGAAACTGGTCAGATGATATCTTGTGTCATCCAAAATACAATATTGTTAAGTGGAGCAACATGCTCATGCATACCTGACAGTGTATGTTCGTCCTTGAAGGTATTGTTTTGTTGAGAGGATGTATTAAACCCCAGAGGTAGTGAAGATTGAGTTGAATATACTGGTGGTGATCATGAAAACAGTATACTTCCAGTGAAACAAGATTTTGCTTTTAATACCTTCAAAGGTAAAATGTGGACTCCCAAAACATTGGCATAGCAAGTACTCGACATCAAGCCATAAGGCCTAAAACACTTGCAAATGTCTTCCATAGCCTAAAACACTTGCAAATGTCTTCCATAAAGCTGAACACACAATTGGTTACCAGAATGAGCTTCAAGTTGATACAGCATTACTTGGAGCTACAGTCCATTCTTTGAACAATGAGAGTAAAGCAGTTCTCCAAGAATTTGATGTCAAGAAAGTTTTGTGCATTCTTCCACAGGTAATAGCCATACTAGATACCAGTCTTGATGAAAAAATATTTTTCATGCAACAGACTTCAGCTTGGCCCATCATCTATAATAGACAATCTTGAAACCATCAACAAATACATCATCTGTTCCAAATACACTAACTAAAAGTATTCCCCTAGTAAAACCTGTGAGGTCCACAGAAGAAAAAATTTTTAAAGAAAATGTTCAGCAGACCAGCTTGACAGATAATGAAGAATCTGATCAGCACGAGGTGGAAGCTAAATCCTAAGATACAACATTCCTTCCTTATTGACCACCAGAACAAAGCAGATCCAACCAATTTCTTGTCTCAGGAATTAATTGCAAATGCTCCAGCAGATAAATGTATCATCACAGCTGGTGGGCTCAAAAACTGTGATGATGGGCTCAGTAACCAGGTAGATATTAACCCAGATGACTTGAGAAGTATACAAATATACAGAACATTCTTCACGGTTATTTAGTCTGATGATACAGATATGCTGTTTTTGCTTATGGACAACAGTTCTATGATAAATAAGGAGATAATAATGAAAGCTGGAGCAACCAAAGATTCAAAAATATATCACTGAATAACACATTAGTATCTTGAGACTTCAGCAATGTTATGTCTCTGTTCTTGCAAACCTTTCATCCTCTTACAGGCTCAGACAACACATCATACATAAGTGGGCACACAAAAACGACAGCATTATCAGTATTCACACGTCATCCTGAACTATTACAGAGACTTGGAAAGGACTTGTTGACACCAGACACACTGGCCAAAGAGGAAAAATTTATCTGCATGAAGTATTAAGTTAATTCAGTTGACAGAGTAGAGAAATCCTCTTTCAGCAGAGGAAAAACACAGGAAAACCTCCCAGCAACCATTGATGCTTTAATGAAAGCATATATACATGTGAAAGTTTGGCTCAAAGCAGCACAGTCACAAAGATAATATTCAACAGCCAACTGAATGTGGTTGGAAGGTGGAAAATAATCATTTGTATCTAATGTTGATCACACAAGAGTCAATGCAGCTAAAGTGTGGCATCAACCTCGTGAGATGTGGCTGCACTGGCAGCACATGTGCAACTATCATAAGTCACATACGTGCCTAATAATGAATTATGTTGATGTAGAGCTTAGTGCTTCTATGTCAACAATAACATTAAAAAAAAAGAGCTATTGAAGACTTTCCATTGTCTTTCATTCAATGAACATCCCATTAGTGTTTATTTGATTGATTTTATACAATCTGTCAGAGGATCCTTCCTCCAATCAGGATAGAGCACTTATCAGCATAGACTGCATATGATTCAGCATAAAAATGCAAATTTGTCACTTATGGTAACAGCGACAAAAATAGAGAATGTCATACAGTAGATTTGGAATCATCACCCTTAAATTATCTTATTCCAACTGTATGACAAATTCCACTCAACAATGCCTTGACGTAGTAAGCAACTGTATCAATTATCAAGAATCATTAGAAAATTAATTTCTGAGCACTTCTAGAGTGAGAATGTTTGTCATGGAACAAGCGGTCAATTTTGAAGTTGCGATGGATAAAATACATTATCACTAGTGGCTACAAAGCAATAATAAAATACTAACAGAAGATTGATAACAGGTGTGAGATCACATTCAAATATTATACAAGTATACCTTGATCAAGGCGGGTAATTCATTCCAAAATGTTCCCGTAGTGTTCAAATCGTACTGCTCAAGGTCTTATGATTTTATGTTTTTTTCCACCTCATACTTGGTTACATTAACTTGTATCGCAATACCTTAACCGTACTACATCAAAACGTGCACGATTGAAGATATTGCTGGATACATCAGAGGCTTTTTATCGGAAACCTTCACCCTGGGAGTAAATTCTCGAATTCATGCACAATGCCAAGTATGGAAGAACAGAGATATTGATTACCCGACATGTTTTGATTATTCGAGCTTTTTTGTATATAAGCCTAAGTTGGAAATTTGTCTTCTTTACCCCCATATCAAACATCATAAACCATTAGAATTAGATACAATCAACCTTTGTAGAGTAAATCGCTTAAGAAAACCATTATTTCCATAAGGATTTTTTTAGGTCACGATAGCAAACAGTAAACACTGAGTGTTTGTTACGAACTTACAAATAGTTATATTGAAGTAAAACTGTACATTTAAAGTGTATATCTTGTGATTAAAACAATTCGTACTGTGTGAAATGATTTTAGAAATTATAGGTGACATGAAAGCCATCTAGTTGCAGAAGTTGACCAACTAAAAACAGTTGTGGTCAGTTTCAACACGACGAGCAACTTGAAATACCCAAGGAGAAAAAAAATCACTTCGTATTTCAAGTATTTGAAAATACGTAAAACGCATAGTAGTGAGTGAAACAAATAACACTAACTTTAAAGCCACACCCAAGTCACAAATAAAGGCCAGCAAGTTGTGTACTAACACAAATCAATTATTCCGAACCAAATTATTAAAAGGAGACATTTTCTTTAAAGAAAATTATCGAATTATATAGTCAAATTTAGTGTAGAGCAAGGTTGAAATATGTTAGGTAGTGAAATCGGACAAAACCATTCAAGATGGTATTATGTAAATTGTGTAATAAATGAAAAGTTTTATTTAAAAAAACAAAGACACAACAAAACATTGAGAGCGATAGATATACGCTCAAACCCGAGAAAAAAAAAGGGTAATTTCTATTTCAAAGTTAATTATTTCCTTCAGCTGGGCAAACTCCAAAATATTTCCACAGATAAAACTTCGAAGCATGATTAATTTTTTTCTTTTTAAATGCAAGAACGTTCACGGTTTAATTTATTCAATAAAAGATGTTTTTTCAACTCTGAATTGTTTATACGAACGAGTTCAAATGAATGGATTAATGCTTTTAGTCCTTTTTATAAATAATAGGTTTCAATTACTTTTCAAGAACAAAATTGATGTAATTAAAATAAAGAGTAACGTAACAACGAAAACTTGAAGCACTAAACAGTTTTCGAAAACGTTAGTGTGTGTGTGTGTGTGTGTGTGTGTGTAAGTAATAATGTTTGATAATAGACTTGAGACGAGATCACTGAATAACTATATTCAATATTGCTGCCAACGTAAAATCATACTGAATTTATTCAACAATTGCAACCAAAACTAGATTTAGTAGGGCTGAAAGTAGAAATAAGGTTAAATAGATTTCATAACACTTGGTCGTAATCGAAGTAAAGGCTAATAAATTTTGTGATCACACTTCGAGATAATGAGTATGTTATTTATTTATACTGGCTTATGGATCTAGTGTCAGAAAGAATCTTAATAATAGAGTGCTCAATTCTATTTTGCATAATCACACGTTTCTTACTGCTTAGTCACGAATATGTTTAAACACAGGATGGTTATATTAAAGAGAAAAAAGCGTTTGTCTTTCTAAAAGAAAACTACTCGGAACTTGGTGGTTACAAATATCTATATGTCATATTGCATTCATTTGCCCTTAATTATCAAAAGAAATTATAAGTCTAAAACGGTAAAAAAACAACAACGCTTCTTTTTCGGCTAGTTCATACCTTGAAATGTTATTTCTTTCCGCGTGTCGATTAAAATGGAATATCAACATTTCACAAATATCTTTTCAACAAACATAAATTATACTAAAAAGTTGATTGTGATGAGATCTTAAAACTACACGATAAAAAAATGAAATACAATAAATGGATTTTTTAAGTAGCTGCTCGTCAATTATTTGTTTTCGCTTCTCTTGGCGGATTTACTTGTCTATTTCATAAACAAATTGGTTAACCAAGTGTCTTTACTTATCTTAATGATTTTAAAATGAAAAATCATTCCCATCGTAGCCATGGTAAAAAAAGGTCTGTTTGATAATTAAAACATACATAAGGTCAGGAATATTTCATGGAGACTGGAAAAAAAGAGAGGAAGAAGCAAGAAGTGGTCATGATCAGGTTGAAAAAAAAAAACATCGTCCATGATTTCAGGAACATCAGGTTAAATTTAGAGGAGATTGTTTGACGACAGCTAGTTATTGAATATTAATGGAATATATAATTTTTCTTTTCAAATAGAGATATTTTTTAAATCTTTTCTCACAGATAAATGTGTGTAAGTATAGTACGATGTATTCAATGTGTGTAGAGTGTAAGAAGTGTTTACAAAGTCAGGGATTCAGTTACATAACGTCACATATTACAAACAGGACCCTCAATTTGTAACCACCCAGTGGCCGTTTATGAACGGGACAAGTTTTTACTATTTTCACTTTTACCTATTAGAAAATAAAATCGCCACTACTAAAAGATTTATAGTGATTTCAAGAATGTCCAACTTTTAATTTCAAACTTATTACTTCAAT
This sequence comes from Thysanoteuthis rhombus, assembly GCA_963457665.1. Taxonomy (NCBI): domain Eukaryota; kingdom Metazoa; phylum Mollusca; class Cephalopoda; order Oegopsida; family Thysanoteuthidae; genus Thysanoteuthis; species Thysanoteuthis major. Next base: position 10,460,444 of record OY735223.1, read on the forward strand.
GTCGTCAGCATTTAACTGAGCTCAGGTAATGAACGATAAACATCAAGTTTCAAGCTTAGACCTATGATGAAATGACTATGCAAGGTGGCTACAAAGTCAGTACTCAATTTGCAATCATTTGTATGTGATCAACAGATCCCCCTTTTTCTGATCACGATATTCATAGAGTTCTTAATGACTGCCATCGGAAAGACAGACACATTTCCCCTTACCTGATAAGTTAGATTCTTTTAGTAAACATCCTGATGTGACATCGTAAACTTTTAAAGTATGTGCTTTCGTAGCCACAATGATTGTATTAAGCGTAGGGTGGTAGGTGACTCCAGTGGCTGGTTCTCCCACAGATAAACATCCATCTTCACCGACATACCACTTGGTCGTGGCCGCCATCTTAGAACTACCACTCTCGCCACGGCCGCCTATGACATCACTCATACCTAGATGAGATTTTCATGAGAGTTCCTAATTAATCATTAACTGATAGCATTTTTTTTAAGCCTCAAAAAATTGTTAAATATATCGAGAAAATTAAAAATTATGACAATATATCTTATTTTTCTCTCAGGAAATTTTCGGCAAGTTCCGTCGTATGCTCGGCTGTTTCTACAGAGAGTTGTGTAGTCAAATGACCATGGCTATACTTTGTCGAGCTCTTACTGAGCTAATATTTTCGCACTTGTCATATGTGAAGCTCATTTTACTTCAAAGTAGTGTTGTTACTTATTCTTTTTTAGACATTATGTTATTGAGAGACACGTCACGGCCCATTTCTTCTGAAATATCGTGTGGATGAAGTGCGTGCGTCTTTTCTCTCTCACATCCACAGTCACAATGACAAATTGAATAAATTCCTATGGATTCCATAGCAACTCCTTCAAGATTGATATTTTTGCATTATGAAAATTTTGCTTTGCATGCGTGTGTTCTCTTTTTTATAATGAAGAAAATCTGGAGTTGGTGAATTAAAGGATTTTAACATTACCAATCTACCGAGTATATTCAGTCAGGGTCGGCAAATTTAATTTTGTTTCACAAGTAAGAAAGTGGACGTAACCGAACCGTTGAGCATAACTCTGACATTCTCGCCAATTTAAAAAAAATATTTGATGACGATTATGATTAATATTTGATTAAACCGATTGTTCGATAGAAAAAAATTGGATATTGCAAATATTTTTATGTGGTTTCAATCCATGATATCGCACTTATCTCTGAAAATTTACAATGTAAATATAATGTGAAACAGGGCAAGTACTTCAGGCCATTTTCACGGAAGCAAGGCTTCGAAAAAAGTGGTTTGTAAACTCCCATTACTTCGAGGTTTTACTTTGCAAAAATGGTAGAAAAGAGGTCCCTAGTTTAGCATTACAGTTATATTGTAGATATAATTCACTTTTTAGTTTGACAAGTTGGAAAAAAATTGCAAATTATTTTTTTCAGCTGCATATTTTTGTGCTTTTAATCCATTAGAACTTTCCTGGAATTAGTACGTTCTTAAAGGGGAATAAACTACTTCGAAGCCAAAGCCCATACTTCCAGACAACGGACTGGAAGTAACAGTCCACTTTACCATTATAATTATATTGTTTGTAAATGGAACCCCCCCCCCTCCTCGTAAAACCTTGAGTAATATTTTTTCAAAAAAAACAACTCCCTGGGTGTTGTAGGGTCTCATGGATCATAAACACAAAAATTACAGTTGACTAGAATATTTTTTCGATTTGGTTAAGTAAAAAAGTGAATAACCGAGTAAAACCTAAATTTTTTTCTTTTCAGAGATAAAGTGAATTGAAAGCACGAAAAAACATTAACGAATTATTAGAAATTTCTTTTATCGAATATTCGATTTAATCAAATCTTGACCTTACTTTATAAACTGAAACTGTTTTAATGTATAGTTTTTGGTTTTCAATCGTCTTCAATTTCCGGAATATCTCGGTACAGTAACACGAAGAGTATAATCACACCGTTTAATTATTGTGAATCAGCTTAACGAAGTAGACATTTTTTACTTTTGGAACCAATTGAATATTTATTCATAATACTGAACCGAGTTGAATTTAAATCATCAAATATTCCCCATCGTTCAAGTAATGAAAATTTGTTAGGCACTGCAGACCGATGCCAGTCCCGCCTCCTAAAATAAAACTAAAAATTTCTCGCAAGTAAATATAGGTGCTTTCAGTCCATCGACCCTTGTTACCTTTGGAGAAATTAGTCAATTTTTAAAAAGTTATTTCAAAGGTTTTAGTGGCGTTCTTTTTACAATCTAACTATAATGCTAAACTGGACCCTTAGTTTCCGCCATGCGTAAGGATTAAACGATTGATCTTCTCATTGTTAGGAAGCCGAAGCCTCACTTTGAAATGTTGCTTCTTCCGTTATAACATGGAGAAGATAAGTCATTTGAGCCGTACTTCCGTACGAATGCAGAAAGTAGGGGTTTAGATTAGCATCAACTTACATTGTAAATAGACCCCTCCCTAAAACATTTCAAAATTAGACAGATTTCGTGAGGGAACGAATGACATGGATTGAAATACCAATAATAACAAAAAAAAAATTATTTTTCGATTTTCAAGAGGCGGAACCTGCCTCTGTCAGTAGTGACGCTTTGTTTAATTACATGTTGAAATTTCTATAAGAAATGTAGGTCTTAGTACTTTTTTTCATAATCAATCAATATTTAATTTATTTTGTAACTAATCCAGATTCAAAATTGGACAATATTAATTCACAATTCCAACTTCCATTCGGACAACTCAATCTCTTCTTCGATGTTAACGAGACGTTTCAGCCGATCCATTCTTCGGCTTTCTCCATTTGTAATATATTAATTATCCTTAAGCTGTTCCAGACCTTGATAACTTATTTAACAAGTAAGTGTTGTGGTTAACAACTGAATTCTACGTTGATAACATTTTTTTAATTTGCTCTACCGAGGAGCAACGAGATGAGGCAATTCTATCTATACGTACGAATACGTCACGAAATACGTCTGAAGAAGGCGAAATAATGAATCGGACGAAACGTCGTGCGAACATCAATGACGGGAAGAAGAGATCGGATTGCCCGAATAAAAGTTGGAGTGTTAATGGATGGCTTTTCAAAATTGGACAACAACAATTCACAACTTGAGACAGCGGCCTTTCTTGAGCCGAGTTTCGTTCATCCGTTTTTACTTTTACATTCAACCGACTGACAACGTTTTCCTCCAACTTCCTGTGTATGGTGTGATTGCTGTGTTGCTAATTTGGATGCTTTTCATCTAAATCTAGATATTCTTGGTTGCGTATAGATATCAGAAATTTAGATTATTTCTAATAGAATAAGTAATATTTTCATTTAATCATAACAATAAAGTGAGTAACATTTTAAATAAAATGAGCAATATTTTTATAAAGTAAAGGTTGACGATTGAAATCACATTTAGTTTATTTTAAATATGTGATATTTAATATTTTCTCAATAGATACATATCTAGAGAATCTGGATGTTTCTAGATGTTTTTTAATTCAATTTTAGATCTAAATCTGAAAGTATATTTGGCAAGATTAATATTGGCTAGTGTGACTCTCAACACACGCATCGTCGTAGGCACGGTTGTGCATATTATAGTGTAAAAAGAATCTTTTTCTAGGATTTTCTATTAATTAGTAACTTTATTCCCGTACTATTGTCAGCCATTTGTTTGCAAGATGTCCGAGTCTGAGAGTTACACTGTGATCACTGCTCCCCAAGTTAAGCTTACAATTACGAGTAGCATCAATTCGTTCTCATCTCTCAGACGGTTTGCGAAGAGTTCGACCATCGCTGATCTGAAGGTTTGTTTATTTGATTTTTTTATATATATATTTTCAATAGATTATAATTAGTTGAAAAGGTTAAGGTTCGTAAATTTATTCTAACTCAAACAAAAAAAAAAAATGTAAAAAATCAGGAATTCTTTTTTGCTTTCCATCAATCAATAACTGTAGCATCTTAACCATTGGAAAATTGTCAGTTCTGAAAAAAATCCAGGATTTTGAGGGTGATGTCTATTTACGATGTATTATTAAGCTGAACTACTGAACCCTTTCTCTACTTACGAGGATCCGACTTTGAAGTATTTCGGTTACTTCCGTTGCGCAATGTTTCTCTTGTAATAAATTAATTATTTACGTCGGAACCTGACTTCAACATAATTACTATTTTTTTTACAACTTAATCGTTGATATTCTGTCTTTTGTAATTTTAAATGATTTTTCAAGTTAATTGTATTCATCAAAACAAGAAAAATAGTTTTTCTTCCTAATATTCCAGTTACTTGATCGTTCGAAGTACACTCAAAAATTTTAAGTGACCTACCCATGAAAAATATTTGTCAAATTCTTACTCACTAAATCACAATGAAACTGAATCACTTTTTTCACTTACTTTCCTCATGTTAATAACGATTGTATTGATCATTCAATTTAGATTATTTTGGTAGAATTTAGGGAAAGTGGTCCCACTCCGAATTCAGCTGACTTGGCGTAGATATGCGATCTGTCGCAAATTTATGAAGCTAGGCAAAACAATATTCAAAGCAATTACTATTTAATTTATGTATTGCTTTCATTTCCTTTACTTTTTATTTGTACGCTGGTTTTAACATCGAGTATGAGAAGGTGCGAAACTTCACTAAAGGGACTATCTTCCGTATATTGTAAGGAAATTTCCATGTGAACTTCTCCATATTAATTCTTAGATTTCTTGCAGAAAATGTTTTTTGGAAGAAGCTGATAAATTACTGATTAAATCAGTTAGAATTTCTTTCATTTATCAAAATAAATAAATGACAGTTTTGGTCATCATCGTTCATTTAAAAAAAATACTTGTTAATTTCTATTAATCACAAGATTTTTAATTGTAAAATTGATTTATGTGAAAACTGAGACAATTTGTGAAATCAACAATTCAAATAAACGATCGTCATTTTGTTGCGTCAATAAATTTTCTTGTTCCTTTCCAGACTTGACCAGTCTTAAATCAGGGCAAGAAATAATCTGTCTTTAATGTCTCTTTTTCTTCAATTGTTCATTTGTTTTTTGAAGCTCCCTTTAAAATTTGTATTTCCAGATTCATTTACTTACAAAAGAGGTAACAATCAGAATATAAAACCAAATCCTAAAGAGAAGTAAATCTTCGTTGCTATTATTGTCTTTTTATTCTCGTGGCCGACAAGAACTTTCAAAATGAACTTGACTGAATACAAGCATTCACTATTAAACTGCAAATAATCTTCCACACTGAAAAATGCAAGGTTATACACCAAGGACTGGGCGACCCTCTACGGGAATATACAATGAAGGAGGTTGACGGATCAACACCCACTCAAGAGGTTGATGAAAAGGAATAGCTCAAAAGTTGACTTTCACAGGTCCCATCCTCACTCAAATCATTAAGGCTTTGGACTGGGACTCCTTCATCTCTACAGGAGCATCATTTGATGACCTGGTGCTCAAGGCTAAAAAGGGTTATGTTGTTGAATAAGTACAGCAAAGAGCCACAGGGCTGGTACAAGGCATCACACACCTTCCCTACTCCTGTCTTATAAGTAGTTTCTAGCAAGCTGACCTCATCAAGACATACAAAATTATCCATGGTATTGTTTGAGTGCAGTATGATGGAGAATGTCAAGTGCATGGAAACCAGGGATAATAAATGGAAGCTGCAGGTGCAACACAAGCCAAGGACAAATGAAGTCATTCTTGCAGCTGTCAGTCACCTCAGCCTCAGGATAGCCTGAGTTGGTAGACTGGGCCATCAGTCAATGCATTTAAAGCTTGACTAACAATCGATTGGCAATAACAATGACTTGCATTACAGCTACATCTTTTCCCTACTGAGCACTCAAAAGACTTGAAAACACATTAACCCAGACAATTCATCAAATGGTAAAAGGTCTAGTTACCTTAATCCGGTACCAATGACTTTTACTGGAGATGATTCATTTTTCAAGTTACTGGCCTCTTAACCGTTTTTGTCTTTATTTCATGATGCTACAAGACAAAATGTGCAATTTGAGTTATGAGTTTTGATTTATGATCTCATTTTCAATCCCTAACCAATCATAAGTTGGACCCTACCTGTATATATATATATATATATATATATATATATATATATATATATATATATATACTGTTTGAATGCTATCAAAAGAAGAGAAGTCAGTTGATAGATATATAGTTCATGATTTCTTATTTAGACCTTCCACAGGAAGTAAAGAGGGAGGGATCCAATTTTGGGAGCTGATCTATGGACATTTACTCTCCTACATTGTAGCCTTTTGTCCACACCACTCAACATAATATCTCCTGAAGTTCTCTATGAGTTGTTAAGTTGAAGTAGTTTATCATAGAGTCCCTAAGTACCTCTCTTTCCTCAACAAGTTTAGTTAAGAATAGTATTTTTATCCTTCTGACACCGTATCATTATTATTTTTTGTTGTTCTTCATAAAATTTGTATTTATTAAACCACAAAAATAGAATTCTAAATCAGAATTTCATTGGCTTAAAATCTAGGAAACAGTATTGTCAAATTGGGTTTCCGTTTTCTATTTTTCTCTCTTTTGTTGACTTGAATAATCCAAGCTTTATCTCCGGAGGCTTTCTCAACACAGGTTTAGGAATATGGTCAAATTTGGAAATCGAGTAAGTTTGTAGGCAGAGGTTCAATATCAGCCTTAGGCAGACAGGCTCACCTCAAGAGCTTTGTTGAACAGGAGCATAACGACACTTGCCAATCAAGCTATTTTCCTTGGAAATCTTCTTGGCAGTATTATTTGCAAACATGTCCTCATTTCTGACCACATTTTTTTCATTATTGTTTCATTTCACCTTAGCTAATGTTTCAAGTTCTTTATAAAAAATGATTATCAGTTGCTTTTAGTCATTTTGGGATGATGTGAATAAACCTTGAAATCGAAACAAATGAAGAAATGTACTTTGATTTGTTTTTTAGATGCTCTGGGTGAGCAAGATTAAGTGAGTGAAAGATAGGTAGGGAGAAGATCTTTTTTAAATATTAGACTAAACTAAAAAGCTTTCAGAGAGTGTATACCTCTGCCAATGCCATACACTGACTCTACTGAAAAAAATTCCTGGATCCACCCCCAAATTTAATCTTTTCTTCCTTAGCATATGGCCCACTATTCCACAAAATTTCATTAAAATTCATTGAGATGTGTGAACAGACATGAGAAAATAAATATATGGAAAAAAATAGAAAAATATCTCTCAATTAATAAAAAAAATTCCTTAATCTCTCCCCAAATTCAATCACTTCTTTCGTACCCTATGGCCCACCTTTCTACAATATTCAATTGAAATTCATTGGAAACTTTTGGGGATTATGTTGACAAAGAGAAAGATGGAAGATCACAGGAAGGATACATATACCTCCCCAACTTCGTTGGCAGATGTAAAGATTAAAGATGATAAAACTGAAAAATTATGGTAGGAAGTGATTGACCCATCAATCAAGTTTATTTTTTATGTTGACTTTTACTACGGCAATGCTTGTTTGGAAGGGGCCGAACTTTATGGTATGTGGAGCAGCCTGCCATGATTGTCTTGTAAAATAATTTTCTGTCTGTCGTATGAAACTATGGCTTCGAGGTATTTGGTTAGTTCTCTTCAGTGTTGCCAATTCAGATATTTTTCATCTAAATTTAGATGATTTTGAAGAGTGGAAGTTGAGGGAGATAATTTATAGAAACTATGAAGAAAGATCTATGATTTTTTATTTCTTGTTTATTTTAAATTGATTTCTCGGGAACTGCTGACCTGAACAAATTCACACACATTACTGTGCTGACTGATATATAAGGTGAATGTCAACTTAGTACAATGACCAGTTGTTGGGTTATCACAGTGTGCATTGACATACATGCACACAGATTTCTTCAATTGAGGTCAGATGTCATTCTTTGGGAATGAAGTTTCCTGGAAAACTGTTATGTAAAGTATCAACTTTAATAAAGCTAAAACTTTTTCAATTAAATCCAGATAATTCACCTTTGATTCTCTATAAATATAAGAAAATAATGATTCCATGTTCATACCCTTCCTAACATGGTTTTCATGTTAGAACAAATATGATAGTTCTCTTTTTCTTTGGCTTGAATTTGCTTACCTCATCCACTTTGTATTTCAGTTAATGAATTAATATGTCAATAAAAGAAAAAGGTTCAGTAGATCATTGCCCATGTGTATTCAATGGTGACTTTGAATAGATATACTCAAAATCTTAGAATGATTTACTGTTAAGTTCAAAGAGTAAGTTTTACCTACCGAGGGAAAATAACTCAAAATATAACCGAACAGGAGAAATATTTTCTTTGATATATTTCTTTATAAACAAAACAGAAAATAAAAAAAGAATCACTTACACTAGATTCACATGTTGTGGAAGAAATATTCTAATGCATAAAAAAGAACAAATGATGTTGTTGCTTAGTCTGACAGGGCTTCTGGATAAACTTGGGGAGTGTTTCTCCTTTTGGCTGCCAGTATAAAAAGGTTAATTGAGGGATCTAATCCTAGAACAACCAATATAGAGCTGTCTTTGGGAAAAACATGGAGAACTTTTGTGACGGCCATTGATCTTAAGAGATTGTCCTTGTGCCCTGTTACAACTTCCAGATATTATATCAGGTGACCATTGGTATCAACCTCGCATTGCCTATCGCTTTCACCATGTAAAGATGTGCTCCTGGATAAAATCTCTGCATCTTAAGTACAATATTGTGGCCAGCAACTTGTAAAATTCAGAAGGAATGACCAGAAGTTACATATGGTGATTTTGAATGACCCTAATGTGAAAATCCCATTTCTGAATTCTTTGAACGTGAAAAATTAAGCTCTATGCCAAATTTCTGTTTCTGAAAATTGGAAAAATGGCTAAAAATGACCTTAAGTGACCTCAAATGACTTTTCTGGTCAATATCGCATTGTTTATGAGCTAGAAATGATTTCCTGTATGCCAAATTTTGCCCAAAACTTGGAAAGTTAAGTAGAAATGATCTCTGGTGACCCTGAGTGACCTCTTTGGTCAATCTTGCTAAGCCAGTTACGTTTGAGTTAGGTGTGAGATGTATTCATGTGTTCGATTACGACATCCTTGGTAGAAAAATGTGGCCCACAACTCAGAAAATTGACTAGAATGACCTCTGCTAACCTCAAATGACCTCACACATTGCATGTAACCTTCGGCATGGGAAGACGTATCTTCATTACCAATTTTTATTTTATAGGAGCTGAATTATCACCTCAAAAATTGGAAAATTGGTTTAAAATGTCCAGAAATGATCTCTGGTGACCTTGAATGAACTCAAAAGTCAATATCCTGTAGATTTTGATCTTTGCTGTGAGAAGATGTACCAATGTGCTAAATTTCAGTATCATTAGTGCAAAATTGTGACCCACAACTCAGCAAGAAACTGGCAAGAAATGACCTCTGGTAGCCTTAAATGACCTCCAAAATCAATCTAATGTAGCCTTTGTTTTACACTTGGACAGCAAATACTAATAATTGTACATTTGCTCTAAAATATTATCCGTTCTTTTGTAGCCTATTGTTCACCCTTCCTCAAATTGTCGTTGAAATTCAGTGAGAACTGTTGGATATATCAGGTGGACATTCATGAGCATATATATAAATGGTAATGTCCATCCTTGCAAAAAATCTGATTGAAATTCATTGATGACTTTTGAAGATATCTTGCAGACAGGAAAAAAAACTTGTCAATATCATGGTTTGAACATATAACTGTGACGTGGGGGAGGTAAGGGGGAAATAGAAAAATATGTCTCGGTCAGAGAAAGTTCCTGTGTCCACTCACAAATTCTATCAGCATTCGCATTATCTGTATTCTAAAATACCCCTGATACTTTAAGGTGTACTCTTCTCTAATTTTTTGCAAATGACATCAATTTCCAAAAATTTTATACGGTTTGACTTTCTTCTTGTAAGATGTCAGTTTTCCAGGAAGTGTGTCACACGTTTTATCTTAATTTCTTATTTATTTCTGCCTTCTATTTTACCAATCCACTAAATTCCATACTGATACATTAGTCCATTATTTGTGTCTGGATTGTGTGCAAATTTCATTACTATGATTAAGTGGTTGAATTGGGAGAAGGTCAAAAGTTTTTTGCATTCTATTGATGTTTGATAATCAATTTATGATTTCAGTGCAAATTGGTGATGTTGACTGGGGCTACCATGAACATGAAATTAGAGCTGTATAAAGACAAAAATTTCATTTGTAAGATAGAGGATGACACGGCTCTCCTTGGATCTTACCCTGTCGATGATGATATGATTTTACACGTGAGTTGGCAGTTTTTTTTACTTATATTTGATTGACCTCAATTATAAGATTACTTATGAATTGAAGTATTTTAATTTTGTTCACCTATGACTAAATTTCCTTGTTTTTGATTATTTTCTAATTAATGATATCCATCGTTTATACATAATTCATTTTGTATCATGAACAGAAGACAAGAATTTACTCCCTTAAGTGTTTATGTTTTTGTTTTTGTTGCCAGATTTGGCCAATTTATGGCCAAAATGTCAACCCTGCTTTGAACTGTGATCTCCATGCTCTGAATCTATCAGTCCACCACTATAATTTATCATGTTGAGGGTTTACTGTTTGCTTAATTACGTATAAACCAATATGTAACTTCATTGGTAAAATCAAACATTTACGAAAGAAACCATCACTTTGAACTGAGGTCTCTGAGCCTTGAAGCCACCACACCACCACTTAGTCACTGAGATGGATATAAAGAATGAGAAAGTTTATATATACAGTCTATATGTAACTGTATATCCTTTATAAACATCTCCCTCAATTTAGTTTCTAAAGCCACTGTTTAAAAAAAAACTTTTTGTCTTGGAAGCATCCCAGGAAAGATCTTTCTTCATCCCAAACACATATTCTATCATCCCGGCTATGCCATTAGTTTCAAGCCTTGCTGAGGGTCAATATCAAATAAGTGTAAAAAGTTATTTTTCTATTTTCTATTAAGTTTTTCAATTTAAAGAAAAACAACATTCTACTCAGCTTTCAAGTATTCAAGGAATGAATCAAATTACCAGCCATTTCTCAGAAAATATTTGATAAATAAATGGAAAAGTTGAGTTTTTTTTTTTTGTTTTTTTTTTTAGATCTTATCGTATTTGATGGATAGAGAAAGGCAGGTCTGGTTAGTCGCTCAATAGCAACCGTCTCGTGACCAACGTCCTTAAGCAGCATGCTGTGTTGGGGTTAAACAATTGAAAAAATTGAAAGAATAAGGATGATTGATGAATAAGTTACTCCAAGCAAGCATTCTGCTCAGTATGAACGTAGTTACGGAAACAGAGCTGAACATTGACACTTGGTTATGTAGCAAGGGAGATAATTTTTTAGTAAAGTTATCCCTTGCTATTCCAAGGGCTAGCGTTCCACTAATACAAAATTCTTTGAACCATTTTTTTTTGCACGTTGTTAATAATTTGTAGTAATTCATCTACCAAAAAGTTTAATGAATAAATTTGTTTACGGCACAGTAAATTGGAAAACAATTTAATGTCTAAAATTCTGTTCATTGTAGTCTCTTAAAAATAGGATAGCACACTATGATTTTGTACAGCTCTTTCATCATAAAGCAGAAAATGTTGAAGAAATAAATGTTTTTTTTTCAAAGAGAAAATGTTCTGTATAACTATTAGATATGTGTGAAAGTTCCCAGCGCCCTCTTTTTAGCTAGCTTTTTCAAACTATAGACTGAATACATGGTTGAAAACTGATATCAAGTGTTCTATATTTAGTGTTCATTTATCCTGTGCTGAGAAAGGATATAGAAAAATGGTGGCAGATGACATGATGATGGTTTGATTGGAAGTAGTGTATCTTGGTAATGGGTTTCAAGAAAGCTGAATTCAACTTGGAAAGTCCAAATATTCAAAAAAACAAGCGTGAACACTGCTGGACACAACCAAGTCATCAATTTAGCATAAACTGAAGTTGAAAATTAAACTCCTTCACTATAAAATATAAAAGTTTTTTTTTTATAGTGAGAATAGATAGAAAGCTTTCTCGAATTTCAAGTGATTTTTGCCTAGCTGGCTATGTTGATCGTATTAGGTGATGGTTTCTAACTGATTTCTAATTAGAATTAATTTTTCCCTTGGTTTGAAACATTTTTTTTATCTCAGTTCCAAGTAGAATCACCAACATAAATCCTGCAATCACCCAGATAAAACTAAAAATACTATTTGCCTTCTCTTCTAACGTTTTCTTTTCATTCTTAATATGTTTCTTGTATTAAAGGTTACCGATTCAAATGTGCAATGTGGAGAATTTGAAACTGGAGATGTTGATGATCGATACAAGATTTCTGATGATGCTTATGCCAAAAAGAGAGGTTAATACTCGTCTCCTTTACCAAATATTCTTACAGATCCTGGTATTTTTAAAAATTTATGAATGGATTATGAAATCATTTGTTCTGCCAAATTCATTTTACTTATGATGAAATTTTCCTCAGAATGCCAAATAAGTGACGCCATCCAGTGTTACAAAGTTGAAAGTGATTTCAAGAATATCACACAAACCACTTTCCCCATGACATCGAAAAATGATGGTGATATTTGAATAATTTTGCCATTACATTGTACTTGAAAAATATTGAAAACAATATGTTGCTCTGTTCAACCAGGAATTGTACAAATTTGCAAAATGTAAGGGAGACTACTTTATGATTAGCATTCAATAACTATCTCCCTTGACAAATGTTACAGACCAAAAGTAGATATACATGTGGCATTTAATATAAGTAGATTTGTTGGCTAATTTTCAATATCCATTTATCTATTTTTAATTAGGTTCTGTAGTTTTGTGTGTGTATGTATATATATATGTGTATATATATATATATATATATATATATATATATATATATATGTATATATGAATTATTCTTATGAAATCCTTCTAAAGTAATACATTTGTTGAATCTTTGAAATAATGTTAACTGGAGATTTCCAAAATAATTAACTCAAGCCCTTTTTGGCTGTTTAATGACCTAGAAATTAGCTCATCTTAAACCTAACTAAAGATTATGTTAACAAAATTTCTACTCAGTTGATTGAGAGATGAGTAAACATACAAAAATGAATGTATTGGATTTTTACTTTAAAAAGAAATGCCTCTTTTAAAGAATTTTAAAAAATTAATGACGTCACTTTGTTGAACTTTAGAACTGCTTTACCCACCATGCCTTTATTTGTATAGATTGCTATAAAAAAAACAAACTTAGATTTTGTTTCAAAACTAAATTTAGGTTTATGGAAGTCTTTCATGCTTGTCTCCAAAATAATGATTTTTTTCTTCTTTGTAGATAACTTCCGAGCTTTTAAAGAACAGAATCTTAAAGACATGTCCCAGGCCAAAGATCAGATGGAGGCAAAAAATCAGGAAAAAAAGGAAAAAGAAGAAGAAGAGAAAGCATCAACTATGAAGATTGATGATCGGTTAGTTAGTTACCCTTCTTGTTTATGAGATGATGGTGAAACATTGAAGGTCCATACTAGACGCACAGATCAATTCATTATGTGCCAGTTGGATGTTGCTCCCTATCATCATGACCGGGCATCAGCACATTGATGAAATTATCAAGTTTAAAATATTTTGCGCTGACAGCCCCCCCCCCCCTTCCTTCAGGGATCCTTTTTATCCCCCCCCCCCGTTCCTTTCAGCAAAAAGTGAAGCTTTTGCTAATGTAAACTAGTCCATAATTTCCAACATGAATTCAGCCTCCAGCAAATTAGCCTGCTAGTGATTGATTAACCAATATTCTAGTTTCCAAACTAAATCATCATGTCTATACCTCATTTTATAAATCACTATTGAAATAATAAGATCTATTGTAAAAATTCATTGGTAATCCAATTGATGAATGGTGTATACAAGAAGCACTGAGGATTGGAAGTAACATGAATATTTTTGCCCAAGCGGTTAGGCACAATATGCTACAAATGGTAATGATGGATAAGTGCAAATTTATGATATTATACTTCAACTAATTGAAGTAAAAAAAAAAAAAGCCATTACATTCAATCTTATTGAAAGAAGAAAATACAAATCAAAGACTTAAAAGAAAGCATTGTACCAGTTGAGTGTAAATTGTTGAATTTTTCTATTAGGGGAAAAATTATTTTGTTTAATGATATTTAGTAGAACTAGAAAGCTTCTCACTGTTTGAAGCATCCAAGAATCTAAAAGCTCTTTTTTTTTTCTTTTTTCTTTTTTTTTTTTTTTTTCGACTGAAATATTGAAGTTATTCGCGGGGGGGAGGGTATTATTGTTTTACTTTTTAAATTTTTTTTTTACTTGAATTCATCTTGAATTAATAAATAGTTTTTTCATTTTAATCATTTAAAATATTGGGTTGATAGTCGTTCAATTCAAAATCGGAAGTTATCTCCCTCTTCAAAGAAAACAGATTGTAATAGTTGTGGATGAATTAAATTGTTATACTGTTCTGTGCACCATTTTCAACATCAAGTGAGCGAGTACATGAAACATCAAATGTTTGTATAGGAATCGAGTTGTTTTTATTTGAGCTTTGTTTTAACATCGCTTGCTCAATGTTGAAAACAATGTAATAAATTTATCCAAATACAATCTGTTTTCTTGGAAGAGAGAGATTGTCGTTCCTTTCAAAAACAGGAATTATCTCCATTTTACACTCACATTCTGGGAGTCTACCAAATATTGACCTTTAATTCTATTTCCAAATATTTTCTCATGTTATTTTTTGCTGTCTCTATATTTACAGGTGTGAAGTAGCTGTGAAAAATCAGCCCAAAAGGTTAGGAACAGTAAAATATGTTGGTGAGTGATGACTCATTTCTCAAATTATATTGTCTATTTGATTGATAATGAATTGAATTCAGTTGTGTGTATTTTCAAACTTTTGTTTATTTGCCTGAAATATCTTGGATAATCTTATTAGACATTCCATGATGATTTATATATCCATCATAATCATTACTTTAACATTTTTCTCCAAAAATAGTTTTATATTATCATGATGACTTCGCAAATTCTTCTTGTACTTGGAATTTTTTATCCTAGAATATAAACTACGAATATTACAAATATCAAATTCACTTTTTTCTCGGTTTCAAATCTTGAATTTTGTTTAATTTGTTTGATATTATGAACACACTAATAACCAAGAGTCAAACAGCCATATTTATTATTGTATACAAATTCCATTAAACTCACCTCAATTGCCAGGACTGTAAAAAAAAATGTGGATATGATTCACAGAAATTTTATTTATCTTGAAATCAGTGTGTTCAAAAAGTTATTCATGTTGATGGTAAGGACTGCATTTAGAATATGGAGCACCAGCTTGGAACCCTCACAATAAGAAACCAATGATGATCATTGAAAACATACAGTGATGAGCACTAAAAACTATCTGTGGATCAGTGAACTTGTCTATCAGGCGAGATTATAGGCTTTGAAACTAACTTTTTTACCGTAGACCCAAGAGGCAATGTGATCGAAACATTTGTTATTGCTCAGTTTTTGCCATGAAGGTGCAACACAAAACTCCCTCCATTTTCGATCAAGTTTCTTGCAAGATCTCAGAATTAGAGGTCACAAGTTCAATGTATATAAAGAGAGCTGTAAAAAGAGATATCAGAAGATTCTCTTTTAAGTGCCAAGTCACTGATCTGTGGAACAATCTTCCAGAGGTAATAGTGGAGGCGCTGACCCTGAACACATTCAAAAACTGCCAGGACAGATTGGTAGCAAAATGGATTTATTTACAACCCTGATGTGGATCTCTATGCAAGATCATCAACATATATTAAAACCTGGTACAAGAGGCCATTACTAAGGCCTTATCCCAGAATACTACTGTTATTATTATAATTATAGTCATTTCCAAATCCACCAGTTGTGTCTCCTGCAAACACATGATCAGAATGTTTAATGATAATTTGGAACAATTGAATCTTATTTTTAGTTGTTTTTGTTTTTTTTTTTACTGTTTGATTTTTTTTTTTCCTCATCAGTGGAGCTTATTGCTGCAAAAGCCAGTATCATATGATTGTATCAGTAATTCTATCTTTGTTAAGAGATATTGTTTACACTCTTAAAGTGTTATTTCTATTTTTTTAGGCAAGACAGATTTTCAGCCTGGCTTTTGGGTTGGAGTCCAATATGATGAACCTGTTGGGAAAAATGATGGCAGGTAAGAAAGGCTTTTGATGTAGTGTTGGGTTTGGATTTGCTAGAAACAAACTCTAACCTGTAAAAATTGTTTTCAATGTATTGAAAATGAGTTCCCTCTTGAAGGCTGTATCATTTTAAGGAGACAGATCGGTGAATATATAAAAAAAAAATTAGAAATAAATTTATCTTGTTGAGATATGTGGGACTGAAGTTATTCTCATGAAATGTTCATTGCTGTACTGTCATCTTTCAGTTCCTCATCCCTCAATCTATTTTGAATCATCTGCCAGATTGTTTTTTGTTTTTGTTTTTTTGTTAATTTTGATATTAACTTATTGAACCACATATTTACCATTTGTTCTATATTCAGCAATCTTTCAGGCAACTTTATAATTCCTTCCTCCCAGATCTTTCTCAGCTAAGAACTGCTTTAGATGCCTTTTGCAATCTTCCTAGGGGTTGTAATTTTTTTCCACAAAGACAATTCTGTAAAGATCAGAATAAATTGTAATCCAGAAATGTGAAAACTTACAAGCTGAGACAATTTTTGCCTGGTCATCAAAGAAATGCGTGATCTCGAGTTTTTCTATTGAATGATCCTTTCTATTGACTAGTTCTGGACAAAGACTTGGCTGTTTTTGATTTGTCTAATTGGGAGCTGTACTTATTTGAATCAATCGTTTGATTCTCTGGAAGGAACTTATAGTAGAGGACTTCCTTTCAATCCCACCATATACACAGAATCACTTTCTTTGGATGCAGTTAATGATTGTTCATTTTGCTTGGCCCATGATCTCTTGCATTTCATGTTGTTGAAAAGGATCAACTTTTCATTGTCTGTCAGAATTCAAAATCAAAATATCGAAGTATTGTCCACTGTTTATTTTTTTGTTTTATGTCAAAGCAACTAACAATCAAGCTGGTGCAAATTGATTTTGAATTAGAGTATTTCATCTATCTCTTGCATTCTATGAGTTTTATTATCCTTCAGTAATATCCTGATTTGATCACTTTCAACCTAAACTGGAGTATGATTTAACAAGAAATCTCCAGCACAAAACTATGCAAACCACTTTTGATATGTTCAATCATTCTCAATTAACTGCACACTTCTCAGCCTCTTGGCTAAGATCAAAGTGTAGGATCTGTTCTTTGATGCCCTTAGGCTGAGAAGTTGATCAATTTCCAGGATTGTTCCCCATCCTGGAACCACTGACTAGCATGTTCAGACTCATCCTGAGAGCATCAACAGGATCCGTCCTGTGAGCAAAGTCAAGCCTGCCCTAACGACTCCAAAATCACGTGTCGAGACTTAGGGACTCTTGCACAACAGGATTTGTCCTGTGGACATAGTCCAGCTTGTCCCGACATCCTTGCGAAATCATGTGCAAGGAATTGGGTTCACTGCACCCTGTGCCTGCACATTTTCAAACATGTGGGATCCCAACTTAATCCGACTTCCTGTCACATTTGTAGTCGTGGGGATGCAAATAAACAAACTTAATAAAGTGCCCAAATCTTTTTTGTACTGGAGTTATGATTTTACCTTATGATGAAAAAGCATAATATTAATATATAAATTATTTCCTTCCATCTTCGATGTCTGGATCTTTGAACAAGAATCAGACTTTTTTTTTTCATTTTCAAAAATGAATGCCAATATAACAACTGTCACTATATAATCGAAAGCAATCTGAATGGAGTTAATCAAACAAAAGGTGAGAAAAGTAAATCATTAATCACTTTTTTTTCTTAATTTTCCAACTCATTGCTCTTAACACGACTTGCTGCCAAATGACGTTGATCAAGTGACTAACCAGACATGTTCTTATTAGTAATAAAACAATTTTTTTTTTTCCTTTTTCTTTTCAGTGTTAAAGGTAAAAAATATTTTGAATGCCTGCCTAAGTATGGTGGTTTTGTACGACCAAGCAATGTGACTGTTGGTTACTACCCAGAAGCAAATGAATTGGATGAATTCTAAAATAATCAAAGCTCAACATTCCTGTCACTTTTTTTCTGACCATTTTCCAGCTTCTGGATTGCTGAAACAATCTAGAGTATTCGAATTCCTGGAATTCTGTTCTTCATGATGCAAGATAGTATTACCAAAGAATGGAATATTGGTTGCTGAATGTATATGCATTTGTATCTGCCTGCTTATTAATTCATCTCTCTCTCTCTCTGAGAGATACAAGATCATCTTTTTGTTTACCTGCTTGCTTGTATTTACCTTGGAATATGATGACCTGCCTACTTACGAACATGCAAGCCCGGATATAATGGTTGCAAAATTTCGACAGGAGGGGAGATGATCCAAGCTCTATCTCAGTCTGGAGGCGATGTTCAAAGCAAGCCTAAGGCTGGTTTTGAACTCTTGTCTCCAGACTCTCTACATTCCCAAATTCGACGCAATTCCAATGCTTGTGTAGGGTAAGTCTTTGAGATGAAGCTTGGATTAACTTCTGGTGTTTTCTTCAACAGAGCTTTGTTTCATTTGCCACAAATCTCAATTTATACTATCAGTAACTGTAAATATTTGTCTATTAAACCTTCACAAAAAAAAAAAAAAGAAAAGCTTCTTACATTTTATGTAATACTTGTTTTTATTACTTGCATATGTTATTTATCGCCTGTCTCTATTCAAGAAACTTTTTTTTTCCAACTGTGATACCAATATCAATGTTTTAAAAAACCTGCTTCAAAACTTAGTTTTTCATATTATATAATCAATAAAATCATTGCAAATTTTATTTAGTATCCTTGTGATTACTTATAATAAATATTCATCTAATCATATACACTGGTATTAAATTTTCTGAACTCTTGAGTTCAAAGCCACCTCAAACCAACTACTTTATTATACCTATTCCCCCTGCATCTAGGTTTCAATGAGAAATTTCTTTTAAGCATCATAAGTTATTTATACTATAATCATGTGGATGATAAAATATACAATTTTTCTTAGAAATACAAATAGAGATAGGTATAGTGATAAATTTCACTGTTTGAATAAATTTATGTAGACAGACAAATGTAGGCAACAGTTGAGGGAATGTTGATTTCAATAAACAAAACTTTTTAAACCAATTTGTATCAAGAGTTGAAGTGGAAATTTTCTCTGACAAATCCAATTTACATGAAAAAGTCCTTCTAAGGTGGATATCGTGTGTTACTAGAGTGTTGTAAGTGATGCAGATCATAATTTCACTCAGAGTTTCAGGGGTTCCATTTTGTTGGAAATATCTGCCTAGAATTAGACTCAATATGTTGGAAAATTAGTCAAGATAAACCATCAATTCCTACCTATTGGAAGGCAGCCAGTTGTCAAGCTACTATAATAGATAAGTTGAATAATCTTCATCTTAGAGTCTAGTTGTAGAATTGTCACATTTCTGGATATTCAGTGAAGATATTGCACACAGGGTTTCCAGATGGGGAGATAATCCAAGCATTATCTAATAGACTTACCTATCACAAGCCTTGAAATAGCATCAAATTAAGAGATAGTATCAAACATTGGGCTCCGGATTCGCTCAAACCTCTTGAGGCTGGTAGAATTGGTAATTAACATTCGAGAACAAAATGATCTCATCAGTTTTAAAAATAAGGGTCAATAACCAGCAAGTCCGCTATGGAACTATGCTGGAAGACTAGCTTTCAAACTAAGAACCATGCAACATGTACTGGAAAATAACCGTGCTCAACATCACAAGGTGAGATCATAAGACAGCACTGTATATTAGAGAAAAAACAAGTCAGAGATATCTTAGTAACCATTAAAAAACTCAAATGACAATGGGAAGGCCATGTAGCAAGAATGTTGGACATGATTCAGAACATGATTGCCAAAGATTATATGCCAAATTGTGGTCAGTGGAAAATAAGATGGCATGACAATTTCAACAGGTTCAGGAAATACTGACCTCTATGGTAGAGAGATCTGGAGAATCTTGGAAGTTCTATGTCCAATGTCAAACGTTAAAAGAGGAATGATAATCTCCCCTTGGAGCCTACTCTGGATAAAAAAGAAAGGGAAGGTTACTCCTGCTGTTCAAGGACAGTAGAAGCTGATTGTCACAAGAAATAAATCTAAATGAGTCAAAAACAAAAAAACAAAAAACATACCACCATCTTTCTAAATACCTTATTTGACTGCATATAAGACCTCCCTATTTTCCCTTTTGTTTTTTTTAAATGGGCTGAAAACCAGTCCTACAGAACTTGAGTTAAGGGTTGGGGGGGGGGGGTAAATAAGTATTTAGGGAAATGCATTTTTCTCAAAAGTTTTCTCTTCATATAAGTTAGTGATATTTTATATCGCTAAGCACAAATACAGTTGTAAAAGTACAACACTTCGGACATATTTCATGTAAAAGAAATTTAAAAAAAGAAAAATAGAATAAATACATCTAAATGGGGTGGGGGATGAAGATTAACACTAACTGATGAAATAATGGTGTTCAACACTGGCTCGTTTCTTTCCCCTTTGGCACTTTGCCTCCATCTCTGGTAGATTATCCAACTTCACCAGTAGTATTAATGCTATGCCTGTGTATTAGTTTATCAGACATAATATACCCGTAGCTTGAAAAATTGTCATAGGGTGGAGTCTAGGTAGGTTATGGAACTAATTAAGTGGTGTTTCCAGTAAAATTTTAAGGTCACTGATTTTGTATCTGGCTTATGGGACTGCTCACTTTTGGATGCTTCAACTGTCACCATATAATTTGGCAGATAAGTAAGTTTCATATTCAAAACAAATTTTGTTAAAACAAATGAAACACTACAATGATGAATTTTTTTTTTATTCTTGCAAAAAATTTATTCATAATTGCAACATAAATAGTAAAACATTTAGAGTTGTAAAACATTTGTTTACAAAAAAAAAAAATATATTCAACCATTTCTCCCCCCCCCCATAATTTTTCATTGCAACTCAATCTTTTCTTTTCCATTTGTTCAAGTTATGAAATGTTACTTGTCTTTTATTATTTACTTTACACAATTCAAATCAATTTCTGTTCACTACATTAACCTTGCTTGATTTCGGAAAATAGTAGTATGAAAAATTGATTTTAAATATCTTTATACAAACAGACATGAAATGAAGAAATTGTAATTGTAAAAAATCTGATATAATACTATTAGGAAGGAAAAACTTACATAATTGGTTTTATGGCATATCAACATCTATGTGGTGTATATACATGTAGCACCAAATATTACATTCATTCCAAATTATATTTTTTCTTGAAAACCTGAACCATAACAAAATTGATCTTATGAGCAAAGTTCAATACTTATAGACATAACATTTAAAAAATGTAAATACCTTAATCAGGTGACAGGTTAGCTGTC
This sequence comes from Thysanoteuthis rhombus, assembly GCA_963457665.1. Taxonomy (NCBI): domain Eukaryota; kingdom Metazoa; phylum Mollusca; class Cephalopoda; order Oegopsida; family Thysanoteuthidae; genus Thysanoteuthis; species Thysanoteuthis major. Next base: position 10,482,082 of record OY735223.1, read on the forward strand.
AAGAATATTAAGATTAAGCTTTTTTATAATATCAAATTTCGGAAATAAATCTATCAAAACTTTTTGTAACTTTCCAAATCTATAGAGCATAAAGAACCTTTCTTTCTAGCATTTTTTGAACAAAATATACACTTGATTAAATACAGGGTCAGTCCTCGGTGCCGGCAACATAAACAGTCTCCAAGTGGTAAAGGGTGTCTGAGTTAATGAAACTTTCCAAACACAAATGGAAAAACGAATGAATTAAAACAGAATAAAATGAGAAAATTCCCTGATGTCAAGTCAGGTTTTTTTTCCAAGTATATCTGACAGTTGAATACTTTCTGGTAAAATAAGAGAAATTTCAGCTTGCTTAGGAGGACAGGAATCCTAGGGCTAGCCCTGATTACAAATAGTTAATTATTTGGTTACAAATTGTTTTTAGTCTAGTACAAGAGAATATTAAAACAACCAGTACAAAATAAAAAGTTGATCAAATTTTAGGCCAGTTTAACCAAAAAGGTCCAGCCAAGATGGCAGTTTTACAAACTGACTATCCAAATTCAACAATCTTATCAGTGACTGAACCAGGCTCAAGAGATTTCCCTCATTGTTAATTCAGTTCTGTGTGAGGAGTAATGTAATTTTAGTAGAGAGATAATGAAAAAAAAACTTTTTCATATTTTCTAATAACTAAGGTTTTTATGGCTGGGTATCCAAATGAAAAGAAAAAATAAATATACAGAAGTAAGCAGTTATAGCTATTGCCAAAATAATATAGTTACTGTCTTTAAGAAAAATGATGACAGAAATGGAAAATGAGATGAGAAGCAATAAAAAAAATTTCCAATTGTGTAATTGTCATAGACACGACCAATCAGATCAGATTACATCAGATGTCAGCAATGCAAGGAAAGCTTTACACTAACATCGTCATCCGACTGAAACTCAAAAGTGGTGACTATCATAAGAACACATATCAGATTTGGACGGTCGAAAATGGATAGTGAATGAACATTTCAGCCAATGAACTTGAGACAAAACAACTTGAAAATTGATACAAATCAATAAACTCATCCTTAATACAGGGTTGCCAGATTAAGATATAAGGGAACATTATCCAAGATTTATCTCAGATTTCATCACAGGCACTGGAAATCGAGCAAGCCTGGCGGCAAAGATTCTATATCAGACTCTTGGATTGAATCTTTGCCTCCGGACTAGCTCTGCTGATGGATTAGTTAAATAGGAGGGCCCGCCTCAAGTGGCTGTTATTAAACCTCTGCCTCAAGACTCGATTTCCAATGTCTCTGTGTTGGGTAAGTCTCAGAGATTAGGTTTGAATTATCTCTCCTTGTAGCCCAACCTGGTACCCCTGCTCAGCACATAACTGAATGTAAGAGTAAATTGTCATTTCATCTTTACTTAAACTGATCAGACTTTTGGGATAACCTAATACAAGGATGGAATCTGAAATATAGTTGCCAGATGTGTTGGGTAAGTATTGTAAATTGAAGTTTGGATTATTTCTCTTGGCAATCCTCCTTTTCCACCCAAGAATGACTTTTTCTCTGGTTAACTTGTTTTTGCAATGTTCTATCAAATGGAAGCAATGTGCCTTTGTTAATGGACAATCTATAAACAAGGCAGAAAGAAATGTTTTTTTTTTTCAACTACCTTTCTTGAGGCAGGGGTGGAAAGTAACCTAAGATAAACTTGTGTCGTGTATGTGAATCTTTGTGTTTACAAACAGAATCTATAGATTTTTATTTATTTTCACAAGGTTCCTATTCTGTGGTCATTCTGTAGTGTGACTTCCATTGAAGTTCATTTATATTTAAAGTATGAATGTTCTCTGTACTGCTGTAATGAATCATTGAGTTGGATGCCGGACAATAGATAACATTGTGCAACTTTTTAAAAACTTTCTTCTTGTTCATGGGTAATGAATGTTATTTTCTGATTGATTGTGTTTAAGAGGAAAAATTGAAAATGCCGATTTTTCTCTCCAAACTGCTTTCATGGCCAGAACAGTGATATTTTTAAATCTACTTATAGCCATTTTTATACTTTTTACACATAAGAAATGCAAAAATAACACTCACCACTGACGGACAAAGATCATGTTGCACAGTGTAATCTCTCATCTTTTTCAGATAATGTTCTGTATTTTACAGATTCAATGAACAACCAAGTTTTGCACTTGGATAAACTTGATCTCTTTCTCAGTATTCCCACCCTTTCAAGACATCCCTACAGAATTCTTTTTCCAACTTCTTCACTACAAGTGACTCAGATTGTGTCAATCATTCAGAAAAAAATAATTGATACTGAATTAGGGTATGCACATATAAGAATACTGCATGTAAGTTGTAAGAAAATCAAACATTATATTTTGAAATATGATTTTAAACAGAAGGACATAATTTGCTAATTGCTTTATAATTCTGAATCTTGTTTTAAAAACTGATCTTTGCTTTTACTTTTTTATTCTCGTTCCAAACAGAATGTCAGTTTAGTGGTTATTTTTAAAGGGGGGGGGGGCAAAGCCTCAATAGTACTTCATCTACTGCATTTCAGCTGATATTATACAATAACAAGGGTATATTTCTACATACACGAATGGGTCAGTCTTTGGGGTTTGTTTTCCATCAATTAAGTGATAGTTTTTACCTCTTTATTTTCTGAATTTTCATTCCCAAAAATGAACATTATCATGAAGTTTGCAATATTGTGAACTTCTTGAAGTTTCTTACTTGTTCAATGCATTGGATAAATTGATTTCTAAAATATTGCAATGAAAGAAAAGATGAAAATGCTACTCCAATAAAACCAAGATTTTAAAGATCTTTTTTGTAGATTTAGATCCTATGAAATTAAAGGTGGATTGTCTCACAATGGCTATAATACATCAAAGAAAAAATATAGCATCAGATTTGAGGCTATTTTAGAGGATAAATAAAAATCAGATTAAAAAGAACAAAAAAAAAAAATCAATGACAAGCAGTTGGAACAGTATTTTTTTTAGAAATGCCAATATATCATTTAAAAACCACAACTTGGAGATCAAAGTATTTGTTAATATAGGAATTAAATAATAGCACCAAAAGAAGTCATTACTGGATCTGTTCAGATAAAATATAGAGTTCATTTTTTATTGATTGATTGGTTTTAAATGCAAGTTGCTTCGATAATTTAAAGATTGCAGCCCAAAATGCAACAAGATCTGGTTTATTTTTGGAAGTGAGAATAAAAACAAACCAACAAAAAACTAATAACAGAAATTAATTACATTTGCATTCATTTTATCTCCTTCTGAGCAACCAAATAGTTTATCACTGAAACAATATGAAACTAATTGACTTATATTTTCTTGTCCTGAAAGTTTCTTTCAGAAGGTACCAATGAAGAATTACTAACAAAACAGGAATAGATGTTTTAAAGAGTTGTAACTGAAACATTCAGCCTGATCGTAAAACAATATAGAAAGAGGATAAATAAATACATATACTATTTCTCAGATGCTTTGAATAATTTCAAATTAATATTTCATATGATGCATATATTGTCGAAAGATTTTCAGATTTCAAATTTTAGAAATATAGGAATTATTTTTTTAAAAATATATATTACCATCAAATTCATCAATAAGCTTATTGCTTGAGCAAAACTTATAAAACATAAATTTCTATAAATTATCTTCAGAACTTGAGATTTTTAGAGAAGATGGCAGGATTAAAAAAATGAGCCAGATTCATTTGAATCAGGAAAAAACATGACTTTTGATTGTTCCAGAGCTATTGATATAAATTGGATGTCTATATATTAATTCTCTCAGCCACAAAGAAGCAATTCAGAAGTTGTTTTTTTTTTTCATACTAGAAGCATGCTCTATTTTGAAAAATAGTTAATTCACATTGAACAAAACCTCTTGATTTTTGACCCAGCAATGATTCAATTCAAATGATTGAGAAAAAAATTAAATGGACAAAAAATGAGACCTCCCAAAATGAACAACTAATAATAATGAATATCACAGTGATTTGAGATGGCCTCAGCATCATCCTTAACTAAACTTCTGCTGAAACCAGACACCTTTTGGCAACTAGCATTTTTCAAGGAAGGCGGCACTTTTCTGAATACCTTTCTCCAAGAAGTTTTGGTAGTTTAGACTTGATGGATGGAAAAATCTGAAAAAAATGAAGAAATCAGATTAGGCTAGAACAGGTGAAGGGGTGACAGATATGCCAGTTGGCACGGATCAAGGATACCGAGAGGGCCTACTCCCCCAGGTAGATGCAAATACTACTGTATCGTAATCTATTGCTTGACATCTTTTTTTTTTTTTTATAAATCATTCTACTTTTTTGGTTCTGTTTCTTGTAGGTACATCATATACCATACATGTATTATAACCGTACATGAATCATACGTATTTAGCACTGATTACAAAAATACTCAGCAAACAGGTCAAGATGAGGTTCACATATCCTCACAATACCTTAATGACCTCTTTCCTTCATAAGCCAGGCTGCCCACCTTCTTTCTCATTCTAACAAAAAGGGGCTTACCTCAATAATCTTGGTGAATGTTTTTAAAAAAATTGGTTTGTTTTCTGCTGCTATAAGAACTGATTAAGTTATTATTTCAACTGTTTATGATTATAAAAAAATTTGAAAATGTATTTTAGCAATAAAGCAAGTTTTCTATGAAAAACAATATGAACATTATGAAAAACTTTGTAAAATATTTCCACAAAATGTAAATTTTCAAACTTTAAAGACATCAAAAAATTCTTACCCTGATTCAAAGACTCCAGGATTCATATCAAGTAAATCATTTGCATTAATCTTGGTCACAACTGTCCCATTAGGCAACTGGACCATCATCATAACTGGGAAGCTATAGTTATCAAGAGAGATCTTAGCCAGCTCTGCAACCTCAGGACGGGGATCATTCTTCAACTCCTGGAATTAATATACAAAGAAAATCTAAGAATTCCTGCTCTATAATACAGTGCAATGTAATTTTTGTCACTGAATACCAAGTGTTATTTCTGATTGCTGAAGTATAGAAAATTGCCACTATTCCTTTCAAACTTTGCTTCTGTGGCCAGCATAGTGATCTTCATATGTAATAGTTTTTCTCACTTTACGTGATCAAAAAAGTGCAAACTTGTCTGTTGTCCAGTTGAAAATAGATTTCAAATTATCACTTTCTTGGTCATAAAAGCAAAGTTTAAAGGGGATAATTGACATTTCCTACACATTTTATAGACAGAATTAATCAAAAAGTAACACTAATTACTTGGGAACAAAAAAGGTTTAAAACGTTGTATTGAGTATTTTTTTTTTTTAATTTAGATAGAACATTTTCTAAGTGACACATCTGCGTTAAAATACAATTCAATAAAGATGATGGAATTAAATAAAGCTCCCACAAAGAAAATGTCTCTGAGATTAGCTTATAATGGCAGATAAAAGAACCGCACAAGAACAGAAAAGGAACTTTTATAATCAAGGTATTCAAACTGATTCAAGTCAGAAAGAACCACTTAAACCATAAATTAGCTGCTTCACAAAATATTTTGATATGGACAACTTTTTATTTAAGGTTAAAATTCATTTTTAAGTAATATAGTATATTTTCATCCATTTATCATGTACCAAACTTTTTGACAAACACACATACGCACATACAACTACGACGTTGGGGAGGTAACTGTGTATGGATCTGTAATGAAATTCAATCACTTCTTCAGTAGCCCATTGCCCAATCTTCCACAAAATTTCATTGATATCTTTTGGAGATATTGTGTAGTGTGGACATGAAGCTATAATGCAAATGAGGTAAGTGTATATGGATCCGACCAGAAATTCAATTACATTGTTGAAATTCATTGATAACTGGAGTAGTGTGAAGTAGACAGTTAACAACAAAGGTATCCATGCATGGACTAACCCTAAAATTTGAGATCCACACAATACCTGGTATTCCTGCTAAGTTTGGTTCAGATTGCCCCAGTAGTTTCTGATATAAATTTTGGGGACAAGTAGGCACGATGCAGGGAAGGTAACTGTGCATGGATCAAACTTGTAATCCCTGCTGAGTTTGCTTCAGATTGGCCAAGTAATTTCTGAATTATAGAATTCGCAACATATGGCTACAATGTAGGGGAGGTAACTGAATATGGATCTACTCAAAAATTCGATCACTTCTACAGAATTCAATAGAAATTCATACAGTGCATTGAGAAATATTGTGTGGCCCCAAAGTGAAGGATCGATTTACAGTGAACATATAATGTAAAACTGGTTCCAATATTTACAAAATGCAAGTAGAATCCTTGTTTTTCTGTAGACTATGACATTCCTAGGGTCATGTTACTTATGCCTGCAGGGATTCTTCTAATTTGGTTCAGTGGTTTAAAATATGTGAAAATTATATACAAAAGAATAGGCTTTGAGCTATAGCCAAACTTTGCTTGGATAAAACTAGAAAGCATTTAGGGAGTGAATACCTGCACCTACACCATTATTACTTAAAACTGAACAATCACTTTACAGATCCAAGACTATGCCATGACAGAAGCCTGTAATAATTATTCATCAGATATATCATCATTAGCAAAAAACTAAAAGTAGGATAAACAGTCATTGCTGTTATTACAATAAGTACAAGCAATTACTAGTTGTCTTTAATCAGACCATTATGATGACATAATTCCTGTGTTATTACATCCCAAACACTTGAAAAAAAACAAAAAAAAACAACTTAATCAATTGGTCCTCAGCCTTTAGCCTACCTTTCCATCAAATGTCATTGAAATTCATTGAGAACTTTTGGAGATATTGAGTGGACAAACAAACTAACATACATGGGGGAATACACAACCCCTGTTCAACTTAGTTGGCTAAGGTAAATATGAGAATATGAAAATAAAGTTATCATTTCACTGACCTGAAGATCCAGCACAAGGGAGAAGCTACTAATAAAATGTTTCTTGAGCAAGGAGAGAACAGGCGAACTCCTGAGGGCAATGTCCCTCAGAGTCCGCCCTGAACCTCAGCAACTCTGGTCATCCAATACTCCCCATAAAATAATCGAATGGACTAATTTCTTTTCTATCTTGGCTTTTTCAAATGCGGTTGTAAAGTTGTAATAAGGCACCTGAAGAAAAGAAACACAAAAGTACAACTTACAAAAATATTCCTGCATTTATGCATAAATATCACTATATATGTGTCTAGTGATATTGGTGTACCTAGTTTAATATTCATTTTTCAACAATCTCCTTCTGTGTCAATGCACTCAATTCAGTGGTAAATATTAATCACATAGATCCAGGCTTGGCCCAAGCCCTTATAGCAGATTAGGTTTTAGGGCCCCTATGGCCTTGGCAAAGCACTCTTGAGAACCCTCTAGTGGCTATGGAGCCACAAATAACCTTTTAGTTCACTTATAGCTTAGGTCTGCTCTGCATAGATAAAACATTATATAGTGAAAATTTCAGATCAAAATTCAGCTAACAACTACCATATCAATGGCATATAAGACCTCCTCAGGGAAATGCATTTTTCCTTTATATTCCCAGCAGAAATAAGAAGGCCTAATATGCCATCAAACAGGACGTTAGACTTAAATAAATACCTTCACATATATGACAATAGCAAGCACTCACTATTTGTCTTTAAAGAGATCATGAATAATCTTTTGTTACATGAGGGACTTCACTACTAGACTGACGAATTTTAAAACAACAAAATCCTTATGATGCCAATATAATTTGTAAGAAAGTATCTCTTGTTTATACTTAATGCAAATAATCACTTACTTCTTTAAAAGGAAACATTTTGACGGATAAGATATCCATTGCTTTGTCTGTAGTGATCTCTTCTGTCCAATATATAGATGGCTTTCCTGAGTTGATTAGCACCTGCTCAAAAACTTGATCTGAATCACTGTCACTAGGTGGGACTTGCTTCCTCGAAGGTGTCATGGACTTTAGTTCCATTTGAGGCATGTAACCAATGTCAACCATCATATTTTCCTGATCAACACTATCTTCTGTCAACCACTCCATATCTGAAAAAAGAAAAATAAATGATGGTAAGTGCACATAGAAAAGTTAAGGCTAAGTTGGACTTTTAAGTTGTCCAGATTGGATCCTTTGATTTGAATGCATTTCATTTTTAAAGAACGAATTTTAGAATTTTAATACAATGTATATAAATTATGTACTCATACTGAAGATACATCCAAATCAAAGGGTCAAATCTCGATCGTTAAAAAGACAAACTATTGTCCTAAAGGTCAATTTACAATATAAATTCATGCAAAAATACTGTTTTTTAACAGTGGATATTTTGGTATTGTTTATAGAGAGAGGCTGAAAGTAAGATGAAGAATGACCATTTATTTTCTCTTGAGTAGTATATATGTACATGGAAAATTTATCCAAGATTATGAAAAAAAAAAAAAAAGTCACAAATATCACTTTTCAAAAACAAATTGAATTAAACACTACCTTATTAGGGCAGGTAATCAGCTAGTTAACGAAATTACAAGGCCTTGTTTTTATCCCAAGTTTATGAGTTTGACCTGATGTCTTTTGTAGATATGCGTAATGATGAAAAAATAAAACTCACCAACATTGAGTTTATTATGATTTGGCACAGCCAAATTAAAATAAAGAACAGAAGAAGCATTTCGGTTGATGATGAGATGCCCTGAAAAGTAGGCAGGAGTAAACCAAAATGGCTGCAATGGAGGTTCATTTAACTGGAACTCTGCATGCATCCTGAAGGAAAAACAGAAGAGACAGAAAGAATGAAAAGCAATCTGGGAAGCGATTTTTGGTTCATTTTATTTCTATTAGATTGAGAATTGTCAACCAGTATTTATTTTTACCAGTATTTTCTTTCATCTCAATTTTTAGTTGCTTTTCATCACAACCTACTAAGATAATCAATTTAAGACGAGTAAAAAGCGTTGATCAGAAATAAAATCAGGATAATATTGCTGCGACTAATACTAACAGTGTGAAAACAATAATTCTCAGGGCTAATTTTGTTAGAGCAGCTGGTACTTTGAACCAGGCTTACCTTAGACAAAAGGGACTTGGGTTTGAATCTTACTGAAAGCTTTTCCTTTAGATCAGAATTAAAGAAAATACAAATCAAAATTTTTAAAAATTAATAATTCTAATGGTTGATTTCTGGTTGTTTTAAAAAATGAGTTTTGAATGATGAGGGTTTTGATTACATTGTCAAAAAAACATTGAAAATAAAGGTAAAATCCAGAATTTAAAATAAGGAAAAATTAGAAAGAAAAGAGATGAAGATGAGGAATGGATGCTAAAGAGAGAAAGAGAAAAAGTACAAAATAAAATTTTTAAAAAGTGTGGGAAGTGAGTGCGTCTTGAAACAAAAAATGTGAGAAAGGGGAGAGAAAAACGATGCAATAATAAGAAGAATTCTTTCAGTGATTCCCAAAGAGTGCAAAATGCCACACTGTTGCAGTGAGAGAGAATGGCTAGTATGGCAGAAATATTCAAAGGCAATCATAGGAATATCTAACAATTCATGAATAGAAACCCTCAGGAGTTTCCAGATTTCATACCATCAGTGCGTGTGTATGTTGGATAGGATAATGCATTATCATCGCATTTATATTGTCCAAAATTAGATCTCATAAAATGAGCTCATACACCTCATTGAAATTGTGCACTTACTTAAAATTACATATGCAAGATACTCGTCTATAAATATGTTTAGGAAATGATTCCTGTTATTATGTAGCTGCATTGTTTTATACTTCCTGGATGTCCCATGATTATATCAAAGTAATTGTGTTCTGTTAACAAACAAACACCGCAAGGAGTTGGTTTTTGGCTTATTTTTTCAATGAATTTCTTATCAACAAAAAATTTGATGAGGTGTGAGCAAATTTTATTCTGAAAGTGCAGCCAAGCAAAAAACGTTTGGGAACCACTGGCTTGAGTGAAAGAAAAAAATGACTGGTGCGAAAGGTGACAAAGGAATGAGAATGCTTGTTGTCTAACCTGAAGACAATGTCCAAATATTGATCATTATAGGCCCTTACACATGCCACAGCGCCATGTGGACCAAATCGAGTCAGAAGAAAAGGCCGAGGGTGAAACATAGATAGTAATGTATAGAAAATTGCAGGATGATCATCAACCTTGGGAGGATGGTACTGATTATTGGGTGGTAAAACACCCAGAAGTGAATGGTACTTCTTGATGTCCCAGAGCATATATGGCACCCCGACAGAAGTCACTGATTTTACCTCAGGCGGAAGGAAAGATTCAAAGTGTCGGGCAGCAAATTCCATCCCTTCAATTGCAACAGTTTTCCATTTTTTGAGTCCCTCAAGTGAATCCACAGAGTCAATATGTAATTCCTAAAAGAAAAGATAGAATTTCAGGAACATTAGCAGAAAGAATTGGATTAAGATTCTACTAATTTCTAATCATAGGCACATTTAAACTTATTAATGATAGTTCATGTAATATACATATTCACTTTAGTCTGTTTGCCTGTCAATACAATATCTTAAAAAGTTCCCAATCAGTTTTGATTACATTTTCTGGAACTAAGGATCATAAACAATTGAAGAAGCGACTGAATTTTTAGGCGGATCCAGGAATTTGTTTATGATTGGAAGATATTTTTAATAATGATCAGTTAATGAAAAGGTGACTGAAAAATTCCCCCATGCAAATTTCATCAAAAGGTAAATTTCATCAGAGTGAATTCCCCCTCCAAAATTTTATATAAAATAAAGAATAAAAGATCCACAAACTTGGTGAGCACATGAGATACAATACTGATGATAAATGATAAATTCCAACCTAAAACTAAATGTTTCCACACCCTTGCATTCTTGCCAATTGACAATGATACCAATGTATTTGAAGAATTACCCAATAAGATAAGAAATAAACTTAGCAGGAATATCATCATTTCGTAGATACATATATTGGCCCTGTGAGAGGATGAGTATTCGTTGAGGAAGAGAAAACCAATGCTTCCTACTGAACTTTGGAATGTGCGGACTGTGTTTTCAAATTGTTCTATGGAAAGGTTCCATAATGCTTTACCCTCATCAACATCATCAATGCACCCAAAGTTGTAGAATCTATGCTCAGGCATTGAAACAGAAGAAGGGATACGCCAGATGAAAATTGCTGACATTCAATGTGGAGACCCAACTCCACCAGATTATAGACGCAAAATTGAAGAGATTCGTTCAAGATTATTCAAAGGGAACTATTTTGCAATTTTTGAGAAGCATTGCATGGAATTTGTTTTAATTAAAACTAATTCTCTAAAAATAATTCTTACTATATCTCGATACATTTTTCAAGATTCATGTGTATATCTAATGCTATTTTCATCTGATTGTCAGAAAAAGTCATTATGTTTTGTAGAACATTCTTTGTAAAAATGAGGACGGCCTATATTTATTTATGGGACAAGGGAAATATTGGTACAAAAAGTGTTCATGGATATGCTAGATGCTCAGCTTAAGTGAGTAATCATATAATTTAAGGTCAGAACCATGTATTTCCTCCAAAATAAACAAAAAAGGAGAAAAGCATAAATAATTTATTGTTTATGATCAGTCTATTGGTATTGTAGAGTTGGAATTAGACTGGCAATTTAGTATAAGGCTGAACCAGCTGTCAAAACAAAAAATCAGGTTTTATTTTTAAGTTTTAAAAGAAATGTAGGTGATTTCTGCCCCCGTGTCACTTTTCAAGTGACTCCGAATAATATTTTTCTCTAAAACTATACAAAGAATCTCACTGGAATTGGTCTTAAAATCTGCACAAAAAGATGACTACTAATGACAAACCTTGTCCAAAACTGCTATTACAGCTACATATATTAACTCATACCCCAAATTTCAATAAACAATTATTTTCAATGTCCAGACATGATATACCCCATCTTAATATCCTTATCAAAAAAATCTTGTCCATTCTGCTCATCATCCTCAGGATTCATATAGGAGCAGTCTAGAAGATAACAGGTATTTGTATACATTAGTCCATTTTCAAGGCTTATGTAATTTGGGGCCTGGCAAACACACCTGCACTCGTAGTAGAGGAACTCAAGAACAACATCTGGAGCAGGACTACCATCATCTACTCAACAAAATTTGCACTAGTAGCCAATGGACTATATGCCTTGTTGAAAAATATTTTTATTGAAAACTCAGCCAACACAGAAGTGGGGGCAGATAAAAATCTTTTATTTTCAATTCGATATTCTGTTTAAATAAATGATCCAGAAATACATGCAAACAATATTGACAGATTTGGAGGTTGCCTAAGGAATTCATTCCTTTAAATATTCAAGAAAACAAATTGTCGAGTTGGATTGGTGATTCTGACTTGAGATTTATAGATAAATTAACAAAAAATGCTCAAGAATTATTCAATCAACTAATAATGGCTATGAAAAAAGTTTAGATTAGGATACAAAATTTCCACCCGTATACTATTTAATGAAAAATGATGCCCCCCCCCCATCTGTCAATCGATCTGAAATCAACATACCTCCAGCTACACATGGCTGAAGAGTTTCAACTGGTGAACTACAAGAGGAAGTTGTATTGTCTAATGAGATTGGTATTCAGGGTGAAATATGCACTAATAATAATGTTGAAATCTTTGAAAACACTACTAGGGAAGGTGTGAAGAGGGGAAAAAGCCACAAAACTTTACATTGATGACATTATAATGGACAAAATGGTGATGAAGGTGGAAGAGGTGAGAGATTTGTTGGAGAGTTGCAGGCTGATCCCAAAACTAATGGAATCATCAGAAGCAGGAGCTGCACAGTGATCAAAATTAAAAAAGAATGAGGAGGGAAAACTGGTTTTCCGAATGGGGAATGAAATCCCCAAAGTGAGTGAGCAGCAAGAGGGAGCTGTTTTGGTGTAGTGGGAAATTAGTTGGACACTAACCGATTGCCAGAACCACAAGCAGGTATATAAAGTGGAGGGTTGATGGAGTCAGTGGGGAGGATAAGATGGAAGAAAGGGTAGTCAATATGTTGAAAGTGGTGGTGGAAGAAGTGAAGAAAGAGGACCGAGCGAGGGGATTTGGCATGTGTCAAAGACAGAGGACAGAGTGATGTGGGGCGATGTCAGTTGTATTGCTATGGTAGTTGTCCCAGAAATATAAAGATGGAAGATGCAGCATAGGCGAGGAAAAACACGGGAATGTAGCCATATCAATATGGCAAAATCAGATGCCATGTTGAAGGGCATCAATTGAGGTGGAAAATACGTCTGGACCGACTCAGCAACTGTAGTAGCATGGCTGAAATCAGTGATGGATGAGGAGAAGAAGGTGCAGATGGAGGGAACCAGAGAGATGCTAATCTAGTGACAAATGGCCATTCCACATGGGCTGATCTCAGAATTAGACTTGAACCTGCACATGACCTTTGTGCTCACTGTAAAAAATAAGGCAGATGTTTTCACCAGGATGAGGAAAGTCAGGATAGGAAAGCCAAGGGGAATTCAAGGAAGGACTTGCCACACTGTGTAGAGTAGTGGAGCAGGAACCGAAGACATTGCATCACATGGGAGAGGAGAGAATTTCATACCTAGCCAGCGACAATGACTTAAATATCACCATGGAGGCTATAATATGGTGGTCAGGTGCTGTAACAGATGTCAGTCGATTGACAGCATGCATGAGAGAGGAGAGATTCAGGTGAAAACTAACTGGGACAGGTTAACCATAGCCGTGACACACTACCGACAGTAGACTTATCTCTTGATGATGGACTATAGGCCTGGTAGAGTAGCAATATGGACAGAGGTAAGTGCGGAGACGGTGGCTGAAATCGTGGAGGTGCAAAAAGGGATATTTTTTAAGAGAGGCATTAGGTCCGCCCACCCTTATTGATAGAGAGGCTGGATAAATGGGACGTCAGACGCTACTTCAGAGCAGCGTATCAACCAGGTGGGAACAGCATGATGAAGAGGCGCCACAGGACAATCAAGGCTACAGCCGAAAGGGGAAATATCTCTCCGATCAAGGCGGTATATATGATATGAACCCAAGATCGGGGCAGATGGAAGAGACAGTGCCCCACAGGGTAGTGTTCGAGTATGGGTGGAGGCATCCTTGAGCAGTTCAAGCAGGTGCGGACAAAAGGAAACTGATGTCAGTGTGGATTGGGGAGGAGAGGAAGGGTGACTGCTGAGCATTCACGGAAAGATATTTTGGTTTGAATGCATACCCCACCATATCCTTGAAGTTCCCAGAAAACATAGGAAGCCCCCCCCCCCAAGCAGGATGGTCTCAAAACAATGTCATTTATTGAAAAGCGGTGGGGGGTGACTGGATGTAAATAGCTGTAAAGAGTGAGTTTTTTCATAGGTTGTTATCTAAAAGCCTAATGAGGAAATGTGATTTGGAAATCAGAGGAGTGTGTGTAGAGGGGAAAAAAGGGGAGAGAAAAGAAAGTGCACTTCGAAGAGAGAAGAAAATGACCGAAGGGTGTAGGGATCCATGAAAGAGGAGAAAGAAAGGTGGAGTTAGGAGAGGCATTTATAGCTACACTGTAACTCTGCTTAGCGATGAAAGGTGGGGGATCTTTGCTACGCACTTCTTAGGTCAGCTTGGTGATGGGATTTCGGAGACAAGGTCTGCTCTCCCAGCCCACAATAAATGGTTTACTTTATATACTGCTCAGTTTTCCTCGAGCAGCGTTCGGTTTAGCCAATAGCATGGTGTAGAGTTCGCTAGGTCGGAAGTTGACAAAGAGACCTGAAGGATAAGGTAGGGCAGTTTCACTTCTTGGCTTGTTGGCTGTTCAACCAGAAGAATCAATATAAAACTACAATTTTGTGGGAGAAATTTACTGAAGTGAAATTTGTATAAAATTTCATGGGTTGAATTCAATTTGGGTGAAATTTGCATGGGGGAATTTACCAAAAATCAATGAAAAGGCTATATTTGAATTTCAAGGGAAGTAACCTAACATTTATACATTCAAGTTTTTTTCCCTTTTTTTTAAAAAAATATTTTGTTTTCATTTAATTTTTAGTTAGTGTACACTGTTGGCAGAGATATGCGCTACCTGAATGCTTTCTAGTTTTTTCAATATCAACTTGAATACTCATTCATTAGAATATTAATCTGGATTTCACAAATTCTAAAACTCAATCTCCATTTTACTCAAAACTTCAAAAAAGAAAATCATTCTCACCAGGTTAGTATTGCACTTGAAACTACAAATAAAAAATTGGCCGCAAGATTCCAGTTTTAATATTAAATTGAAAAAAATCATAAAATGTACAAATTTATATGGTTCAAGTCATTCATATCATTCTTGCTTTTCCTTTTGATATCAGCAAGCTATTCAGTCAATCATTTTCAGGTAACAAATGCTGGTTCAAATATATACAGTCAAATAGGATTGATTATCAACAATAATTGGTCAAAGTAACAGAGAGAAGAGCGTCTGCTGGTTTAATGATTTAGTATCAAAGTAATTTTGTGTGTACGTGACAGCATTAAAATAGGTAACAATCAAGTCATGTTGGATGCACTGGTTCATATACGATCACTGTTTAAGCACCTGACAAGTCTGGTCAGTACTATGATATGTGACCACTAGGGAAAACAAGGTGCTGTGAACAACTGGAGATCATGTAGAGAGCCTCTCGTAGTGATCCCATTAGTTATTTCATGGAGGAGACCTCTTTCTACACTATACTCAATAACACAAGCCAAGAGCCCCCACTCCCTTACAGCTGACTGGCTTGGCAGTAAGTGACAAAAAAAAAGAAAAGATTAATGAAAGAATTAAAATACATCTTTTTTTGGTATTTGTTCATATGAGGATCAACATAAGTACATCAATAAATCCTAATAATGGAAAAAAGAACTTATTTTACACAACATTTATTTTCAACATAATCTGTTTCAAAGCATTCAAATTACTGATTAATATTAATCATATGGATTGAAAATTATGCAATAGATATTCAGATCAAAATTCAGCTAACTATACATCTGGTTAACAAGTAATTAGCTGAATTTGTTGAATTTTGATCCGTCTAGATTAAAATAGATCAAAATATAACCAGATACAATAGCCAAAGGCAACTTGAAAACCAGACATAAGATTGTGACAGCTGCTGATACTCACATGTCCTGTTTCTACAATGATTGTCATCTGTCACAATAATAACCCATGACTATGCTGTCTTTTCTGAGAGAAAGCAAACCTTGTCTAATAAAACAAAAATTCCCTTAGGCAAACTATCAAGATTCTACACATTTTTATATGAAAAGGAACTTACATCTATCTTTGATCCAACTGCAACCACATGACGAAAATTCTGACACATCTATTTTCACCCGTGACCCTATTTAAATGAGACATTATAAACAGATACGAATTCCTTTGAAGAAGTTCAGAGCTGAATTGATAACCAGAATCTAGAAATAAATTAATAGTAGATTCATAAACTACTAGTAACTGTGAGAAGAAATTTAAAAAAAGAAATTCATCAAAGAGTCAAAGGGAAATAATTCTAATCATAAATTATTTACCTCAAGTTTTTGTATTCTGTGTTTCAATTTAAGAGTTAAATAGGTAATGTTCAAATTTTACCCCATTACGTAGAACTTAATATTTGTGACATTCTTAAGCTTTTAAAAGTAAAGTATTTTAGGGAAGATAGAAGTAAAATAACCAAATGCTTACAAAGGAAATCATGAAGATCATTACAACACAAGCTGGAAACCTGCCTTACCAGAGGAGGTTTCCAGTTAGTTGCTGTGGAAGGCATAGATTGGGCCTCATATCACTATTAGGCTTTTATATATTTAATTTTTTACTATTGTAAATAGTATACTTTGCCAGATGATTATTATCAGTTGTAGCTGGGCCAATGGAGTAAATAAACGTACAACATTGTCATTGTCTCAATGTAAATTATGTAGAAATAACAAACTTTTCTAGTTTTCCACACTATAAACATATCACCCCCCCCCCAAAAAAACACTTTTTTGTTTCCAGATTCATGGAACTCTTTGGAAATATAGTTTCAAACTGGTCCCAGGGATATATCTAAAGCAGAGAACCGTTTTCTTGGGGTAAAATGTAATTTTCAAGGACAAAAATGGCTTCACCTAGTCTATGCAGATTTTCATTGCTACAAGATGTTTTGATTTACCATCATTGTCTAAGGGTGCCATATTGCAAATTTTTCTTGTAAATGACTTTGTAAAATACTGACATCATAAAAGACAAATATTTTACTCATTGCAAAATAAATGCTGAACATATACAAGTGTGTATATCTATCTATCTATCTCTCTCTCTATATATATATATGTGTATGTGTGTGTGTGTGTCTGCGTGTACGCATACATACCTTCCTGTTGCTTTACAAGTCTTCAGCTAATTAAAATTAAGCACCTGTTAACTTCCTCTAACTTATAATATTGATTGTTGATAAGTTTTAATTTCGTAAATAAAAAAACTAAAACAAAAACATTTCCATACATTAACTTCTAAGAAGCAGTGAAGGGCTATTTTAAAAAATTTTTTAATTCAAAAATTACGAATTTTTATATATTAACAAATTTAATCATTATGATCACTAACTCATTTTTTACATGAAGGGAAATTACTCGTTTTTTTTTCTCTTGAGAGAACCTAGTTGATAAGCAGAATGAAAAACTATATATAATTCTTGTATTTTTCCACAAACTTTGCATCAAAATCTAAATTCAAATTTTGACCACAATCAATTTAGAGCAATAATCCTAAAAGGTTTTGATATACACAGGTCAGCATAGCACTATTTATTTGTTTGTTTTCTTGTGTTTGCGTTTGTAGAGTGCGTGATTTATATGTTGCTTGCTTCCTCATTTCTTTGGACACAAGAGAATCCGATTGAAATATCCAAGGCAATGCTTATCTCAAATGACAGATACAACATAAACCTGTTATCATGGTAGACGATAATATAAAAGAATGTAGAAAAGCAGAAAAAAATATTTTTCTACCTTGTCTGCAACAGACATATTTGATTGATTTTGAAGGGTAACATCAAAATTTTCTCAGATCAGATAACTCCATGACCAGCTGTGCTAGTTTGGATTGCCAGGCTGGTCAACCGAAGTCAGCACAGCCATCTTATGGCATGGGCACACTGCACAGTTGCCTGGGAAGCCGATGATGCTAGGGGCTTTGAAAATTCAATTAGTAAAGTAAAAATTAAGGCTTGTATAAACAAATAACAGAGATATAGAAAATTCTCTGAACCTATGTCTACAGTCATGTCTAACTCAGCTGAATCTGTGTATCAAATCATGGGTCAACACCATGGTCTGAAGACCAAATCCAGTACATTGCTTTGTTTGGGAGCCTCAAATACTCTTAAGATGCCCCTGGGTGTCAGAGGCTCCTCTTCCTTTTCACTACAATCCATTCATATAGGGGTGGGTGTAACTCCTATTTCTGGTTCAACAACCACTTACTTTAAATCGTACTCTTTAGTAGAAAAGCATTGAATATCATTTTTCAAATCTGGTTGAACTTAGCTGGGGATTGATGCTTGATTGTTCACGGCATCTGTTATTCCCAGACAGTTACCCATGTAGAAAATAACAAGGCATAACATTGCTTAACTTCAATGATATTACATTAACTGCTGTGCCCAACACGATTTGACCATATATAATTTTAATCAAATTGAATTGGTCACAGGATGTGGAAAAAATATATTTTGGATGCTTCAATTGGTCTAATTGGGAGCAGCACTTGTTTGAATCAATTGTTTGGTTCTCAGGAAGATAGTTCATAGTTGAGAACTCCTTTCCAATCTCAAATATAACAATTTAGGTTCAAGTAATGAATTGCACATAAAAATATGGCCCAGTAGATGTTTTTTGCTAAACTTATATAGGAGTTAAACATCATAGACACTAACAACCAAGTTGATGCAAATGATTTTCAAACCTTGATTTGGATATTTTGAGTATATTGGTTATCTCTCACATTGCATCATGCTATCCTCAATGTATTTGATCACTCTCAACCTTAACTGGTCTATCAAAACATGGGGCATCATTCAGCAATGAATCTGTAGCATGAAACTTCACAAACCACTTTTCTTTTTTTTTTTTTCCACACATTCAAAGTATCTTCTCCATAAACTGAACAAATAATTTTTTCATCGACCTTCATTGTTAAAATCAATAAACAAACGTATGCTAATTTTGACCACTTCTTAATGCATACAGATATGACAGCTGTCACAATACAATGAAACCCAATCTTTTTGATTGAAATTAGTTAAAACTAAACTCTCCTTTGCCATTTAATGACAAAAACAGAATTAGCTTTTTGGGTCACCCAATACTTAATACATATGATTCATAAATATGTATTACAAATTCAATTGACTGAACACAATCATTGTGACCAATTGACTGGACACAAATATATGCAGTAAATATATCTTAAAGCTTTTCAAGTGAAAACCAACATCAAATAAATTATAATGAACTCTAAAGATTGCAGCTCTGTACAAACACTATTTGCATGGGCGTTCACAGCCACTCTTTCAGAGGGTTGCAGTTGCAAAAGGTTATATTTCTTATGTAACTAAATGGATGGCATTTTTGAAAATTATCAGACCATACCCTGTCACTTCACTGATAGTTATCAAAGTATATGGGCTTGGTTGATAATTACTACTGATATTATAAAAGTGACAGGGAAGAGAGGAAAATTAGATATTTCTAAATAGGTTGTACAAATGAAGGGGATTTCTAAATAGGTTTTCATGTTCATTTTGTATCTTGATAGCTTCATATTCATGTATGAATTTCACAGAGCCATAATTTTAGAACACACACTTTATTTTCTTTATTCTCAAAATTTCGCCATCTCATAGTAACCTCACAAAGGAAGCTTTTAGTTGACAGTTTCTAATACATCAAAGTTTCTTTTTCAGAAATGTCAAACATGTTATCTGCCAATTCCAACCAAATCTATTTTAAGGCAGGAGAAAGATAAATGTTTCTATTCACTGACCTCAATATATACATACAGCATGGTTTTAAAGATATCTTTCTGCTGCGAATTTACATCCAATAAAAAAGCACTCAAATCTGTGTTATCTAGAACAGTGCCTTGATTGTATGTATATTTATAATTTCATAAAACATTGACCAGTCAAGGCAGCTCCTCTGCTCAAAGGAATCATTTTTGATAAAGCCTTACACACCATGACATTGAAAATGATATTTGTTCTTATAAAATCCCACATTTGAAATCTATCTAAAATAATCTATGCCAGTTGGTCTACAAGCTAGTTTCTCTTATCTACAATATATTTTTAAATATAATCCAAATTTAAAAAAAAAATCACAAATGTAGCCTAACATTAATACCTTGACTTATAGTCCTATCAGTCATAAAGAAAGCAGAAGCAGCAGGAGTGGTAGTGGTGCATTCACATACACGGCTGTGGGCTTAGTATATATAAATGCAGACACAAAATTTGCTTTACTCCCTTCAACTCTTTCTGTGTGCTTTAGCATGACCTGAACCAACATCCATATGCCTTCTATCACAAATTTTAAAATCTATCTTTAAAAAACAGCTGAAATAATTATTGCTTAATCTAAACATGAACTAATCTAACAAACGACAGGTTTACTTAATTCAATGTGTACTCATAATCAGGCTACCAAATCAGTTTAAATATCTAGTATTCAAGCTAGTGATCATGAAGATCTGGGACACATCATTCAAACTTCAAGTTTATAGCAAGTTTAGATATAGATTTTTTTATAGATATGACATCCAAGACTCCCAAGAGGCATAAATAACTATTGCTGACAGTAAATATCTGTAATGACTCAATGAAAATATTGGTATCAGATCTATTGACTAATTACCCACATTGATTTCAAATAAGCTCTACTTGCATAAAAAAAAACAAAAAAACATTCATCACTTGACTGGAATCTATTTACCAAGTAGACCATAAATCTTTATTTAATTTTCCTTTTGTGCTAGTTTTGTGAAAAGATTACAAATATAGGAAATACCATCTAAAAGATGGCTATTCTGATAAAAATTCCTACTGTTAAGCAGTTGCCTTGACTATCTCAGCTTGCTACTCAGGAAGGATACCAAGCCCAGAAGTAAACTGGGTGTATGAGAGTTGATCACCACTTTAACCAACCACTGCAGACAGGAGGAGTGAAGAAAAAGATAGTTGGTCAAAGATCATTTTCTATACTAAAAAGATAAAGAATGATATATGGTCAACAATATCCCAAGATTAGTTGTCTGATCTCAGCATTCACTGCATAGAAGATGAATTACAGCTTACTGATTTTGATGATAGTTGATAAGTCTACATCCGAAAATTTTCAAATAAAACTTTTCCATCTTTGTATATAGGGTGATGTTGAAACACAGCTATGAATGTTATGTGTGAATTCTTCATGAATTCCATAATTTTGTATACTTATTAGCAGTTATAGATTTATAAACTATCTTTTTATCAATGCTAAAACTTTAGCAATGTTCTAATTTCATAGAGTCGATGAAGAAGAGAGCAAGGTTTTGTTTCTCTGTGCCATCAAGTTTTGGCCCCGGTGGGGGGGGGGGGACTTCAGTTGCTGTCTCACAAGCAGGGAACATGCCAACAACAAAACATGATTCCAATTAAGCTGTCAGGATGCTTTCTTTGACCAACAGCTGTCATGTTGAAATGTACTACAGCTTGGGAAAAAAAAAAAATAAGTAAATTCCTGTAACAGAAATATAAACAAAACAGATTATCATCCATTCTTGTGATCCTACAAGAGTGGATCAATAAGTCTATAGCCTGACACTTAGTTAGAAGCCAAATTTTGATCTGAAATTATCATTTTTAATTTATTCGATAAATGGAAAAGCGTCAAGCTCAGTGCATTGACAAGCAGGGAGATCCCGAAAAATGACTATTTTTTAATGTAAAAAGAATGCTTTTTTTTCATCATAGAGGTACTGACTTATTGATTTATTTGTATAATTCATATTCTAATGGACACAAATCTTATCAACATTGATTTTTAGAATATCTAAGATATTAGATTAGGAATATGTAGGGTCATTTGCATTTGAGAGCATTTTTTCTTAATTTGGAGAATTTTAATTCTTTGAAAAGAACACCAATAAAGAAAATTTCAAAATATCAAACCTTTCTGAATTGAAACCCCTATTGAAATAAACTTAACTGT
Source organism: Thysanoteuthis rhombus (assembly GCA_963457665.1). Classification (NCBI taxonomy): domain Eukaryota; kingdom Metazoa; phylum Mollusca; class Cephalopoda; order Oegopsida; family Thysanoteuthidae; genus Thysanoteuthis; species Thysanoteuthis major. Next base: position 10,504,376 of record OY735223.1, read on the forward strand.
CTCTCTACTAATTAATAAAAATGGTTCCACTTGATCCTTCAGGTTAAAATTTACTTGGACTAGCCAAGTTTGGCCAAAGGTCGTATTTTCAAGTATCCATTCACTCTTAATACCAGATTAGGACATAAAGAGAGATATCCAGAGCTACATCTCATGGACTTATCCAACATAGGCATTAAAATTATGTCAAATTTGGAAATCAAGTGAGTCTGGAAGCAGAGATTCAAAACCAGCCTCTTTGGTAAGAAAGCAAAATTGTTACAGCTTGGCTGAGAAGTTATCATTCATCTGCCATATTCACCAGCTGTTGCACATATTATCATAAAAAAAGAAGAAGACAGATGAAGAAAACAAAAAAGAAGAAGAAAGCCCATCACCCACCTCACAAATATCTATAAACTAATCATGGCAATACTATTGAAGAGAATGTACCCCCACCCCCGAAAACAATAATATCTTTCTTCGAGAACAGATAGGCTGCAAAAGAAGTTTGTATAGGTGCAAAGACCAACTTCTAATTAATCAGATGATACTGAAGAACTGTTAAGCCAAAAGTAATCTGAGTCCAGCCTGGATAGATTACCTAAAGGCATTTGATAGTGTATCAGATACTTGGATATTAAAAGCCTCAGAAATATATAAAATTGCAACAGCCATAACTGATTTCCTCAAACATAGCACGACACTACACAACACCCAACTCCTCAACCACAATAAAGGTACCTCTGAATCCAGGAATATAGCTATTAACAATGGAATTTTCCAGGGAGATTCTCTTTCACCCCTCCTTTTCTCTTTAGCCCTCATCTCTCTTTCAAGTGAACTCAACAACACCATCTATGGATATAAAACTGGTAACAGGAGAATGAACTACCTACTCTTAATGGATGATCTTAAACTCTATGCAAAGGATGACTCTGAGCTAAAGGAGCTGTTGCAAACTGTCTAGAGGTTCAGTGATGATATAGAAATGAAATTTGTCCCCAGAAGGGTTTGAGCTATCCTTAAAACTGAGCTTAACTTCAAGAACTGCATTCAAGCCATCTACACCTTGGCAATACCTCGAGTATAGTATAGCTTTAGCATCATTATCTGGAACAAAACTGACATACTCAGAATGGACGCAAAAACAAGGAAACTTCTCACCAACAACAGAATGCACCACCCAAAAGTAGATGTAAATTGATTACCTCCCCAGAAAAGAAGATGGTGGAGTTATGATCTAGTAAGAATTGTCACACCAAACTACAATCATTGACCTACATAGTTACCTGCAGGTAAATGACAACATCAATCTGATAAATTTTATTGATACATTTTTGTTACTTTTTGTCCGTTTGTTTGTTCCTATCATGTTGGAGCAAACAGAAAAAACAGGAAGGCAGTGAAGTAAGGCTCTACTGTGTCTATGTTTGTGCCTACAATGCTACTACTATTACTACTGCTGATAGCTTGATACATGCATCCTCTGTTATAATGAGGATGTTGGGGTCCAAGAAAGCCAACTGCTTTATAACTAAGCAGCTATAACTTTAGCATTAGTATTGGCAATATTCAAGGGTGGGCAATTGATGAAAGATAGCAAACATCATCAATTGTATGAAAACTAAGAGATTTGAACAAGTAGACAAAGGCTTTCTTCAATGTTTGATATTTTTAAATAACACCACCAAAATATTTTTACATATTTATGTCAATGACTAAACCTTTTTAATCCATAAGCTGCTGCACCTTCAGATACCCTGTATGCGTGTTCAAATTGACACTTTCCTTGCTTTCTCCATAGATGGCATTCCTGAGTCACAAATACAAAGATCTTTGTTTTGATAGCAGTAGTTTATTTCCCATATTTCGCTGATGCAACTATTTGACCCAGTTTTTTGTCTCATCGTTAGTCTCAAGGAAATAAGTAGCATAATATAGAGTATAACTTTGAAAAATGTGAGATTGTTAATAAAAAAGTTTTGTTCATTGATTACTGAAATGTTATCGTCTAACTCATCTTATTTTTACAGTTGATTCGCCAGGATAAGTCAAATATATTTCTTTGCGGGGGTAAGGTGGGATTGTGTTACTTCTGTCCTCAAATTGGCTTACAGCACCATAAAAAAAAATAATGCTCATCCCAAAATGTTGGGCTTATGGGTTCAAAAGGAAATTCTGTTTTTATTTGCAGTTTTCTGGACAAGTGGGTGATAATGTAGGTAAAAATGTTTGGGTCCACCACTTATCTACCTACACCAAGAACCATACAATAACAAATAGTGTTATATTAGGAGACACCTATAGTAGCATGGAAAACAATTCCACTAAATATAGGCATTTCTGATTTCTCATGAATTAAACCTGGGGTTTTTTTTCAAATCAAAGAAGAAATTTATTTCTTACCCAATTCTGTTGCCTTATTGTTCAAAAATTATTTACAAACAGAAAAAATGAAAAGATGTAGAAAATCAACAGAAAATTAATTTCATTTAAGGTATGCATTTTTTTTGTTTGCAATAGATATATTCCTACTAAAACATTTGTATAATTTATCTGTATGTTAATAATAATCCAGTCATGTTTTATGGGTACTAAACTAGTATTTATATATACTTTCTGAACTGTTTAGACTTGCTGATCAGTTGAGTAAAATAGAAGCAAGAACTGAAAATGTCAACACAAGAACAATGCATGAATAAACAGTTTAGAAATGATTATGAATATATGACAGTTTTTTTGAAAAATGCAGACATAACAGAAATGGAATACTTCTGCCTTGCCCAAAATAACACGAAGAAACATTAATTCCAGTGAATGAGCCAGTCAAAGTGTTTTTTTTTTAATAGTCACACCAAAATGACTTGAAACAATAGTAACCCATTTTACTTGAAGTAGTCACTTTAACTATTAAGAGCAGATTTTATTTCATTTTAGAATTAACAGCAGGGAACTTTAAAGCAACATAAGATGTTGCAAGAAACAGATGTTGAAAAGAGATTGAAAGCATGCATCAGTGGTTCCCAACCAGGGATCCACAAAGATATGACTGGGTGTCAATGAGCTTGTTGAGTATGTAGATGTTTCAAAAGCTTGGAGTCTGTGGAAGAATTCATTTAAATAAAAGATGTCCTTGGGAATGAGGAGTTTGGGAACTACTGATCTACATTGATGAGAAATTCTTTTCTCACAATTCTTCAACTTGGTTGGAAGAGGTAAAAAAACTGTTCTTCATAGTCTCATAGTACTCCAATGTTCCATCTTTATTTATACTTAGAGCCAGTGGATATCATTTAGGACTTTCATGGTTGTCAACATTTCCCCCCCACACACACACATTGGACAATATATCCCTACAATGGAAACCCTTTTGATCCTTTTTGTCCAATTGCTACAAATACACATCAGCAAGCACAAAATTTACTTTTTTCAAGAAATGACAAATGAAATTATTTTCCTGCTGTTTCTCATGGGACCAGAGTAGCCAGATTGGGCTAAAAGGGCAGATAATCCAACCTTATCCCAGACCTATCCAACAGAAACATTAGAATAGTGTCAAATTTTGAAATTAAGCTAGTCTAGAGGCAGAGGTTCAAGTGGTTAGTACTGAACCTGCCTCTAAACTAGCTAGATTTCCAAATTTGATGCTATTGCAATACCTATGTTGCATAAGTCTCTAAGATAAAGCACAGATTATCTCCCCTTGTAGCCCAATCTGGCAATTCTGCACAAGACTGCAGAAAAGACAAAGGAATTAATTGTTGTTCTCAGACTCCAGAAAAAAGAGATAAAATTAAATAACTGACCTGATATTCATCACTTGATTTGGTCATTGAGTTTAACAATAAAGGCTGGAATTCTGGCCACACTGTGAAAGTTTCATCATCAGGAAGGATTTCAAAATTATGTTTTTGGTCGATCTGTAAAAAAGTTTTCAAAATTATAGAAAAGTTGCAACAAAGATTGAATTTCCATGAAAAATAATTTAGAGAAGACTTGCTGTTTATTAGTATTTGACTAGTATTTCTTTCATCATATTTTCACTTTCTTTTATTGCAACCACTCAGACTTTCATTCTATAGCTGTTAATAAACAGCATTGTTTGGGAATAAAGAATAAGCTGTCGATGAGACTCACAATTTCATCTTTTTTTGCTGAGAAATCAAGTGCTGCTCTACAGCTTGAGCCACAAAAACCAATAGTTGCAAAAGATCTAACCATATAGCCTTATTCCTTATTTTCCCCTGAATGCCTGGCAGTCACCATTGATGTTATTGTTTTTCATACACTAGTAGTAATATTTTGAATTTTATAATTAAATGAAGCATTCTCAATTATTAATTTTTAACTATCATTTCTTTTATCTTTCCAGTTGCCTTTATTACAAAGACTCAGATTGTAAGCCGATTTTGGCTTAGTTTCTGATTTCACAAAATGAATAAATGAAACATAAATATTTTGGACTCAATAAACAAAATTTTATGTCACAAATGAACTGTTATTTATACTATTTCTTATAAGATATTTTACAACTACTACAACATAGATGAAAAATTTTATCAAGATTTATAGAAACTACTGAAAAATAAATCTGCTAATCTAGTTGCTGTACCTCAGCAGGTTTTACTATATATATTCTGTCTTGGTCTCTACAATCAACAAATGACATCAATCATTTTGATAATTGCTGCAGACATCTCACTTTTACTGAAGACATTTTTATACTAGTGTAGAAGAATGAAAAAGTTATGAAAACAGCAAAATATGTTGATCCGTGAGGATCTTAACTTACAAATGATCTTAACTGCCGAGATTTTTTTTCCAGAAAAAGCTCTTCTCTATTTTTCAAAGTAGAAAACATTTCAGATGAACATGTTTATATGCTACCCTTCATAATCCAACCCTGATTTGGTATTTTGAAAGCAAACATTTCTGCTTTACTATATTAAACAGAAACAATTAGAATAATAGAAAGAGAAAAATCTCTCAATCAAAAACAATTCCTTGATTCATCCCAAAATTTAACCAATCCATCCTTTACACATGACCAACCCTTCAGAAAAATTTCATTGAAATTCATTGACAACTCTCAGAGTTATTGTATGCACAGACAAACTGACAGCCAAGAGTGAATAAATATACTCCTTCCAATTTGGTTGGTAGAAGTAAATGAGTAACTTATTTTTTAATACTTGATCCCTCAACAAAATAAAACAGAACAAGTGAAATATAGATATTCAGTTTCATCTTAAGTGTCTGAGTGATACTTGAGAGATAAGGATATAAATCAAAGTGGATTAAGGTAATTCTTACTACCTTGATCATTTTAATCAAGAGGCTCAGTTGCATATGATTATCAGAGGTTGAACATAATAAGTTGAAGTGAAAGAACAATATCAGTTCTTTTCAATTTTATAATATTTGGGCCTTTTAGTAAAAGATATTTACCTAATCCTGCTTGATTATAATATTGATTAATTAATAAATCACAATATCTAAAAGATATCTAAGAAAGATCATTTTTTTCAGACAGTTCTTTCCTCTCTGTTTTTACTTAATCCCTTTAATGAAGAGAAAGGGACACATGGTAATTGGTTAATAAATCAGAGCTCAAGGGTCATGACTGTGGTATAGTCCAATATATTGTAGTGTCAGTATTAACTAAGGGAGGGTAATACAACACAAAGAGCAAACTTATCAGATACAGAATAAAACTACACAGAGATTGGTTTGCAATAACAATGGTACACCCTTGCTAACCAGGGACATGTCGCACACAAAAATGAAAATATAAGAGAGATAGAGAAAGAGAGAGAAATGAAGATAAACAGACCATGAAAAAATAACCATTGGGAAGTAGTTGTAATTAATTCTTTAGTCACCCCACCTCAAGTATACCTTCCAGGGTTAAGCTGACATAGCAGTTTACCTATGGTATGCTTTATGCTTAACTGTCTATGATAGAGGAATAGGTGCATAACAAGCATTACATTTGTTTATAAAGTTTTCTTTAAGGACCAAAATAATATTGTGACTAATGAGGGTTAGGCATGAGTATAATCATAATAGACATCTGCACACAGTAATGTGTGCTGTGAACAAAAAAGGACCTCAAAAGCAAAGGTCCAAATGTTGTCACAATCATTATCAGTGATTTTTCAACTTTCATATAACTAGTTATTTACAGTCTCCAAAACAATCTGATCACTATTGTAATATATTCAACCACTAAACTCAACCACAAAAGTCAAAGTAGTGTGTTTAAAAGGACATACCTGTTACAAGAGGATGAATGAGGGCAAAACATGTAATCTGGTCATGTGATTCAAGTACACTTCAAGACTACATGGCTTTAACTATGAAAACATACTATGTGACCAGCTGGCCATAATGAGAGTGAGGTTTTAAACTAAATTTTCAAAGAGTTCTCTAAATCTGGAAAAAAAAACAGGTTTTTGGGAGGTTCAGCAAAAAACTGAGATCCTTAATTTTAAAGTTCAGAAGACTAAAAAGGAAAAAAAATATTGTTACATTTTCTCAGGCTGTGCTAGTGCTGTTTACATGAGAGAGGCAATGGCTAGGTTCTTTCTCACTATCTTCCTTAATAACATAAACAAAATCAGAAGGCAGTGTTTGAATCAAAAAGGTTCTGTATAAAAACTCAAGAAAATTTTTTAGATGAAAATCATTACATTTACTTTTTATACCAGTTCTTATGTTTAATTTTTGTTTACATTGTAATATTTTTTTACCCTATCTAGGCCTTCTACAGGAACTATCTTGAAACCTGCCCAGTAGGTTTTCAGCTACTTGATAAAATAAAATTGACAAGACAAAAGGAACAAACAAAGCAATTAAAAAGGAACAAAGAACAAACAAAACATAATAGAAAGAGAGAAAAAAAAAGAAAAGAGAAAAATCAGAATGGATTTTTTGCTTGAAAGAATTATAAAGCATCAGTAATTTCAGCCATTGTTATAATAATTACAGGCTTGAAACATTGGAGTATCTATTCAACAAAGAAAATAAATGTCTTATGCAGTGGTCAGTTTTCCCCAAGTATAATTATAGTTCAGGCATCTGAATAGAAATGCCAAGATTGAATCTGTAACAAAATTTGAATATATTAGACAATATCCTGCCTGTGATTAGGAAGCAAGGTTGATTTTATCCTTTGAATTGCAAATTATCAAGTATCACTTGTAACAAAAAAAGAAGTTTTCTAACTTTAAGGTAATAGCTTTATGGAGAAGAACTGAAAAAAAAAGTCCAGAGTAAAAATTTTGTCTCAATAACTTGCCAAGCAGTGATGGAAATAGGTTTTGGGAAGCAGGTACAGGTACTGAGAGAGATTAAACATACAAAAAAACCTGGAAGAAAGTATACATTGTGCCCCCACTTATCCCCCTTTTCCACCACTGATACCAGAGAAAGGAAAAACAATCTAAGAAACAAGCACTTTCCTTTAATAATTGTAGCTTTTTTTTCTTTTACTTGTGATGGCAAAGTGAAATACAAATCAACTGATGATATCCTTATCCTTATATGTAACAAAACAAGATTGTCAAGTAGCATATTCAGACAGAATGATGAGGAAAAGAAATAATTGTGTTTATCATCAGTCCATCCCGATCATTCAACATGTAAACCAGTAAACAGATCTAACAAAAGAGTCCATACAACAAAATAAAGAATAAAATAGAAGATTATCAGGTTTCGGGGGGGGGGGCTCCAGAAAGTGAGAAACACCACAAATTTTTTCTACTTGCCTTTCATCATTTTCAGGTTACCCTCAAGAGATCTACCAGCCTTTCTTGATGTGACATTGTTAGAAAAATGTAGTAAGAATAGACTTTAGGTTATGTCTCTAAAATACCACAATCTGTTAGGCTTAATGGATGGTTAAGTAGGAATAAGCTTGTAGTTGTGAGTTCAATCCCCAGGTGAGGCAGTGGAAAATTACTCTGGTTCAGTGGAAAAATCAGAAGTGGCATTATGAAATCAGATTAACAAAGAAGAATTAATTATATTGGTTATGTGAATGCCCCTGCCTTGGGCAAGGTATAGCATCAGGGCATGGCCCTGATCCTACTTCTCTTAGTGCAATGGTGAAACACTGGTTTCAGTAATTGATTTTGAGCCCCAAAAGATTGGGACCTATTATAACTAATGGATGAAAGGCATAAAAGTTAATTTCAGAAGATACAAAGATGTTCGTATTGTTTATGAAAATAGAGCAAAAAAGAAAAAAAACTCTTCCATTATTTGTTCATGCAACAAAAGGCCATTATTTTAGCCTTTAAAGAAACCTTCATAATTGTCTATCTCTTCAAAAGGTATTAGTAGTCAAAGATTTTTTCCAGACAATTGAACTTCTTATTGTTTATGTTGTTCACGTGACGTTTTCTACAGCCTTCTTCAGGTGTAATATGTAATATCTGTAAGCAAAGAGAGTCTCTTTTTCAAAATTAAACAAAATATTCTTCTGATCAACAAGGACATGAGATGGAATTCTTTGTTTAACAAAGAAAAGAACTGGGAACATTTCCACATTAAAAATTGTGGAAAGATCTGTACTGCATGGGTTATAACTTAACTGATGCTGTTAAGATCTAAATTTTCTGTTCACTAATTTTTTTTCTTTACTCTCCTGGAGAAAAAGACCAGAAAAAGAGTCCTTTTTTAGTGGATATTACATCTTATACCTGGGGAAGGCTGAAGAATGAATTGGCCAAAACAAGAAGGAATTCAATTGTCCTAAAAACTCTTTTAAACTATCATCATTACATTCATCAATATGACCTTAATACTTGTTTTTTTTTTTTTTTTTAAATAAAAAAAGGACACTAGATGGAATTCTTTGTTCAACAGGAAACTACTGATTTACAAGATTTTTTTTTAATGTTGTACAGGAAATGTTACTACTCCACTGTGTCAATATTGAATTTAAATCACTTTTGTGGTGATTTTACAGCTTATATCTAGGACAGTCAACTATGACTCATCGTTAATAAATGAATAAATAAATGTTACATATCAAGAAACAAAAGATAATGAATGACATCCATATATAAGTGAGAACTGTCTGTTATGCTATAGAAACCATCTAAACATGGGTGCAGCCCAACCAAATTTGGTATGCATACCATTGGATGGAGGGGAAGGTTTTAAAATAAAAGTTTTCCAAACTTACAGAAAAAAATGTTGTGGCATCTGCGTTCACACTTGCCTCAGTAACAATGATCTGATTTCCATCTATATCTATATAATACTAAAAGTTTGATTTGCCAAACCAAATTCAACATGCATACTCTATGGACCTAGGGAAAGGTTTTTTGATTCTTGGAAAAATTTCAATTTCTAATCCCCTTCAGATCTTTAAATGTGATGTAAGAGTTCATTATGGCGATGATTTTTCTAATAAGGTATGATTCAATGAATACATAGTCCAAATCCATGATCTACAATTTCAGGTGAGAACAAGCAGAGAAATATAATATCAGTTCAAAAAATTAGGCCATCTGCAAAATCCCCGGCTTATGGGTGGGTTTTCAGGTAGTATACAATAATGGAGAGAAATAATGAGACATATATGCTACATTGTAAACATGGCCTAATGAAAATACACCAGCATCTCCGTGCAGGACAAATCTACCTGAGAATTAATAAAATCAAAATATGGAATTAAAACAAATCATTGAGATACAAAAATTAAAACCATTTTTCAAGTTGAATTATTTTAGTGAATTAATTTACTTTTGTAGGTCAATTAAGTAACTCAAAATTTCTTTTTTGTAGGTCCTTGAGTGAAATTGTCTTGCAAGAACTGTCAGATCATGTTATTTTACCAATTAGATGGAGTACACTATTTTTTTGGTTGAAGTTCTCTCAAATGGGTTCATCACCTAATAAAAATTTCTTGATACCATTACTTCTCAAACACAAACAAACTGTTCTGATATAGTTGCTAGTGACGTTTCTGGCTAATAATGGCCAAAATTGACGTCACCTGATATTACAACAGAAACTACAACTTCTCAAACCTCTAAATAAATAAAATTAAAATCAAAAAATAAATAATAACATTTAAATTGAAAATGGAAATGTTTCACACATTGGGGCAAAGTTGGTCCCAATTTTAATGATTCACACGATGTTTAAAAGCAGCACAGGAATAAATAGAAATAAGAATAATGAAATGAAAACAATTTTATAAATTATTTATTTATTTTTTTTTTTTTTGAGTTGAAGACAGAGATGCTTTTCATCTGCGGGACTGACGTGGTCAGGGTTTTAAAGATTCACAACCATGCTCACTCGGCATTTAAAACAAACACCCTCTTGACATGCATTAGCGAAATATTTCGATAAAAAAAAAATACAACTGATACCAGATACATTTTGAAAAAAAAATTTATATGGAAAAAATGTTTGCATTTACAAAAGGTTATCATATACGTTTTTATCAAAATATTTCGTCAGTGCGTGTCAAGAGAGTGCTAGGAAAGTGTTAATGCAGTATTTTTATACATCGAATGGGATTCGAATCTTTAAAACTGGAACCAACCTAACTTGAAACGTCAGGCAACGTCAATTATGTTCATATTTAGTCAGAAGCATCACTAGAAACAATATTGCAACTGTCTGATTATGTTTGAGAAGTCGTAGTATCAAGAAGTTTTCATTAGGATGGGAAGCAGATTTGACCATTGTATAAAACAAAAACATTTTGGTGCTCGTTACAGCTATCCTCGCTATATATCACGTCAGGATAACAGATCACGCTTGGAATAAAGAGGAAAAACAGAGATGGGCTTGACGGCTGGAGGCTTGAATCATGTTTTGAAAGAGGGAATAAGAGAAACGGACTTGATTTCTGGAAGGAATATAAGTCGGAGAGAGAGAGAGAAACCGCGGAAGAAAGTAATTAAGTCATAAAGTATTAAAATGTCATTTTTATTCCTTTGTGTTCTTAATTGAACCATGGAATTTCCATAGGTTCAGCTAGTAGTAATATGAATTCTAAAAAATGGCTCTGAAAATAAACTAGGTGATCATCCAGAGCATTGGTTACAAAACTTTGAAAACTCGAGGAGGACCCCTTAAAAAGAAAACACTCTAGTGGACCCCTATTTTTAACATTTATCCTTTTTTAGACAGTACTATCATAATCATTGAACTAGAATAAATAGACGAACAATTTTCAACTTTAAAAACCATATTCATTCAAAATGGACATGCATTCATGTGAATTCTAATATCTCTTAAAGTCTGGGTACAATAATGTTTTTCGATAGCTGAGTGATGGATGATCCTCTGGCACTGAGACACAAGAATAGCCATGTCAAATTAGGAGTGAAAACTGCTGGGGGACTCCAAGCATAATTTACCAACCCCCCAGGGGTTCTTTGAAAGAATTAGAAAATGTCGTTCTCACAAGAAGTTTTGGAGTAAGGTAGAACTTACACCCTCTTCATCGCTCCATCTCATCCCCCTCTGTCCTGCAGGTTTAGGTCATCCGTGGGACAGCAAGGGGGGGTGGGGGACGTGGGAATAAATAACTTTTTTTTCTTTTTTTCGGAGTCCTTTTTTGAAAAATCCAACTAAATTAGAAAGCACCCAGAGAGCACTTCGTACTCCAACACAATGAAATAAATCTGGGATTCCATCAACCCCATCTCCGAATTTAATCAATTTTTCCTTCTCCAATGACCCATCCTTCCCCAAAGTTTTGGAGATGTCGTGAGGAAAGACAAAAAGACAGACAGATATGAGGTAATATACCCTTTTTTGTTGGCAGAGGTAAATGAATCTTATCTTTCAGACAAAACTTTAGCACGAAAGCTTTGATATTGGATAAACGTTGTCCATAAAAGTCTAAAAAATAATAAAATTAAATACTGACAAGAATTAAACGTTAAATGTATTTTTATAAAGTATACGTACACACAGAGACCAAAGTGATTCAGTTGTTCTCAAAACTTTTACCTCACGACCCCTTTATGTTCTAAAAAAAAAAAAAAAAAATTTGCAAACCCCCAAAGAGTTTTGATGTAAAAATAATATCGTCACAATTTTCCAACGGGATTCAACTGGGTCCTGAAGTGTAGTTAGAGATTGGAGCGGGGCAAGCCTGGCTCCTTGAGTGATCCCCATTCCCATTATTTAGTGAGATTTGTCAATAGAAATGCAATCAAACTACCGAAGCTTTTGGGAGCCCCTCTATTGGTGTTTTTAAATACCCTTCCCTATCTACGCCCCTTATTTAGGCATGAAAAAAAAAAATTAATAATATTGCAAATGAAATTTGACTAAAACTAAAAACATATTACGTTACCCTCAACAACAATGAAAAATATTCATATTGTGTAATTATAACAGACAATAAGACATGGTACAAAAAGTACAATATACTTTTTTTGATGACCATTTCTTCATTCTGATGAGTACTAAATATTTTTGTTTGGACAGAGGTATTCCAAAATAAATGCAGGTGTTCTGTATCAAATTCCAAATACTACCACAGCGCAACAACATCGAAATGTGAATTTTTTCACGGCATTGACAGTAACCGATTAACGAGGAACAGCAGACGATTTTTTTCGAAATTCTGCTTCCTATGAAATTTTTTTTTTTTTAAATCAAAAGATAAACTTGCCTTTTTAGAAAGACATGAGATACATGTAAAAATTCCATTCATTCACTGGTTAACGGACTTACCTTGATATTCAGTAATCGATGGATAACTGGTTCAAACTCCAGCATTGACAAATAACCATCCTCATCAATGTCGTATTGGGCAAATAAATTGAGCCCATTTTGACCAACCGTGGACAGAAGTTCCTCTTTAAGGGCCTCTTTCGCTTTAAGCTCCGACCAATGCCACCAGTAAGCTAAAAGGATTGCAATCAGAGTCCCAATGAAAAGCTTCTTCATTTTTGTTGGGATGCTAACGAGACTGCCGCTCTTTTGAATAAGTCATATTTTTCTCTTTAAGTACCACGTTTTCAAGTTACAGGCTATGATTGTTAAGCTGAAACTTGCCTTAGGAGAGAAACTTGAATGGTCCTCGTGAATGTGTGCAGTTCAGTTGTTGTTTTTACACTATTTAATTGTCTTGACCCTTCTGCTTGCTCCGAATAATGTTAAATAATTCCCTGTTGTAAAAGAAAAGTTTTAAAATCAGTTGTGTCTACTCCTGTGATCGGTTCTCTGAATAATAACGATATAAAATAAAACTGATGAAAAACTTATGTCATACGCCTACAGTCTCGCCGTTTGAAATGTTTTCAAGTCAGGTCGGCCTCTTGCAGGTGCACGTGACAAGGAAAACACTTGACAGACATTCAAATTACGACGTCATAAGAATAACATTGCTTCCCTGTCTGTCAGTCAGCTGTTCTGATGTAGAGGGAGTAAAGCGATCTATGAGCCGGACGTATCATTTTCTTACGAAGGACAAGGGAAGAAGAAAAAGAGCAACTTGAAATTTAAAAAAAAAAAAGGGGGAAATCACTCTTTCTGACACACAAAAACGTGCGCTGAAATGACCGGACGAATCAACTTGACAATTCCCGAAAGATCTATGAGGCACGTTATAGAAGGGAGGCAACTTATGAATTATACGGGTCCAGGAATCAATTCCACCCTAGAAATAATTCCACCTTGAAGGGAAATAACTATGTTATTTGATATTGAAGTTTGGATTACTCCTTTTTTTTAAATAAAAAAATCATTACTGATTTTGACTGCTATGAACATATCTTGATCTTTTATTGTTTTTCTCATCAAAACTCAACTCAAGCAGCCAAACTACATCCTCAAGTCAATAGCCTAGATCGGAAATAAAGAATAAGTTCTTGGTGAAGTTTTATCCTTACTTCTGATCCAGGCTGTTTACTCACTACCGTAAATCGACATCTTCAGTTGAGTTGTGATGAATAACAACTAAATAAATGATAAAGGTTCACAATATTTTATCTAGTAAAAATGAGAAATGAAATTAACATTGTTATCTCCCTTCACGCTCGGAATTATTTCTAGGGTGGAGTTATTTTCCAGATGAAATTACTACCTTTCCTCATTATCATTATAGCAGAGATTATCTTACAATAAATTGAGAAATCTGTGTGTGTGTGTGTGTGTGTGTGTGTGTGTGTGTGTGTGTGTGTGTGTGTGTGAGTATCAACTTTGAAATCGTGTGGGTCAGGGGTTCTCGATATGAGGTGGGTGCTTGATTTTCAATAAAAATCCATACTGAAATTAACACATATTTTGTAACCCTGAGAAGTGATGTGTTTATGACGCGATGTGTGTCTCTAATCATTCTGATATGGTTTATAAACAGAATTGAAAGTGAGAGAGAACCACATTCTTTTTTCTGCCAATTTTTTCTATAGAATGAGATTAAAATAAATCATAATTAGATGATGTTACAGCATTAAAAAAATTCTGTTTTGATTGTTATCATGATTAACGACGATATTTCTGTTTTGATTTTTGCTATTAATGACATCGTTAACAAATGAAATCTCATAACTTCAAGTTTATACCTCGCAAAGATTTTCATGAAACCAGATACACTTAGTATAATTTTAATCCCTTCATAACAGAAAGAACTTTTTTTTCAAAATTTTTTATAATGTATTTGAAAAAATTTTCATCATATAAACTTGGAAGTTGGAAGTTGATCATAATATATATCAACACACCTATAAGTCAGACCATATAAGTACTAGTTCTTTTCTTGTGTGAAGATCTAGCACATGCAGTGTTCCCAACTTTATTTTCAGATTTACACCTAAAAATGAATCATAAAACATCTTAAAACTCCTAGAAACATTTAGATTCTCTAAATATATATCTAAGATCTAGGAAATATGTTACATATTATTAATGAATTGAATATGACTTCAATCTCCAACATTTATTTCATTAAAACATTTCTTGATTTATCAAAAATATTTTTCTGCTTTTCTTCTTCTTTGAGAAGGAATCAGGGGGAGCGACTTCTCCTCTTGAGCACATTCTTCAAAAGTGGTGTCTTTTTTCACATCTTTAGTTCCCTTGCACCATAAAAGTAGGATCTCATTATGCTTTAATTTTTTTTACTTCATCCATCACATGACCTATCACATGACTTTAAATGAACTCTTCAAACTCATTCTCTGTAATTAAATATAGGATTGGAGGTTCCTACATTGTATGTGTGAGAGAGAGTAGTTTGGTCGTTGATTCTGTGTTGCAAGAAGATAATTGTAGTTGCTGAGGACAAAGGAGTTCGTCCAACGCTTTTCAAGTTTTATGACTGCATGCTGACATTATGATCAGTACCAGGAAAAGATGACGTGCTTGTCGCCATAACAGTTCTCTGTTAGAAGGGAGAATTTACATGTGCCATTTATGAATATGAATGTGGAGAATAAACATTGTTCAAAATAACAACAAATACAAACGTTCAGACAAACAAATAAGATGTACATTTGATGAATTGACAAATAAGATATGTATGGGCATTAAGAATGTTGATTAGTAAGTAATTAAGGAAAAAGATTGGATCTATGATAGAATGGGTATATATAGTGTCAGCTAGTAGCTTGGTGGAAAAGAAAGATGGAAGTGGGAGTTTAAGGTGGGAGCTCTGTGCAATGTAATCGTAGTAGCCATGAGTTAATGAAGTGGAGATAAACTCAAGTGCTTTGAATCTATAAGACTTGGTATTTTGGAGACCAAGGAATAATTATGGAGGCAGGGTTATCTATGGTATAACTTACTGCCAAGATGGGGGTTATGTATTGCACCTGAATTTATGATCACCAAGAGCAACTTTGAGGGGGCCATTCTCAGACACTGAAAAACACATGACAGAAAGTCTATTTAAGTCACAGAAAATACATGAGGTTTTAGTCCATGTGCACTTCCTGAAGTAAGGAGAATTAGAAGACAGAAGATAATCATGACTGATATGTAGTAAAATCATTGTCATTTCATTCACAGGAGCTAGAGAAAAGAACAAGTGATTTAATAGCCAAGTGTATGAAAGAGATCTCAACATCTGTGAAAATGAAGTGGCAAGGTTCAAAACAGCGATTGGTCATGGTGGAAAAATAGGAAAGTTCAAATAGGCCAGGAGGCCCGCAAAATAATACTGATCCTGAAGAGAAGGAAAGGAAGAGAGAGAAGTTCAACAGACTGAGAAAGTTGGGGCTAATGACCGCTGGTACATATTGGTTCAGGTTTTTTTATAGACAGTAGATAAAGAAAGTGATGTATTGCATATGTGGCCAGATTTAAGATTTTGTGGCTAAAACTAACACTTATTTATTTTTGTGTTTAATTTATTTATTTTTGTGTTTAATTTATCTATTTTTGTGTTTAATTCTAACTAAAAATAAAGAAGATGCCATATAAGAATAAATAAAAAAACATTAAATTATGAAAGACTTTGAACGTTTGATATGAATTACTGCATTTATCAAGGTAGACCTGTAATTTGTAATATTCTGCAGTTATTTGATGATATTCTTGATAAAAGAAACAGATGTTTCTTCTTTTGTTCAAATCTTATTTAGTTTTTATATGATAGATTATGTTTGCCATCTTTCATCTATCACCCATACTTCAATATTACCAATATCCACTCTACAATTATCACAACTTAGTTATAATGCTGTTGGCTTTCTTGGACCCCAACAGCTGTATTATATTGGAGGAC
Organism: Thysanoteuthis rhombus; assembly: GCA_963457665.1. Classification (NCBI taxonomy): domain Eukaryota; kingdom Metazoa; phylum Mollusca; class Cephalopoda; order Oegopsida; family Thysanoteuthidae; genus Thysanoteuthis; species Thysanoteuthis major. The sequence continues at coordinate 10,521,072 of OY735223.1, forward strand.
GCTTGTATCATTTTAAGATGATCCTGGCACTGTACCACTTGTGGCTAATCAGAACTTGGCATAAAAAACATATATTCCAACCAATCACTATACATAGCTTTGTCTGGTATCTACTTTGCCATCATATGAAGGGTACTAAAACAGCAGTTAGTTCTGTAAGAAATTACGTACAAATGCATTTATCTACCAAACCCACATAGATATCTTCACTGATTTGTCAGTACTGACTGAGCTCTGATTGAACTGTTACCAACTCAACTGTGTCTACCTATCTTCAGTTGAGCTCTAACATTGGGAACTCACTATAATCTCTGATCAAGTCACTGTTATGAAGACACCTTAAAAGAGACGATAATCTAATTATCTATCTTCCTTTTAACTCACTTTTCATCTTCTTCTCTTATATACAGGAGACAATTCCTACTTTGCTACAAATTGGTAACCCCAATAAAACGACACAACAAAATCATGAGATTCTCAAAATCAAAAGATTCTGGATTCTCTTCCAAATTTACCCAATTACCCACCCTTTGACAAAATTCATTTGAAATTCATTGAGTACTTTTGGATGATACCTTTTCAACCACATTGGCAGTGATAAAGGTGTGGTATTACTTAAAGTAGGTTCTGTTTTTTAGAATCTTATAACAATTCACCAAAAGTCCATCTGTCTGTATGTACAGACCTACCACCCAAACTACTTGATATAAACCCATGAAATTTCATGTGAATACAAATGTGACTCCATGTAATGCTTTTAGGGAATTAGTTTTTGACCCCCCCCCAATATGTTTTAAGGTGGAGTTTGATTTACATGATAATTGATCCTACTATAATGATCTCTAACTTTTTAATGATGTGATAGAACATTTTTTATTCTTTCTTTTCAAATCTATTCTCAAAATCAAGATGTGACCTAAGGTTGTGTCCTTTATTTAAAGAGAAGCTATGACATTTTTCTTTCATACCTCATATTGCAATATTCATTTTTTTCCATTTTTATTGATCAAAATCGAGGAGGGTGATTTTTTTCTCTTTTTGGGGTCAAAATCGAGAGAGAACGTTTTTTCACTTTCTAGGGGCACAATATTGAAGGGTGAACTCTTTCCCGATTTTAACATCAACACCTAGCCGCCCTTTCGACATAAGCCGTACTTTTAAAAAATATTGGCTTCCTTTCTTTGAACATAAGCCACTCTTTTTTTAAACATTAACCCTCCCTGAATGGTTTCTTCATAATGCCTCATTTTTTAATATTAACCCTTTTTAACATTAATTCCTTTATCCTTAATATTAGTGCCTTTTTTCTCAACTTCACCACCCCAATTTTCAACATTAAATCTCTCATTCAACTTTTTACCTTTCTTCAACATCAGTACCCTTTTTTTGACCCCTCTCCTACATTATTCCCCTGGCCTTTCAACATTTACTCTACTCTCTTTTTTCCATTAGCCGTTTTACAGATGCCACTGATATACACGTTCGAGGCAAAGTCAGTAAATTAACTTTAGCCCCTCTTTTTCAACAGTGTAAAGAAAGAGCAGTATCAAATTAATTTTAAAAACAATTTGAACACAATTTGATTTCCATCTTAACTCCGCCCGTTAGAGCGAAATTTTAGTTCATTAATTGAATGAATTTGGTTCGATAAAAAATCTGAGTAACCTCCCCTGATAAGTGCACTCTTCAGGAAAACGGTTATACATAGTCAGTCGATCAAAATCGCGCTAGATTCAAAATGGCGTTACCTGTTGCTCACAGATCCGTTGTGTGTAATATTTCATTTGATGGATTGTTGGACAGAAACTGTAGAGCTCTTTTGTTTAATGAACTCATTAAATACATTTTGTTCGAAAAGAATCAGATGCCAGAAATGTTTGACCAACTGAAACGGAATACTAACGTTCGAGGCAAGGTAAGTAAATGCTCCTTTTACGTGTAAAATATTCTAACGTTTTCGTGTTCTACGAAAAAACATATCAAAGGTGAAAATTACAAATTATTATGTGTTTACTTTTGTACGATTTTTCTTTGTTGTAAAAAGGAAGACAAAAATATTCAGACTCATGACAAATTAGCAATTGTCTGAAAGATGAAAAAATACGGAGATTTGTAATAGCTCGAGAATCATTATCTTTTTAATTTTGGGAAAAACCTTGTAAATTACAGAAATTTTACTTTCATAATTCTCACTCCTTTAATTTTTAAGAATGATTATGATAATGTTTTTTGTTTGATTTTGAAAACCAGGAAAAACATCCCCCACTATCTATTTTCTATCAGAAAATAAATTTTTCTGTGTATTTCGTCGGTGTGTGGCAAAAAATTCCAGATTGAATTATTTTAGTGGAACTGAGTATACCCTGAAAGAGCTTTCCAAGAGCACCCTAATTATTGATCTACTTTGATTAGTAAGAAATATTTTGCAATTTTGCGGATCCCTAAATAGGGTAATTAGGGTACGTATGAAACTATAGAGTAGCAATTGATTGTTTGTGACCGGAAAAGGGTGCTTTTCAGTTGAGGAAGAAATGTTTGTCTGCTATGGTCAATGGTGGTTTTACAGTGATGCCAATTGAAGTTTTTTTTCTATGGATATTAATTTTAGGGCATATGCCAATTCCTTGCATTATAACCATAATTAAATCTCCCAAGAAGGTATTTAATTGTTGCAATACGTTTTTTTTTAAAGTTATAAAAATTTTGTAAGTTCCTTGAACTTTTAAATATTATAATTCTGGTATCAGGAATCTGGATAGCTTCTCTGTGATGATTATGATGAAATCTGTAATATGCAAAGAAATTTTTTTTCTATGAAAACCAACTTGATGCTATTTTCTTGCGATTGTAACCAAAATCAAACCATATGATAACTATTTGTTGAAATACATTTTTAAAAAGATGCTACAAAAATTGGTTGTACGCTGTAGTGATGGTAATTTGACAAAAACACAGCTAAATTTTGATCGGTGATATTAGTCAATGTTATAACATAATGATATTTCCTTAAAAATCGTCGTATAGGTAGCAGATAGATCATAGAAAGACTGGAGGAAATTTCAAAACCACGATCATCATACTTTCCTGAATTAACTGCAATTTATTTTGCATGTGTAGTTGGGTGCACATTGGATTCACATGGAGAATTCAACAATTGGACATGTAATTCTGCAGAATTATTTATTTATTCTTGCATAAAATAACCTAATAATAACGGCGTCAGGGAATCGGTCTGCAATGTCAAGTCTGCCGGAATGGTTTTGGAACAAGGGGTCAGGTTCGCCCTACTTGCGTTTTGATAAAAAAGAAAAAGAAAAATCAAAACTAATCTGGGCTTGAAACCGATCGCAGCCTTTAGCAGATGATGAATGATTATGCATCATACTTATATTTCGCTCTGCAATTATTCAGGATGAATTTGTAAAAATGAAACCCAAAAACTGAATTTGAAAAAATAACTATTTATCTATTTTTTTAAAATGATCAGAAAAACGAAGATATCACAAACAATTGAACTTTTCATGAAGAACGTTCAACAACTTTAATATATAACTGTTGCTCTCGTTCTTATATTCTGTAATTTGTTCTCTTTAAATTTCAAGAGGAAAATCATTAGTTTGTGATACTTTATTCCTTTTAGAGGTGCTCATTTACTTCTGCACACTTGAAAAAATAAGGAAAAATATAAATCACTTGATTTGAAAGACTAGCTGAGTATAAAATGTAAAACTTTCAGTGCTTTCTGTGAAGATTTTTGTGGATAGCATTCTTGAGCCACAACTAAGATCTTCGTTTTTCTAGAAGTTCCTATGCTTCCTTGATGTAACTATATAACCCAGTTTCCTATCTCATCGGTGGTCTCAAGAAATCATAGCACAAGAGTATAACTGTAAAAAAAAAAAAAAATGAGTAGCATTGAAAGTGCTAATTAGATTAAGTGAAATGTTGACTTTTTCCTTTTCTTATTTTCTTTGTCCTTTCAGCACGCCAACCCAAAGATGTCAAATAAAAATGACCGTCATGCTTTCCTCTTGTTTTCAAGCTGCGAGAAACTCTTTGCTGACATCACTTCTGCATTCCAGAATTTCCTTGATATTAGGGAAAGCATCATTATCCTTGGCTCATCACCAACAAGTCCCAAAGAGATCTACCACATCCACTTTCCGACATCTGAACCATCTGGTTTGAAACGTCTCTCTTCCAAAGAGAGCAAACAGTCTCTCTTTCTCCAGATCTTTGCCCAAGACCCTTTTCATGTTACACAGAAAACTGCACCAACTAGTCTTCATGTCTTATTGCTGTTACCTCGCTTTGCTAAGCTTTTAGGATTCACTGCTAAACCAGTTTACAAAGTACCCAGCAGAGGTCAACATTATTATTTGAAATTGACCAGCAAAGCTGAGGAAGACCCTGAAGTGTCTCTTGTCAGTCGGCCAAAGCACAAAGATATTGTTTTAGATATATCTGGTATTGTTCCTTTTGACACAGATGATGAAAATGAAACAAAAAGTAGCCGCCCTATTGCTAATGATACAGAATTCTTCAATCTTATTGAAGATGATGACAAAGATGATTATATTTGGTTCCAAGCAAATGTTAGCATTAAAGGATATCAATTCAGCTAGATCCCTTTTGTAATCTAATGTGAAAAAGTCAAGGTAGTACTAGAAATGTCATATTGCGTAATTTGTGTACTTGTGCACTTATATGCATTTCTAATTGCGATTCTTTTTAGAGATTACACACACAATTCCACTGGAGAAGTTTTGTAAATAATACCTTTTTAGAAACTAAATAGCAGAGTCAGAATATTGAATATCATATTTATGGCAAAACAAATGCTATCACGATATTTGCAGGAATTTCATTCAGTCTCTCTCTTCTTGTACTGTTGTGTTTGAACAAGACATCTTTTGTAATGGATGGGTCACAGTAATAAGAGATCTTGTTCATGAAGCTATATATGTATATTTTTTTCTCAAACAACTTTCTTAGTGTTTTGTTTATAATGCATTATAGATTAAATCATCACAGAAAGCTGAATGCTCAAATGATTCTAACCTGAGAAAATGTATCATTTGCAAAAGTTTCTTTCACTCTACTCATGTACATATCAAATCTGTCATAACTTGTATATAAATAGAGCCGACCCCAGGGTCACTGGCGCCCCACGAAAGCCGAGCCTAGATGACATTTAAATCATATTATATTATTATATTCCTAAAAATCTGACTTCATATCAGGGAATTTACTTATTTTGACTTTTTTTATTTTGTTTAATTTATTCCTTTTCCTGTTTGAATTTGGGAAACCTACTGTGACTGAAACGGGTGCCCCGTTGCCAGTACCTTGGGCCGGTGCTGCATATAGGTGAACTAAGGGAAAATTGAATTTAATTACTTTCTGAAAGGAAATGATAGATTTGACTTTCAGTTTTCATGTCCCATGTTGTTATTGACAATTGCATCTAAAACTAAATCCTTCTTAATCTTTCTTTTGAATGTTTCCTTATCGATTTCTTCTGAAGAGAGTAATCAGACCCAATCATAATCACATCAAAATTATTTCCAATTTTCCTTAAAATCTCAATTTTTGCAAGACTTGAAAAAAGGAATGTGCAACTTTTTATTAACCTTCAAATATTTTGAAAGTTGCAACTTGTGTCCAATTTTATTAACGCCAGAACTGATGATTATTTTCATTTTTTTTTTTCTTTTTTGTCAATGTAAAAAAATATGCTTGGCATTCCAAAAATCATTTTGAAAGTATTTTGACTGCAAGACTTCAATCAGGCTTGTAACAATTGTCACATACTTTGTATTCTTCAGAGAATTTTTGCCATCTTATTCAAGTATGAATATCAAACTCATTTGGTAATGCGTTGTTGAAAAATTTATTCACATTTAAATGTAAATGAATGTTGATTATATTACTGCTGATATCTCAAACCAGGATTGCCAGATTGGACTACAAGGGGAGATAAACTCAGGCATCAAATTTAGAAGTAGTGAGTCTGGAAGCTGAGTTTCAATACCAACTTCATTAATCTCTATCATGTAACTTGTGCCAAAAAATTATTCTCATTGTATTGCACAAATAGATCAGGAAAAAGGAATGCAGATTATAAAATCTCACCAAAAGACCAATTAGATGTCAAATTTCACGAATAGAAGAATAATTTTTAGATAATACCAAATTTTACGATGGGTTGTTGCTTGTGATTCAATAAAGGTTATCTGCGATGTAGATGTTACAAACTTCTATTTTAGAATGGAGATGGTTTTTGAAAAAAATATTATATCATTGTTAAATTATTCATAATTCCAGCTTTTGTACAGTAAGCACACTTTGTGTGTGTTTTTATCTTCATGTGAGTGTCTAACATTTGATATCCAACATACAGAAATTGTTCATTTTCATGTTTTATTTTGTTAATTTCAAATTACTAGAGCAAGATGAAATTCATTTTTCTATTTTCTAAATCATCTTTGAATAAATTACACAGTTGTGTGTCTGTAAACTCTTCCTGCCAAGGTAACCTTTTTGACAGTCAGATTATTTTAATGGAAAATGTAGAAAGTTTTGTAACTTTCAGCATCAGTGATTGGATTGCTAAGTTAGTGTACACGGCTGCTAGATTGGATTACGAGGGGAGATAATCCAAGCTCTATTTCCAAGACTTACCCAATACAGGCACTGGAATGGCATCATATTTGGAGATTGACTTAGTCTGGAGGCAGAGGTTTGATTCTAGCCCCATGAGGCTGGTATAGAACTCCAGCCTCATTGCCTGTGTTGGGTAAGTCTGAGATAAAGCTTGGATTATCTCCCCTTGTATTCCCTGGTAACCCTGCTGATGTCAGTGAAGTGTGTGTGCTAGTGCAAGTGATCCAAACAGTAAAAGTAACCACTTTGGTCACAGCATAAATCATTATATACTCACTTTCTTAAATAAAAGTTTTTTGCTCTATTAATAATGATTGATTGTAGTTTGGGAATTCAAGTGATATTAAAAACTTTATGAAGAATTCTCAGATTACCATTATAAGTACTGACAGTTGTGGCATGATTTCATGCATAACTGCCTGGCCACAAAGCAATTAAAGAAAAACTGCCTGAGCCAGACAGTTGCTAATAGCCTTTTTTGCCCTCCCTGGATAACCTAACCCCCTCCCCACTTCTTAAGGAATTCTCCTCTGGTCGAGAACCACTGATTTAATACATTGCTTGTCACTCTATCCTGAGTGAACTAGCCTGTCTGGAAATATCTTTGCGTATCTTTAGTCCTGTCTTGCTATCCTATCATCCCTTGTCCTCATTCGAATATTTGGAAAAGCAAAAAAAAATTTGGCTAGATCTAACTGCCTGAGTCTGTCTGCCTGAATATTTGGAAGAAAAAAAACTGCCCGGGGCACATTTTCCTCCCATGTGCCCAGATAAAATTGACCTCCACAATAAATTTAAAAAAGATATATATCTTTCAAAATATCCGTGCTTTTCAGTTATTTGTGTATCTTTTGAATCGTCTGAAATAATTCAAATTGCGCTGTTTTTAAATGATTGATATTGATTAGTAACGTGTTTTATATTGTATGATTTATTAAAATGAATTATAATCCTTGGTTATACAGCTGTAAAATTATGTTCTCGTGCTAAGATACCACTGGTATATCAACTGCACGTCATACATAGTTGGATTTATGGTGGGCTGTATTCTGATAAGGAACAAAATAATGCCTTTTAAATTCATAACTCGAATGAAAAGATGCCTGACATTTTCATTGAAAATTGTATGTTGTTTTTTAGAAGAATTTTTCATGTGATCCCGGGTGAATTAATGGCTACTGGCAATAAAGATGATAATGATGAAGATAAGCACACATGATTTTGAATAAGGCAAACATTTTCTTATGTCTTATATTTTTGATTTCATTTCTGGAATGTGACCTACTTTTAACATCTTGGACATTGGAAAATGAAACTGACCTGCAAATAGAAATAGGTGGAAATCCAATCATTATTATTGGGGTGAGAGCGAACACTGACCCACAATATTTTTTTCCATTGAAAGGCAGAACCATATCTGAATTTGGCTCACAAATACAGCCAATTTGTGCACTTGGGAAGTGTTTTAAGCACTGGATTAAGTTAAAAGTGGTATAAGTGAAAATCAACTGATGATATTTTTTTCCCTTAGAAATAACCCATTTTATCTATTCGTCTGCATCTTCTTGACAAATATTTTTTGTATATCACATTTCACAATGTGTTGGAGTTGGAATAATAACTGAAAGCTTGCCAGAATAGAATACAAAGGCAAATAACCCAAACTTGTTCTTGTGTAGATTCTATTTTTTTTTTCTTTTTCTAATTTTCCTTGGATTTATTCCAAGTTCCTTCAAATCTACATCAGCCTAAATAGATATTTAGATGATAGCAAGCAATAAATTTTTCTTTGCTGATGGTTCATGGGTAAAGATATACATTTCTATTTCATGAAAATTCAAGTAATGAATAGGTTGAAGAAATTTCTTGATAATTCTTTTTTACTGGATTTTGCCAGAGATAATTTTAGTTATTCTTAATAGAAGTTCAATACTTGGTAATACAACAGTTCTGTGATGCATCTAAACTACTTCTTTTTAAGGGTCCATACTTTTTTTTTTCTTTTTTTCAATACTTCTCTTGTCATAAAAAGGTAGAATCTTGATAAGCTTCAACTGAAAACAAGTAGCTTACTTAAGTGAAAATCAATTTATTTTTCCAACATACCACTATATTGTATTAGTGTAATATCTCCCATCTCCATAACGGGTTTTTGCTGAATATCAAGCATGTTGAACAACATGTTCCTGATTTTTTTGCAGACAGTTTCATTTTGCAAATTAAGAAAAAAATTTTATTCCAGTTTCCTTTTGTATTTAGAATTTTAAAAAAAATTGGATTTTGAGTTCAAAGAAAAATCAACTTCAAGAATGTTGCCATCTGAATCACTTTGAAAAAAGGTCACTGTATTGTGCTCAGTTGTGATGTCATACGAAGGAATGATAAGTGATGAAATCCTGTGTTTGATATTGAGTTTTGCAGATCAATATTGCAGAGATCAGTTGGATAAAAAAATATTAAGGATTCAAGATGAGGTTTTTGGGTAACTAAGAAATAGAATGTAAATACATACTGAAATTCATTTCATTTGACCTTTAAGTCAATATGAAACCAGGATTTTGAATCTTAAATTTCAAGGTAGACAGGACTGTGTGATACAATCTTCCAGAATTTCAATTATCTTTCATTTGGCCATAGTTGGATCAAGCTAAGCTTCATAATCATTTATAAATTGACGCACTCCCACACAGATAAATATAGATGTACACAAATACAGGCTCTTTTTATAGCTTGCAACAAGGACAACATTATGACATGTGAGAGCAGACACGAATTCAGGATTGGATCCAGAATGTTGAGCTGGAAGTTCCAAATGAAAAAAAGTTATTATTACAAATAAACAGTTGGAACAAATCTAAAACATGTAAGTAATGTGATGCTGTATTTTTCACTTACAATTGAGTCGTAGATTTTAAGTACTAGTATTGGTGAAAGTGTAAAGTTAAAAAAAAAAAGAAGAAATTACCTCTGAACCAATGGATGAAATTTTTTTCAAATAGACAGAAGAGGAAAAAAAAATGATTTTTGTTTTTAAGGTTAATTCATAACTACTTAGAATTATTTTATTTTTATTTTTTTAATGATTTCTTTATCAAAGATATTAAAAAAATTCAAATTGTGTTTTGCCTGACACCTGGAATTGATGTGTAGAGAATAAATATCCTTAAAACATGTGGCCACAAAGAAACTTGTGTGAATGTATGTGATGGATTTGTGAATCCACTGGTGAAATAGATATAAAACAATTTGAATCAAAAAAGATAAAGAAAAATGAGGGTGAATGGTTTTTGTTCAGTGACAATTTTGTTTAATGATCTGGTAATTGGAATGAAACCCAGTAGTTAACCAGTGGGCACCAGTAGATTATTATTATTATTATTATTACAGCTATACCATTTTGGTGCACTTAATTAATTCCAAAATTTTTTGTACTGTTCAAAACTGCATTGTTCAAGGTCTTACTATAATTCATTGTATTTTTTTCTCCGACTAATACTCACTTATATCAATTTGTACAGCAATAACATAACCATATAAAAACTCGTACTAATCAAAACTGCACAATTAAAGGTATTACTGTAATTGAGTCTGTACTTGTTTCCTTTTCTTGAGTAAATTTGAAATTGCAGAAGTCTATTGAGACAAAGGTTCAATTGGAATGTTTTTATTGTATTCTAACCTTGTTAGTTTAATCCTAAGATTCATTAAATAATAATTTACTCATACAAAACGTTTAAGTAAAATAAATCAGAACAAAGAATTAATTTTTGTATAATACACTTCTGGACAAAAAATATTAGCCAAGCAATTTGGATAAAAAATTTTAACTCCATAGAGAACATGAGGGCTCATATCAAGGCTAAACTGGTTGAGAGAAAATTTGGGAACACCAAGTAGCTGTGGAAAGCAGTTAGAGATGAATGGTACAATATTGATCAGGACACTGTTAACAAGTATCGGGCAGTTTGACTAAATAGCTCAGTTTTCTAAAGAAAAACAAGGGAAAAGTTACTCTATGGTAATTGTAAAAAATTTGATAGAAAAAGCTTGGCTCATTTTTTTTTGTCTAGGGATGTAGATGATTGCAGAGATAAGTTAATCAAATTAAAGGTATTACCTATAAATTGAAAATTAATAATCAGCTAATCTTGCTCTAACCATTAGAATTATAGCTGTAAATATAAGATCCGATTTGCATAGGTTGGCTTGGGAGTGTGAAAATTTCAGACCTGCTCAGCCCCTATGTTAAAATGGCACAACTTCCACAATGTTTAAAAAATAAAAATGAATAAGAGAATTAATGAAAGAGAGAAAAAATCGGAACAAAGAAGATAATTCATGAAAGTCATACTTCCATAAAAATGGTATAAAGTATGTGTCCAGTCAAGTATTGAAGTTACATTGTTAATTCAATCCCTGTATAAAAGCTTAAAGAGTTAATTTCTAAAAGCCAACTTTCTGGAGTCAAATCGATTGAAAGTACCTGAAATTGAAAGATGGAGAATAGTTTTGAGCACAAACCAAATCTTTGCAAAATCTGCTTATATAATAAACAGGGTGTTCTTTGTTACAGGTAACAATTTGCCGATAAAAATATCTTCTAGAAGTCGATTGAAACTATAGATACTTCCACTGAATTTTTTCTCAAAAAATCATCACATAGAAATTCAAATATATCCATGAATTTTTTGTAAATAAAAAATGCACACAACAATGATATGAAAATTACAACAACAAAACCTTTTCACTTTTAAATTTGTTTATTCTTTCAATATATCACTAGACCTAATGTCACCATGACATTTGAGAAACATAATTCCATAATTTAAAAGATAATTTCTTCTTTAAATAGTTTTTTTTTTTTTTTTTTTCAATAATTTTTTTTAATCATTTGCAGAAACAGGATGTAATTAGACAGAAGGGGTGTGTGTGTTACATTGAGAAGAGAAATAAATGGGGGTAGAGAAAAATGGGAGTGAGGGATTTAAGGTAGGGAGGGCCAAAAAAGTATGTTTAATGTTTTTCAAGATTTTATAACTTTTAAAATTTTGAACAAATATCTTCTTTTTAAATAGGTTCTTAATTCTTGAAAATTCTTTTATTCAAGAAGAAGGAAAAATAGTTTTGTTTCTGTTTTCATTTTTTCCATATATATATATATATATATATATATATATATGCACATATATATACATATACACACACACGCGCATATATATGTATATATATATATATATATATATATATATATATATATATATGTATGTATATAAAATGTTACCGTAAGATTGTGGAACTAGTGATTAAATGAAATCACTAGTGATTTTGTGGAATCCCTGAACATTTCAGAAATTTCATGAAATTCCAAGTTTCACAATCAGTGTAAAAATGGTTACAAGTTAGAAGTTTTCAATGTTGACCATTACTACTGTATGAGTTTGATCCTTGCTGGTTGCCCCAATACTGTAGCCTTGTGTCAAACTAAACTGTATACACACTGTAAATTCAAAAGCAGAATATACTCCATATTTACTTAGTTGGGCACCCAGTGAGGATTGGAATCATTAAAATAGTAATAGTTGACATCACAAACTTGTTAACTATTGTGAAACTAAGGATTTTATGAAATACAGAGTAGTCCTTCCAATGTCGTGGACTTGATTATGTGCAGATTTTTTCATCAATAGAGGGAAGCTACTCTCAGACTTTTTAGAAAAAAAGCAACAGGTTTTGATAAAAACTTAGAAAGTCTGAAACTGGATTATACTTTCCCTACCCAACTCCCCAATGTGAAGATCTTGACTTCTATGATTATTTTTTCAATTTATACATATTATGTTGTTTCACATGGAATTTAATTTTGACAATAAGTCATATATAGTAAAATGAAATATTTTAATAAAGGTGAAATATGTTGAAAATCACACATGAATATTCATTCAAAAATTAGACTAATATAGGCATAATATCTTGTTCTGTAAAAAAAAAATGAAAAAGTTTCAATAAATTCAAAAGGGTTAAGAACTAGATACTGACTTAAATGCATAAGAAAAAGCTAGATCTAGCTCATCCACTAAAAAGGATCTGAAAACTAGCGAAAGTAACAACAGTTCGAGACTATGTAACCCAAAATGTATTAGATTCTCAATTTTAATTCAAATCAATCAATCAATTAATTATTTCATGAATAAGAAACTATACTAAAAAGAAGTTCAATAAATTGAAAAGAACCTATGAGCTAGATACTGACATGAAGCTAAATGTACCAAAAAATGGCTACATCTAGTTTCTTGTGAAGCTAGATACTTCACGCTCATGCACATAATACGTCACATGATAGAAAATCTTTTAAATAAAATATTTTGCAAATTTGATGCAAAATCATAATTGCTTTTTTAAAAAATTCATATTTTATCACAATTTTAAAATTAAATTAATAAAATTAAAGAGAAGTACCAGATTTTCAAAACGTCAAAAAAAAAAAAAGTAAAAAAAGACATTGCATGAAAAAGAACAGTTCTGGTACGAAAGAACCAAATTCAGCTGCCGTGTCTGATAGTGTTTCAAGGGTCGGGTTAAAAGTTACTCAGACAGATAAATTTTCTTTCCAATTTAGTCGAAAATCCACGATAACCGACTAAATCTGGCATAATTTTTTTTTTATTGATAATTCATTCTGGAGTCTTAGTATGTGGTTGTTTTATTTGATAAGTAAGTGGGCTTTGAATAAGTATATAACATCCTTAACAATAAGGTGAACCGGAAAAGACAAATCTAGCAGATTTTAGCCAATCTAGAGACAGCTTTAGCTATAAACGACAAACACGAATTGGCAACACCTGAAGGGAAGGATTCAAAGAAAAATATCATTACATAAACCTAAACATTTCGCAGCCAAATAAGTAATGTTTTTAAAAGTTAACCATTACTTCAATAAGAGAAGGGTGAATAAACGTACTTGATTATTTTACGCACATTGACATTTAAAAAAATATCCACGAAAAACAAACACTCTTGAAAAAGAAATCACTTCACAATAATAATAATCCATAGTGAAAATGGACGTATATAATTTGGTCAGCACTATTCTGCTGTTTCGGAGTTTGTAGAAAAGGTTGGTTGAAATGAGAGAGTGAAAGTATATAGTCAAATTTTAATTTTCTTTAAATAAAAATTACAACCTTTTTTTGTATTCGTTTTGTAACATCCGTCCCTATGAAACTGACAACTCCAGACGGTCAATGCCTTGGAATTCATCCAGTCAAGTATTGCTATTAGTTACCTTGTATGATTGTTTGAAGAGGGGGGCGGTAGTAAAATCTCGGGTGACATAGAGATAAAGGGGGGGGGGTCAGAAAAATGAAGCAACTAGTCTATGATGATTCATTTTTAGGCAGAGGTGGCAATTTCTTGTAATTTATTTCTTCCTTCTATTTTCCCAACCTACTAAATAAATGATCATTTCATACAGTTACATTATTCAGTTATTTGTGCCAAATTGTGTGCTATTCTCTCATTGTATGTGTGAGGGGTCAAGTTATTCATGGAATTTCAAATTCGTTGGGTATCTGCACCTCAATCTCTCACAAAAATTTAAGAGACCACTGGAACTGAAATGTTCAAAGATTTCACAAAATCCTTAATTTCACTATCTTACTGTTGAGTTATATATATATATGTGTGTATATATATATATATATATATATATATATATATATATATATATATATATATATATACGCACGCATCAGTGTGTGTGTGTGTGTGACCAGATTGAGATTTCCTCTGCCCATCCCACCTACTGCCAATCATTTTGGTTTGTTATTTGAAAAAAAAAAATCTCCCACTATAGGGAAATAGAAGAATTTACTGATTGTTTCTAAAGAGTAGATATGTATTAATATTTTCGTTCTCTTTCTTATTCCTTTTTCCAAAGATTTTTTGGGAAATAGACAACAGGGCTACCTGATTGAGCCCACTATGGTGATAATCCCAGCTATATCTCTGAGACTTGACCAAAAAAAGGAAATGCTTGTGTTGGGTAATTTTCAGAGATGAAGCTAAGATTATCTCCCCTTGTACCTCAATCTGGCAACCCTGGTAGATAAACATTTCAAAACATGAATTTTTTTTTAATAACAGAAGTAACATTTTAAGGAAGAAAACATTCACTTGTTTAAAGGATAAAAATTCTATTTTCCATTCAACAAATGTGTTTTTCTTACTATGGAGGGAAATATATTAAAATATAAATATTTAAAGTATTTTTATTATAAAGTATAAAAATGTCCGATCATTTTAGCAAAGGAAAAAAGATTTTTTTTTCCAAAGAAAAGTGACTTTTTAGATTTCAAAAAAAAAAAAAAAAATAACTTCCAAGTTTTTACCAAGAACAGTGGTAATCAATTTACTATTAAAAGAGAAAAAATCATCATTTTATACCAAAGATGATTTTCAAACTAACATTCTCAAAGGGGAAAATGATAACTTTAAAGAAAGATTATTCTTCTAAGAAAATGATTCTGTTTAAAGAACAAAAAACAAATTCAACACTTTTTTAGAGAATATTTTTTTTGCAAAAAGATTTTGAAGAAGAAATGCCCATTTTTAAAGGAAAGATAAACAATATTTTGTTTTTTTATATTTAATTTCTGATGGTGTTACTTCAACCAAATACAGCAATACCTTAAATAATGCATTTAATTTGTTCCAAAATTGCATTATTCAAGGTATTGTTGTAAAGTTAATGTGGGGAAAAAACTAACAGAATAATGTTTTTCAGATACATCTGTATTATTTACTCACACAAAGCACCTAAGTAAGATTGTATTATAGCAAAATGGACAAAAAAGCTTTATAAGGTCAACACAAATTCTTATTAAAATTTAAAGAAAAACCCAAAAGCTTGGTTACAGGCCAATTAATTAGTTAAAAGCAGTTTGCATCTGCCAGTGTTTCTTAAACTATTTTAGAGTCATTATCACAAGATCACATTCACCCATGACTAAATTTCTTTGTTTTTGATTATTTTCATCTTGTTCTCTTTTGTCTATGATTTTAAATCATATTACCTCATGAGCAAAAAGCATATATCAACTCAGTTTATTTTATTCATGTCTTTTGAGCCTACTGAAAATATGTAAAGAAAACTAGGAGTGACCAAAAAATTAACCTAAAATATATCATAATTATTCTAGTTTATATAAATTTAGCAAGCAACAGTCTTAGAACTTGGAATTAAATTCTTAGAAATGATGTTTTCTTATTGTACATTTTTATCACAAAAATGACTTCTTTTGAAGAATAGAAAAAGTATAAATGTTTGAGTAAATTAAGCCATGTTTCATTCATCCTCCATTTAACCCAGTAGTTTCATTCAACCCGAAAATAAATTCATTCACCCTTGTATGAGTCATTCATCAGTTCAAGAAACACTAACTGATACAATGATAAAAAATAAATTAAAAAAAGGAAGGAAGGAATGTCTTGAAGTAATAATCTGTCTGATAGAACAAATTCACTTTTCTGTACGAATAAATTCCAGGATGTGAAATAACAATTTCAATGTGGTTGGATAATGTTATTTTATTGATTTTTTTTCCTAGCCAATTTGTCTGGATATTGTGAAATATAGACCACTCTCTTTTGTACGGGCAACATAATAAAAAGAGAAAAAAAACTATCTAAAGCTAAATTTGATCATTCACTGAACATGACACTAATTTCATTTCATTTAGGGTAACCATTTGTAATTAAAATCTACAAATCATAAATGATTTCACAAAAAGTATCAACTAAAACAAACCCTATAGAAATAAGAAAAATAAGATTAAAAAATGAGATTATTACTTTCTTCAGGGTTGTCAGATAATGGAGATATATCAAATTTTATCTCCAAAATTTACCTAACTTAGACCATGAATTTGGGGATCAAGTAAGTCTGGATTAAATACCAAATTCTTGATGCTAGAAATTCGATACTATGCTCTTTCAACTGGCCTATTGGGGCTGGTATTGAACCTTTTACCTCTAGACATGCTTGATTTCCGAAATTGACTTTAGTCCAATGCCTGTGTTGGGTAAATCTTGTAGATAGAGCTCAGATTATTTCCCCTTGGTGCCCAATCTGGCAACTCTGACTTTCTTAGTTTTATTTTTCATTAATCTATAATTTTTACTTCTAGAAATGCTTAGTAAATTTATTTCAATTAAACCATACTCAGAAAAATGTGTTACGAGATTTAATTTCAGCAATAATTGGCCGTAGTTCACATCCTGAAACTTTTATGCATGTATCTGTCTGTAGTGCTCTTGTTACAACACTATACAAAATATTCAGATCTATATGTATGGATATATACACAAATCTCTCTCTGAATATATATACATAAGTATACATATTAAAAGAAAGAATTAAGTAGGTGTATGTATACATGTTGATATTTTTTCACTTGTGTTTTATTAACTACACAAGTATAAAAATGCACTGGTCACAGTTAGCCTACAGTGAGAAATACTCAGCCAATGTTTTAAGAGCTCTTAGTTTCAAACGGAAGCTAACTGTTAATAAAGGTGTTTGAATAAAGAATGGATCTCTTTATCAGATGAGCAATGCTCCTCAACTCACTTATAATATTCAAATTCATTTATTTAAAAATTGGATTTTGAATTCAAAGAAATAACTTCTGATGAAAGTTATTTCCCTTGCACTTTAAAGAAATTTTCTAATTTTTAAAAGACCCAATTGACAAAAGTTTCAATTTTTAAAAAATCTATTCATTGAAGAGCCTCACTGCGTTAGGGAGTAGTTTGAAGCAGTTCATAAATTCAAAGATGCATGTTCACATAGATATATATAGGCTTGGTAATTTCCGGTTAGTATATCTCTCTCGATTTTTTACAAACCTGGACAGAATTTTCTTTTACATTTGATTTGTCCCCACTTGAATTCAACTCATAAATTCAAATGAAAATTTCAAATGTTAAATCAAGGACAGTAACTTCTAATCAAAAATATTTACCTTGCACCTTTAGGTAAATTCTTTGCATATTTTTTTTCATTCAATTCAAAAGAGAGTCTCAATTTTTTCAAATCTATTCATTGAAGAGTCCCACTGTGTTCAGGAGCAGTTTTAAGGAGTTCACAAATTCAAGAGTTAAATTGTCTGACTTTGTATATATTTACAGCAGCAGTTAAAGACAACATCAAAGTACTGACAAAAGATATCCTCATTGTTTTGAGTTCAATAATTAAAAGCCACACTGAATCCTTCATTTTTTACTCCATAAATTAAATGCAACACTTTGATCATAGCCACAGGTTATGAATAATGTTCAATATATCCATGCATCACCTATGAGTGATTATGAGTGTGTATATTTGTTATTAATAAACTTCATGTGAATGTACTACCTCTTAGTTTCATACAAGAAAATCTAAATGTCAATAGCGATGGGAATAACAACTGATTAAAGTTACCCCCTTTCAACTTGAGGTAAAATTTTGAAAAAGATAAATAATTTTTTCAAATAAATATGGCTGGCAAACATGGTTACCACTACAGAAAAGCGCAAGAGTGGTTTCAATTGGTGTATGAAATAAAGTGTTAAACTACATACGTTGTTATTATTCAATGAATAATCCAGACTAGTACTCTCTTTTTATTGTTTCAACCAAAGAGTGCATTTGCTGGAATTTTGTCATTAAAGCAACAGAGGTAAGGATAATAGTTTGAATAACTCATGGAATAATAACAATTCATTTGAGAACTTCAGACAACTCTCGTTCTTACAGAAGATCACCTGCTAGATACTAAATGTATTCTCATTGGATAATGGGTTCAAAAATAAACATTTAAAATGAAAGTTCTTATAACGTCACAGAAAAATAAGCCAGAATATTTCTACAAAGAAAAGAGAACATTCATTTTAACTCCTAAATTCATGTAATCAAGTATAATGATAGAGAAATAACCATCAAAGTTACCTCCCTTTCATATTTTGATGACTGTCTAAAATTCATTTTTATTCTATCATAATAGTTTTAACAAACTTTATTTCTACTGACAATTAGGAGTGATATTAAGCTGTTTATAAACATTGAGAGTAGAGGAAAAGATTTCATTCATTTAGTGCTTTTACATTCAAAAGCAAAGTGAGACACCTTTGCTTTTATATTTATATATGTTCGTTGTGTGGATGTAAGGTAATCTGACAAAATGGTGCTATTAATATGTCAGAGTGAAAAATTTGAGAACAAGTGTGTTACATCAGAATTTTTCTAATTATCAATAGAAATTGGCATAATGCAATACACTGAACTTGCATCAGCATTTTCAAAAGCACTTACCGATGAAGAAATCTTCAGAAGAAAAAATGGTAGCTGTTTACATGTTTGGTTGTAGTAGTGTTGGTTTGTTTGGAGGAGAGAAGTTTTTCTGGGTATGAGTGAGATAAAGGTCAACTTCAGGATGTACTTTTCCACCCTCTCATCCCTGCTGTGATGAAAGAACATCCAAAGTTAATCCCTATCACATTCACACCATAACAACTCCTCACCCCCCAAAAAACAATGAAGAATTTTCTCCAGTTCATTACTACACCCAAACATGTAAGTGCTTTTGAAAAGGCTGATGCAAGTTCAAGAAAAAGTATCATGCCAATGTTTTATGATAAAATCTTTTGAGATGTAATACACTCAGTCTCAAATCTTTAACTTGCACAATATCACACATATATATATATATATATATATATATATATATATATATATATATATATGCACACACATAAGCAGGGTAAAATCTTTTTAAAAAGTTCTTTCTTCAGTATTATCCCTTTGCCTGTCTTGGTAGATTTTCTAATCAATATTTTTTGGAAGGTTTAAAAACTACCCAGAATTAAAAGCACGTAATATGAACATTTCCTTGGAATTGTGCTGATGAAAATATTAACAAAGGATTTGAAAACAATATTTTTAATTTCATTCTTATTTTGTTTCCTGTTTAATCTTTAATAAGTATTTTCTTTCATCTTAACATTTTTATCGCAATCTCACTCAGATGATCACTCTGCGGCAGCAAGTAAACAGTGCAAACCGTAAATAAATAATAAAGAACAATCTTTAATCTTTTTCTTTATACTGTTTATCTATGCTAAATCAGGAAAATATCAAACTATTTTTCGTTTTGATTTAGGCTTCACATTATATACAAAGATGAAGTTTTTAAAAAAATATATGATGAATTCCAGAAACAATTATTTTGAGATCATTTGTTAGGAATGGCTGTGATAGTATGTATAATTTGAGCTAAACTACAAAGGATTATTTGAGTTTAAATCTAGTTTTGTCTCTTTGTTACCTAAAATTCTTTGCATCATTTGATAAATTTACAAAATAAAAAGAATTAGGACCAATTCTCATAATATTTAATCATTATTATTACATATTAATTTGATTATCATAGACTTGATTTCTAACTCTTTCATATATAAAATTTTGGATATTAATTTCAAGTAGAATAACAACCAATCAAAGTTGAAAGCATTTAAAAATATTGTTAGATGTCCCCCACTTTGAAAAAAAAAAGAATCACCCTTTGTCTTGTATTCTTTTAGAAACAATCATCAGATGTATCGTGTATCAATTTTGATATGAAGAAACATTTATAATTGTTAGCACAGAATTCTTTGTCCTTGTCTATATAATATGCAATTAGGAAACTGCTGAGTCCACTTACTTTTGCTAGGAAATGAAGCAGGAGTACTGAAGGTGACTTTGAATTTGAAATCCAGTCTCATTTTATAAGAAATTTTTGATACTTGAAGTAAAACTGGTTGAATCCAGGGTTGCAAAAACTAGCTTAAAAAGGGAGATGACAGCTTTATCCCCAGAGACTAACCCAACACAGATATAGAATAACATTAAATCTGATACCAGTATCAGGTAAATGAGATAAAGCTTGGATTACCACCCTTGGAATCTAATCTGGCAACTCTGGTTGGATTTTTTTTTCATTTTTAGCTAATAATGTAAATCTATTTGGTTCATGATAAGTGATAGTGATCATTCTGGAAAAGGGCAAGTATAGAGTTAGAGCGAGGGTATTGAGGTGAGCTTTGTAAAGACAAGATTCTAGTATAGTCCTTTTTTTTTTCTTCTCTTCTGATAGTTTCCTCATTAATTTACATCCCATTATTGTTAGGTTTCTTTTTCACTGCAGTCAAGGTTGCCAAATTGGGCTAAAAGGGGAGATAATTCAAGCTTCATTTCCAAGACTTATGCAGCACAGGCATCAGAATAGTGTCAAATTTGAAAATTGAACAAGTTTGGATGCACATTTAATGCTATTCCAGTGTCTGCATTGGGTAAGTCTGGGAAATAGATCTTGGATAATTTCCAGTTATAGCCGAATCTGGTAACCCTCACGGCAGTTCCCATTTTCTGGAAAAATCCAATGTGACAAAAGATTTTCATATTCAAGTCGGAAAAGGACAAATGAAAACATTCTTGTTCAGTATTTATGACTTGTTCGGCTTAACCTCTTCAAAATAAAGAGGAACAGTTTAGAATTGATTCTTTTTTGATTAATCCAGAAAATCTCTAGGCCAGTATCAATTTGGGATTTACCTTTCATCTTTTGAAAATCTGTTCTTAATACAAATTTAGAAAGCTTTTTTTTGATTAAATTGATACTGTATTTTATTTTCGGGTTGCCAAAATAATATTCAATGTTTTTTTAATATTTTCAGAGAGTTATGACTGATCAGTAATTTTGAATATTCCCAAAATGGCTAACACTTGGGTTCATCCAATGCCTGTCTTGGGTAAGTATCTGGGATAAAGTTTGGATTACCTCCCCTTCAGGCCAAATCTGGCACCCCATGCTAAAGATATCAGAAATAGAGATAACTTTTCAATCATTCAAATACATTTTCTCTCTAAGTTCTCTTTGAAGAAGTTAAAAATAAAAACATGGATATAATAGACATCAACAGCCATTTTGGATATCATCACAAAAATTAATTTAAAAATAAATTATTTTAAAACAATGCCAACCACTGGATCACGTGAAGATTATTTCTTCTTCCATCTTTGAATAAGATCTGATGTTTATAGCTCAGACATTTTGTTTAACTCTCACAAATGTTTTTTTCCAAAACCTTAATGGTGCGAGTCAGGTGGGAGGGGGAGGTAGGAGAGCTATTTCAATACGAACAAAAAAGA
Organism: Thysanoteuthis rhombus; assembly: GCA_963457665.1. NCBI lineage: Eukaryota > Metazoa > Mollusca > Cephalopoda > Oegopsida > Thysanoteuthidae > Thysanoteuthis > Thysanoteuthis major. The sequence goes on from OY735223.1 coordinate 10,542,964, forward strand.
GCAAAGAATTAAAATATACAGTGAAGATTATAACATGAAAGTAATTGCCATAAAAGTTAGAGCAGATGTAACAACTGATGAAGATAAGATGTTTCCAGCAGTTTTCAGTTGAATGCACAAAAAAGAAGTCTCTGAATAAGAAAAACAAACCAAAAAATAAATAGGAGGGCAGCTTTCATATCTTCGTCTATCCACAGCAGCCACTGAGAAATTATGATACTTCAGGGCTGCTATACTTTCTTGCATAATTATCCACACAAACAAATACAATATATTAAATGGTGTCTTCAAGAATTATGTTATGACTGCCACTGAATCATTTGAAAAAAAAAATGAGACCAAAATAGAAAAACTAGATGGTTTTTGTTCTGTTCTGTAGGTGCGTGAGAGAGTAAATATTTGAAGAAAGTAACACATCATTTGTTATACACTGCTGAATGAATCCCTTTCTTCATTCAAACTAGAGATACAAAAAATAAAATTGGGGCTCCTCATTCTGTTTACTATTCCCCAACATCACCAAAATCAATTCTTATTAAAAAAAATTGAGAAAAATATATTTAAAAATATAATTACAGAAGAATTATTAATCAAAGAAACAAAAAAACGTTTCATATAAAGTGGGGGGCACACATTTCAAGAACAACTGCAAAATGCAAAAAGGGAGATAACTCCACAGGCGGCACCAGCGCAAATAGAACGCCAACAAAGCAGCACAAAACAAGGTAATTTTTTCCGTTGTCAGTTATCACTGTGATATGAATCAGGTGTGGTAGGGCAAAAAAAAATTACCAGGGTCACAACCCACCCACCATGGGTTTTCTGGCACCCAGATTAAGGGGGGTTTGAAATTTAATTTATTTTTTAAAAATTTTGATTGAATCTTTTTTTAATGATTTTTTTATTCTTTGCTTTTTAATTTTGGCAGGTGTTTGTTTTCATCTTCGTTATTTAGTGTCGGCTCAATGCAGGTTAGATTGATCCACTGTCCCCGTGCCGGAGAAGTCAGACCGCACCTGGCTCAACTGATCATCATCGACTTGCTGGGTGTACTTGGGGCCGTGGGGTGTATCTGCCGGGCGGAGGATGGCCCGCTCCTCCTCTTGGTTATGATCGCTCTTTAGGTAGAAGTGAAATCCAAGGTTCAGTTCAGGGACCTCGTACATCACTGTCAATGTAAGCATCATCATAATGACACCAAGTACCAAGTAACCTAGAGCCAGACAAATAAAAAGAGAAATTTTAGTATAAATTATTGAATTGAAAATTACTAAAAAGAAAAATCAAAATACTCATGATTATACCAAATCTATAACTCTTGGATATTTCAAAATTTGAATGAAAACTTTTCAATAAATGAAGTTAATGAGAAGGGGAAATCTTTAACAATCTAACTACAATTGAAGATGTACCTGTTTGAAGTTCTTTTTACCTGCGGTTCTCAAGGGATCTAAAAAATTAAGTGAAAATTAAAGATTATAGATCTTCCATCATAGTTTGTGTAAATTACTACTCTTAACTTGAGAATTATTCAAATTTAGAAATAAAACATCCAAATTAGCAACATTGATGAGAAGTAATCAAAATACTTTTCATACAATGAATGGAAAATTATTTTACATGACTATTATGGCACTCAGCTCCACAATTCATTGCTTAGTTTGTCAGGCCATCATATATTTTGCCGGACACGTTTTTCACATATGATCTCTGGGGATCCACGTTGTGAGTCAGGATGTCCATCAGTTGTCAGACATTCTTGCAGCCTGGCCTGCTCATTGTCATTTGAGTTTTCTAATGGTTTCTATGATATCTCTGACCATTATCTTTTCTCTAAAATATTGTGCTGTCTTGTAATCTCTCCATGGGAAGTTCAGCACAATTCTCTCTTGCGTATGATGCATGGTTCTCAATCTTTTGGTAAGGTTTCATGTTACTGCTTAATAAGTGACTATCGGCAGGATGCATTAGTTGGATACCCTTCTTTTGAGGATTTATGGAATTTTTTGGTTCTTGAAGATGGAGCTTCCAAACAGTTTTAAGATCCAACATAGGAATTGCTTTATTCCTTAGACTCCCTCCATCCAGTAAGTCAACAAATAAGTTAGTAAGTAGTGTCCTTACACTGACTACAGCTTCAGCCAATCCTGCCCAGGCTCCATATCACTCGTTTAACCCAGCACCAACAAATAAGTTCTTTATTACCTCTGTCAACAAAGTTAGAGGTTATGTATTCACACATCTTAGTCTATATGTTTGTGCATACAATATCTCCAGAAGTACTAAATGAATTTCAATGATAATTTGTGAAAGAGTGGGTCATGGGTCAAGGAAGGAGTAATCAAATTTTGGGGCAGATTTAGGAATTACTTGGACAATTTTTTAGCTTTTCAGACGTAATAAAATCACAGTTATGATGTCATTATAATAGTGATACATCATTGGCAGGGGTATGCACTTGCTGAGTGCTTCCTAGTAGTGATTTCATAATAGAATTACAAATGTGTGAAGCCAGTGCAGAGGGCATAACAGGTGAAAGACAACAGATCACATAATTGAATTAAGAATTCTAAAGAAACGAGTGTCTTTCAAAGAATCACCTGATGTGAACAATTATCAGGTGAAGAGCATTTAATTTCAGGCTGAATTTTGAGATGACTGATCATCAATATGTATAGATCTTTCCAGACTGTGGTCCTCATCTTGGTTCATCTCTCAAACTCGTCCCAACATTCCAAACACTCCTCATTTATGACACCCATCTGGAGAAGATTACAATGGCCAAAATGTTATGATTGAAAGATGAACCAAGATGAGGACAACAGCCTGAAAAATTTATGCATATTGAAGATCATTTAGTTTGAAAATTAAATACCGATTCATGTTGTGGCTATTATTGTCCTGCCAATCATGGTAGTTGCGAGCATGTGTTAAAAAAATTATCATTATTTTGTAAATTAACATTAAAATCATACATATAATTCTCCTGTATATAATTTTCCTCTAACCACTTCCAATCGTGTTATTAAAAGATACAGATCAGCAATACATCCAATGAATTTTAGCGATTAAGTGGCATGAATAGGGGGATCAATTCAAGATCCAATAATATGGTACAGTCCATTAAATCATAAAAATAATAAGAACCGGATATATCACAAATAGTATCAGTAGCAGCCATCAGCCCTTCTCCATTTGTACCCTCTTATTAAACTACCAAACTTTCTTTTCTCTCCTCTCACCATTTCTGCTAAACTTATAGTATCAGTAGCAGCCATCAGCCAAGCCTGTTGTTGTATACTTATCATAACCATCAGCAAAACAGTAGGTTAAGGATTAGTGATTATCTTAAACAAAGTGGAAACATTATTTAAAGCATTGTATTATACAAGGCTGCTTTGTCACCCGATCACAACTGCCATGTGACTAGTGTCTTTTGGCAGCATGCTATGATGGGGGAGATTAAATTAAAAAAAGAGGTGATCAATGAATAAGCTACTTCTCTTGCCTTTGTTGGATCACAAAGTCCAAATTTTAAAAAAAACAAGAGTGATCACTGCTTGACACCAACTAAGGGACCAATTTACATTTTGAATTGAGCCTTCGCAAAAAACTTTTGGTGTGTGTGCATGTGAGGAATTTACAAAAAACAAAACAAAGACATAAGGAGTAAATGTTTAAATTTTGAGCCCTCTAGCTCTGTTGGTGTGGCTTGTACATGTGACACATCCATACATAGCAAGCCAGCCAGAATTGCTTTAAAACTGAAGAAACCTATGTTTTTGTTGACGGTTCACACGAGAACACTTACCTGTTATGGCCACTTTATAGACAGCCCTATACTTTTGGTCAGGGTTATCCCCAGGAATGTAGTCGCCCAGCCCGATGGTGGTCAGAGAGATGAAGCAATAATAAAAGCCATCTAGAAAGTTCCAGGTAGGTTCCAACACGGAGAAAATAGCTGATGGGATGAGGAAGAAGAAAGTAAGTAAGAGGACAGCGATCAGCAGCAAATGCAGCAGGCGAATGTGGAAGACACGGTAGAGATGGCCCAGTTTACGCAACATGAACTGTAACATATACGTGATAGGAAGCATAAAACGTTCAACCATCGCAGTGAACATTATAAGAGTTAGAGGGATGCCAATCAAGGCATAAATGATGCAGAAACCTTTGCCTGCATCAGATAAAGGGGTCACACGGCCATAACCTGAAAGAAAACAAACAATATTCAGATAATTAATTCTCTGGTATCATGACAATTTTTTTTCAGCATTCATCAACTTTCAAGATGGATTTAAAAAGTGGATCATAATAAGACCAATTTTTTTTTACAGCTGGACATTTCACTCCAGAAAGGATCAAATTATTAATGAAACCTTGTGGTATTCACTCGAGTGAAACCTTATGGTATTGACTGTATACCATGTTCGGGGAATAAGTCGGAAAAGCTTGATTTCTTTTAAAAAAATATGTATTTGATAGGTGGCAAGGGAAGTCACTTAACCCCTTCCTGATGAATCTTGGAACAACCATAAAGAATTATGTTGAATACATCGTCTTGGACTTAGCCAAAGAACAGCACCAAGAGGTTAATGGGTGATGTTTTGGACAAATTAAAAAGCGAACAACTGATGTCCAGAAAGAGTCAAACCAGCAGTCAGTAAACCAATGGTCCAAATGCTCTCTTTTACCTTACAAGAATGCCTCAGAAGTAACATCTGATTTATCCAAGCACTAATGCCATTCTTAAGGGAAATAACTTTTTAATGTTATGTTCAGCATGCCAGTACGCCCAATATTACGAGTAATATTAAAAAATCTTGCTAATTAATCGGATGAGCAAGCGAAAAAGAAGAAATGATTTCTTTTTGAATTAGCAATAGTCTTCAATTTTGATTTTCTTTCTCCATCCGATTGATTAGTAAGAGTGCTAAATTTTACTTTTAATTTGGTGCTTACTAGCGTGACCATCATCATATAGTTGCTTCCCTTAGAAGTGTTATCATTTGAGTCAAATCAGGCTTCACTTTTGGGACATCCTCTCTATGATTTTTGGCCATTAAGTAATTATTAATACTTTCTAATATGTTACTTGATAAAGAAAATAATAGATTAGTGATAATTTTAAAAGCAAATCAATTTTGACAATATTGACATTGATGTTACAATAGGAGTTTCCAAACCATGAATTAGTGATAAAAGAAAGGACATCCAACTTGAAAAATATGATTTTTAAAGTCTATAATTGAACAAATATACACATGGACATATGGAGAGCCATTTTTAAAAAAAACAGATAGTTCCCATATAAGGTGTAAAACCACTCCCTACCTTAAATATGAAAAAAGTAATGATTACAACCCATATCTCTACTCCTAAATTTGGTGAGGAAAATTCAGTCTATATTAAATAATATATAAGGCTGAACTTTCTAAGACCAAATTTTCTTATTTATCAATTTGAATTATTATTCACACTAAAACTGATTATAATATCTGTACCTCTCATAAATGAATCAAAAATTACGTAAAAAATAGATTATCTAAAATATCTAAAATTATCTTTGAAAAGTAGATCTTTTATCTAAATTTATCTCAAAAATACTAACACAAAATCAGGGCTTTATTGGTCCAAAATAACTATAGAAACCTAAAAATGCACTTTTTTGTAAAGAACAAAATGAACATTTTTTAGATAGTGTCTAGGTTGTAGCTGCAAAAATGTGATCAGGAGTACCAGGAGACACATACACACACACACACTTATGCACATAGACACAGACATTTGAAGAGAGACAAATCTACAGCCCACTTGGCTAATTGGTCAGACCATTTGTAGGGCTATGGTAATTCGATAATGAAAATATTACAATGGGCTTTCATTAATTTCCACCTTTTTAATTTCAACTTGTTTTGAGATCAATATTTCAATAATGGTCTTCCATTGATTCCAATCATTTTAATTTCCATTTAAAAAAAAAAAAATTTCCATAATTTTCTGAGACCGATTTTTCCTAGCACCATCTCAAGTACCATCTTTAATATAGGAAGTAAATAACTTAGTTGAAGGCCAAACTAGATTCAAAATTCAAGGATTCTTCCCTGAGAAATACTTACCAATTGTGGTAAGAACTGTGGTTGCAAAAAAGAGTGATTGACCAAAACTCCAGTTGGGTTCGGATATTGTGACATTCTTGGAAGCTGAAACCCCTCGGTTAGCTGCTTTCACAATTACATTGATGAAATTTTCTAATTCTTCCTCTACAAAAGAGTAAAAATGAAAACCATAATCAGATGATTGGCTAGCTCAGCTTAGTATTGGTACAAGGAAATAGATATCAGGCACTAGTGAGGATTACCCAATGATATGCAAAACCATTACTTTACAAGGCACAACTGGGCACCCAAATGATTAGAAAGATTAGTAATGTTGGTAAAGATTAGAATAAGAGGATAATCCCTCAAACTGAATCATAAATTTTTTCAGAAAATTCTTTTCGTGATTTTATTCAATAAGACTGTCATTACATTTGGAAAACAGAATTGGTATTCAACAATCTATGACAAAATATATATGACAAAAAAATATGACAAAAATCAGATATAAAAAGCAAAGAAAAATAAATTAAGTTGATACAGGAGGAATAATGATAAAAATATAATTATTACCACAATTTATTTCTTATTTACAGTAGCAGTCTACTTAACTTTTATTTTGTTAATATCAATGGGCTATTCATGTAGCTGTGTGATATCAATGACCTGACCCAGTAGTATCTGAAATTAGGCCAAACCTATATTTTGAGGAAATATTACAAAAATATAACATGATGTACTTGTAAAATTCAAAACAGCCTATCAAATGATATCATTAAATGTAAACTAGAAACGAGATCCATTTTCTTGATCAAAAATTTATAAATCCTAATTAATGCTAACTTTATAGTCAGGATATCATTTTGAAACATTCAATAATCTAAATAGTAAATTCTCACATCAACCTAAGAAAACAAATGGATCTGAATTAGAAACATCTAAAAAAAATATAGATACATGAATAAGGTAAATCTATTCCTTTATCTATATTTTTACCTTGAAATTATTGCTTCTGGGACAATTATTTTATTCAAGATAGGGAATTTACTTTGGATATCACTCAAGAGTGTGCCTGGAGTGTGTCTTCTTTGTTCATGCATAATTCTTTTAGATGAGATACATCTGAAAACATCTAAACACAGGAATAAATGGAAGTTGCATCAGATATTTCTTTGCAGGAAGCCAGAACCTTATTTTTTGGGTCATGCCTTATTGTAGGGTACATTTGGACCTCCATGTCAAAATTGTTGAAAATTGATTGAAAAATTGTAATGTTGTTTCAAGACAAACAAACAAAAAAACTTTCACGCTTATTATATAGACAACTTAAAAAGTTAATCTTCCGGCTATGAGCATGAGACTTCTTCCACATTTTGATTTTCCCTAAGTGTGAGGTGGTCAAATGGAAAGGGCACTAGTGATTGAAGTCAAGAAAATGGTTCTAATTATGGTTGCATTCCATGAGTGTTTATTTGCATTAATGCTTCAACAACCAGAAAGTACCTGGAGAATGCATATCTCTGTCAATGCCATCATCATTGAAACTTGATGAATGTTTCATTTTATTCCTGAAAATTTTATTTTATTTCTAAATAGCATTTTTTTGTAAGAGATACTTTTTGCGTTGGTATATGTGAAATATACTTATATATTTGGTCAAAGATAAGTTACAGAGTAACCCTTTTCAGAGGCCTAAAGAACGATAATAAATATCATGAGTAGATTTATTTACAAAATAATGCGTGGCTGCTTGGAACCCCCTCTCCCGGCAGATACACACATTGCAACCACTTGATTAAAGAGACATAATGAAAGAAAGTGAGAATGGGTTTATAAGAAAGAGACTGTGAATAAGGATTCTTACGTAACAAAAAAAAAAAAATGAAGTAGGAGGAAAATAAGAGAGAAAAGGGTAAATGATCATTTAGTTTCTATATCAGGTGAAAGAGGAGAGAAAATTAATTGAGTAAAATAGATAGTAATAGAAAAGGGACCCTTGCCTATGAATAGGGGACCAAAAGCTAGTCACCAGAGTAGTAGATGAGAGTAGCACAGTAGACGAAAGTAGACCAGAAAGAGAGTTGGATGGTCTATGGGCTGCTGGCCACTGGCAGTAGAAAGAATGATTAACGTCTCACTCTCTCTCCTTCTCTCTTCACAATCTCTCTCTCTCTCTCTCTCTCTCTTTCTCTCAGTGAGTGATGATTTTGTTTCGTCTTCAATCGAAGACTATCAACATATTTGTTGGTTGGCTGAAGAAAAATAAAGGTTCAATTTTGAATTCCGACATGAGTCTTGCTTCTTTTTTTCCTTTCCTTGCAGCAGCTGCAGTGGTGCTACCAGAATGGTACATTGTCAAAAAATGTCCTCATGCCATTATCACATGCACACATTATTTCTTCAAAAGGTTTGAGATTATGGAAATAAATGTTCAAGTCCATGAAATCTGCAATACCCAAGTGGTATAAAAATATAAAGCAAAATAAAATATTTTCATTCTTAATTTCACAAGTTTTTACCTTCATCTAAAATTTTAGTTAAAATGAAGGTAAAAACTACACAAGATTAATAATCAAAATATTGTTTAACAGTATTCCATCCAATAATCAAAATTAGCCAGAATTGAAAATGAATTTAATATCGTTATATTAGGTTAGACATGTTGGGTTGAAGTAAAGAGACAATCAATAAAAAAATGGATGTAAATATACCAAAGGACAAAACAAGCAGAAAATAAGCAGAAAATCAATAGACATCTTTTTAGCCAATCATAAAACAGATACAGAAAAGTCGGATGCAAAAAGATGACATGATACACCCATAGATGAATGACATTGTTTCTTTTTGGGGGATAATTCTTCCTTGACAACATAAAAACATGTAAACATTATTTTTGTTGATGACTTTCTCTGATTGTTTTCCCATTAATTACTTGATGATAAAAAATAGAAACTTTCTGAATAAGTCTTTACCGTAGTTTGTTGAATTTCTCATCCAAAAAACAAAAACAAAAACCAAATGCTTTAACAGCCGAAATGCAGTATTGATTCATGGAATGAAGAAGTGCTGAATTCTTTTTGCTTTGAAGCAAGACAGAATTTTTATTTGTATGCATAGACAGGAATGTTCCTTTTTGTCATGTAGAGAACAAAGTTAAATCAAAATATAGAATATAAGACACTGTTCCTGATGAAATTCTGAAATCAAGGCTTCCAATTCAGAGCTTTTTTTAATTATTTCAGAGTCATTCACCATCGAGTCTTTATCACAAAATTCCATTCACCAAGGATACCATGTGGGAACCAGAGATACTGCAACTGCAAGAGGGGAGTAGGGTGCTGGAGCTCTGGGGGCGCAGTATATCTGAGGACCCTGAAAAATCTCAAAAAATAATCTAAAAAGATCTAAAAACTGCAGCGGGGCACTATCAGACCTGGTACCACAACTGCATCCACCAATGAGTAAATTTCTTTGTTTTAGTCATTTTTGAAAAAATATAAAGATATGATTATATTTTCCCTTTTTGTTTCATTCATCCCCCAAATGATTTCATTCATCCTTGGGTGAATCATTCACCAGTTTGAAAAACCCTGTACTACACTACACACATGCTACAAAGTCATTAGAGAATCTTTTCTTCTTATTCTTCTTCATCATCATCATCATCATCATCATCAGCATCAGCAACAGCTGTCTTTCAGCATCAGTTGTTGGACATGGAGCCTAAGATTCACTCTATCATGGGTGTTGTGAAACCAGTACTTTCTGAATTTATCTTGTTAGTAACACCATCTTATTTTCTACCAGCTACAGTTTAGCATAAAATCTCTGGTGATCCATATACTTCAGAGGTCGTTTGACAGATAAAGGAATTGCTGTGTCAATACTTTGGGGTCTACATCTCGTATGATTGTATCAATGACCGTAAGGGAATTTTCACTGAGTCCAAGACCTTACTTGGAGTCAAAAAATTCTACAGTGAGTGGCATTTCATATCCTGCTGCTTTCTCTTTTAGTTGATTGACAGAATGGAAATGGTGAATGGTTGAGTAGCTTCTGCTGAAGCCAGCTTGTTCCTATGGTTAGTTTTATAGCGTTTTGGTGTTTTGTAGGGGCAGTTGAGTAGGCTTATTGGCTTGTAGTTGTTAAGATCTTTTTGATTCCCCTTTTTTATAACATAATTTGAAATGCAAAATTGGTTTCCACCTTTAATATTACAATACCAACACTCCATTTATGCTAAGTGATATAGATTAGAGGGGAGAAAATTTAACAGAACCTACTGTCCACAACCTAAAAAGGGGGAGAATAGATAAACAACTAAGAGGGAGAAATATCAGGAGGAAGGAAAGTCAGATGCCAAATGGAAAATATATCAAGCAGAAACTGGAATAAGAGATCTATATAACCATTTTTCCCCACTGAGTGAGGAAAACAATAAAGTTACAAATCGACCTGTCTTTTATAAACTGAAATTTCTGTAGACTCTTTCTTCTAAGTTAAAACTTGAAAAATAAGGAGAGGTATGTTCCACTCATTCAACTAACGGAATTCAAAAAAAGAAAAAAGGAGAGAAACAAAGAAACAAAGGGCAATAGCAGTGAGGATGTGGAGATGACACAGTGATAGTAGGAGTGAATGGAGGGGACATGAAGGCAAACAATTATAGAAAGAAGCCATAGTTCTCCAACAGAATGAAGATGGAGATTAGAATGTGATTCAAGCACGGAGTCAATGGATTTCTCTGCGTTTTAAGGACTTCTGGAGAAATGTGAGTGATCTGAACAGTTCTCTCTGATAATCTATCTTACGAGTAAAGCAAAAATGATCTTGGACTTGTTTCATGTTACTGTTGTGATCTCTCTCGATTGAAGGCTGACTTGGGATAGTGATGAGCCAGTACATTGTTGTAATTTTACTAATCAGCAATCGGTTCTTTCCCTCTTATGGATAAACGTGAAAAACACAGTATGGTCTTGAATGCATTCATTAAACACAAAGGGAACGATATCCTAATCTCTTTACCACAAATGATGGTAAGATTGGTCCAAGAAAACAGGGATTTTCCCAAAAGACTCTTCTTTTCTTTCCTTATCTTCCCAGTATAGACAGCCTATTTTTTTGTCAAAAATCCACATTTGTTTGTTATCCTTCTCTGAATCTTTTTTTATTTTTTTCAACTATTTGTATTTTGATTTTGCAATAACCCACACATCTAGCCAACCACACTTTAATGAAAACCTGAATTCAAGAGCTAAAAGCTAAAATTTCTTTCCCCAGCTAGCATAGTTCTTTTTTTTAATTGCCTCAACTAACCTCACAACATTGCACTGACAAGGTTACAACACACTTATCAACTCATTACATTGATACATACGTGTAGGGGGAACCATAGCTACGGACATGGTAACACAAGTAAAATATGAAAAGAACTATCATTTTGCTTTTATCCCTTGCAACACCATGCACATCCATATGTTATCTCATCAAGAGGGGATACAATGAGTGCTAAGGGCAGGTGGAGCTTTGAGGCTATACTCATTGATATCAGTTGTAACCAATCCACTAGACCCCCTGCCAACATGTCACTGACAGGGTATGGTTTACATGATCAAGAATAGAATTTCTTCTGTCCAGTTATTCAAATCATTCACACTCATCTTTCAGTTCAGTCAGGAATAGGAAAACAAACCCACAACACTTTTCATAAGCTAGCAAGGAAAATAGACTAGACTGAAAACATTGTGACACTCCAAAACATCTACTCAATTGTTTTTCTAAAGCTTAATTTAGAGCAATGATCTTGTAAGCCATTTTATCCGGAAAATTCCAGGTAACCTTGCCAGCAGGTTTGAAGAACTTATATTACTGTCATGTCTGTGTGTAATCATGATATATATCATGATGCTTGAAATCTTAATTCATTCTCACAAGTCAAAGTAAGCAGTTATTCAAAAAACAGCAGCTTGAACAAAATGATTTAAAAAATATATATTACAAGAACAGAGAGTAGAAGAGAAGAATTAACATTATTATTGGTTTTGTCACAGCTGGGCAAACTCCCATTCAAAGGTGAAGAAAAAAAGTGTAAGAGTCCAAACAATCCATATATGAGCGCAATTATTTGGAATAGATTTAAAAAAAACTATCCAATTCTAACTAAGACAATTGAACCATGTGACAGATGGCATTATTAAAGTGTCATTAAAATCATCATTGAATAATTTTTAGTCTTACACAAAAGAAAAGGCATGAATCCATCCCCCTCAGAGCAGGGTAAAGTTAAGTGAGTGATGCCAACCGGGTGCTTGTTGCTTTCAAGTCTATTTCATATATTGCAAATGGCCCGAGAGAATTATCATGTGATATGTGAAGCCTAAGCAGGGATGGCTGAAGTAAATGAGTATATCTTCATCTTGGTCCTTTTCAGAATTACTTCATCGATTGTCATCAACAACAGAAGATCCAACTATATTTTCACATAATGGGTGAAGGATAATTGCAAATTCTCAGTTGTATTATTTAGTGTTTAAGATCAATGCAGGAATAATAAAAAGATGGGTTCAAAATTTAACAAGAACAACCTTCATTTCAGCTGGTAGGTTACCACAAAAAGTGGTCTGTCACCAGAGTGTATCAGGGAAATCAGGTTTCAGTTAGTTGTGAAACTTTTGTGGAGGGAGAACGTCATACTAATAATTAAAGGGGGGGGGTGTTTCTCTTCCGGCAGAAATGCTGGTGGATCTGGAGTTCAAACAATGTGGTTTGTTGATGCAGTTGTCAAAGAGACCAAAGGTTCTGATTAATGTGTTCAACTCAGAGACACATGGCTGATTGAAATATCTGAGCTGGTCTGAAGAAAACTAAAACAACCAGTTTTAAAATAAAGGTTTAAAGAAAATGATGAAATTTCATCAAGGCTCCAAATTTTTTCAACTCCTCCCTGAGTTCTGGCCCATGTAGAGCTGAACAAGATCATGTTTACCTTTTGAGCCATTTTTGTGAGATAAAAAAGATCTTATATGCTGTCAAAACATGGTTGTATGTACAGAAAATAGTGCATATGATAACCATTGTACTGCTGTTCAAACATCTGACTTGGTGACATCCATTTTGAGATAACTTTATCATTATATCACCTCAAAAATACAAGTCAAACTGTAATGATCAGCATTGTCTGAATAGCTTTTCACATTACCATGTAAAACAAAAGAACAAATATTTTTGATGATTCCAACAACATCATTGTATCTTGCTTGGCACAATGAACAGAGATGTTAAGTAATTCACAAATGCTGCCAGATTGTTTTTCACATTTATTCTTTAATGAACATCACTTGTGTGACTAATTATATATCTGAAAAAAATTGTCTCAGCTTGTCTGGCTTCAATAGAAACTGTTCATTGATGTCTCTTTCAAGTGGTGCCTGCGATACATTTCATACCTGTTAGACCCTAGATCCGCCACTGAGTCAAATTGCATCGGATACACCAGTGAGATCAGTGAAGTTAAGTGGTGTTGAACCTGATCATTACCCAGATGGGTGATCATCTGGGAATATCAGGGGTTGTACGCAGTAACAAGATAGTTTGTTGGCTTTCTCAGCCTATTATGTTTTGTCGCCCATTAACAGAGCATTTTGCTAAGCTAGGACCGGACTGGGCACCCAGTCCTTTCTTATGTACACGCCGTTCCAAGGAGAACACATGACAGTGTGTTCTCTCAGGAGCTGCCCTTCTTGTATCAAGTGGTAGCAATAATTACTGCATCAATTACAGTAGACTTCATGTCTCCATTCTTTGTTCATTTTCTTCCTGCTTGGAACCAACCAACTTATCCAACTTTTTTTTCTTTAGCATTTTAGAAACTGTCAACCAAAACTGTCAACATAGGTTTCCTCAGTTGGCTATGTATGGATTGCTTGTGCAGGCTGTACCAATGGAGCTAGATGGCTAAAAATTGAAATATTTATTTCATATCATGACTAGAAAAACAACATTTTTTTCAATTTAAAAAGAGAGTTCATACTGAATTGGTGTGTAAGTTTGTGTCCAGCAGCATACATGTTTGCTTTTTTGAAATTTAGACTTTTTTCAAATATCATCGGCCAATAAGAGTTGAAAGTAATGATGGATTTATTGATCATCCCCTTTCCAATAATCTGATTGATAATCCCCAACAAGGCATGCTGCCAAAAGAAGCTGGTCACGTGACAGTTTCTACTGAGTGACTAACAAGACCTTAATTGCTTAAAAGGCTCATGGGATTTTTGTGTTTTCACTTTTTGAAAATGTTACAAAGCTTCTGAAAATTGAACATTTCATTGAAAGAAAACAACAAACATAAAGACAACAAGCTTAGCAGAGCTTGGTTCAAACTCCAATGCTTCATTAAGATCTAAAAAGTATTCAAAACAGAATGAATTTCTCAAAACAATATTATTTTGTGACTATGTATCCCATTTTGACTCTTTAGAAGTAGTTCCTGTAAATGAAATTTGAAAGCTTTCACAAAACAAGTCGACCTGAGTTGGGCTTTAGAAGTGGGAGTGAATTTTTAATCAGTTTTTGCATACATCACAATGTCAATGTTATCCATGCATGATGTCACAGGTTTCTGGTCAAGTCATTGATATCCGTCATTGTTGTTGTATATGAAAATGAGGTCAGAATCCAATAGTAGGAGTTTGATGAAAGAAAAAAAGAAAAAGCCAACTCAGCCAAAAAGTTGATCTGACATTAGCATGAAAAGCAAGAAAGAAAGAAACCTAATGATTAATCTGCCACTGACTTCAAAAGCAATGAAAGAAAAAAATTGAATTTGTCTTTCTCAAATGGATTTGATCCCAAGATCTTAAGCAGAATGTTCTAAACCACTGAGCCATGGAGACACAGAGAAAAATTTAGAATTCATTTGTTATCATAAATGATATATCTTTGTTGGACAAATAACTAAAAATCACAAACAAATACATAGAATTTTAAAAATTTTCATGTTATTATATTGTTTAATGATTTTGGCCTTTTTTTACCAAAAAGAAAAACAAATAAATTATATATTTACTTGTTATTTTATGAAAAAATTATTTTCCATAACAGAAATTCAAAGTTTACATAAAAATGCTGAAAACTTGCAAATGCGAATTGACACAACATGATGTCATGACAATTCTTTCTACTTTTCTCTTTCTCTTAATCAGGTTTTAAATATAGAATTCTAAAATTCTGATGTCTGAAATTCTGAGATCTGAAATTCCAAGGTCGAATAAATTCATGATAATGAAGTCAACTCTTGGAGTTTGACAATAATTAAAATTTCCTTTGACGTCCACAAAAGCCATTTTCAGCTCAATTAATTTTATTATAGCACTGCAATTAGCTAGTCTTTTAGTAAAGGGTTGCCATCAAAGTGTTGCAAACCTATATTTAATAGGACAATCCTATATTTCAACTCTTTGTTCTATATCCTATATTAACTCATGAATTATTCCTAATTATTCAAGTGTGCACATGAATTTCTTTTAAAAATTGAAAACAAATCGAGGACGAGAAAAAACTGAAGCCAAAGTCATCATCCAGATCCCCCCAAAACCCCAGGGCGCTTTGTGACCTCCCCTCCCATATTTCCATTTCCAAAAGTTGACAACCCTAGTTGCCAGATTAGGATACAAGGGAGATAATCAATCGTTATTAGGACACAAGCCTCAAGAGGCTGGTACTGAACCTCTACCTCAAGACCCAATCTAATTCCAATTCTCCAAATACTATTCCATTACCTTTGTTAGGCTGTTATCCTGCTCAAGTGCAGTTTGAATCAAAGATCTGTGTAAGATAATGACCTATGAATATGATATTGGTGTATTGATAATTAAATGTATCATGAAGAGCTCATCTTGCATCAACAACAATATATACAATGATGGATCAGTAAGTTTGTAGCCTGACATATAGTTATCAGCAGAATTTTAAACTAAAATTTTCTCTTTGTTTGATCAACATTATTATCATTTACCACTGAATTAAGTGCATTTATAAGAAAGGAAATTGTGAGTTGAAAAGTAAATATTTTTGTGTAAAATGAGTGCTTTTTTCATCACTAGGCTGCGAACTTACCGATGTATTGATATGAATATATATATATATATATATGTGTGCGTGTGTGTGTGTGTGCGTGTGTGTGTGTGTATGTGTGTGCATGTGTGTGTGAGTATCAAAAAATGGATATGTATGATCCGACAGAATGATTATAAATGCACTTATTTGGGCTTTTGCATCACCAGCGGCTGTTTAGCTCAATGGTAAGAGCAGCGCTACATTGAAACAGCTACCCCATCGGGTGCAGGTTTGATTCCTGCGGTAGTCTTATTTTCTTCAATTGTTTATTCCATTCACGTTGTCTAGGCCAAGTGATACATTGACCATATATATATATATATATATATATATATATATATATATATTAGATATAAAGTTCCTAGCACTCTTTTTAAAAAAATGAAGATTTAATATATAGTTGAAAACTAGTTTTCGATGGAAACTTCTGTACACATCTATTATATATGCCTCACCATGAGGTAGTGGTTAGCAAGCTAGTCACATATACTGTCACTACTTTGAATTTGATCATAGCAAAGTATATGGCCTTGTGCTAGGCTTCACTATGGTAAGTAGTAAACACACACACACACACGAACACAAAGCAAAAGACTTTTTGTTCTCACTTACAAATAGAGCAGACAGAACAAAATGAAAAAATATTTGCCAATTATTTTATACACAATGGAACCTTCCTTTACTGTGAACATCTGTTTTTTACATCTTTGATGGTAATTTATAATTAGTTGAAAGGGTAGTAATGCCCTTGGGAAAGTCATGTATCTATCCTTTCCCCCCAGCCATCAGCATGGCAGGTTAAGGCCAGTCACATTTGTCTCTTTACCTGGGGAAGAAAAGCCCATATCCCCTTGGTGGGCCTGCCCAGCTGGATATGGATTGTTGTAAACTGTTCATGTAACTTGATTTATGTCCTTCATTGATTTCATGGAAATTCTGTAGCCAAGTATGTCATCAGGTCACGTCCAATAATTTGTAAAAAAGTTTTGACTAACCATTACTGAGCTCAAAGAGCTTTCCATGATTTTTAGTATATTGTACGATTGATCACAAGATAAGGATGTTTATCAGACCAGCATAGGTGTATGGGAACTCATTTGTTAAGAATGGATGAGTGTTTGGTATTTCACACACAGAAAAATGCAAAAACTAATTTTCAATAAAAACTCTTCTTATCAATCAATGATACATAATTGGTACATATTATGCAACTTGAAAGAAATGGGTTTTTTTAAAACCTTTTTTGACTTAAAACAAACATTCTTGCTTTGCCTGAATTTTTTCTATTCCCTCACCCTAATTTGAAGAGACATTCGCCTTCCTTGACCAACTGACTTGTACATTTATGCTGACCATTGCATCAGCCTAGTCATTTTTTAATGGATTCCTTTCATATCAAAGGAATATTTCTTCAAAAGCTGTTCACAGTGTTAAGCATAAGTAAAAGAAACAGTTTCCACAAAAGTAAAAACATGATCACATATTTTTATATTAATACAATATAAATTTATGCTAAATGCTTATTCATTGATCCCCTTTTTTTGACTTTTTCTAATTGATCACCCCCAACATGGCATGCTGCCAAAAGACATTGGACACCTGGAGGGTAAAAAAAACACACCTTTCCACATATATCTCATCTGCATTTATATGTGTAAATGCAAAAGATACTAATGAATGAATGTAAAATTATTGTTTCTGTGATGTCACCCCCTGCCACGTCTGTATTGATGGTCTAGTGACATCAGAGGTGTTTGTGATTTGGTGAACCTAGTTGTTGTGAGTGATACAATATGGATGACAGGTGTTTCTTTAATAAAGTGATAATCAATACAAATATACCACAGAAAACAAGTGGTGTCTAGTTTATGCCATGAACAGTTCAATAGAACTTTCTCCATAAACATAACAATAACATAAAAGGCTCACAAGCAGAAAAGATAGTTTTGTTAAACTCTTCTGGAGTTGAATTTGTTTCTTACTGAAAATAACAAGAAAAATCAATTCTAGTAAATGGATACATTTTTACAAAAACATATATTTATGATTTTTTTTCAATAATCACTGCTACCCACACACTCCCTAAAATAAGTTGGGAAAATGTTTTGTCGATTTTGAAAATTTTACCCTGCCCCCTAATGAGTTTCTAGAGGGGGTTCAATCTACATTGTAAGTTCACGGTTATGCTTATTCACTGATCAACCTTTTTTAGATTTTTTTAATTGATTACCTCCAACATGACACGCAGTATTTCCATCAAGGTTACCTAATTCTATCACGATCACTGCTTCATTTACAAGGTAAACAAATGCATAATTCATAAAATACTAGTTTATTATATATATATATATATACAACTAGCATATACATTTTTGTATGGATTACTATGAAAACCTCTGTAGCTGAATGGTTTAAGCAGCTTGGTGTAAACTATGCTTCCCTCTAGCACTCTCTTCCCTCCTACTCCTCCTTTCTGTTCACTTTGTAAGCAGCAAGCAGCTTCTTTCTTTTTCTACACTCTCAATGAAGTAAGCAACTCAGTGTAAGTGACAAATACAGACAAGTGTAATGGAAAAATATTTCTTCTCTTCATCTAAAAGTGGATCAGACAAAATTAATTAGACAAGGTTAGTGGTTAGCCTAGATGCCATTGTAAGGTAAGGTTCACCATTAATCCTGCTTGTTTACACGAGTTTACATGTATAAGTGGATCAATAGATCCATAGCCTGACATATTGTTATCAGCAGAATTTAGATCTAAAATTTTCACTGTATATTTGATCGATATTATTAATATTCACCACTGAATTAAGTGCATTGATATGGAAGGAGACTATATTAAAAAATAATCATTTGTTCTGCAAAATAAATGCTTTCTTATCATCAAGCTGCAGACTGATTGATGTACCTAAGACATATCAATGATCCAGTTCTAATATGAGGCAATATAATGATGCTGGCTGTGATAGAGGTTACTAAATGAAAGAACACAACTTTTATTGTAGACTTGGAATTTAAGCAATATCCAACTCGGTCAGTATCTAGATGGGTGACTGTCTGGGAATACCTAGTGCTGTAAGCAGCCGGGGATCCATTTTTTTCCCTCTGTCAAGACATCATAGACCAGTATAGAAGGATAAGGCCTATCATTCCCTCTTACAACCTAGGAATTCACAATCTGCTGCAGGTGGAAATAGCATCACTTGATGATTGGGGACTTTGTAAATGAATTTGAAACCTGATGTTGTCATAACAAAGACAAGAATCAACAACTGAAGCAAATAACCTTTTTTGTTCAACAATGAAGCGTAAAATTAAAGCCAATCATCTGTTGCCAGAAAGTAACAATAGAATGGCAAAACTATTGATTGTGTAAGTTGATTGGTACAACCTTGTTTTATTCATGACGACAATCAGTTTGCTATAATATTTATTAACCAGACAATTACACGTATTTGACTTTCGTATCTATGAATAGCACTATGATATAACAAAATTCTGAAATTTCAAAAAAAAAAAAAAAGAGTGAAAACAGCCGGACACAAACAAAGGATCTATTCAGCAGCATCAACTTACATTACCCCCCCACCCCCAAACCCCAAACAAACCAAAAAACAAAACATGTTCTGGGGGTGAATTTAAAAAAAAAAAGAAAAAAGTGTTATAGACTATTTAATAAACATCTAAATTTTCAGCCCTCTAGCTCCATTGGTGTATACGTAATACATACATAGCCAGCCAGCCAACCAGACTGACTTGGAAAACAGAAGAAACCTATGTTGACATTTTGGTTGATAGTTTTTGATATCCTAAAAGTGAATTCATAACAAACGTTTTTTATAATGAACTACACTAAAAAACAGTGTGAGAAAGACTAAGTGTGTGAATGTCATTCAAAGTGTTTTATTGTTCAAATCAATTGCCGCACGTGAAGCCATTGTTACAAAGCAATCCAAACGATAAATTGACCATGAAAGTATCGCCTGGCAAATATGATTTTACTGACAATAATTTCCCAGCCTTGAAATCAATCGTTTAAAAATTATTATCCATATTTAGATCAATGAAAGTATAAATATCAGTATCCCCCCCCCCACAGTCATCATGATCATGGTCATGCTCTTTCTCAATCATGACAACACGTCTGGTAACATTAAGGTTTTGATTACAGGTAATACTGTACTTGCCACATTTGATCAGTGAATTGGTGTTTCAGTCAGAGACCCTCCCTAAGACTGGTTGCCTCCCAAGGCTAGAGGGCCAAGTCTGCATAGCTATTTTACCAATAGCTTGGGGTAGGAGAGATGGATTTATGTCTTTCTCAAGGGTAAAATAGCTAGAGTTTGAATTTGACCCACTGGTTCCATTGTCTGCATTGTTATGCCATTCACAACTATGGTAGAATTCAACAAGTCAAAATGCACATTTTTCATTATCTATGTCAATGTAGCATGGCAATAACCAAATTGTGTCTGAAATAAAATAATTGAAACAGTTTTTTCAGATTATGAAATCAACGAGGTAGAAATTTTTCTCAGATCAATATCACTTTACTCTTGATGGATTAGAAATGAAATTCCTGCCTTAAACCAGTAAAACAAAATCTACAACAGGTAATCGTTTTTTTCTGAATGTTCAAATCCCAGTGCACTGAAAACCAAGTAACACCTAATAACCAAACTCATCAAAACTGAGTCTTCCACTCACTATCATCATCTTAAAAAGTGTTTCATAATAAAATCAACTTCATTTTGCAAGTAACACCATATCAATGTACTTTCAATTGTCTTCAATTGATTTCACACAATGCAATCAAGTTTTATACATCTGAAGGAGGTTTCTGAAAAGTTATTGTTTCCCTTTCAATTTCTTCAAATCTTTGCTATTCATCCAGGTCAAAAGCTGTCAAGAATGCTGCTGTTCTTTCATCAATTTCAAAAGTCATCTTTAATCTATTGCTTCATAATGGCTCCCACATTCTCAAAAGGATCAAAGTCAATTTCTTAGCCATTATCCTGACGCATATATCTTTCCAAAAGAATCCCTATCTTTTCCAACCAACATACAGTTCCAAACATGCCACATGCAATCTGTTTCAATAAGTTGGCTGTTGAACCCAACGAAAAGGCTAATATTTATACCAGTACTAAAAATGCCTACTTGCACCATGTGTTTATATAATTGTAAAAACATAAAAATCACTGAACAAGAATATTTCAGCATAGAATAGGCAAAAAAATATTAATGAATTGGCACATAAATAGCTTTTTCAAGTGGCATGTACTCACATGTAATTTTTTCCACAGCATTAATATCCTATCATTATTCTTATGTTAAAATATTCTTGTATTCTGTTATTCTTGTATCATGTTTTTCAAGTTTTCACAATTACATTAACATATTGTCTTATTGTCTTACAGGTCCTGTTTTCCTCCTGTCTGCATCTGCCTAATTTGAGTACAAACTCATGGTAAAAACTTCAGGAAAATCCAAGAGACTACGAACATGATTGTCAATAATGTTAGGTTCCATCAAAAGTAATAATCACATTCTTTCTGAAGCTAAAGATCCAGCTACAAAAAATGTCTGTTTTAGTATGAGAAACCCTTTATAATAAACTATAGTTATTGGAAATGGCTACATGTTAATCACAAGGAATAAAAGAAGAGAAGACACTAACATTCATCAATTTAAAGAAAAAACAAGCGTGAATGTTGCACAAACTAAGGGATCAATTCACTACAAACTGACATTGTGAATTGAAACCCCCCCCCCACTAAAAATCTACTTGGGGGGAATTTAAAAAAACTAAGAAAACCCCTAACACAGCATGCATGGCATTGCTGGGCCTGTCAAAGCTTTCTTCTGCTTACTGCACCTGGTATTCCCCAATCGTTATCTATCTAAGGTACTGACCAGTTCTCATCATTGCTTAGGTCAGTGATCTTGCAAGAACCTATGTATCCAATGCGATTTGGCTTAGCTTCAAGGAGAAGTGCCTCAATTCTAGTCCTTGTGCAGAGTGCTTAGTGGAGAGGCATTAATTACCATTTTTAAAGTATTTGGTATGATTTGGCGGTGGTTTGAACCACAACCTACTGAACAGGAGGTGAGCTACCACTGGGCCACAGTGATCGATATTAATCTATTCATTACTGTTATTTTTTTAGCTAAGAAATACCAAGTGATGTAGAAACATATCCCCAAAAATTGAGAATCAAATTAGAAAAATATCTAATCCCAAAAGAGGCTTACAGGAAAGAAAAATCCAGTGTCCACTAGAAGGCCAAAGAAAAGGAGAATAGCAAATAAGTGAAACCAGCTTCTAACCACTCAGTAAGATATTTTGGAGAGTTATCAGCTGGAATATACAAAAGAATTTAATAGAAGAAAATGCATCTGGTAAATGTTTCTCTCTACTGATAAGATTGTTATTTTTAAAGTCTCATACATTTTTATCATTTGAATTAATGATTATTTGTATGCTGAATATGTATTTTTCATGTAAATTATACATGGAAATGTCCAGAGAGGAATTTTTATTTAACAAATATATAATTAAAAATACTATAAATCATCAATAATACTATAGCTTCTAATTTTATCAATTATTCTTATTAGATGGAGTATTACAAATCATTCTCATAAATTTTATGACTACCCCATGCTTTCATCTTAAGTTTTCTTTGGTGAATGGTATAGAGAGTAAGTTTAAAGGTTTGATTTTGACTTTGGTTTCCTTCAGGCAGAGGGATGTGAGTTCTAGTCTCACCTGAAGCTTATTCTTTATTTCTAATCAACAGATTAGCAGCCTAGAGTTGGAATAAGAAGCAACAAAAAATATCATTAAGATGAAGGTAAATAGTACACATCAAATTAATAATTATGAATAAGACTGGCTGTTGCAGGGTCAAACTCCACTCCTACTTCTATTCTGACTGAAGATGATTACTTTGTTTCTTGTATTGTTTTATGAATAATGATTAAAAATCATAAAAATATGTTTTTGTAGTATAAATGTATTCATCTATTAGAATTAAATAAGCCCTGGCGTATATGTAAGATAAATTTGGTAGATATGTAAGACCTGTCAGTTTGGGTCAGTCACTAAGAGAGCTGGCTATCAATCATTCGGTTGTGATTTCAAATCAAGGTAGGGAAACTCAAATTTTATATTCATTAGAATGAGATTAGACCTTGTGTATTTCT
Organism: Thysanoteuthis rhombus; assembly: GCA_963457665.1. Classification (NCBI taxonomy): domain Eukaryota; kingdom Metazoa; phylum Mollusca; class Cephalopoda; order Oegopsida; family Thysanoteuthidae; genus Thysanoteuthis; species Thysanoteuthis major. Next base: position 10,566,384 of record OY735223.1, read on the forward strand.
AAAATAAATTTTGGTAGATATGCAAAACTTGTCAATTTAGCTCAGTCGGTAAGAGACACAAGTATCAAACAGTTGGTTGTGATTTCAAATCATGGTAGAGGGATTCTAAATTTTACTTCCCCAAATTTGGTAAGGATTGCTCTTGTTGTTCTTGTTACAGTAAGGAAACAAATTTAACCCCAGACTTAGACTAGTGTCTGATAACATGATGTTTACTGAGGTGCCTTTATCTCACTTGGTTGGCCAACTGCAAAACCCAAGTTATATTCTGCAATAGACATCATGTTACCTACTTCATTCAGAACAACACAACTAGCTTATGCCATTGTCACTAAATTGAATGAAAATCAGTTGCATATAACAACAATGCATGGGAGGGGGTTGTAAAAAATTGATGAATAGGCTCAAAAATGTTATGAATTCTTTCTGAGACCATGACTCACCCTTCCACAAAATATTGAAATTCATCAAGAACTTTTGGAGATATTGTGAAGACAAGCAGACACAAGTGAATACAAACACCTATCTGAAGGTAAATGAATTAGTTGGTTCCATAAGTTCTCTTTTGGAAGTAAAAATATCATCCCAAGTAAAACAGGCAGTTCATTTTTTCAGTTTTACTCTTCATTGATTGTTATTACTTAGATTCCTGTTCTGTTAAGCAGTCTTCATGGATGGGAAAGTTAGAAACAGGCCAGGACCTGTTCCCATAAAATAGAAAGATGAGTAATTGGTGAGTAATGCTAGGTAATAAATAATTTCACAATGTCTATGCATATATAGCATTACTTCTCATTTCAGAGTAAAACCAGGTATCATATGGAAGATATCACAATCTCTAATCCTTTCTTTAAACAATATATTGAGTTATCTCTCAATTTCCGATCCGTTAAAATCATTCATCTTTGAAAAAGTACTTGATTTTTACTTTGATTCTTTGATGATTGTTTTTGGCTCAGAAATAATTTCTTTTTGTAAAATCATTTCTAGATAAAAACTCTAGATCAAAATAAAAGAATTTTTTTTGTCAAAACCAAGAGTTGACTTGGTTTTCCTACCATAACAAGACCAAAAAGAACAACAAGAACAATCCTCACCAAATTTAAGGAAGTGAAAATTAACATTCTCCTTCCGTGATTTGAAATCAGGATAAACCAATTGGTAGTTGTGTCTCTTACCGACTGAGCCAAACTGACAAGTCCTACATATCCACAAAATTTATCTTACAGATACGCAAGGGGTCATTTCTCCCTAATGAATAAATACATTAATACAAAAATATATATTTTTGTAGTTATTTCTATTAATCATACATACATTACAAAAGTTGCATTTGGTTTCTTTGGTTAAGCTTTTATTTTATTTTTGAAAATGATATAAAGGGATTCTTTACATGTCAATAGATGTAAAATGGTAAAGTCAAACAGTGCACCAAATTATATGAAAGGAGGTGTTAGTGGCCGAGTGGTTAGTATCGCAGACAATGGAATCAGCAAGCCAATTTCAAACCCTGGCTGATTTGATCTGTATTCACTTTTCAGTAATGTTCTTAGGAATGGCATGAATCCATCTCACCCTCCAGCTATGGATGAAATAGTGAGTGACACCATTTTGAGTACTTGTTGCCTCTTGTCCCATAGCAAACCTCAAAGATCTTCCAAGTCTAGCCTCAAAACAGAACAGCATGGAGAAACTTGATATGAGATGCCAAGTTTAATGTTGCTAGCATAAGGACCCTTATTTATTCATATATATATATATATATATATATATATATATATATATATATATATATATGTGTGTGTGTGTATATACAATACAACATGAAAGCAGAGACACAAAGACACAATAAAGCCTTCGTCTATAAAATGATGAATTATCTCTCAATTCTGAAATTTTACAGCAGCAGTAGAAAATAGAGCTCTTGAATGAAAATTGAAAACAAATCATACTTGACTTGTCAACTGTAGTCAGAGGCAAACTGAAGGTTACTCTTTCTTTTTGATACAATCCTATCATATATTGTTTAACAATCCTTAGTTAGACAACCATTCACCCTCAATCCTGCTCTTTATAGCAGAGAGGTAATAAGCACCATTTTTTGTAATCATTGGTATGACAAAGCCAGAGATAGATCCCCAATTGCTCACAGCACCTGGTATTCCCAGATGGTCACTCATGTAGGTAATGACCAGGTTTACCATGACTTAACTAAAGTGATATTATGAGAACAAATGTGCCCAATATGATTTGACTGTATTATTGCACAAATTCTATTTAAACCAATTTGCATTCAACAAAGCAGTTCATTAAACAAGCCAAAGAAAAACAATAACAAAAAAACAAAGAATACTTAACAATGCAGCACAAAACCAGTTACTAATGATTAAGAATTATATATGTTCTTTTTCTGTAAATCATGATAGAAGAAATTCAAATATTGATCTCAAGGGTTAGGGAAATTTGTGATGAAATATGTCAATAAGCATATATGTGAAATTTCATATAAAAAACTTTCTAATATTTATTCAACTATCCGTAATCTAGACCAGAGGTTGGCACACTATGGGCGGTGGGCCAAATCTGGCCAGCACCCTCATTTCATGTGGTCCGTCATCTTCATTGAATTTGTAACATTGCATACAAAAATTCTTTGTCTTCCTCATCTATCTTTGGTAAGCAAACAATAAAATTCAGTGTTGAAAAATAGAGCATAAATCTCATTTTTTGCAATGGTCACAAACAAATCAATATTTCAATAGTATGCTTTCTTGCAGCTATTGATATACTAGGCAGAATTTGAACCACAATTTGACAATACTTTGTAGTCACCGAAAGAATATCATAATTCTCATTTGTTGATAGTACGTGGAAGTTTATGTTGGTATATACTCTTATAATGAGATGAAAAACATTCAGGTAACCAAAAATCTGTTCCCATAGTCTTATGTGATCATTGTTTTATTTTCATTCGCACAAGACATAAGAACATCTCTAAACCAGCCTGCCTTCAAAAAGTTTTCTGACCCCTGGTCTTGTCAAAATGTCTCTTATGTGTATGGACGCTGACTTCACAAGTTCATGATCAGCTACAAAATCAAAATCCATCTTCTCCAAGATAAAGTATCAATACAGATGGGAGGAAATCCATGTGATTAGTTCCATTTTTTGGCTTTTATCTCTTTTGCTTTACTTATCTTATATTAAATACTGCATTATATCAATGATTCTGTGCTTGCTCCACAAGGGGGCAATTTGAATATATTGGGGAGCAATTTAGAAGAGTGTGAAAAGTGTTTTGTGGCCCAAAACTGAGTCATCTTAAGGTTCAGTTGATTTCATAATCATACAATACTATTAATTCCTAATCATATTGAAATTATTAATTAATGATATCATATGGATTCCTTTGTAATTAATGCTTAATTCATCAAATTTGTGAGGTATAAATGCATTGTTGTTACTAAATTTCATGCAATAAAGAAAGTACAAAACTTTTAGTAAAGTATCAGTGTTTTATCTACAAGTGTTAAGGAACAAAAAGTTTGTGAATATTCTGAGTAGTTGAAACCTGACTTTAAAAAGCATAAGAGAAGTGGTTATTTCTGCCACACGATGTATGAGTAGATTACTTTTTATCATCAAAAGGGGAACATCGAATTTTTGTGCTGCTGATGTGGGGTATGGAGCAAGAAGGGTCAAGAATCCCTGAATTGCATGATGGGTAGTACTTATTAATTTCCCTCCCCTTCTATAAGTAACTGTCAACCAATACTGCCAACATAGGTTTCTTCAGTTTTCAAGTAGGTGTAGCTGACTATGTATGTATTCATCATGTGTACAGGCCATACCAATGAAATTAGAGTGATGGAAATTTCAAGATTCATTCCTTATTATGCCTTGAAAAAATGTTTTTCTTTTTTTTTCCAAATCCCTGCCTAATGTTTTTTTTGTAGGATATTCAATTCGCAATATAAGTTTATACTTTACTGGTTCCTTAGTTTGCGTCTGGCAGTATTTATACAGGTAGTTTGAAAATTCAGACTTAATAAGCAGCCCAGCCCAACTAAAAGCCAGAGAAGTAACTGATTCATAGATCACTTTTTCCAATTTTTTGGTGGATCACTCTCAGCATGGCATGTTGCCAAGAATTTTGTGCACATCACAGTTTCTATTGAGTGACTAACCAAACCTTTTTTTCTTTCTCAGTTTTTTTCTGATCTGATTATCACACTTCCATTTTTTGGAATATCAAAAAAAAGTTGTTAGATATATTAGTAAGTGGAAATAATGTTAATAGTAATGCTGATAGATAAGAGTTCAACTTAACTTTGTAGTTCTCCATCTGAAACTTATAGTCTGACATGAAAGCGAGATTTTTTTTCCGACTATACTTGCCAAATTCACGCCAAGCCACTGAAAACCACTGAATAAGAAAATAAAGTTAATGGTGACGTATTACAAACATGAAGATTTTTCTTAGTCATTTTTCAAAAATTACTATTATCTTTCATTTTCAAATGGTTTTATACCAAGGTAATACCAGTTCACCCAAACTCTTCACAGCCTGCCTCAAGATGATCTTCTGAAACTTACAATGAAAACACAAAAGAATCAAGATAAATGGCAAATATCTAAGTAACCTCAGATTTGCTGACAACATCGTCCTCTTCCCTAAGAACCTTAATGATCTTCAAATTATGTTAGACAAACTAAATGAAGCAAGCAAGAAAGTTGGTCTCCACATGAACTTCAGCAGAACAAATGTTTTGTACAACAAACCTGTTAGGGACAAAGACACAATGATCCAAACCGAAAATCCAGAGCTGGAGGAAGTAGACCACAACATCTATCTTGGACAGCAAGTCTCCACAAAATCAAAAGAAGAAATAAAGCACAGAATCATGTTGGGTTGGCAATCTTTTGGCAGAGCAAACTCAATTTTCAAGAACAATAAAATCCCACTAATTCTAAAAAGAAGGATATACAACCAATGCATCCTACCAATATTCATTTAAGGAGCTGAAACATGGAATTTAACCATAAGATTGACCCTCAAACAGAGAACCATGCAACATGCACACAAGAGAATCTCATAGAAAGATCATAAGACACTGAAGTATATCAGAAAAAAGACAGGAGTCCGAGACATCATGGAAACTGTTAAAAAACTCAAATGGCAATGGACTGACAAGTTGCAAAAATGGCAGACCACTGTTGGACATCACAACTCACAGCGTGGATCCCCTGAGATCATAAGCGAAACTTTGGGCAACAGAAAGTAAGATGACAATATAAGCTAGATAAATTCAGAAAGTACTGGCTCCACGATGTCCATGATAGAGAGATCTGGCATATATTGAGGAAGGTCTACATCCAACAACCGGCTTAACAAAGGCTTAGGGTTGCTAAATTCAACTATGAGGGGAAATAATCCAACCTTTATCACCAAAACATACCCAACACAGGCGTTGGAATCATGTCATATTTAGAATATCAAACAGACAAATCTTAATTGAAGCAGAAAACAAAAACTATCTCAGTTTAATAACAAGCATTTCTTGAAATGTCACCCATCTTATGAAGATGTACTAGAAACACTGATTATGATACAGGTTGAGTACCCCATATCCGAGACCTGAAGGGTTTCAGATTTTTTCAGATTTTGAAATATGTGCATAAACATAGTGATATAAACATGAATGCTTACTCTTTTTCTCATAACTGTTATTCATAGGGGCATCTTCGACCTTTTTTGACATTTTTGAAAATGTCTTTGGATAGATGAGAGAATAAGCAAAAAATAGAGAGCTTTTCCTATGTCAGAATGAATTGAATGCCATGGAAATCAACCTCATTTCTCATCTTTGCATCATACTACAGCGATGTCAGGTGTGGAATTTTCCACTTGTGAAATCATATTTACTTTTAAAAAGTTCTGGATTTTGGAACATTACAGTTTTCAAAGTATTAAAATCAATATGGTCAGAGATTAGAAATTAGTCCCAGCCAATATTCAAATAATTTTCCAATTTATTTTTATATTAGGACTATAAAATATTTTGAACTGTTTCTTTCTCACTGAAGCCAGTACTAACACAACAAGGTGCCTCATCATGGGGTAATGGTTAGCTAAAAACTCCAAGTTTGGTAAAAAAAACAAGACTATACTGACTGGTATGTATCATATCTATGTATCCGGACTTTGCTGATCTCTAACCGTTCATAGTGAAAACATGAAATTTCACACTCCCTTAATGAATAGAGAAAACATTTAGAAAAAAAGAAAATTAAATTAATTCTGTCTAAATTTTTAATGAATCACAATATAATCATGGTATTCAAGTAATCGAATTATGGACATAGATTTAAGATCATAATTCCATACTTAGTATTCCAAGGGGAATCTTGAATCATCACCACCTATATATGTTTCTTTTCACCATGTAAATTAAGCAGTGATAGTGGTAAAATTGAGTTACCTTGATTAAAATACAACCAAACATGGTTTGAATTATAAATTCATGATTGACCGTCCTCCAAAAAATGGATTTGGTTAGACGTTTAATACAAACCTTCATGTGACCTATGTCCTTAACCAGCATGTCCTCTTAGGGGTGATCATTCAAAAGATTGGAAAAATTACTTCTCTTACATTTTGTTGGACATTGTTTACTAATAAAAAGTCTCAAAAAACAAGCATGAATGCTGCTGAACCCAAACTAAGGCATCAATTTAGGATAAACTTACATTGCAAATTGACCCCCTCCCCCTTCCCTAAATACCTTTTCAGAGGAAGAATTTTCAAAAAATAAAGAAAATATTTTCTCTACTCATTGGATGTGCGTAAAATTTCAAGTTACGACTACGAATGGTTAAGAATGGAGAAGATTTGGATACATAGATACAAAACATATAATTATCAGAACACATGAATAAACTGAACCCAGCAACAGTGTTTAGGCCATACAGGTGATCAATAAATGTTTTGGTTTTGCTTTAAAGATTATTCAAATAGATTTTTTGTGTGTAATTATCTTCAAAATGAAATACTTATGAACTTAATTGTTTTCTAAAATATACAGTTGAACACAAGAATAGTGTCTAAAAATAGATTAACTTTAATGTGTAATATTCTTCAAAAATCTTTTGCACTTGAAGTGATTAGCATTTTCAAAGATAGGCGTACATGATTAGTAACCTTGCTAGGGTGCTCCTTTTGGGTCATCTAGCTGGTCCCCAGCCCAAGTAAGCAAGGAGGATTGGGTGTGGGGCTAGCAACTCCACCTCATTCTTGCTACTGAGACCACAGCAGATAGTGTCATTTGCATCAGTGAGAGCCTGCTTAGAATATTTCCTCTTCAGAAGGACTTATAATGCATGGAAGAGAAAATCTCTGAAAAGTCAGTTGGCTGATCAACCTTACAAAGGTAAAAGTGAGGATAAGGACATTGAATATCTGAACCCTGTTCAAGATCAGGAAATCAACTCAAGTGGCAGACAAAAGGGAGGGAACAGACCAGGGGAAGATCAGTCAAGAGTGAGGCAAAAACTGTTGGTCTGACATGGACTCAGATGAGGGGAGCTACCTGGAACAAAGTCCACGGGCATGGAAAATAAAACATACAAAAAAGAGTTTCTTTCATTTTCTAAAAGCATCAGCAGCTATAGCAAATATGACAAAATGAAAAAAGCAATTTCCAAGGTGAATAAAATAATCAATAGACAAAAAATGTATTCCATTATCTTACGGTCCATATTCATCATTGCAGTTTATTAGGTAGTTATTAATTTTCACAGTCTAGAATATTCCACATTCACAATAAACTATGAAACAAATCTCCCATAATATAGAATGCTTTTTTTTCTTAACAGTCTACACCTGATCTTTTTTAAATTTTTATTGTGTACATGTGACAATATAAAAATTAGACTTTTGTTTGTAAAAAACCCCAAAAACGTAGCAATATAATGAGTGTAGTAATAAGTAAACGTATTTGAGGCAAAATATGTGTATAGCAGCCTAATAGTGTAAATATATAAGCTGAAGATAATTTGAGAGAAAGTCAAGGTTTGTTTATTTTCTGAGGACTGGAGAAAGGTCTTCGATGGGGTTTTCTCCAATTTCTTAAGGAATTATTCAAGGGATATAAATTGTTGAACCAGAATAAACCAAACTTTTCCTGACAGAAGATGTGCTTTGCATTTTCAAGAGGTTTATGTGCATGTCAAGTGTCTTTTGATTCCAACAAATATTACCTGGTGCCCAGATGCTGACAAACAAACCTATCAAGTGCATCTACATTTTATCCTTTTTCTCCATCATGTTTTATTAATGACAATTGACTATCATTGACCTTGCACGTTCATCTACCCGGATCCATTGGCAATCATCATTGAATCAATCAAGATTCATTGTCATGAAATTAAGTGTAGCAACAATGCACAAGTTCAAATTAAAAATTACTTTTTCAGTTAAAAACTAATTTGAAAAACAGGCATCAGAACTTAAATGGTAGAATTGAGGCCAGCAGAAAATGAAATAATGAGGCAATTTAGACAGGTTTAGAAAGATATTGGAGTGCTATATCCCTGATAGAGAGGTCTGATGGATCTTGGGAAATGTCTATGTCCAACCATAGCATTGTGGTGGTGGTGGTGACGGTGGTGGTGATGATGATGATATGTGGTACACATAGCAAAACATAATCATAGAATCAGTTTGAAATATAAAAAAGAACATAAATGAGAATACTTAGAGAACAAAGGTAATTTCCATCATTACATACCATAAACTTTGATGTTATGTATTGAGGTTACATAAAATTATTAGCAGGCTACTTCTGTTTCCCAACATAAATGAGGAAGGCTGTAATTTCAAGAGTTTATTATACAAACAATTGACATTATCATAGATTGATAGGCAATACAGTACCAGACCATTTATCCAGCTTCCAGAAAACTGGAATAACCAGAAAGCTGGCTTGATTTGAAACAAACGGGTTCTGTAGTAGTTTGCTGCTTGGCCACACTTTATTCTAATTTTTGTGACGAGGTTGAATTGTATTCAGATAAAGATAAGTGAGTTAATATTGATTAAACAGACTTTGTCATTGAAGTGGATTAACTTGTATGTGTTACACAAACATTTTTGTTCTTTACTCTTCCTTGTTTACTATTCATCATATGTTTTATATTATTATATATTCTATACTTCAAGAATTTTACATGGATTAATAAATATCAAATAGATCCTGTTTTAGAAGTGAATTGATTTTTATCAGTTAAATACAGTCCTCTTCATCAAACCTTTGTCCCAAAACCTGAAAAATCCAGAAATCCCACACACCTCCAGTCCAATGCTTGCTTGTTTTTACAAAAACGTAACCTGATTAGGTAAACATATATTGTTCACCTAATCACATTATGTTAGATATTATATTTCTCTAAATGAAATTAAGTATAAACCTAAAAAAACAATGTAGACATGATGGTTCGCACATTAGAAAACTTAGCCATTGTTTTTCAAGAAAAGATGTATTCGTATTGAGAGCATACATAAAATATAAGAAATGGGTAAAATTTTGAAGACTTCATAAATAATTTTGATTCAAGTTTAGAAGATTCCTCTTAATATAGCACGGTTCATTATAGCTGATTTTTTTTAAAGAAAATAAACTACTGAATTTGATTTAAGTGGTGGGGCGGAGATATTTTTTATCAGCAAAATCGTTCCCTTTAAGTGGAAGAGTCCATTGTTACAGAATTTTAAAAAATGACGGGCTGGTTGCGGACCCTACGATTTTTGCCTATATTATTACCCGCTCATCCAGAAAACTGAATAAAACCAGAAGTTCATCATAAGAGTAATTTATATGAATAAAATATTAAATTTCCAATCAATTAACAAATGATTCTACAGTGTTTTACTTATAAGTTCATTCCTAGGTGAATTTGTTTGTTTTTTTACACGTACTTGACTTTTGGTCATTCGTGGTTCAGTTATAATGTGGTTGTCTCGGACCCCAACACTTTTGTCATAAAAAAAGACTATTATTTTAGTTTTGATTTTATGTAAAAATTTGCATTAAAATATCCCGGGCAATTTTTTTTCCTTTTTTTTTGAACTATCAATAACAATGGACTCTTCCACTTGATGGGAACAATTTTGCTGATAAAAAATACCTCCCATGCATCATTTAAAACAATGGACTGTTCACTTGAATGAAATCAGTAGTTAACATTCTCAAAGAAAATCGTCTGAGAGAAATTCAAATATTGGTATTTATTTGTATCTCAATGAGGATGGAATGTGACACAAGGTCAAGTTCAAAGTAGGGAATCTCATGCATATGTATGGGTGGTTATAGAAAGTGTCAGTTATCCTTAGCACTTCACTTTTTGGGATACATCAGGTACTATTTCTACGACAGGTCAGATAAACATGTCTACGGCAAGTGATGCATCCATATATTCAAATATATCCATGAAATTTTTCACAAAGATTAGCTAAAATTTGTAAATCTATGCATGTAGACAACCATTTCACATTTCATGCTCCTTGCACAGAAAATCTGCAAAATCATCATATCACAGATATCTATCTTCACTTTATCTCTGAAATCCTTAAGAATTATTGTTTTTTAAGAATAATACTGACACTTATACAATTATAAATGATAAAACTATGATATTTGAGACACTCATAAGATAGCAAAGAATCAAAAGACGCTATTGATCAGTTCTTGACTATCTTATGAACTTTTGGAGATATCATGTAGACAGACAAACACGTGTGAATTTTGACGTTGTTGCAATATTATCTTTATTTAATCTTGAAGCACTGTCCACCATTATTTTCATTATTTTTGACGAGTAATTTCTTTCATCTTAATTTCTAATTGCTTTTTATTGCAACTCACTCATGCCTGCCATCAATCTACTGCAGTGAATAAAGAACATGGATAGGAAAATAAAGGATAAGTTTTCTTGTTGAGATTTGAATCCATATCTCTTATGCCTCAGGAGAGTATTTAAGATATTTGTTCAACTCGTGATATCAGAAACTGTTCATAATTCCCAAGTTGTTGAGTCAAGTTGAGGGTTTCTGAGACATTGGTGCCAATAAACTTCACTAGAATTTGATCCGTACTGATGCCTAATTTTGCTATTCTAAAAGTTAATTTTTACAGACTTCCCTCACATTTCTTCACCGCCAACTCACAGGTAACAGATACCTGGCAAAATCAAATGTATTTTCATAGTATTTATAGCAAAAAGAAAGTTTTTCTTTCATAAGTTTTTCAAATAATTATTAAATTGACTGATTTTCTTCAAAGCTTGATTTATGAAGTGCTATTATATTTATAACTGAAGATTTCAAATTTTTCTCTCAGAAGATTTAATAAAAATGCACAGCCACAGAAAACGGCTGTTATATATATATATATATATATATGTGTGTGTGTGTGTGTGTGTGTGTGTGTACGTGTATGTGTGTGTGAATAGTTCACTAAAAATTAGAGGGATCAGTTTTTTAGTTGATAACAATAGAAAACTGATCCGTCATTTCAATCCCTACTTCAAGCAATAAAAAGACTCAAAACAGTGTGAAACTTATTTTGAGTACACTAAAAAATTTGAATGTTTAAATGTAATTGTATGCATTCCCTTTAAAATTCATTATAAGAGCTAGAAATTGAATTTATGCTAATCACTTGAAACCCCTGCTATCATTTAAACAGAACTGTTAGTTTGTAATAAACAGTTTGGTGTGAATAGACCGAATTGAAGATAATTGGATGGAGTTAATTTTAAGAATGCAAAAATAATCTTTCTCTTCATAACATTTTATTCAGACATAATTTTGAGTTTTACATACAAAATATGGATTGTGCATCTGGTCTACAGACTTGTTACTTAAACCAATAGATATGGATGAACAGCTGTCTCACCAATTTTGCATACTTGAAATTTGTGGATTTGATTATTTGCAGGTTTATTCTCATCAATAAAGGGAAGCTACTCTCACAGACTTTTGAGAAAAAAAATATTCTGTTGAAGGTTTTTCTTGATTTTGTTAGAAGAAAGTTTGAATATTTGTTAAAAAAAAAATTTCAAACAAATTATGTAGAATCAGGCTGTTTTACTTCAGTGTTTCTGTTTTTCAAATTTCACTGACAAAACAGCAAAGAATGAAATTTCAGAAATAATCAAATTATTCGAAGAATGTTGAAATAACTAAAAAGACCCTCTTTAGAATGGAAACTTATTCAAAAAAAAATGTTATCCCTTATAAAATAAATACTGAAAATTTCATTAAAATCCAATAGGCAGTTGATTTTTTTTCATTTAAAATATAGGTATTTTTACGCATAAAAATTTGGAAATTTTTGTACAGCTAATAAATGTTCTGTTTACATATGTCTTGTTCACAACATTCAGGCTATCTATATTCAAAATCATTTCCATTTCTATAAGGTGTAAACAGATAGATTTCGTCACATATTATTCGCCATTTGAACTAATCATGAGTGATCATTTTATCACTTCATTAAAAAAAATAATCAAAAATCGATCCTCCAATTTATCCATCCTTCATATTTGAATTCTGCTTCAAGTTTGCGAATCTTAAAAAAAAGACCAGATGTATTCCGATACATGTTGGGGCTTTGCAGAAAATGAAATTTGTAGGTGGTCTAAAATCTTAGATATGGACGTAAATTGAGCGTGACCCAATGAGCGTTACGAAGCAACTAACCATGATGCTTATAGGTTTAGATAACACGCTACATGAGTGTCTATAGTTTTGTCTGTGGTAAGGGAAATAACTATCAAAAGCTAATTATAGAGTAGTCTCCCTTACTTGAGTGAAAATTCGGGTTTATTCTGGTCGAACATAGACAAGAAAATGCATATTATTAGCAGAAAAAAAAAAGTTTTTGATATTAGAAGAAAAATGCTATTGCGAAATTATTTGAATAACCGTAATTTTCTAACAGCCTGTGTAAACAAGTTGTGAGATGACGTGAAGAAGTAAGAGGTAAATCATGGGTCATAATACTGTGTATTTAAAAATAATCTTCATTTGCGGATCGCTTTTCTCTTTCTTCCACAGGTGGGAAAAGATTTTGATGGAAATATGTAGCTGGTTTAATTTCAGTTTTGAAAAGTTAGCACAATGCAAAAAATAATGAATTTGATGAACGTAATGAACGATTTCTTTCAAAACGATTCGATTCACCCTTTAAGACTGTGTAACAGGTGTGACAAAAACCTTACCAGGTATATAAATAAATATACTTAAAGCAGAATGGTGCTTCAGATCTATCGATAAAACAGACTCATGTTGCACAAATGACTGAAGATACTTCAACTCTCTTTCCTACTTAAAGCAAAGATCATGGGGACATGAGTAAACAAAAGTGCTATATGTCAAAAAATATTCATCTAAAAACAGAAAAAAAGTGTTGGGGGAGCTATCCCTGTCAATTGAAGGTATCATTTGAAAAGTAAAACAAAAGAAAAACATAACTAGTGTTTCAAAATTATATGAAATTTGATCTTCGTTTTTGTTGGATTCAGATAACGAAAAATCCTTTTAGCAACAACTGAAAGGGAAAAGGCGGTGATCAGTACGAGTACAAATACCAATACACTGTTGATAAAAAGTTTCGTTCATTCATTGTCTGTGGGAATGTTTCAGTCTAATTCATTTCATCTCTACATTTAGTGTGCTACCTAGTCGAACTTGAGATATTTTTTATTTTTCAACTGTCTTGTCAGAAAAAAGCACTCAATCGTATATCAACAGTACATGGTAGATTTATGTGCTTATTTCAATCACTAGGGCTTAGAGCAGCAGAGTGATTAATGGAAAATAGAAATTTCCATACAAAAGACGTCTGTTTGAATTTGAATGGATTTTGAAAATGATATTTGATGGAAAATTTCAGTCTTGGAGTTTAAATGTGTACATTGATTAAGCCATGTAAGTTTTAATTACGAATACAGAGATTAGAGAAACGAGAAAAATTGGGGAACTGCAAGAGGTGCTCAGAGACAATCATTCTTTTCTTCACACCAAGGGCGCCAAGTGCAAGGGGACGCCTGCCATGAGTCTGAGACAATGGGGTTTTCCAAATACAAATGGAAAATGAGGAAATCAATAAATTAGAATAAAAAGAAGAAAATACACAGATGAAAAGTCAGATTTTCAGGAATATCTGACAGTTAAATACTTTCTGTTGTAGTGAGACTAAGAAACAATTATTGACAATGAAAATTCTAATGACCGACGGCAAACTTCAAAGTGAACTTGCCCGAGGCACCAGGACCCTAGGGCCAACCCCGTTTTTCATATACATAATACGCATCGAATGTAAGTTTCCAGGTTTCTACATCGAAATATATCGCCTCATTCATTGTTTATGTTTTTTTTAATCATCTGTTCCCTAATCTCGAGACAAAACCATGAGTTAACATTTCTCTCTCTAATATTTTACATACTCTTTTCGACTGAAAAATAATAGTGCATACAATTACATTCTGATTTGCATCAATTATAATTTATAAATGATAAATAATAAATACGTTCACATTTTTTTACAAAAAACTTTTTCACACTCAACACATTTCAATTTTATACACACCACAATTATACAGATAATCTTTTAGCTTTTTATGTAACTGTAAAAGGGCGCCTGCCACAGAGGGATAGTTAGGAAGGTAATTCTCGTAGAAACTAATGCCAGTAGTAATGAGTTCGATCCTCACCGGGTATAACAGGCTAGCTTAAAGGTTTCGTCTGCCAAACTTTTTAAGAGTTAACATATACACACAATAACAAAAACAAATTTCATTTCTTTACCGTTTATACATGTATGGTTCCATTTGAATTCGCTGAGAGATACGTGCAGTGTTTTTTTATACTCTTTCTCCAGGGGAGTCTCAAGGTATGACCACACCAAGGCTCCGAACACCAGGTATCCTATCAGGAAGATCACCAACCAGACAAGGTTCCTGCTACTTCTGGATAAACCGAGGCAGCAACAACACATTGTCCAAAGTTTCCTTTTTCTTCTTTCTCTCTCTTAATGTGAGAACACCGCAAAAGTATCACTGTCCATTCGGTATTCTTACTTTCCCCCTCTTCGCTTTAGTTAATAAATTATAAAAAAATATCCAACACGATGGGACAACCACCGCGTCTGCTTGCCACGGGCAAGCTCAAACGAACGGATAAAAACTGACGACAATCCAGATCATCTGTCGTCCTCAGTCTGGTGAGGGGGTGGGGACAAGGGTTGTGAGGAGACTCCGCCTAAACTATTATTCTTTTCTCTTTTGTTTCTCATCGATTTTGTACTTTCTTTACTTTTAAGGATTGATAATGAAGTGAAAGGAAAAAGGACACTGGCCATCAGTGACGTAGCTTGAGATTTGGAGAGAGTACGCGGGGGGCATGGACGCCCGCTGCCACTTTTCCAGCGGGGGGGAGGGAGCGAAAGGGTGTATTTCCAAAATCCAGCCTTATCGTATAACTGTACGTACATTAGTGTTCTAATTATTCAATATTCAATAGAAAAGAATTATATGAACAATTTATAAAGCTTTCGGGGTGGGGCTTCAATGAAAAAAAAGCATTATTTGGGGGCATTGTCCAAATAGACCCCCATTCTGCCTCAGGTACGCCCATGACCCTTGGTCATTAGTAGTAGTATAATTTTCAGCACCATGCTGTCCATAACACATGCGTACATACCAATTTAGAGAGTATTTACATTAACGCCTTTTAGTAAATTTATTGTTACTTTCCTTTTTAAAATCAATTTTATTATCATTCATATTTTCCTAACCGGTCGACCAGCAGCAACACCTGAGTTGAGTTGAGTGAGATGTTAATGTCATGTGCACATTCCGATGAAACTTTCTCTTTCATATCACATGTTCTTTTGTTTTATTTTTTTTTCCTTCTTCTCCCCGCACCTATATTATTAGTATTACATTGTATAGAGCTGGCACAATCTTGTAACTGCATCTTTCACTGGCTACACAATGTAGCTTCGGGCCTGACGAGACGACACTGGCTAAGAGCAGGATTTCATAGCATTGGGAGAAGTGCAGGCAGGGGCCAGCCTGTCCATTAGGCAAACCTACATTGTCGCTTAGGACCCAAAGGTTTTTGGAGCGGACTCTAAACTAAATAATAGAAGACAACCGGGCACGCAAATTCCGTCTCGCCCAGGACGCATGATGTCCTTGCCTCAACCCTGGGTATAAGTATTTACTCATGTCCGTCTGTCTGTTTGTCCACTCAATATCTCCAACATTCTCAATGAATTTCAATTAAATTTTTTGTGAGGGTGTGCAATTGGTTACGGAAGAAAGATTTGGGGCGGATCCATGGACATTTACCTCCCCTGAATCGTAGTTACGTGTCTATATCACACATTATCTCCAAATCCCAATGGATTTCAATAATGAACTATGAAAGTTTGATTAAATTTTTGAGTGAATCCATAAAAATTTTTTACAGTTACCTCCCTGCATCGTAAATATATGTCAACACAATATCTCCAAAAGTTTTCAATGAATTTCAGTGAATTTTTCCCTAATGACTTGGGCTTTGGCAAAGAGGAAGAATTGGTTAATTTTGGGCAAATTCAGGAATTTTTTATTCTAATTGAGGGATATTTCCTCATTTTTTAAAACATAAGTATGTATCCACTCATGTTTTTTCACTGAGTATCTTCAAAAGTTCTCAAAGAATTCCAAGGGCATTTTGTTGAAGATTAGTCTATGGGGTTAGGAAAATTGATTTTGGAATGGATCCAAGAATTTTTTTCAATTGAGAGGTATTTATACAAGTTCTTGATAAAGTCATGTATTCACTTATGTTTGTCCCACAGTTCTCACTGAACTCCAATATTTTGAATACTGATTTTCAAGGTAGGTAGGTTGGTGCTATACAATCATCATACTTAATAATATCTTAGTAATAAAAATTCCATGTCTTATGAATATGTAACTTCCATTATACATAGCATCATCATCATTAGCTATCATATGTCCACTGCTGGACAAAAACCTTTCCCAGCTCCTAACATGTTGACCATGACTATGCTAATCTTCTAACCTTTGGGAACCAATCTGTTAACTTTTTATACCATTTGTTATCCTTTCTTCTTGCAATGAGTCCAACCCACTCCATTTTTGCTGTTTAAATCCTTCTATGATATCTTTTACTTTGGTCTGCTCTAAGATCCATGTTGATCTTTTTTTATTTCTCAGAATTATTCCTAACATTATTCTTTCCATTCATCAGACAGATTTTTTCTCTGCTACCTAATACATCCCCAGGTGACAGGTAGGGGAAACCTCATTAGATATATGAGGTACTGTCTAAGAACAGTGTGTACCATAGAGACCCCCATATAGAAAAGGTGGTACCAACACTATTATTATGTTGTTTTTTTTTAAAAATATTTTCAAAAACTACTACGTAAAAAAAATGCTCCGGGGTCCCAGTAGTACACATAGAAAATGTAGTGGCCATAGCTCTAGCTGTCCTTAAGTTATGTTAACACAGATAGATGGATGGACAGATATTTGGTGAATTGGTATGAACACTCTTGGACATAGTAAGGGTTATGATAATAAGTGACTCAAAAAATGTGTTTTTTCTCTCTCTCCCTCTCTCTCTCTCTCTCACACACACACACACACACACACACACACACACACACATTCGCACACTCACCTTATGATTCATAAATTTTGAAACAAATTGTGGCGTTTTACAAACCATTTGTTGAATAAGTAGGATTATGCTTATTTCCTTGTGCTTTTGTCATTTGTACAATTCTGTGTGTTAGGATTAGGATTTTCCTCTTTCTGATCCCTAATGAGGGATTTCAAACTACGTAATGAGAAACAATAGCAATGTCATGGGGGTGTAGCTAAGGTCGCAGGCGATCAGCTACATGAAAACGCCTCCTCCAGCCCCCAATAGAATTTATAAGATCTTAGATCAACTACTGTATTTCTATGTTCATTGTGTATTTGCTAATGTAGCAGCCTCTGTCTCCAATTATTTGAATATCCAGAAATGAAAACTATTGTGAAGCATATGCAACGTACAGTACAATAAAATAACAAACAGTATGAAAAATAATAATGGGAGATTTATAAGCTTTCATAAAACAGACATTCATTTGTTGAATGATGTCATTCTTATTTAGATACCATTGATCAAAACTGTCAACATAGGTTTCTTTAATCTATCTATGTGTTTATGTATAGGTTGCACTAATAGAGCTAGAGGGCTGAAAATTTCAACATTTATTCCTCATTACGACTACGGAAATGTTCTTGTTTTTTTTTACCCCCCCCCCAGTTTTCAGTGTGTGGTTCAATTTACAATGTAAGTTTATGCTAAATAGAATGCCATGTATAAATGTGCGGTAACATTCAGACTTGTTCTTCCAGAATTCAGACTTTTAAATAATCACCACCCAAAAAAGGTGAAAGAAGTGACTTATTCATTGATCATTCCCTTTCCCAATTTTTAGATTGATCATCCCGAACATAACATGCTGCCCAAAGGTGTTGGTTGTGTAACTGTTTTTCTTGAGTGACTGACTAGACCTGTTTTCATTATTATTCATTTTTATTATAGGATGAAGAATTGAAACTGAAACACAATATTTTTCATCAATTTTGACAAATTTGTAAATGAGTTGTAAAAAATAGCAACTAAAATTGAGGTGATGAAAAAAAAGTCAAAATTGATAAGAATTGATTTTGAATGTTTGAAAAATTTAGGATTTTATTCTCCACTCATGATTTGATCTTGATCTATGAAGTATGTTCTCCAACTTGAAGGAAAAGATTTTATAAAAAATGAAAGAAACCTTTTTTGTAAAATAGCAATAAACATTCACTTAATTTGTGAATACAGTATCAACCATTACCTTAAAATTGAGGATTCATGCTTGTATTGGATTAAAATGAGAGAAGCTTGCACAATAACAAGTTCAATTTACAATACTGTCAAAATTATGGTGCATCTTTTTCCAAAATTGATGTATTTCATTTTTAAATCCTACTTAATATTTCTCTGTATTTATACTAGTATTCAGAACAAGTAAAATTTAAACCATTGTTGACCTCATATGACCTCATATTGACCTGGAGCAAAATTGACCTCATCTTAACCCAGGATTGTGACTTAGTTCAGGTGAACTAGCATGTTCTTTCAAGACTTCCTCTTTTCTACTGTGTATCAATCAAATTTCATTTTAATGTAACAAGTCTCAAATCAAACATGTTACTCTTGTAGTTGTGATTACTATAGGTGCTTGTCCAATTTGTCATCATTGAATCAAGTGAAGATTTGAAGCTGAGAAGAAGTTCCAATTGAAAATTCATTTGGAGGAGAGTTGCAATGAAATTGCACAAAAGTGAGAATATTAAGGAGAAAATGATGAAAATTTGTTTCCTTGGTTAGTCATAAAATGTGGACAAAAGCATGTTTGAACTCAAAGACAAGTTTGAATGTTAGTTGCACTTTGCAAAAAACAATGATCAGCATTAACTAAGGATGGAGAATCTATGGAAGGACTTCAGCCCTATAAGGCAGTCCATCTAAGAGAGGACTACTCTGACAAAAAACTTACAACATGGAAGTCTCTTTGGTCATCTTGGACCAATGAGCAATTTGGGGAGAGCATCAAGAAAAAAGAAGTCGACTATGTGCACAAGCTGATTTCCACTTAAAGAAAAAACAACGCAGGCAGGAGGAATATCATCCTCTGATGCTTACAACGTGAAGTATGCGATAGCAAACCGTGTAATATTGGGGAACACCTGGAGTAAAAACTTTGATGTGATCCTCTTTCACATTAATCATTTTCATTGTGTTGTGCAAAATTGATTTTGCAGTTTTTGAGACTAAATTCTCCATGTAGTGCTCGTCCTTAATCAAAAAAAGTTTATTTAGGAGAAGGTTAAACTCAGATTAGGGATCTTTGGAAATTCCCAAGGGATAAGAGGAAATCCCTAAAGATTTTGTCATTTGGTTGGTTGTGAGAGAATAACCTTTTATGTCATAATCAATTTCCTCGTGTGAAATGTGTCAGATAATTCTGGAAAAGTTTTTTGTTGAAGAGAAAACAGATGCTCTCTTTTATAGGTTTATGAATGCTGATGTAACAGATGGATACACATGATCACCTCATTGATAGATTTTGTTGCTTAACTGAAGAATTGGCCTCTAAATAGAATAGATATAATAATGAGGAACAAAATCCACAAAAGTAATTGGGAAATTTATATTGAATATTCATGAAATGTCACCTGCTTTTGCCAACCAAATCAAATGTTGATTCAACTGACTTGAGAATTCAGGGGTCATTCTATAAGGTTAATTTTCAATGTAACTAGAGATCACTCAGAGAGCATATACCTCTAACAGATCACTAAAACTGAATGAAAATCAGTTCACGAATACTCACGATACAGGGGAGGTAACTGTAAAAAAAATTTCAGGAACACCAAAATTGAATCAGTCTGTCTTAGCCCATGGCCAAACCTTCCACAAAATGTCATTGAAATTCATGGAGAACCTTCAGAGATATTGTGTGGACAAACATTGAGTGAATTCATAAACGTATGAAATAGAATGAAAAAACTCCTGGATCTGGAACGGAAATTCAATAATTTCTTTTTGACCCCATGGCCTACCTGTCTAAAAGATTTAATTGAAAACTTTTAGAGATATTGTGTGGTATGGACATTTAGCTACAATGTAGAGGAGGTAATTGTAAAGATTCACAGGTTGACTTGAAAAAGTTAATCACTCCTTCTGAAGTCCATTGCCCACTCTTCCACAAAATCTCATTGAAATTCCTTGAGAACATTTGGAGATATTGTATGAAGAACAGACTGATAAACAGGTAGATGGACAGACACAAGTGTATACCTCTTCCAAACATATTGGCAGAGGTAAACAATAAAGCCTTGATTAGGAAAGAATAGAAATGAAGAGAGAGACCTGTCCAATTGTAAGTGTTGTACAAAATCTCAGTTCCCAGGAAAGCATGTTATTTCAGTTTAATACAGAGCGACTTTTAACTCTGATATCAAGGTCTAAAATGTCTAATTGAAGTATCTAATGAAATATCTCAGATCTACATATAATATTTCTCAAAAAATAATCCTGCAGATTTTAAAATTCAGAGAACATCATGGGCATCAGCTGTATGAGTTGGGAGAGCAAACAAAGCACCCCCCCAGATCAGGCCCACTCACTACTGAGGGGGTTTGAAAGTTGGAACCTTATTGTGAATAATGGATAATGGTATAATTGTTTTATGATAGACTCTGAGTATATCTTTTTTTCAACCCCGCACACCTGGGAAATATATCAGCCCCCTTCCCTCAGAAAAGTGGCAGCAGACGCCTTTTCTCACAAGTATGAATTTATCCAGCTTCCAGAAAATCAGAATCAATGGAAAACCATTTTTTTAACAAAAGACTAGTTTTGGATCTGGTAGGCTTCATAGTAGTTTGTCACTAAGCCAAGGTTTGTTTTAATTTTTGTGGCCTTGTCTAATTATCTGCAGATGAATATTCGTGAATTAATGTTGATTGAACAAACCTTGTTTTAGAAGTGGAATTAGTATCTGTTGCAAGCAGTTTTGTTCTTTTTTTTCTTCACTTACTTTTTGTCTAAAAATTTCAAGGAGAAAATGATCACAGCCACTCAATCATACAAATATGATGGCTCTTGGAAGAACTCACTGTATTCTTTATGGAGCAGTGTACTTGGCAAGATGTTCTGTTCATTTGCAACAGAACATTGGTTGAGACATCTGTAGAACAATCTTGTTGCTGCATATGGCACCTGGTATTCCCATATAAACACCCATCTGGTAATGATCAGTCTCAACATTGCTTAACTTCGGTGATCTTACGAGAAGTAGCGTATCCAATGCACTTTGGCCATATTTGGACAATTAACAAATCAAACAGACCCTACTTTAGAAGTGTATTCATTTGTATCTATTAAATACGATTTTGTTCTTTAATTTTAATTATTTAATTCATATTTTAAATACATGTATAAGTAGTTAGCCACTTGGCCAAGGCTTGTTTTAATTTCTCTGGCCTTGTTTAATTGTCTGCAGATGAATATTTGTGAATTAATATTGATTGAACAGACATCATTTTTGAAGAGGAATAAATTGTATCTGTTGCAAAGAGTCTTGTTCTTCATTTTTCTTCACTTACTTATATATTAATCCTTAGCCCAGAAATCTAGGAAATCCAGGAATCTAGCTCACCTCCAATCCAAAGTTTCTTGGCAGGTGGTTACAGAAGTTGCATTAATTGAACAAATTGTTGATCATTAACCAATCAAAAGTCAGAATAATTCAGATAAAATGCTTTCAATAGACAAAAGGTAAAAAAAGAACCCCTTTCATACATTTGAAGTAACAGGTGTATTTCTAGCCTATACAGGTATATCTTCAAAAGTGTGGTTAATTCATTTCAAAATTATCCATGTTGAAAAATGCACTGTTCAAGGTCTTATTATAATTCTGATTTGCTCTTTTTCCCAGTTTGATTCGTAAACTGTCAACTCAACACCTCAAATATTGTTTAAAAGATTGGTTTGCAGCGAAAGAATTTTTTACAACTTCAAATGATTTGCCAGAATTATTTCGACACATAACAAATATGCATTTACATACACAAATTTTGGTTTGTTTACACAAAAAAGATTCAATTTGTGAGAGTGTGGATCTATTCTTTGTGCAGAACCAATTTTAGTCAAATTCCACACATAATCAACATATTCACTGGATTTTAAAACTGAGGAATCGAAAAGTCTGCAACCTAAAGGAAGTAAGTGAAAAAATGATAAGGGATCAGCTGGATTTGACTTATAAACTGATGAAATACATGACATTTAATCTGATAACTGATCTAAATTTTGTTACTATCATTCCTTTTACTCCGCATAGAAATGTACCTATTAGTTATAAGAGCAACATTCCTGTTAACAAGCATTAATGATGCTATGGGGTACCTGTCATGTGTCTGAAACAGAAAGACTTTACAAATTAAGATAGAAAAATGGGAAAATTAATAAATCCAACAGAATAAACAGTCAAGGAGTTGAATACTTTCAGTTGTGGAGGAACAATAGGAGAAGGAGATTCTTTTGATTGACAACAAGCTCAGTTAGGCTTTAAAGGGCATTGAAGTTCAACTTGCCAGGGGTACCAGGTACCTTATGGCCAGCCTTGGTAATGATATCCCTTTTCTGATGCATATATATATATCTGGTTGAACACATGGAGTATGAAAAAACAACAGGCTTGGTCAATCACTCAATGGAAACTGTCACATTACTAACATCTTTGGCAATATGCTGTGTTAGGATGAGGGGTGGGTAGATCAATTTGAAAAAGGGGTGATCAATGAAAAAATTACTCCTCTCACATTTTGTTGGTTGTCAATGGTCACTAAAAAAGACTAAAATTTAAAAAAAAACAAGCGTGAAAGAACTATACATTTAAAAGCTGGGGAGGGTAAAAAAAAATTTGAAAAACAAAAATGAAATTAACCATTAAGTGAAAAGGATGTGATTAATATCGGAAGCGACCTTTGACCCCAAAATGCTAGATCCAAACTTTTGACCGAAATGAGCCAATTCGTTCATCCTCACTTTGTAAATGAATTGAGACATATTTTCATATAGAATTAGGATTGTTGAATTAGAAGTTCCTAATAACTCACAACAATGGCAAAAATTCCATCACTTTTTCTTACAAACCATTTCAAACATGAGATATACAATTATAGGATAGACAGTGACATTCCTGTTGGAAAAACATTTGACTTCATAGCCTCTCAAGTCATTGCTGGATTTGCCACACTCTTATATCAGTGCACTTGAATTTCTGGTGTTTTCAGAGAGTTTACTTTTTCTTTGCTCTTATATCATATATCAGATCATTGGAGCTCTTTTCAGTAGTTAAATGTTCTTGTGTTATTAGAAGCTTAAATGTATTATCTAATTTTCTGTTGAGTTTCAACCTCTGGTTCTATTAAAAGTTTGTTTTAGTTTAGAATTTGCTTCCCAACGATGAATAATAAATTGGATTTCAATTCCTGTTGGATCCCTGCTTGGTGCCATTAAGGATTTACCCAAATATCGACAGGTGGTTTCAATAAGATTCTGATTCAAAACTAAATTCTGACGAAAGTATTAAAAAAACAAATACTGAACACTGAAAAGCTAGGTTTTTTGTTGTATAATTTACACCAGACCAAATAGAATTTCTCTTTATTAGCAATAAACATGTTGCTCATAAATCATGCTGCCACAACAGTTAAAAGGTCTGGTTAGTCACTCAATAGAAACCCTCATATGACAAATGTCTCTTGGCAGCAAAAATTTGGAAAAAGTTATTACTCTTACCTTTTGTTGATTTTTGATCACTAAAAAAGTCAAAATTTCAAAAAAACAAGTGTGAACGTTGCCAGATATGAACTAATGGATTAATTTAGCAAAAACTTACATAGCAAATTGAATCCCCTAATAAAGCCCAATACTGAGGAGAATTTTTTTAAAAATAGCAAAAAATGTTTCTCTAGGCATAATGAAGAGCAATTGTTGAAAAAGCTTGCTAGCTCTAATGGTATGGCCTCTATGCATAATACATGTATACATAGCCAGTTGGACCACCTTGAAAACTGAAGAAACTTCTGAAGATAGTCTTGGTCGACAGTTTTCAAATTAGGTACTTGTTACTAAAATTTTCTACCATTAGTTCTGGAAAATGTCGCAAGAATAAAAAATTCTAAAATTTTGGTTCGTTTAATAATTTCAGACATTTTGGGGTTATGGTTGTGTTAGGACTAGGGTTAAGGATGTTGGTATTGGAAAAAGTAATCAGATGAAGATAATTAATAATAATAAGGTTTGGGAGTACTGAGATATCCTCATTCCATTGTCTATTTTCAGGTGGGAGAGTTGACATCCATTTTTGAAATTGTTTTTCTGAGTGGATATTCGGACCCACAAAGAAATGATAACCTCACATGGCACCATCTTGGAATGGTAAGGGCAGTTGACCCTCCTCTTTTTTTTTTGGTGTTCTTAGGAAAAGGAGAGTTAATCCCTATTTTCCAAGAAGTCAGAAGTATATAAGCATTCATTTAAGGGTGTAAATAAATAAAAGATCATCACATGACCAAATTTATTGAAGAGTTCTTCAACAAGTATGAAAGAAAATGGCACACAAAACAATCTTTTTATATTCTTTGTTTTGAAAAATAGCTCCTGTCCACTTGTTCCTGAATCTCATTTTGTTTTTAACAAATGTAGCAAAACAAAGGAATCTAATCAGCCTTAGTAACAGAGTTTTACATGTGTGTCCCAAATCCTTGGGTGGACAAAACTTAGATGAAAACCTTGGAATGCACGGGTGTTGTGGAGCCAGTACTTTCTAAACAAATTCAGAAGTACTGGCTCTGCAACACCCACAATAGAGAAGTTTGGTTCATCTTGGGGAAGGTCTATTCTTACGACGGATATTAAAAGACTTATGATGATGATGACTTCAATTGAAAATGGGGAATATTACTCTAATTAGGTTTGACAGCACAATGGGCTGATATAATGGTCACTGAAGTAGCTGATCCTCAGTTAAGACTTCTAGTTTCTAATAGGCACCACATGGGTTACTTAGAATGTAAGAGAGAGAGAGAGAGAAGGCAAAGGTCATAGAATGTCAGCCATCAGAAGGAAGAGATGAAGTTAACATCGTCACACAGTCAGTCAGAGAGGAAAAGTGGGCAAAGTGATGTTAGACAATGTAGTTAACAGGTATGAAAAAATCTGGGTAGAGGTGTGTTTCTAATTTGAGTATTTATCATTTGGCATGCTCATTCTTCTTTATACAGTGGCGGAATCATCAAGAGTGATCTACAGAAAGTCATGGTATCACAATCGTGGGATATCACACATTGCATAGCAATAATCAGTGAGCTAAAACGGTGGTTATTAGTGGGTTAGATCCTTATTGGATCTCCCTATATTGATGATCCGATACAAAACTTCTACGTCAATAAATGATAAAAAAAATGGATTTGGATGCATTCCATATAACAATGATCAGCAAGCTAATCTTGCTGGCCTTTGGGTTCTATCCTCGTTAGGTCTCCAATGATAAGCTGATACTAATTCATGTTAATATATACTTATAGAATGAGTAGTGCCACCTTTTTAATTTTTCTGTCTATAACAAAAGACTCCTCCACTGAGGGAAGTCAAAAAAAGAGGTACATGTATTCACTCATGTTTGTCTGTCTGTCTGCAAAAGCTCTTGATGAGTATCAAAGACATTTTGTGGAGAAGTGGGTCAAGGGCTAAGGAAGAATTTATCAAATTTTAGGGTAGAGCCAGAAACTTTCCTTTGAGTGATATTTTTTCATATACTAAAGGAAAAGTCTGAAATATGGAAATCAAAACTCATACAATTACATCCACTTCATTATAGCTATATATAAACTAATTTTGATTCAGTTCTTAGATAGTGTACGGCATCAACAGAGGTATGAGCACTCTGATTGCTTCCTAGTTATCATCTTTTCCTTCAATTGTTCCAAAACCTAGCAAAAAGATACGAGAGAGTTAGACTAGCAAATTGAGTGAAAAAGAATTTCTGCTTGAAACTGTAATTCAATAATAAACTCAGAAACCTGGAATCTAAGAATAATAAACAAATCAAACAAAATGTGTTTTGCTCAATGGTAGAGAAGCGGTCAGTTTTAAAATTGCTCTTATGAAAGGAATAGTAGCAATTTTTACTGATGCATAATACAGAATTTGAGCCACTGTTGAAGATTAAGCAGATTCTGATTGGTTGCCAAGTTATACCAAGAATGTGCAACCAGTTTTTGAGATGTTCAAAATGGCTGGACACTTCCTAGACCAACCTCTCAATCATTTCTTTAGTAAAAATATCAGACCGTATGAATGTGTGTGCCTTCATCTAAAACCATTGTTACAATACAACAACTAATTACCTACACCAGTGAATTCTTTTCATTCAATTGCGTTATTTGAATATTTGGTCACAGGTTTTTCTTTCGCTATGTTTTATAAAACCACTTTTCATAGGAATATTGTTAAAAGTCAACTTCATTCATTTCCCTAAGTTCATTGTACTTCCCACTCAAAACAAACACAACAGCTTGTATAATACTTGGAATTTTCTGGAAATTTCAGAATCAGATTGACATTCCTAAATAATAAGGGTTAACTATCAATGTCAGTTGGATATTTCATGAATACAAAACTGAGACATCCATTCAGCTCTGGAAAGACATCTGGAAAAGATATGAATACAAACCAAGTCTATTTAGTCTCGCCGGTGCTAATGCTTAGTGCAGTGGTTCTTAATCTTTCTACTTCATGCCCCACCATGGCAGCTCATTATTACTATAATAAAACAAATTTGTTGTTGGAAATGTTAGATTCAGAAATCTACCAAAGCTTTGAATTTTAAATCAAGGAGAAAATATCTGTAACGTAATAAATTCTTTGTAAAAAAAAAGAAGAAAATAACGATGTATGATCATTCTTTTATTGTTCTATATTTAGTAACACCAACACAATTACCTAATTGCTTCTATACCTCTCACAATTAATTAGTTAGGAATCAGTTACTATGGAATCTATAGTAAAATTAATAATTAATCGTATTGTTCAATTAGTAATTAATAGTATTGTATAATTAAGATTTATTAAGTCAAGTCTTAACATGACTTAGTTTAAAGCCATGCAACACTTAGATCTTCCTACTCAAATTTATTTAAACTACCTCTTGTGGGTGAGTCTGGATTTATAAAGGATCAAAGGGAGCAACTGTTCCTTGCAATCCCTATACAAAAATATAAGGATTCAAAAATTATTGTTGAGTCAGCCATTGTTATCTATGGAAATTGAAGAGTGCATAGCAGGGTAGCCATGTTCTCTGTTATTTGTCTAAAAATCTACTTGGAAGTTTTGCTGACATGTATATACATGTGTTTAATTCAGATATTCAACATTTTATCTTTCTATGTATATTTAACTTGTCAGTTTCAATTCTGTACATGCAATAAACAGACATTAATAATTTGAGATTTGCCATATATTTTAATTTCTGTGTATGAGGGGCCCACCAAACCAAGTTCCCCAGATCCCTCAGGTCTAAATCCAGTTCTGCTTGTAGGTTCTGCACCTCACTTTCTGAATCACTTTTGGTTGGTGTTTGAGTCCAAGTTAAAAAAAGGCTTTTAACGGTGAATCTTGCTTGAGAAGAGGATTATGGGTTTAGTTGTACCTGTTTGTCTGTGTCTCTGTCCATAGGATATCTGTGAAAATACTAAATGACAGGCAGAATACAATATGGAGAGACAAACTAGACGAATTCATAAAGAATTGGCTCTACAGATAGAGAGGTCGGGCAATTCCTGGGGAAGGTCTATGTCCAATGATAGATGTCAAATAACAACTACTACTACTGATGATGATGGTGTTGGTGGTGGTTCTACTAATAGATACTGTTAGATTACAATTGAAATCTAATATCACTACCTAATGCTTTCATAACTGAGTAAGAGTATTTTCTGCCAGAGCTTTTGAGATGAGTGACCATCATTATGTATAGATTTTTCCAGTTCATCTTTTAAACATTTGGCCATTGTACCCAACAGCCTTTTTCAGGTGGGTGTCATAAATGGGGAGGATTTAGAATGCTAGGGAAAGGGGCCCCAATCAAAGCATGGGGATGGAAAGTCCTTATTCTGTTGACTATTTTCCTTGAGTTGTAACCAAGTTTCTAACCTTTTTTTGGTGTCATAATCAAGTTGATGTCTGAAGCTAGTGTCACAGAAGCAGTTTTTGTGGGGGTTATTTGGAACATAAATAAAATTCTGGAGACTCCCCATTTACGACACCCACGTAAAGAAAGCTGTAGAGTATAACTGTCATTCTCGCTACGTGCTAATCATAATGTTTTGACTCTTCAGTATATATATATATATATATATATATATATATATATATATATATATATATATGTGTGTGTGTGTGTGGGGGGGTGTTACGCCAAATTGGTGAAATTGCCTAAATGGGGAAATTTATCTAATTTTAAGCTTGATTTCACTTTGATTACTTGACCTTTTGATAGTAAAAAAAGTTGTTTTATATCCTTGTTTTGATTAAATAAACTTTTGATTAAATTAGAACTGAAACAACGTTTATATTTATTCATTGTAAAAAGTGTTGAAACTACGTATTCATTTACATCTTGTTAATTTAGCCTTTCATCACGGTTCGAAACAGAAAAATGAGGCCCCAAAAAGAGACTTTCACCATAAAATTTACCCACTTTCTGGGATGAAATTTGAGGGAAATAGATAAATCACCATGGGGAATTTATATTTCATATGTATTTTTTAGTGAGGCCCTTGTTTCCAAGGCAATCATCATTCTTATGCTTAATCAGTTAAACAAGTTTAGTTCAGCAGAATTTATATTTTGAGCTGTGTTGCTAATTTAGCTCTCTTGGAACAAGATTTAGCTTTTTTTCTTGTTTAGCCACTAATTCCATATATTACTTCTAGCTTTGAATCTTATGATAATTAATACTCCTTATTTATTTAACAATCAAAATATTGGCCCCTATCAAGTGTAATAGCAGCAGTTATATATATCATCACAGGTCAAGTTACTGCTGATGTTTAAAAATGCCAGGGCCATTATAAGAAAAGGGGCTAAATTTTGGTCCAACAGCTAAATTGGCATCACTGGATTGGAGGAGAGACATTCAAAGTCATCATATGCAAAATTCTCTGATCCAAAATTTCTCAATAAGTTTAAGATGAGGCTTGAAACATTAAATTTCAATGCAATCAGGTTACACAATTCTGTGAGTTTTATTTATCTTCGATCATGAAATATAGATTCTGTTGTGCAACATTGTACAATACCCCGAGGACAGTAGCGCAACCTAAGTATGGAGAAATCAGATCAAAAGATATTTTCATCATTTCAACTCGTATAACTAAATTGCTCAAATTAGCTTTCTTTCCATCTTCGATTTGACAGCCTCAAATAAACCAGAATAGTGAATGACCCTGGATGAAGAGCAAAAATGCTTGCATGTTGCGTGAATGACCTTGTAGCAATTGAACAAACCAGGCTACACAACTCTACCTCACTCAGCTTACTCAAAAGACCTCTCTTTGACTGACAGCCACTTTTTCAAGCATTTCAACCACTTCCTGCAGGAAAAGGTCTTCAACAACCAAGCAGCAGCTCAAAATGCCTTCAACGAATTCATTGGTTCCAGGACCCAAGAATTCTATGTTTCTGGAATCTATAGACTTGTTTCATGTTGGCAAAAATGTTTACATTCTGAAGGTTCTTATTTCGATAAATAACTTTTATTCTAAGCTGAGATATACTGCTTTGAAGTTGATGGTGATAAACCGCAATTAGTTTTGCACAAACCTAACATGAAATTTTGGTATCAGAAGGTTAAATTTTATATCTTATTTAAAATAGACCAACTTTTGCAGACTGAATTTTCTAATCTTAAATTTGTTGATCACTCTGAGATGCATTACCAATTAAGAAAAGCCAGATACAATAACTAACCAAGTAGCTAAACTTTCAATGCTATCTCTACTGAGAAATGTTTTTGATTAATGGCCTCATATCCTATTGATGACTATACATGGCCTACTGATCGAGAAATATGAAGCTAAAGACCTGCGTTCATTCAACAGTTTTAGAGAAAAAAAATATAAAGCTGAAAGAGGGAAGAATACACAAAATGATGTTACGTGATGGCCATGTAAGAAACCCTTGATAATATTACCAAAAAAGACACATTGGATATTGAAGTTATGGGCCAAGAATATTAAGACTAAGTGTTATTAGAAACAGTCAACCAAAACTGTCAAATAAGTTTCTTCAGTTTTTAAAGTTGGTCTGGCTGGCTATGTATCAAAGGGGGAGGGCTCAGTTTGAAATGTAAGTTTATGCTAAATTGGTCTTTAAGTTTATGTCTGACAGCATTCACACTTGTTTTTAAAACTTGAGACTTTTTTAGTGATCACTACTCAACTAAAAGTGAAAGTAAGTTATTCATTGATCATCCCCGTTTCCAATTTTCTAATTGATCACCCCCAATACTGCATGTTGCCAAAAGATGAAGGTCATATGGCGGTTTCTATTGAATAGCTAACCAGACCTGTTTTTTAACTTATGTATTTATTATAAACAAAACAAAGGTACCATTATTTATCTTCATTGAGAAATTATTTCAAGAATTCAGTGTTGTGCTGAATCCAAACTATTGCAGTAATTCTACTTTGATAAAAATGGGACAGAATTTGTTGTCAAGTAGAATTGATGAGACTATCTGGGAAATAAAGTGAAGAAATTGGGTGAAGCTAACATTTTTATTGCTGAAGTAAAATGGCTATAATATACACAAAAACAGTTTGCTTTTTTCCAGTTTTGTTTTAAATCAATAACGTAAGTTCAAGCTACCACATGTGGCCAAGCAGATTTCTCAGCTTTTGTACTCAATAAAAATCAAATGAAAAGTTCACACGATACTGTCTAAGTTTCCAATCAATTGAATGTAAAGAACATATTTTTGAGATAGTGCGTGCACGCACACACACACAGACACGCAATTGTAATTCATAGAAAAGAATAATACAAATGAAAATCTTTTGAAAAACTTTCTAAATAATATTCCTATGTACATATGGATGCATATGATAGCAACATTTTTCAACTGACAATAGTCAAAATAGTTTTGAACCTTGATTTTTTAAGTGATTTATCTCTGCCAACAAAGTTGCAAAGATATATGTTTAAACTCTGTCAGTCTGTTTGTCTTTCTTTCCATATGATAAATGGAATTTTGAGGAAAGGTTGGTCATGGGCTTAGGTAAAGGCGATTAAATTTTGAGGTAAATCCAGGAATTATTTTCTACTGAGTTAGTGTACAGCCTCGGCACTGGCTTGCACTCTCAGTGCTTTTTAATTTAAATAAAAAAAGAAAGGAAAAATACATTGATATAAAAAAGGGAGAAAATCTATTTTCATTATAATCATTTTACAGTGGGAAATCTCTACCAAATTTTACTAAGATAAAAGTACAATTCTTCTTGGTTTAATAATATATATATATATATAAGGTAACTTCCATTTTGGGGCAAATTGGACAACTAATTAGGAATTCTAGAGGATATTTCATTCCTGGTTGATATCTTATATTATCCCATTAATACACATTACAGTATATAGTATTTTTTTCTAAAGATACAATGAAGTTAAATTTGAATTACTAATCAATTGTAACTTATATCTACAAATCCTACCATATACCATATCGCAACACGAACCACGAGATTGAGTTGAATTGTTCAAAAAATTCTTTGAAAATATCATCCTATTTATTTGTTGGTACTTCAATGCTTTCATGTCTAATCTGTCAGTCCTTCTGTTTGGAGTAAGTTGAATATTGTAAGATATTTTCCACTCAACAACAATAAACACTATCAGAATGGATACATTATCCTCATCCTTTCATAATATTCTATACACAATAAAATGAAGAAGGAATACAAAATATGTAGAATTCATTAATGATATAATATAGAATCATCACATTATTATGAGAAGGGTTTAACAATTTTTTTTGTCCAGAATCACTGATGTCATAAAATCAAAAATAAGTTGTATTTTTTCCTGATACATAGAAAGCTTTCAAGCAAGAATGTTGAAAACTCTAAACAAATAATGACATTCCAGGACATATTTCACTTCTTTAAAATTCACATCATTCCAGATAATATCAACCTTATCTAGCAAGATAATGTAGCACTGCCTGGGAAAAATAGGTTAAATGATATTCACTGAGATTGCTCCACATTCTCTTTGTCTGTAATAAAATATTCACCCAGATTTATATTAATGTTCATTCCAACTTTCCAGCTTAATGTCACAGAGCAATGCATACCTAATATAAATACACATTCAATAATTGCCTCTACCAATGATCACTTATTAATAACAGTGATTATGACCTTTCACAAGACGAAAGAGCTTAATGATCATGGCATTAACAATAGGAACATCAATAAAATAAACTGATTTCTCACAATTAAATGTTTTCTCAAACCATGATTACTCTCTTTTGGCATGCAATATGTAAATGGTCAATTATTTCATCAGCAGAGCATAAGGCATCTAACATCTGTTAGTGAGGTCTTGTTCCTTATTTTTATGTTTTGACATTTCCTAAGACCCAGGTGTGGATTTTCTTGAGTAGAAGTGTAGCTTTTTCTTTGTGAGAATTTTAATAGAACTTATGAAGTCAGTTGTTGTTTCAACTCTGGAGAAGTAAGAAAAAAAATGTAGTGGCTACTATGTTGGATGTCTCAATCACAATGTTCACAGCCCCAGAAATGAACATTTTGAAACCAAAATCTACTGATGGTATTTGATTCTTGATTTAATGTGCATGTCCATTGCAACTCAAATTTGCAAGTAATTGATAGCAATACATGTTTTTTGTGGTGCCACATATCAGCTTGAATGCGTTTACGATCTGGGTCACTAAAGAAAATGAAGGGAGATCTTGCATCTCTGAACAACACCAACAATACAACCACCTGACCCAATCAACAGCCATCTGCAGCAGAAAAAGAGAGATTGATCTGACAATAACACTATGACATCACATCCACGTCACAACAAAATGGTCCAGAAGAAAACAAAAAACAAACAGAAGAAAGTACCAAGAATATCACAGCCAAAACTTGAAAACAACTTGAAAATGTAACTTTTTCACATGCGCACACACACACACACACACACACACACACACACACACACACACACACACACACACACACACACACACACACACAGAGTTGGGAATTTTTTTCCAATTTTCTCCATCAATCTAAAAACCAATTGATGATATGATTTGTCCATAAATGCTGATTTTAGTTTCAATTTAATGATGGAATTTTCCTCCATTTGCTTTTTTTTATATTCATTTCCTGTGAATATCATAAGTTTTATCATTACTCAAAAAGAAGGAATTTCCTCTCTTCGCAATGAGTATCTACTTATACAGGGAGATTTTGATCACTTACAGAGGATCTAAAAAATAGGTTTTGTCAAAATAAACACTTGTATACAATACTTGATATTTTAAGAAAAATTGAAATAACTCTTAGACAAACAATAACTTACACACTTTACAAACCCACTCAAAGCAGAAGAATATTCTGAAAGTACATAATATCCACAACTGTTGAAAAGAAGAAGGAAACTGAATATCAAAAATTATTTTTGTATAAAAAATTTCCTTCTTTGATATAAGTTCACCTTGAAGCTCAGTGGATATTGATGTTGATGGTGAGATATAACTTTATTATAAGTCAGTAAAGTTGAAAACCTCAGACAACTATAGAAAGTTTATCTCTGGAATACAGCATAACACAGAAGTTCCCAAACATTTCCCCCCTCTCCCTATTCTCTCTTCACTTGTGTAATGCAGTGGCATCTTTGGATCATAGTCATAACACATAACACAGGACATGAAAAAATGCAATGCAAATCACTGAACAGGTAAACAATATTGGATACTGCTTCCATTTTTAGGAGCTTTCTCTACCAGATGGACTGTACCAGAATAAATCCTTAACAAGTATGCCTTTATCCTCTTAATCTGTTTGAAGGACCTTTGGTCACTGATAAACGACTGTTTATGAACTATTTATATGTTATTCTGCAGATTTATAACTAAAAGTATTTTTTCTTATTAGAGTATAGAAACTCACATATATGAATGATTCATTTACAATGTTTAATTTAGTTATAAGTTAAAACGGACACAGAAACACACACACACACATAAATATCTTTAGGTATTGAATACAATTGGAGAAGAAAATTTCAAGTCTTGCCTCGGGCATGTGAAACTATGGTGCTAGCCTTGGCTTCTAATCATTAGTTGATTCCATCAATCAAAAACTTTTCAAATCAAGTAGAAAGACAATCACAAAGTGACCCAAATGAATCTGTAAAATCATTTACAAGTAAAAATAACAAAAATAATCATCCCGAGTGCTGGATCAGTCAAGCCCCTAATAATACTAAGAATAATCTTCTCTCTCATTCCAGAAAAATTTCTCTATTTTAACCGATAAAATACAGACAAGAGTTCAACATCAACTAATCAAATATGGACACTGTTAACACCACTATGGAAGCAATGAAAGATTTCAATGAACAATCTTTCCAATTCCACATTCCAGCTGTAATATTTTTGGGATGTTATCAGTTGGAATTCTAGGTAACACTTCTGTGATCTACATCAATGGCTTTCATTATAAAGCTTGTAATATTCAACTTTTTATCACTTTTCTGGCTGTTTCAGATATTATCAACTGCTTTGCGGGGATACCAATGGAAATACACAGCTTGTACTCCTTCTATGACTATACATTCAACACAACTTGTAAAATTGAGAGTTTGTCACATCTGCATGTGACATATTTTCAATGCTAATGTTTTTACAATACAACATATGAACTTCAGTAAAACGAGGGTCATGTGCAACAACTACATTGAGAATAAGAACATAACTATCAAAATTAAAGATGCAAAACTGGAGATAGCAGACCACAACATCATCCAAGGACAACGAATTTTCCATGAGACCCTCAAAAGAAGAAGAAATCAAGCAAAGAATCACTCTATGAAGGCAAGCCTTCAGCAGAGCAAGTTCAATCTTCAAAAACAAGACGATCCAAAATGGAGAGATACATAAAGGTGTGCCGAAGTACCAAGACCGAGGTGAGCAGGAAGGTAGCCAAGATTTTGTCCAATGCCATCTTCTTCATCTCCTCTCTTCTGGCGATCCCCTTGTCCATGTTTGCTGCCCCTTATCTTTTCAATTTGGATAACGGCATCATCGTAAATAACTGCTACTACCACATCAAACATGAACTCTGGTAGCACTCCATCACATTTTTTGTTGTCGTGCTCAGCATCTTCACAGTCATGATCGTCCTTTATCGGCAAATTCTGAAAACTGCTGAGGAACATGTGACAATGATCCTGCAGATGAATGCACAATCATTGTCCATGCAAGTACCAAAGTCCAAAAATTATAAAAATCAAAGAGGGACCAATCGTGCTGTTACATGGATATCTATAGTATATGCAGTCTGCAGCATTCCTATCTTCACCATTGCCATGGTGACAAAGTTTTCCACTCATCTCAAAGCCCCTCTCAATGCTTTCATGTCCTTTATCTTCCAATGCTTGGCTCTAAACTGTATGCTCAACCTGATTGTGTATGGATTCTTGAATGGTAAATTCCGTACCAATTTTCATAAACTTGTGAAATGTTATAAATCCAATACAACTGGATCAACTAGAACTGTTTAAATGCTTCCAATGCATCTTTGTTATTTTTGTGCGAGTGAACATCTTCAATGTGGATTCCCTGGAGAAATATTGCAAATCAAATCTACCTGGATCCTCTAGAACACTATAAATGCATCCAATGCATTTTTGTGGCCTCATTTGTCATCAGAACAAGCTTTTCCTGACGAACAACTCAATAGTGTAGTGAATTCAATCTCCAATGGGCGCTCCATACTGTAGTCTTGTGCCAAACTGGCCTGTTGTAATACAATGGTTACCAAGCTTGTCTTACAAAACAATTTCATATTTTAAAGAATCCCCTCTCTACTGGATCTCCAACTTCTGTTGCCTTATGGCAGACTATTGTAAGCTTGTTAATAAAACATATTCCAATGTATTATCCTGCTAGATCTCACCTCTGAGAAAGTTTCAACCATCATTTTTGGGATACAGAAACAAAAAAACTTCTGTAAAAAGATTTAATTCCAAAATATAGTTATGTAATGAATAGAATACCTTCTTCTGTTTGTTCCTTCATCCATAACAATGGACTCTTCCAATTAAAGGTAAGGATTTTTCTCATAAAAAAACTCTAACCATTTGGAACAATGAACTCTTCCACTTGAATCAGTTCAGCCGGAATGGGACTATTTGACCTGGGCCCATTTGGCAGCTGACGTTTTGGTACTAGTAAAACAATGGTTAATAGTTTCATCATCATTCAAAGGTGAAACTTCTGTTTTAATACAAAAATAAATGTAGATAAATGCTGTCAAGAATTGATATACAATGTCATATTTTGAATAAAGTCTGTTCATTTCTTTTCTTTCATCTTATTACAGAGATCTTTTCTATCTTTTGATTGCGACAAAAGTTGACAGTTTTAGAATGGGGAAAATTTCATATTAAGACCAATTTTCAAATCAGTTAATAGCCTTCATAAGGAATTAATTGACTCAAAAAGAGAGTGGTTAAGAGAGAGAGAGAGAGAGATAACATTCTTTTTTTTTATCAGCCCTTAGCATTGGTAAAGATAGAAAGATATGATATAGGGAATGGTCAAAGAAGGAAGAATGTTTTTTCTTCTTTACACTACATCATGTCATTCCTTTTTTTAAAGTCCATTCATGTTATAAAAAATAGAAAGTATGAAAGATGGAGAGAGAGAGAAAAAGAAAGAAACTAGAATATACAGTGTTTATGTACACTTCCTATACGTCTCTAATAAAACCATTATATAGTCTAATTATGGATATATTTACAACTATTGTGGACAATATTTTTGTTTTATTTTTGATGCAATCATTATTTTTGATCAGAATGTTTTAACAGGGATTAGCTTGAAATGTCAATTGGAAACAAATATTTTTATTTGAGACACAAATGTAGACAAATGGTGTCAAAAAATGTATATACAAGATCGCATTTTTTAACAGAGTCTGTTCATTTTCTAAGATTTCTCATAAGCATGTCAGCTTTAGACCCTCAAAAGTTCAATAGATTGCTTCCCACGTTTATTGATCCTTTTTTGGTTCCCTAAAATCCATTGACCCCCAAGGATAGTAGTATTATCTGCCAAAGGTCAATATCAACCACTGAAATAGATTGAAAGCATATAAATTGGAAACAAAAAAAAATGCTATGAGAACTGCAAAGTTAAAAAAAATACGTAGAGATCATGGTTTAAATTCAATAATTAAATCAACAAAGGTTATATGAAATTTCTAGAAACGTTTGAAAGAATAGTTGAATTAATAAATAATGAGATTTCCTGGAATAAAACTAGAGAATATAAGTTTGAATATAAGTAAAGGGAGAGTATCAAGATTTTTTGATGGAAAAAATTCAAAAAATCGATAATGAATTATTTCCCCTACACCATTTTTACCGTTTGAATAATATAATACAAAAATAACGTATATACATCTGATTTTTTTTCCATTAGTTTTCAACTTCAGTTTCATTTTTTTTTTTCAATCATTATTTGACGATCATAGCAAAGCCAGAGTCTGCGATACGGATATCATCGATCTAATCTAAATTCTGATTCACTTTGCTTTTTAGAAAAAAAACTTTTGGGGCTTTATTCTGACGGGTATGGTTTATTTACATTCTCCAAAATGTAGATGTTTCTAGATTTCTCAAAAATTATGTTAGATGTTTTCCAGTGAGAAATGTCAGTGATGTCATGAATAGAATTTATTCAGACCATATTTTTTTATGGAATTTCTTTACATGACTTCAAATTTCAATGTTACCGTTGTTCAAATATTGACTGTGATGACGGGTTAATATTAATTTTTCTATTTTCCTTCATCTTAAATTTTTTAGATGTTTTTTTTTTAAAATGAAGGAAAATAGTAGTGAAAAATAAATAATAATAGTGTATAATACTTCTTCTGATAAAAATAAAATGATTAAAAACCTAATTGGACAACATCAGTTTCCAAATTAAGGGATAAGAGTTCACTTGGGAAACATTAATTAATCCCACTGGATTCTTTCAATAAATATCAATGTTTTTTAGTAAACAAAACTTACATTGCCTTATGTTTCAATATTTTTCAAGAGTATATCAATCATCTATCTATGTTGCATGCATGTGTGTGTATTCATATCGCATTACAACACACTAGTATTTATTTAAACATATTTATATTCACTCATGAGTGAGCCTCACAAAAGATAATAGATGAAAAAACTTGTATCCCGGGGGAAAGTTTGTGGTTGGGAAGAAGTTAGACAAATAGCTTTCAGACATTTCCTGTAGATCTATTAAGAGAATAAAAATCTTTCTGTCTTTGCTATAGATGAGTATTTTTCTTTGTTTTGGTCTCCACTTAGGATTTATATGTTAGATATTGGGTCACTAAACGCTCTGAGAAAACCCATAAAAATCTCCAATCGTAATGATAGAAAACAAGCTGTAACTTTGCAGCAGAGAAAAAGATTCATTACTCAGTACTACAATTGTGTGAGGTCTACCAGGATATTCCTACTCTAGTGTGCAGTCTATCTGTGGTATTTACATTCTGGGAAGATAGAAAAACGGAATTGTGTCATAGAGTTTATTAATGATCAGTGTATAAGCAAAATATATAGATATGTTAAATATCATCATCATCATCATCATCACCACCACCAACATCACCATGATCATAATAATGTTGTCAAATATTGTATCATATCCATTATCATATACATCTAAAACTTTTAACAACAGGTCTGGTTAGTCACTTGATAGAAACTCTCATGTGGTGTGGCCAATGTTTTTTGGCAGCATACTTTGTTGGGGCTGATCAATTAAATAAATGGAAAAAGGGGTGATCAATGAATAAGTTACCGCTCTCACCTTTAGTTGGGCAATGATCACTAAAAAAGTCCAAATTTCTAAAAGTGATGCCAGGCACAAACTAAGGGATCAATTTAGCAAAAATTTTCATCATAAATCAACCTCCTCCTCTTAATCCTATTGGGGAGTGGATTTTGAAAAAACAATATGATAAGGAGTAAATGTTAAAATTTTCAGCTCTCTAAATCTATTGGTGCAGCCTGTATGTATGATACATAGCCAGCCAGCCAACCAGCCAGCCAACCAGCCAGCCAACCAGCCAGCCAGCCAGACCAACTTGAAAACTGAAGAAACCGATGTTGACAGTTTCAATTAACACTTTTAATATACACTTTTAATATACACATTTTGAAATGCCAGAATAAATCATTTGCATTATTTCTTGGCTCTTTCTAAAAGATTGTTTTCATGCATGAATTCAACTACAATTTTAAACATCATTTTAGGGAGTGAAAAAAAAGCTGGAGGTTGGAAGTGGATTCCAACCCTGGTTTTGAATTCAGTGTGCCCTGTTATTCAATGCATAGCTGGTTGGGGAGGGGAGAAGTGAACTTCAACAGCCAAAGCCAGGATTTGAACTTGGCTTGTCAATTCCATTTTCCATGACATTCTGTTTTAATCCCTATAAATGTCAAATGGATTGAAATTCTTGAAAGAAGTTTCTTAGTTGATGATCCAGTTGCTGATTCTTCCTGGATATTTTTTTATTTTGCAATAAATTTAAGGTTTCTCATCATTAGATTTTCTACTGTTTTGCTTCCATTCTCCACATTTATTATCCATTATTATTTTTAAAAAGTGGGAAAAGATTATTCAACATTCTATACAGTTTCATATTTACTGATTAAATGATGTAGTTCAACATACTGACATTTGCAAGTAAAATGCCAAGGAGAACACAAATAAAATACAAAAAGATATTTTCCTTTGGAATTAAATGATTCTTATGGTTCCTTAACATTTTTTTTACTGTTACATACTGAACCAGTAGATAAATTACCAGAATGGAGGTTATAAGCTCTATGTTATCAGCAGGGCTGGCACAAGGTATTGAAAAACAGAGCACCAAGTGCTTGGAGGCAACTTCCATGTGTCTAAGACAGCAGGACTTTACAAATACACACGGAAAAATGTGAAAGAGGTTAAATCAAACAGAACTAAAGTAGTCAAAATAAGTAAATTCCCTGTTGTAAAGAGAGATTTGTTAGGAATATCTAAGTTTGTTTTCAGTTACCTGGGGTGCCAACATTCAGCTTGCCCAGGTTGCCAGGAATGCCAGGGCCAGCCTTGATAATCAAAGAAAACTATTTCATAATATGAATCCATATTCATTATCCAGGCTTGAGGCAAAGGCACTCATAAAGACAAAGGTTTGGGAATCTATCATAACTCACTACACAACAGGGGTAGACTGTACTATATTTAGATCTATTCCCCTGTTTGTCTAGACATTTGACCTTCAGACAACTGTGTTCGGAATTTCATGCCAAGGTTAACGTCTGGGATTTGCCATTCTTTTGCATGAATCCAGAGTTTAAGTTCTACACAGCCAAGACTGGCCGTAACTAAAGCATCTTTTGAAGTACTGCCATGCCTGGAATAATAGTCTACCACTAAAAACTAACTATACTCCTCTCTTATTTCTCTCCTGTTTTCTCATTGACCAAAAGCACTAATGCTTCTAATCTAATACTAACAATAAGGAGAAGCAGACAATTGAAACAAACTCACAATCCTGCAGCATTAAGAAAAAACAAGTAGGTTTGTCTTCTAATATTTTTTTCTACACTTGACTTCTAGACTTCCTCGAAGTTCAAGTCATTACAGAATCCATATTATATTTAATAAATCTTCAAAGCACTCACAGTACAATACTCAAGTTGGTGATCTACACAGGTTAAGTAACACCAAGATCACTCTTTACTTAAATTTATTCATTTTTATTGAATTTATTAAAATTAAAGAGAAACAATAATCAAATCATAGTGGAAAAACCCAAGTCTGTGATTTCAACAGTGTTTCACAAAATCTAATTCTCCATTTCTCTATCCGTGACAACTAACTCAAAGAATATCATTTGTTCTTTTTTAAGAAAAAAAGAAATGTGGTTGTTGAAAATTTAACCCATTGCACACAAGAACACCTGAAAGTGCACAATTCTCCACTGAATTTCTCTGTATTGTGGAAATGATTTGCTGAAGAAGTAACCAGATAACCAAGATTATCTTCTTTGCATGTGCCTCTATTATTACTATCTTTAAAATCGGTTACTTGCTTGCAGAGGTATATTTATGCAATATCTAGGACAATAAATGATGTAATGTTCCACTAAAAATACTAAAATCCTGTTATATTTGGTTGAGAAGAAAATTCACTTTCTATGCCTAAGTTGTAGGGGTATACTCATTAATGGGTGCTAGTGGTGTATCTATTAATAGATGTTAAGGATGTACTCATTTATGGGTTGACTTTATAAGAAAAGGATTAAAGAAGGAATCTTGATATTTATAACCTGTGAAAATTGTAGTTTTCAAATCTATTTTAAACTATTTTTTTCAACTAGAAGCACTCAGAGAGCATATACATCTGCCAACGTCATTGTCACTTATTATGTGGTGAAGACATAGCTATGATATGGTAATTGTGCAACTGCTAAAAAATTTAACAATTTCTTCTGTAGCCCATTGTGTACACTTCCACAAAATTTCATTGAAATCCATTCAGAACTTTTAGAGGTATTGTATGAACAGACAGATAGAAAAATAGACAGACACAGGGCAATACATGTAATTCTCCAACCTCGTTGGGGGAGAGGTCATTGATAGAAAAAAGCGTTTTTCCCTTTGGTTAGAAAGCAGGATTTTTCTTTTAAGAGTATGATAATAAATATCTCAGAACTAATACATCTCAGACTGTAATAACTTAGCCTTGCCCAGAAGTATATAGAAAAACTGGAACATAAAATCCACAGTGTGTTATTCTACCAACAGAAGGATCCTATTTTGTCTGTATCGAGAAAACAAGATGAAATATAAACTCAAATTTTATGACATGATAAAAACAAAGAATCAGTATTAGATGCCTAGATGGCTTTTTTAATTTATTCAATCATACATGATAAACAAATCCCTGTAGAGTCTCTAATGTGATAGAGGTATGTACAATATTCCAACTTTATAAATGTCATAGCAGATCGAGAGACAATAATGTTCAACCAATAGAGTGAAGTGAGAGCTGCACAAATTTCTTTGCACACACAAATAAGAAAACCAAACATACTGAGAAGTGAAAAAAATAGTTCCCCCTCTATTTTGAGCCCTAAAAGTGAAAAAAGGTTCTGCTATGATTTTAACCCCTCGGGTGAAAAAAAATTCTTCACCCTTGATTTCGACACCTAAAAGTAAAAAAAGAAAAGAAGCTCCCCTTAATTTTAAGCACTGCAAGTGAAAAAAAAACTTTTTTAAAAATTTTGAACCCTAAAATTAAAAAAAAAAAATCTCCCCAATTTTGACTCCTAAAAAAGAAAAATAAAGTTCCCTTCATATAATCTGTATAAGTTTCAATCCCTGGAAATTGGAGAGATGATCATCGTGTGAATGAAAAAACTTACGAAACTTCATCTTCTGACAACATGTCAGAAGATGAAGTCATGTAAAAAAGAGTCTATTAGATTTAATGCAAGTTACTTTAAATTATGAAAATGAAAAAAAAAAACATTAAAACTCGAACATTATTATGCTTTGAAAAATCTAATAGATTTATTTTTCGACATAAAATCTAATGCAGACATTTTTTGATAAAAAAAAGGTCTGGAGTTTGTGACAACAATGTGAAATGTGTAGATTAAAAATGGGAACTAACAGCTGAAATTATTCTGTCCATGAAAACTGCTAGGGTGAACAGAGTAAGTGGATAGATAGATGAATAGATAGATATGAACAACAAATCTTCTGCTGTTTTTATGCATGGAAAAAAAGCATAATTATTGCAAAATTGTCAATGAAAGTTAATTTAAGTCTTAGAATGATTTGAAGAAAACAACAATAAAATGAAAATAATTAAAATTAGGAGTATCAAATTTAGTGGGAGTTAATTTAAATGTTCTTATTTTCTCTTGATTTTGACTGCTAGAAGTGAAAAAAACATCTTTCCCCCAATTTTGACCGGTAACACCCTTTCACGTGATTTTGACAACTAAAAGTAAAAAATGAAAGCTAATTTTATAATTTTGATTTGACACGTATAAAGAAAAAACAGACTTACAAAACAGAGTGTGGTCTGAATATGGAGTGATCTAAAATGATATCATGGCATCAGCCAATAGAAACACAAACTTGGGGTCCAGTTCAGCATCATGTAATGAATAGAACCCACCCTCAAAACCCCTTGAAATATCATAAATCATCTCAGATTTTTTTGCACACTCAAAACCTAAACGATTATTTCTGGCTGCTATGCATTGTTTAGGAGGAAAAGGGGAACATAGTCACAAACTTTCTCAAATATAAGTATAAAA
Organism: Thysanoteuthis rhombus; assembly: GCA_963457665.1. Classification (NCBI taxonomy): domain Eukaryota; kingdom Metazoa; phylum Mollusca; class Cephalopoda; order Oegopsida; family Thysanoteuthidae; genus Thysanoteuthis; species Thysanoteuthis major. Next base: position 10,610,790 of record OY735223.1, read on the forward strand.
AGAAAAGGAGAAGAGGATTATGTGAAATCTGAGTAAAATAATGTTGTCTATTTCCTTGTATCTCAATAATATTAGGCTAATATGAATTTCTTTTTGACAATATCAATCCTGTTTTAAGAATTGGATCCATAAATAACAAATCATAACAACCATTGAGTGATCAAAATGTATTGATCAGGTAAATGTAATGAACTGAGGATAGAATTCCAAACTCTGTCCCCAAAACATATTTGCTAATGCTACAGAGTAACAGAGCTGAAACTTTCTTTTCTATTGCACCTCACCAATTAGGTACTTGGGATGCAACAGTTCATTTTACAGCAATGTTTTCATTATACTTTAATGATTTGAAATCAGAATTTCCTTTTTCTAAAACTAGACCCAAGTACAGAGAAAGTTGTTCATTTTGATCACTTTCAACAAAGAGTCCTTTAGATAACAATAACCAGTTGATAACGTTAAGCAAATTAGAAACTGGAATGATTTACATCCATTGTTATGAATTTACATTCATTGATATGAATTCATTATGTTATTAAATTCACAGTTATAAAAAGATATTCATATGAAATTTATTGACTGTAAGATTAATTTTCATTCATTTCAGATAAAGTGCTTGAGACTGACTGATTTTGATAACAATAACCGTTTGATAAGATTATCTGTGATTATATTAAACAGTTTCCATTGTATTATGATTATTAATCCTGAGCTACACGTTTTTACAACATCTCTAGTAAAAAATCTTAGCTTGAATGGTATAACAACCACACAACCATCTCCATAAATGAGACTAATGTTAGATTTATGGAGGAGGAGGAGGAGGAGGAGGAGAGAATAAAAAATAACAAAATGAAATTTTCATGAAGTTTGAGACCATAACTTTATAAACTCATCAATCAGCAATCAGCCATAAAATCTCTCCCAAAGGATTCATCCCTTGTGTTAATGTTTTTGTGTTTAGTGTCATCTTTCTCATACGTCAAAATTCAGTAAATATTATTTTCATTCGTGCACAGCCAAGGGAGAATCAACGACTATTTTTATTGCCCTTTTGAGAAATCATGATAATTTGAATTGTAGAGTTTTTATCCAAAACAAACTTTCAGGGAGTAAATATGACACTACAAGATCTTCTTTTCATACTAATTCAATAACCAAAAAAGAAGCACACAATGTCCAGTTCTTGTTGAATGGAGATAAAGCTATAATCCCTCACCACCTTCTATTGACTCTTTGTCTTAGCCACCCCCTTCCTTATTGAACCCTTGTAGAATTCAAAGCAAACAATGCAGTGACAATCTTTTATGAGATTCATCAAGCCTGAAAGTCAGATCATAGTTTGATCTCATGGATGCTTTTAAAAGCCCATTTCTTTCAATGTCACTTCCTTTAAAAGTATCTTCATGTAACAGCCCCTCCTTTCAAAAGCTCTTTCCTATAAAATTTTGTTTCTATGTGTCAGTCAGTAAGTAAATTATAGGAGCTAAGTACACTATAAGTAAAGAGTTAAATTGGCAAATTTTATTTCAGTAGGTCATCCTGTCAGTGACAGTCATAGGTACTTGAGATGATAGCGCATCTTGCTTTTCTTGGAATAGATACAATTGGTGTCACAACTAAACATGATTCTTACAGATGATGAATATACCCAAATGGTATGCTATTAACTTTTAAATCTATAATAGAAATTTTAAATCTTAAATCAAAGAAAATAACTTCTGATCAGAGTTACTTCCCTCAAACTTTTAGGTAACTTAAAAAAATTTTCCATTCAATTCACAAAAGATTTCCATTCAAAAAAATTCTAATCATTGAAGTGTTCCACTTTGTTTAGAAGCAGTTTCAAGTGGTTCATGAATTTAAGAGATAAGTAAAGTGAGATTGGGACATAATAGATTTGTATTCACACAAAGATATATTTCAAGTGTTTTTTTTCTTGAAGATTCACCATAGTTGATGTTTCTCTATTCAGTGAATTACTTGATGCTGCTGAAATGAATAGATTGATAGAAATAAAAAACACAGAAGTCACTTTCCCATTATTTATAATCATTCACCAGGGGACCGATCCGCAGGGATTGAAAACTAGATATTTACAATTCAAACATGAATGAAAAAAAGATTAGAAGACAGTGATTCTACAGAAGTTTTTTTAGATCAAATAGATGAATGGCCATTTTGAATTTCTATGGATATTCATTGTTCAGTATTCCCTTGATCAGCTATGATCAACAACCTGTACTCAAATCTCAAATGAAACTGTGCTTTATGCATGAACTAGCAGTGGCACCTTGAGTTGACAAGGAGAAAAAACAACTTCTAATATTATAACACAGGACAGTAAATGATATTCTATAAAATCAAATAAGAGTGGACTGCTATGGGAATGTAGGTGATAAGTCAACTATAAGTCACTTATAAGTGGCTAATACACTCCCTTTCATTTCTAAAAGGGCTTAACAAATGAATTTGATATTGAGATCCATGGAAATTTATTGTTTTTTTATTTCACAGAAAAATATTTCCAAATCGTATTGTTTCCTCCACCCACTAACACATTCCTTGTGGTGAGGTTGGGGACCACAACCTTAGTTGATAGACTTTTGTATAAATTTACTTAGGTTTAAGTATAAGTGATATTTGCCCTATGAATGCTATTGGTTTACTAATTAAATTTGATGCTGGGTAAATTGTTCCTTTGATCTTTTACATTTTTCTACATAGCATTGAAAACATCAAAGTATTTTACCAATAATCAATCACATTTCTTCTGAGAAACTTTTCTTAAGGTAATTAACAGTTGACAGCCAGAATTTCTAATTATGATTCCAAAACTCATACAAACAGGTCTGGTTAGTCATTCAGTAGGAACTGTGATCAACATCTTTTGGCAGCAGAACACATTGGGAGTGATCAATGAATAAAGCCTTTTGTTAGGCAGTGACCACTGAAAATAGTCTGAATTTTCAATAAACATACAAATGGACACTATTTAATATGAAATCAAATTGCAAGCTGCCCCCCTCCTTCTAAAAACCTAGTTGGAAGAGATTGTAAAAAAAACAGAAGTTTTTTTTTCTTGACATAAGAAGTAAATGTTCAACTTTCCAGCCCACTAGCTCCATTTGTGCAGCATGTACACTGCGATACATCCATATATAAGTAGCCAGCCAGCCAGCCAGACCAGTTTAAAAACTGAAGAAACCTATGTAGACAAATTTGATGACAGTTTTGAAAGATGGTATTTCCTCCTTTATAATGCAGGTGTTGGAGCCCTAGAGATCCAACTGCATTATAACTAAACTACGATATGAACAGGGTGAGTATGAAAAATATTAGAGAGTATACCAGATTTCAGTATTTAAAAACAAAAGGTTTACATCAATGACTTCTGTAAACTAAATTGTTCCTGAAAAAATTGAAGAGATACAAATTTAAAATAAACAAAACACATTTTTAACAGATGTTTCTGATGATTTAAACTCTTTTGAAAGAACTGAACCTACACTAGTTTCAGCCATCCGATGGTCATGGCTAATTGGTACCAATAACCAAACTTCAACGGAAAACTGGCGACCTTAAAACTTAGTATGACAAAGCTACAAGTAGAAAAACAGAGTTCAAAGGAATTGCTGACAGAAACATCCCTAGCTACAATGCTCCACTATTTTTATTATTTGTAGTTTCTGGACTCAGTGGGCAAAAATGTTGGAGTCCACAATCCATCCACTTTATATCGCAAAACTGTGCTTTGATGAACCCCTTTACAAGAGACACCTGTAAGAGGTTTTTCAATTTATCAACATCGCATGGGGTATTCTCATTTGTGCAATGTTTCTTTTCCTTAAAAAAAATCAACACCATGAATTTTGAATTTTTGCTGCCTCTAAAAACAAAGGTACAATAGATGTAAATCCATTTTGGTTGCAAGTCAGAATCCGCATTATTTATTTTTGCAACTATTTATCTTCATTTCAACTGTTGTTGTTTTTAATTGCAACTGAACTCAGACTGGATACTCTTCAGCAGTGAATAAATAAATTAACAATGTGGATCTAAATAAAGAATAAGTTCAGGGTGAAAATCAAACTCATGACCCACTATACTGAAGGGTGGCTTGCTTAATACACAACTGTTCTTACCACTGAACCACTGGAACTTGAGGGCAATCAGACCCTCAAACTCACTCCCTATTCGATTAAAAACTGTCCACCAAAACTGATGCCAAAAACTTGTCAACATAGGTTTCTTCAGTTCTCAAGTTGGTCTGGCTAGCTATGTATCGTGCTCACAGGACATACCAATGAAGCTAGAGGCCTGAAAATTTAAACATTTACTCCTTACTATGTCTAGAAAAAAAAGGTCATTTTGTTTTTTACTACCCACAACCATTAGGTTTTTACTGGGGATTCAATCAACAATCTAAGTTTGTGCTAAACTGGTTATTTGCTTAGTGTCCAGCAGCATTCAAGCTTGTTTTGGGAAAATTTAGACCTTTTTAGTGATCAATGTCCAACAAAACGTGAGAGAAGTAACTTATTCTGTGATCACCCCCTTTTCCAATTTTTTGATTGATCACTCAGAACATGGCATACTGCCAAAAGACAATAGTCAAGTGACGGTTTCTACTGAGCAGTTCCCTTAAATTTTTGTAGAATCATTTATCAGTGATTCAAGTTCTCCAGACACAGAAAACAGTTTAATATGATTCCGATAAAAACTAGGAGAGGGATTAAGACTTGACAAATTGACAAACAGAACTAATCTATTTACAAACGAGAATAAAAAAAATTGATTGCAGGAATCTTGATTGGTCGATATTGGAAGAAAATCAATTCCACTCTTGTTTGCTTTTTGCTCTGCAACGACAAAAGTAAGACCCGAGTGACAGCTCAATGGTTAAAGTGATGGGCTTGAGGTCAAAGGATTTGAAAAAGCGATACCAAAGTGACAGCTCAATGGTTGAAGTAATGGACTTGGGGTCAAAGGATTTGCTAAAGAGTGATGAACACAAGCTATTCCCACATTATCATAGAAGGTTCATCTCTATGAATGGAAGCACTATTCATTTCTGATTAATGCAAAAGTTGAGTAACAAATCTTTATTTATATATGTTTTCTTTCTTTCTAAGATTTGGGGGTACCCCTCATAGTATTTAGTTCCGAATTGTATTCATAAAGTGGCCGCCAAACCCCATGCCCATTGATGTTCATCAAATTAGACAAAAGTAAAATGTAATTTTTAACTAGACTGCCCATAGCATCCCCACTTCCTCCTCCCAAAAGTGGACAAGTTAAAGTTGGGGTCGAGATAACACACACTGGTATCTGCTCATAAAACGAGGAATACTTAGATTCCAGTTGGTTGGAATTAACCAGCTTCCATACTCAACAGAATAAATTTGTTTTTTCGCAAACCATAACTGTTACGAATGTTTGATTCCTATTAAGCTACTTTCCTTCTAATTGTCATCTTACAAATCAACTAATCTCATACATCAACTAAAATCTCAGGACTCTTTCTAAGTTAAAACTTAAATGAAGTGAGGGATAGGTATGAACAAACCAATATCACCCAACTAAGTACTCACAGATCAGACATCAAGGGCTACAGGTCTATCCTTTTATAAGTACCTTCAAACATTACACTGACCACTCTCATGTAAATGAATATCAGACGACATAGACCACAACACAGGGGAAGCAGGGATGTCGAAATATGCCCCAAAATACTACCAGCAAGCATAAGAAGGTCAGATCAGGGATCAATCCCCACCACTGAAACCATTTAACCCAGTGCAACCCACCACATGATACTTGAAATGGTGATTGGCATTGTCAAGTAGTACCCACTACCCAGACCCCCTATCAACATGTCATGGGCCAGCATGGCAGGTTATGGCTTCACACTTCCCATTGTTCACAAGATCAAAAATATACTGGCTGTTCCTGGTTCATCAGTACCAAAAAGCCCAGCCACATCACTTCTTTGGATGGGGATGATGTGTCTCAAGTGCAACTACCCAAACCCAACCTTAAGAAAATCACCAAGATAACAACACGATACATTAGCACCTACAATGTCTGGCCATTCTCCAGAGACATGCATCTAAATGATCTGGAAAATGAAATCAAAAACATTGTGACAATACGGAATAAGAGCCAGGGGTCCTTGAAATAACCCAGACCTGGATAGAGAACAGATAAAATCTAAACAGTAAAGCAAATAATATTGAATCCAGGACGAAAGTGCTAAAAAGGTCAGGCTGGCTAGGCCTGGACAGAATACAGATGTATGATTAATCACATTCCTAAGAGAGACTTATGAATCCTCAAGTTTGGAGAAATTCTTCAATGGGGATTGATCATTTCAGTTTCCAAGACCAAAGGTTCTTAACGTAACCCAAATGTTGGCTTAGTTAGTGACAATAATAATGATGACGGTATTCTGATAACCAGATATCAAGTAAAATTGATTGCTGGAGGGAAATGGCCCTATCTGGAAAGAAATGACCCTGTCTGGAGGGAAATGGCCCCATGCATATTTCTAAGGGAGATTTATGGATTCCAAAATTTGGAAGGAAAAATCAATCATGAAACCTTCAGCCATAAGCCCCACACCCAGAGGGAGCCAATAATCATATAAGCAAGCTATTTTGGGAGAGCCAGGAGGAGTCACCAGGACACTGTAGCGAGATCCACTGTCCTTTGCAGCCACAAAGAGTCCTAACTTATAGTTTTGACTCTAGAACTCTGTTGAAGCTATATAAATAGATATACCAAGAGACACCAAGTAAATAACCCGAAAGATACACTGATAGTCATTCCATATAGTCCTTACTGGCATCAGCATATACTTTGTCTAGTCACCCTGTACATATACTGACATAAACTTTTTGTATATTTTATACCAAGTGTCAATTCTTCATTTTCAACTTGTGACAGCTCTGGTGGTTTTTATTCCAACACGGCAGAATCTTTAGGTGACAGCTGCAATCCCTCGGATCTGAACACAGTGTGGGGGAGGTGGGAGTGACTAAAAGCAGAGGCCACAGCAACCGGTCAACTACAGCCTGACCAGCATTACACTTCACCAACTGGCGTAAGGTAGCAGAGACCAGTCTGGGGGTGGCATCACAACATAAAATGGGATATTATTGGTTTTAGCAAAATGAGGAGACTCTAAGGGGAACTGATTGAATTAAATAAAAAATATCTTCTTTAAAATTTCTTCAAAGAAAAAAGAAAACAAAGCACAGATAGCTTTCTTATTTATAAAAAACTCAAGGAGAATGTTGTAGGATTCAAAGCCATCTCAGACCATATAGCCAGTGTCACTGTACAACTCTCAGAGAGGTACAAACTGAGCATCATACAAGTTTACTTTTATAACATCATTATAGGAGACTTCAACACCCAAATAGGACAAGGTAATGAAAAATGCATCGTCAAATACGTATACAAAATACTGAACAAGAGCGGTGAAGCTCTTGTAAATTTTGAAATAGCAAATGGTTTAAAAATCATGAACATCCTCACTCAAAATGAGAACTACACAAACAAGCTGGCTTCAGAAGAAGCTACTCAACCATCAACCATCTCCATTCAGTAAACCAACTAAAAGTGAGAGTAACAGAATATAGAATGCTTCTTATTGTAGCATTTGTTGACTTTAAAAAGGCCTGCCACCCAGTGCAAATCCCCAAAGTCATTGACACAATAGTATAAGGTGAAAACCCTGTATATGTCAGAGTATTACAACATATCTACAAACACAGCACTTCCTTCATCATAAAGACTCTGAGTCCTTTCAACTAGAAAAAGGAGAGAGACTAAGTGATACCAGCTCACCCAAACTCTTCACAGCTTACCTTGAGATAATCATGCAAAACCTAGACAGGAAATACAAAGGAATCAGAATAGATGGCAAATATCTAAGTAACTGCAGATTTGCTGACAAATCCACATTGCTAAAAACTTTCATGATTTCCAAATAATGTTAAACAAACTAAATGAAGAAAGCAAGAAAGTTAGCCATCACATGAACTTAAGCAAAATGAATGTTCAAGTACAACAAACAAGTTAAGATGAAGACACAATGATCAAAATCAAAAATGCAAAGCTGAAGAAAGTAGATCACAATATTTACCTACAATAACGAATCTCCATGAAATTTTCAAAAGAAAAAGAAATCAAGCAAAGAATCATATTTGGTTGACAAGTTTTGGGAGAGCAAGCTAGACTTTCAAGAACAAGAAAATCCCACCAGTTCTAAAAAAGGGTATACTACTACTGCATCCTCATGATAGTCACCTATGGAGCCAAAACATGGAAGCTAGCCATAAGACTGACCCTCAAAATGAGAACCATGCACATGAGAGAATCATGCAAAATTTCACATCGAGAGATAATAAGACAACACAATATATTAAGGAAAATGAGTCTGAGATATCAAAGGAATGATTATAAAACTCAAAAGGCAATGGGCTGGACATGTTGCAAGAATGGCAAACAACCACTGGACATCACAACTCACAATATGGATCCCCAGAGATCATATGCAAAACTGAGCCTGATAGAAAGTACAACAGTGTGACAAACAAGACAAATTCAGAAAGCACTGGCTTCGTGATGTCCATGATAGAGAGGTCTGATGAATCTTTTGGGGGGTCTATGACCAACGACTTTTTAGGTTGATGATGATGATGAAAAATATCTAAAGAAAATTAGGGTGACAAAAATTATCAAAATTTGTCTAGCTGAAATAAATTTAGAAAACAAGTCTTGGAATTAGAATTTCAAAAATAACGTATTCTTATTGGACATGTTTGTCATGAAAATTACCTTTTGAAGAATGGAAAAAGGGGAGGTATAAAGAATGAATACTTGCATAGATTTGGATGTCCAAGGGGCGATATTAGGTATAAATACTTGCATATACCCAACAACATTTTAGAGCAAGAACAATTCTAGTTGTACTTCTTACACCCAGCATCACCAATTTTGAGAGAAGAGTGGCAACCATCATGGTTACAATTTTAGCAATTTTTTGTACTAAATGTTGAGTTTTTACGGTTGTTACAAAACAGAAAACTGTTTCTCCATTTGCAAGTGAGGATTTTAGCAATATAAATAAATATATATAATACAGTAATGCCACCATTTTGGTGGATTTGCTTGGGTTTTTTTTTTTAAATAAGGGAGGCTACTCTTATGGACATTTGAGGAAAAATTCAAGATATTTAGTTCAAGTTTTTTCTCCTTTTTCTAGAAAAAATCCTTATTTAAAAAAAAGCAAAACGAATTTCTATAAAAAATCATGTAGAACGGGGGAGGGGATCATTCAGATTCTGTTTTTTTTAATCTACCAGCAAAACATCAAAAATTGACCAACTTTGAGAAAATTGCAGTTGAAAGTGGAATTGAAAAATCATTTACAAAATCACACTGGTGCAACAGGAAAAAGTGTCCATAGCTAAAAAAAATTCCACAAAAGACCAACATGACTTAATTGTTTTTCATTTCAGAATCATAGTATTTAAAGTTATTTCTATTAAACAATAGGTCATTGAATCAACTTTTTACGATGATTTATTTATTTATAGTCAACAAAAAACAGAAGCACTTGAATATCATAACGCTTAATATAAAATGTTATTTTTATTAAGTGTTACAATGTCAGTGAAAACCATTTAGATGCCTAAATTCTTGTTGTGTTAATTTCTTATTTATTTTTTCCTTCTATTTTTCCCAATCCAATGATTGTAACTGCAAAGTATGTGACTTAGGGGATGGGGGTCAAAAGTTATTCATTGAAGTCCAATTTTGAAAAAGGTGTGCACCCTAACCCAACCGTGAAATTCTAGGGATTAGTATATATATATATATTGTATGTAAACATATTTTTATGCAAAAGCATTTTAGGTTCAGGAATGAAACATAAAAAGATATGGTCTGTGTACGCAGGGATTTTTTGAAGGCTGTATGTGTGTGTGTCTAGCAAAAAAAATATGTAAAAAAAACAAACAAACAAATTCTCATGATTTTTCTTCATAAAATAAAATATTTGCTCTAAAATGAAATGTTGGATGGAAAAATTGATGTAGTTGATAAGTTTTCCAATTGACCCTCTTTTCATAGTCTTATAGATTGATCACCATTTCATAAATGAATGAGCTGGAATTGAAAACAAGTGACAAGCACCCAATTGTGACATCACCCACTTCACCCTGTGCTATTTTACCCTTAGTTGGAGTTTAAATTCAGCTCACCAAGTCCATTCTCCAAGTCTTTATCTTTTCTGTTTGGAAATGATAAATACTTATCTAACCTCTCCATCTAGTTTGAACATTCAAAAAGACAATCTTCTGAATGATTAGAACTCGTGTAAAAATAAAAATGTCTGAACAGACATCGAGACAATTATTATCACATAAAGCCATCGACTAGCAATCACTGAGAAAAAAGATAAAAACGATTGTGCTCAATATATAGATAGGTGTGGGTGTATGGAAATCAGCCAACACACTTCCCTACAGGCAACAACAAATGATGTTTCTCAACACGTAATATTGGTTTTCTTCTTGTTCAAACATTCCTCTAAATTTCAGTTTGAGCTAAAAGCTAAATGGCCAGGTGAAATCATTTTTTTTCAACAGTAGCAACATGAAAAGAGTAGAGATACTTGTATCCTGCCTTTCTCTATTTAAAGTGACATCTTGGATCATAATGGCTCCTCTCGGATGGATAGATGCCAGAAAGAATATTTCATTTATAACAGTGGTTCATAAAATTTTTTGTTTCACTTTGACAGCTAAAAAATGTCATGCCCTTCCTTATTAAAATAAGACAAACCTACGGCTGCAGGTTCAAACTCCACTCCTACTATTCAGACAAGATGATTATGGCAACTTTTTATTGAACGTATAGTGAATAAAAAAAATTACAAAAATATTATATCATAAATACATTTTTAATTGGAATGAAATAAGTCCTTGCATATCTGCAAAATAAATTTTGTAGATCCATAAGACTTGTCAGGTGAGCTCAGACGATAAAATACCAGCCTAACCATCAGTTAGACATGATTTCAAATCATGGAAGGAAAATGTTAATTTTATTGACGTATTTGTTAATTAGAATGAAATGAGCCTATGCATATTTGTAACATAATTTTCATTGAGATTTTAATTTATCTCAGTCAGTAAGAGACACAACTACCAGTCAATTAGTTGTGATTTACAATCATATTCAGGGAAAAAAACTAAGTCAACATCTGACTTGGATTGGAGTTTGACAATAGATTTGATGTTGAAAAGGTACAATGATATAATCTTAAATTTAAAAAATTACCAAAATTTAGAGTTTTTAATCAAGGAAAAGATATCTGTAAAAAATCAAATCTTTTTTAAAAAAAACACTCATAGGGCTATTACTAAATTTTTATCTAATACTTGTTACTTATAGAGTAGTTTCCCTTATCTATTTATTTACATATAATTAACGTAATATAAATTTTTTAAATAGGATGTCATTTGACATTGAGCTTGATAGTGGTGGCTTCAATTATCCTCTAAACTAATATAACTAAATGTATTGCGTGTGTGTAAGGATGGGTAGGTGAATTACTCTAGTACATATAAAATACACCAGTACATGGGAAACCAAATGGTATAAAATGCATCAAACAGGAAGAGGGAATGAAAATAGTCATCTAAAGTTTGAAACTTGTTACATTCCACTCATCTCTAAAGTTAGGAGATGAGAACTGTAGAAGGTACAACTGGAAAATGATCACTAGTAAAATCCTGGAAAGATTCTTTTGTAAAATTAATGCACCCAATCATAAGCATCAATTTGTTTTACAATAATGATGCTGCAATGGTTGACATAAGATTTTGTTGTTTTACTCTTGTAGGCAACATTCTAATGAGAAGAAGAAAAATGTATGACATGATTTCCATAAGCATCAATCAAGTAGCATGGAAAATTCATCTCTAATTATTGATTTTGCTCCTCCTTACTTTACTTCATATATATATATATATATATATATATATATATATATATACATATATATATACATACATATATATATATGTATATATATATATATATAAGTATATTGTATATTACATCAATGACATCTGGGGTTGAAAAAAGCATGTGTTCAACACATTGCAGATAGAAACAAAGGATATTGAAAAAAGAAAGTCTCGGGAGAAATGGAGAGAAAGGGAAAATATTAAGAGGAGATAAAAAGATTCAGAAACTAAAAAGCACCCAGAGAGCGCATACCTCTGAGAACGCCATACACTACTTGAATCATAAACAAATTCCTGGATCCACCTCAAAATTTTATCAAAAAACTTTGAATACAAAAGTAAAAATTCTAGAGCCTTTTCAAGGCCAAACAGAGTATGGTGAAAATGCGTACTAATAATATGATTCAATAACAAATTTTAAAAACTCCATGTTTACCAAAAAGTTGATTGAAAATCTGAAAAAGGGGAAAAAGAGAACAAGGAAAATTAGAGAAAAAAATAAGAGTAAATTATTATATTATCACTACCGAGCCTTGACCATTGAAGGTCACAGTAATGTGATCAGAAAGGACATGTCATTTTTATACATCGTTAAATGAAAGCAAAACACATAATCTAAATTCATGTGACTCCATCTCAGAAGGTCATAAGTAGTATGATCAAAAAGGACACATCATGTTTATGCTTGGTCAAATGAAAGCAAAGCACGTAATCTGTACTCCTGTTGCTTGACTATAGGAGGTCATTATACAATACAGAAGGTTATTATACATGGTCAAATGAAAGCACAGCACGTAATCTGTACTTCTGTTGCTTGACTACAGGAGGTCATTATACAATATAGAAGGTTATTATACATGGTCAAATGAAAGCAAAGCACATAATCTGTACACATGTGGCTTGACCACAGAAGTTCATAGTACTATGATTAAAAGAGACATGTCATTTTTACATATGGTCAAATGAAAGCAAAGCACATAATCTAGAAACATGATTTATGTACATGAATGATTACGTGGATTTAACCATGAACATGTATAACAAGTAACCAGCTTACCACACTGGCAAGAAATGGAGAAGCAAATAAGTCAGCTAATCAAAAAGATGGGATGTTGAAACATTCCTCTGTTCCTATGGAGGTGTTCAGAGAAAATCTGTTCCTTGTTTGACAGAAGAAGAAAATTCATCCCTTGTTTAACCTCTCCTTCTCTCACAAACAAACATCACCATGTTTATTCACAACCTGATGTCAACATCAGAGATGGGACGAAGAAATTGGATTGTCTGAACATAAGTTGAAATGTTAATGACTCTTCTCAAAATCAAAGACAAAACTACATTCCTTTTCTCACTTATTTTTATTCCTATGATTTGAAATTCAAGTATCAAAGAGAAACTGAAGACATTTTATTTGATAATAAAGCAATTCTAATTATGTATAAGACAGTTTTTTGACACATGAGGAATGATTGAAAGACAATGCAATTGTTGGAGAAGGCTTCCAGAGACAATGGCACACTAAGAAGATACATAAATACCAGTAGCTTGAGAATTAGCTTCAACATTTAGTGAGTTTTGATAAAAAAAGAAAATTTGCAATAGATAAACATGCATTATCAATTAATTGGTGAAAAAAAACCCCTGAAGGCTAAAATGTTATTAGTGCTATCCACATATATATAAATATATCCTAGTTATTGTATTATGTCATTAGAAATGCAGTAGAAAAACTATGATTCATAACACTTTTTTTGGACCTCCTCCATTAGTGGCCAGGAGGGGGCATTTTTAAATTACCCTCTCATTAGGCAATGCTTCTGATAAATAAATTGATAAAGAATTGCTGATGAAGTATTACAATGCAAAAGTCAGATAAATAAGTAAAGATTTAGAATTCTAAAATTGAATGTAAATTACCAAATCAAGGACAAAACATTCAAGTTGCTTGCTCAGTTTATGAGAGAAATTTAATTTAAACTTTTATTTGATACAAAATTAATTTCTATTGTTTGATGGATTGAAGTTATTGCTAATCAGAATTTACCAGTATAAGTGTACTGAAATAAACCTTTTGAAAAGTATTGGATACTTATTGCACTCACTGTGTATGTTTCTATTTATATAACAGGGAAATATTCTGCAGAGTAATCATAATTTATGTCTATTCTGAAAAAACTTCATATTAGACATCAGATAAAATTTCATCTTTATTATTTTTCATTTCCAAATCAGAGAAAAAAAACTATGAATTATATAATACCAAATCAAATCGAAAATATACTGATGTTGATTTGGCATTAAACCAAAAAATCAATTTTTGCATTACTTGACCGAAATTATATCAAAAACCATCAACCAAAACTATCTGCATAGGTTTCTTTAGTTTTCAAGTGATTCTGCTGGCTAACTATCTCGCTAGCTATGAGTCAGATGTACAGGCTACAACAATGGAGCTAGTGGGCTGAAAATTTAGATGCTCATTATGTCTTGAAAATTCTCCCTCAAAATCATTTTTTGGGAATGGATTCAGTTTACAATGTAAGTTTATGCTAAATTTGTACCATAGTTTTTTCCAGCTGCATTTACACTTATTTCTAAAAAAAATTCAGACTTTTAAGTGATCACAGCCAAACAAGAGGCAAAAGAAGTAAATTATCCATTGATCCCCCTCATTTTGAATTTTTTGATTGATCATACCCAACATGGCATGCTACCAAAAGACATTGGTCATGTGACGGTTTCTAAAGAGTGCCTAACCAGACCTGCTTTATGAAATACAAAAAACAAAATCAAATGGAAAATACTCATGCTGATTTTGCAATAAACCAAAAAGAATTTGAATTACTTAACTGAGATTATATTTCTTTTACTGCTTACTAAATTCAGAATATTTATAGACTAACTAAATACTCAAGTACCAACAGTGATAGATTTGCTGTTTTTTATACTAATTTGAGTAAATATCTGTATATATTGAAAGAATAAATCTATAGGTATTTCCTCTTCAAAATTTTGCTAATTGGGAAAACATTATTATTATTATTATTATTGTTAGTATTATTGTCAATAATCAAAGAGAAGTAGTGAAATGTGCAAGCAGACCCCCAAATTCAACCAAAGAGACAAGGGCGCATAATTGCCTTCAGTAAAGATAATAACTGATATACGTAGATTCAGTAAACAATTCAACAGATTCGACAGACAATGAAACACTGAAGAAAGTATTAGAATTCTTTGGGCAAATTGTTACTGGTTCCCACAACACTTCATGATAAATGATGGAAATAAATTATCACAGTGATTTCATAGTTTTCAAACAATAATACCAACAAAAATGTTTTGTTAATGTTTTCTGCTAAGTTATTGATAAACTTTTGTAATCTGAAGCCATGAATTATTGGAGAAGCCAAATTTTTCTTCATGGATCAAAAACAGGGATTAAACCACAGCCATATGTCATCATTTTTAGAAGTGAGAAGTTCATAAAGATCCTTTTCTAAGCCATCTGTCACATAGATAGATCAATGAAAGATTCTATTGACTGACTTTCATAAATTATCAACACTAGAAAAAATGATGGAAATTAGGACTTAACAATTTGCATCAACACTGATATGAACTGCATTATTTTTGCATAAAATAAAATTCAATCATACATATAGGATTGAGCAATCTCTTTTGGAAGTGGACCTCATCGGCAATGTCTTTTGAACTTGCAGACCAAAACAAAATCTAAGAAAAATCATAGATATATACAGAACTAATATGACACTAAATTTTTTAATCATTTATTTCAAACGATATTAAATGATATTTTCCATTATGAATAAACATAGCGGTAGTATTAAATCATAATAAAAATCAACTAAAACAATATAATATTAATTAATTGATTAATATCTCTGAAAGAGAAGAATCCACTTGTGACTAGGTGTGCCTGGAGATGCACACTCACACAGATGAGCGAAGAGATAAGGATCTGTAGCCCACTTGGCTGGTTGGTCAGTCAAGCCATTTGTGGAGCAATGGTGATGATATATGAGGCTGGATCCATAAGTCCAAGGCTTGATACATAGTTATTAGCTGAATTTTGATCTGAAATTTTCAATGTATAATTTTTGGTCCATGCTAAATAATTAATGGCTAACAAGCTTACACACAACACAATGCATTTAGATGGAAAAAAATGAGTATGCCCGAAAATAGCAAAAATACATTGATTGTTGATGGGTTAGAATGTTCGGAAAACATTTACATTGGATACAACAAGTAAGCAAATTACACAATTTGAAATTAGATTCTTCAAAAGGAGTTGGAATGTCACCAATACCATATAAATATTTACTTTTTCTATAATCAGTAAAACGTTGCTTCTTGGATAATGTTACAGATAGTAAAACAAATACCGAAAAGATTTACAATCAAATCGTGTTTATTACACTAATTCTCATACCATCACCAAAGTTGAGGAACATCATATCAAGATAGGTAACCAGGGTGGGGGGAGTATTCCCTGTAGTCATGCTGGTCCCCAATCATATTGAACACTTCTTCTCTTAAATAGGATTTAGCCTGGTGGAGAGGGGGGGGTGGAGCTTTGGTACAACACTTTCTCCACACTAATTGCCCAGTAACTGTTTAAAAGTCCTGAACACAGACTGACTGCAAAGAAGAAAAGAGAAATACATCTCCAACATAGCAAAATAAGAATATTTGATGTGACCATATTTCATTTTCAAAATGGATGCCAAAACTGATTTCAACTATAATGTAATCATTCCTACATCCTTATTAAATCTTGTGTCAAATTTGTTTCTTGAAATAAGTAGTTTTGAAAAGATTAGATTACTTGGGGAAAAAGGTAATGATCATGTTACATAAATGTATTATAATAATTATAATACATTCATACACATCAATTTTTTAATACATAATGAATAAATGCATTATAATAACAATCCAATCCAAGGAGCTACACACAGACACACACAGACACACAGACACACACACAGACACACACAGACACACAGACACACACACATATATATATATATATATATAAATATAAAATCCAGGAAGCCTGGTATTGATAACATTCTTCTGAAACATTTGCAACAGCAGTAGAAAAAATACAATTGCAGAAAGACATTCATGGAGTTCTTGACTACAACTTGTATTGCTGAAGAGTAATATGAATAAGAATAAAAGAGCAAAGCAAATTGAAGGAAGAGAAATCAAATAATGATCTGAGCAATAACTATTATGGCATGCCAGTGACAAGAGTAAGATAGACAAACTGCAAAATGGTTACTACCATGGAAACTTTATTTACAAAGTCTTCTATTAGAAAGACCAATACCTTTATCAGTGCAATGTTATCCAAGTCTGCTACCTTCATCATTTCTATGGAGACACTTTATTGCAATGATTGCATGCATTTCTATTCTTGTCATAACTACATTGTGAGAATAATTGTCTGCAGTGTCTTGAAGCAAAGAGATATAGGACATTCATTGCTATTCTTTGCCAACAGAAACTGAAGATTTCATTGAGCTATCCAGACTGAGCTGTCCTCATGGCAGTAAACATACCATCTTTTCTAATTCTGGAACAAACTTGTTTTTGTTACTAATACTAATGTACAATTGGCCATAGATAAGATCAAAAGAGAATAGTTCTGAGCTGAGAACTGTGTTAACCTACTGTATTTACTTGTATATAATGCAAGAAATTTAATGAGGAAAATCAGGGTAAAAATCATACTCAAGTGTGAAGAAACATTTTTAAATGACACCAACAAACATATAGAATTTGGATCTTTACTATGTATAGTTCAGGTAAATTCAGACAAGATTTTGGCTCTAACTTTAAATTAACTTGAAATAATTTCAATTTTAGAATGAAATTTAGCAAGACTATTTGAAATGTGTGAATAGAGTTAAAACAAAGGCACAACTACAATGTCCAGTTTAAGTTAAGAACGTTTGTTGCATATCCCACCAGAAATGGAAATAAATGCAACAACAAATAAGCCAACAAATAAAGTGACTTGAGCTTTTTTATAAAATGATATGTTTTTAAATTTGCAATGATATTATGTGGGTCTTTTAAAAGATATGAATGATTATAGCTGTAAAGTAATTTTTCAATTATTTATTCTATCAGATGGATTATTGTAAATCATTGAATAACTACAGCCATCAAAGATAGTGAAGGGTTATATCCTATTTTATACACATGTGTGTTTATATGTTTGTTTGTTACAGAACTCATGGCAATACTGTTTTGTCTACAGAATTGAAAATTGCCACTGAACCCCTTCTAAAAATATTTTTTCAAATTTTTGGATGAAAAGCTTTTTGACTTGGGGGGGGGGGGTTATTCTGATGGGGTTTATTGATAACAGCTTTTTTTTTTATATGTTTTTTTCAAAACTATATTTTAGATGTTATTCAGAGTAAAACCTTTGTAAAGTCATGAATAGAATTTATTCTTCGATGGAATCTTTTAAATGACTACCATTTTTGACCATATTATTGTTCAATTATTGACTGTGATGGCAAGTTTTTATTGATTTTTATATTTCTAAAAGACTGATAATGATGATTTACTATCATCTTACTTTTTCAGTGGCTTTTCACCCAGGCTTGCTCCCTTCAACAGTGAATAAACAATGTGAATCAGAAATAAAGAACATGCTTCCACTGAAACGAATTCACATTTCTCGACCTTTGTTGAGGCCAGGTTAATACCCTGTTGCTTTTACCAATTGTGTTATGAAAGCAAGTGGCTGATATAGGTCAAAATCAAACTTTTAAACCTCAAACATTACATATATATGGTAAAAAAGTATTTGCATCGTCTCCCATTATCCCATCTCGGCGCACCATGACATGCAAGGATGGCGTCACTCATGCACACACTGCACTTTACCTTAAAATTTCATTGTACAAGCCTGAGGGCTCTTCTATGCAACTCTTCCATATAGGCCTAGCTGGTGACTAGAAGCCATACAACGGACGTGGAAAAGTCTCTTTAATCTTCATTTGAAAAGCTAGGCCATGATTTGCTTTTTAAATATACAAGCAAACATTAGTTGTCCTCTAATAAAATCAAAAATAAAATTTGAACTAGAAAACCTAATTTAATTTTTTAAGAAAAGAAAAACATTTCAGCAGCTTTTATTCAATTAAATACTTTCATTATTCTGTAAATGTCTAAAATTCCATCTTGTTTTGCATTTTTTGCAGCTGTTCCTTCACTTAACTATAATTGAATGAATCTCAGCGTGACTGTGTTTATGTGGATGCACCAAGATAATTTGACAACTGGCCATTGTATAACATTGATATTTGCTAATCAGTCAGCAGACCAGGCAGCATTCAGTTTGAAGTTGTTTGGATCAGCAGTTATCCAGAATTCTAATGCACTGCAATTACTCAACAACTGACCATTGTATGAAGTTGATATTCGCCAGATATACTAGTCAACAATCAAGGCAGTGCTGTGTTGAGTTTGAAGTTGTTTGGATCAATGATTCTTGAGAAATATATTGAAAATAAATAGAAAACTACAGATTATAGATCTGTTGTCTAAAATCAAAATATCTAAATAACCAAAATAATTTGAAGCGGTAGTTTTGGACAAAAAAATATTTTACATGACAATTATGGTAGGCTGCTTGACACACCATAAACACGCATTTTTTGAATGGACACTGTTTTAGTAGTATTTAATCTTAGAATATAGATTACAGCTCCAAAGATGGCTCTACTTCAATCTTATCCTCAGAGATGAAAGAAAATGGCTGGTAGATATAATCATAACATTTTAAACTAGAAAGCTTATACCTCAGCAAACCCTAGTGCCACTAAAAATTGAATGAAAATCCAATCAATTATGCCAAATCTTAGAGAGGGCCCCTTAAGGAGCCAAGCCCCCAAATTTCTAGCTACACTTTTGGAATCAACACATAATTTTGCTGAAAAACTAACCATATATGCCTTACTGTGAGTTGAGAGATTTTTTATGTAAGTCTACACTGGTGAAGAAATCAGACTTCAGAAGCTTCACTCTTGGAATCACTTGACAGTGAAACTCTTCAATGAATACCATAAAAGATAGTGGAACTCTTCTGTGAATTTAATAATTGAAATGAAATTTGATGACTGATTTTTGTAATCTCAAAGTGTGATAAGTAATTCTGTTAAGTCATTACTTGGCACTTCAAACATTAATAGGAACACAAAACTACATTATCTGGCCATTATGTCTGAAAAAATTTGCAGAAATCCAAAAGCTGCTACATTCCTTAGCAGGAAGACTCAGCCACCACACATTAATCTTGGGAATAAATTCTACATTATATTTAGCACTAATTACGAAAAGCAGGTAAAATCATCACTAGGAAACTGGCCGTCCTCATCAACTTGTGTCTAAAACACAGTAAAATTCCAGACGATTGGAACACTGCTATCATAATACTTTTATATAAAAAAGGAAACCCGAAAGACCTCAACAACTATAGGCCTATAAGCCTACTCAACTGTGTATACAAACTTTTCACAAAGATCATCACCAACCAAATCACAAAAACACTCGATGAAAACCAGCCACGTGAACAGGCTGGCTTTAGAAGAAGCTACTCGACCATGGACCACCTGCACTCGATAAATCAGCTGAAAGAAAAAGCAGCAGAGTATAAACTACCACTTGCCGTAGCATTTATCGACTTCAAAAAGGCGTTCGACTCAGTAGAAATCCCTAAGGTCATGGAGGCCATCAGTCGGCAAGGTGTAGATCCAGTATATGTTGAAGTGTTGAAACATATATACAATCACGGCAGCTCATTTATCAGGCTACATAAAGACTCGGACCCCTTCCAGCCCCAGAAAGGAGTAAAACAAGGTGATACCAGCTCACCTAAACTCTTCACAGCTTGCCTCAAGATGATCTTCAGAAGGCTAGACTGGTAGAATAAAGGAATTAAAATAGACAGCGAGTATCTGAGCAACCTCAGATTTGCAGATGACATAGCCCTTTTCGCAGAGAGCCTACACGACCTCCAACTAATGATACATGAACTAAATGAAGAGAGCATGAAAGTCGGCCTACACATGAACTTCAGCAAGACGAAGATCATGTGCAACAACCACATTGGGGATAAAAACACTAAGATCGAAATCGAGGACACAGAACTCGAGAAAATAGACCACTACATCTACCTAGGGCAACGAATCTCCATGAGACCCTCAAAAGAAGAAGAAATCAAGCGAAGAATCACACTAGGATGGCAAGCCTTTGGCAGAGCTAGCTCAACCTTCAAAAATAATAAGATCCTATTAATCCTAAAGAGAAGGGTGTATAACCGATGCATCCTCCCAATAGTCACTTATGAAGCTGAAACATGGAACTTAACCAAGAAACAGACCCGTAAGCTGAGAACCATGCAACGTGCACATGAAAGAATAATGCTAGGCCTCACATGGAGAGACCACAAAACAGCACAGTACATCCAGGAAAAGACAAGAGTTAGAGACATCATAGAATCCATAAAAAATCTCAAATGGCGGTGGGCTGGCCATGTTGCAAGAATGGCAGACAATCGATGGACATCACAACTCACAACATGGATTCCCTGAGACCACATGTGCAACCGAGGCCGGCAAAATGTTAGATGGAGAGACGAGCTAGACAAGTTCAGGAAGCACTGGCTCCGTGACGCCCATGATAGAGAAGTGTGGCAAATCCTGGGGAAGGTCTATGTCCAACGACGGACGCTAAAAGACTGATGATGATGATGATGAATGGAGCCTTGGCATTTCTTCTTTTTTGGCAACAACCTCAGAGATTCATCAAGACTGTATATAAAGGTATAATTTATAGATAATATATATGTAGTACTTGTCACAAGTATTTGAATGAACAGAAAAATTAGTATGTATTGGTTGGTTTTAAGGGGTCAACAACAGGAAGTGAATACACAATACTAGTGTTATATATAAAGGATTTGAACAAGCACAAATCTGTGTTCCTTGCATATGACTGCATTCTTTCCCATTTATGCATTGGTCTTGTCTCAGGCAATTTTACTAATTAGTTTGGCAACTATTCCAAATCACAACATTAGCTATCCTTTTCAATCTTCTTGATTGATTCTGAACAGGATAGAAAACCAATTCATTCAACTATTTCTTTCACTTAGAAAACATTTTTCCAGAAATATAGCATTCAGAACCACAAAACATGCCTAAATGTATGCCTTATTTCAAACTCTTAAAAAATGCCATACTAACAAAATTTTCTTTTGTTCAAATACTTATGACATGTAGTGTATATGAGTAATCATGAAAAGAGAAAATTTCTTTTCTGAAGGTGACCCTCAAATCAGAGGAGATAGCCTAACTTATTTAAAATGTTACTGTAGTAAGGATAGGAAGCAGTCTGTGATTTGGGTATTTCTGATGGAGTAATGATGTTAATCTTGTACAACAATGTTATAATGTATAGGTTCTTGTTAGTCAGCTTTTAGACTTTATTGAATGTAAATTCTGAGCCTCAGAAAGGGAGTTCAAATACCAAATATACTTAGTCTTCTTATTGAGAGCTCTATGTTTATTGCTTTGTGCAAATGAGGAATTTAGTAAGTGGCAAACAGACAACAAAATATCATGTATATTTACATCATTACAAGATAGAATACAGATAAGAATGCCTGCTTCTTGCATATTCATAAGGAAAGAAGTTGCATCCCATTATATGTTTAGCAGTGATTCAATGATTAGATTGGCTGTCACATACCTTTCTGAAGAACTGGCAGTTATAATAACGTGTTTTCAGACAAGTATACTTAATGGAGTTAATTTATTGGTAACAATGTATTTCACATTGGTAAATTAAGTTCATTCATTTGCCAGTCTATATTAATGATCAACTTGAACTATACTTGACATTACTGAGAGAAACCATCATTTTCTGCTTGTGTAGAAAGTATCTTTCACATTAATGGATATGAAGCAAAAGGAACAATATGTTTGAGATAAATGAGAGGTAATATGACATTCTTCAATAATTGGATGCATTTATCAAGACTAAACAACCTTACAAAAAAATAACACATTACAAAACCTAGAAAACACTCAGAGGGTGCATGCCTCTGTCAACACTATTGTCAGAGGAAGTAATTTTGCATGAATTTAATCACTCCTTTCATGGACCATTTCCCACCTTTTCACAAATTTTCATTGAAATTCATTGAGAAATTTTGGAGATATCATGTGGTCAGTCAAGAGCATATACATAAATGTACTGAAAAAAAAAGGGAATATATCTCCAAATCAGGAAAAAATAACTGGATCCGCTCTAAAATTTGGCCAACTCATCCACAGACCATTGTCCATCATCCCACAAAATTTCACTGGAATTTATCAAGTACTTTTAGAGAAGTGAGATGGGAAGGCAGATACACCCAGATACATATACCTCCAACTTTAATAAAATAATTATAAGATAACAGATTTAAATTTTTATATTAAGATATTGGACTTGAAGCTGCCAACTCAGTTAGGGGAAGGAGAACTAATCTCATACTAGAGAAAACGATTTGTCCCTGAAAAGTCAGTACAGTACTAATAAAATCTATGGTATCTATCTTGCATAGATATTTATACCCATATAACCAAAAGCAGTAGTCCCCAACCAAAGGGGCTGTTGACTGGTACCAGGCCACAAAGCATGTGCAACTGGGCTGAGATGAAATGATATAATTTGTCAATATAAAACATTGAATCAAGTGCACCTTTCCACATCCCCTGCCATGTCTCTCTATCCCTCACAAAGAAATATATTTGATTATAGCAAACCAATAGTAAAAATGGAATGAATTAGACAAAATCATTTCAGTTGTTAATGAAGGAAACTTTTAAAAAAAGATTATTCACTAAACCCTTTTAGAAATGAAATTCAGTGTCTTGACCACTTATTAGTGACATAGTTGACTTATCACCTATATTCTTGGTAGGCTGGTCTGCAAGAATGTCATAAATATTAAATCAATCCAAGGAGCAAAAGAGGTTGGGGACCTCTCATCATATCTAACTTCATTTAAGCATCAAGAATTTTTTATCTGCATTTTCTCCACCAGTAATCCAACATAATTATGTGAACTTTAACAGTATTCTGTCTCCCGACTTGACTGAGCAAAGATGATATTGAACATTCTTTTATAAGACTAACAGATAGACCTATTTCATTGGACAAGACTATGATGGTCCTTGTTCTTGTAACTCTGTACAGGTTTTTTCCATCTCCTGTACTGATTCACTTTGGCACTCATCATGGGTGTGTCTTGGGCAAGATAGCCTGACAGATCTCACACCTCTCCAAGTTTCCTCAATCCTACTCTTTATGCTGAGTGTTTAGCAGAGAGACATTGAGTACCATTCTTAAATTCTTTGGTATAACTCAGCCATGGATTGATCCAGCAGCCTACCAACCTGAAGGCAAACATTCTACCACTTAATAACAAAACAAATCAGATTTGTTGAAGTGAAAATAAGACTAAAAAGCACTTAGGGATCACATACCTCTGACAACGCATTGTTATGGGAAGTAATGATCAACATGGATCCATCCATAAATTTGATCATTCCCTCAATGATACATCCTTTCACAAAATTTGACCATTCCTTCAATGATACACCCTTTCACAAAATTTGATCATTCCTTCAATGATACACCCTTTCACAAAATTTGATCATTCCATCAATGATACACCCTTTCACAAAATTTGATCATTCCTTCAATGATACACCCTTTCACAAAATTTGATCATTCCTTCAATGATACACCCTTTCACAAAATTTGATCATTCCTTCAATGATACACCCTTTCACAAAATTTGATCATTCCTTCAATGATACACCCTTTCACAAAATTTGACCATTCCTTCAATGATACACCCTTTCACAAAATTTGATCATTCCTTCAATGATACACCCTTTCACAAAATTTGATCATTCCTTCAATGATACACCCTTTCACAAAATTTGATCATTCCTTCAATGATACACCCTTTCACAAGATTTGATCATTCCTTCAATGATACACCCTTTCACAAAATTTCATTGAAATTCATTTAGACATTCATGAGCATAAACATAAATGAATGAGAAAAAAAAAGAGAAATATCTCTCAATAAAAAAAATTCCTGGATCCACCCTCAAATTTAATCACCTCTTCCTTAAGCCATTGCTGAACCATCCACCATCTTTTCAACAAACCACTTTCAAAAGTAGCCAATCTCCCCAAAGCTGGATAAGTGATTTGGTTTTGTAGATTGCAGGTTGAGATAACATGAGATTTCTTTTGAAAGTAATTCATTCATATCACTTATTAGAGTGATGTATATTTATGGTTCAAAACATGCCATATAAAGGTTGCTAGATTTAGCCAGAAGGGGAGATAATCCAAGATTTATCTCAGACTTACCCAAAACGGGGAGAACATAATTCTTTAAAAAAGGATTTTCAAATATATCTGTGACCCTCAATAGTATTTATGTTGACATGCTTTGAAAAGTCCTGCAGAACTATACCAGCACTTTTTTTATTGAACAACAGAATCAATCTTTCCCTTTGAACTCTAAGAGTTTGGCTAACCTTGATTTAGATATTTTAAAGGAAAAATAAACATATTCATATATATCTGCAGAGGGAAGATAGAATATTTTCTTTTTATCATTATTTTTTATTATAAAACAGAATATTTCATGATTCCTCTGTTAAGCATCCACTTTTTGTGAGTCTGATGGCTGATGGGAAAATGATAGAGATAAGGAGCCAAAACAATATAGAATGCTGCCAAATAGCATCATTTTTTTTTCTAGTAATTTCTGGAAATGTCATGAATGTTCCTTTCCTCGGAGGAAATGTCTAGAGGTAGGAATAACAAAGTGCCATTCAAGAATTGATATTTCTCTAATGATACAGGAGATATGCATCAAAAAGCAATTATTTTTATCCATCTCTGCTCCAAATCAGAGGCTGCAGTTGACTTTGTTAAACAATATCAACAACAATAAGGACAATCCTCACCTAATTCAAGGAAGTAAACTCTTCCCTGTTTGTCTCTTCTGTCATGTTAAACCAAGCTGATTTATGAAATCAACATTTCCCTATCATGATTTAAAATCATATCAACGTGGTCAATAGGCAGCTCTCTTATCAACTGAGCCAAACTGACAATCTTACTTATATATGAAAATTTATGTTTTAAATATGCAAGAGCTTATTTCATTCTAATAGATGAATGCATTTCTAATGAAACAGTTCTGGTTAGTCACTAAATATGTACCATCGTGCATCCAATGTCTTTTGGCAGCATGACAGGCTGGAAGGTGTTCAGTTGAAAAATAGGGAAAAGGGTTTATCGATGAATAAGTTACTTCACTCACTATTGAGCAGTGATCAAGTCCAAATTTTTAAAAAAATGTGAATGCTGCTGGACACAATCTAAGGGATCAATATAGCATAAACTTCCATTGGAAATTGAACCCTTTATTAAAAACCAATTAAGAGTGAATTTTTAAAACTGAAGGGTCAATGCTAAATTTTTTAGCCCTCTTGCTCTATTGGTGTGGCCTGTATGTGCCATACATATATATATACATAGCCAACCAGTCAGCCAGCCAGATCAATTTGAAAACTGAAAAAACCTATGTTGACAGTTTTAGAGGCAGTTTTGGATGACAGTCTCTAAAAATGATGATAATAATAGAAAAATATCCAGTTTGTATCTGGCAAAATTCATATTTATTTTTTTTAGTGATGACAGCCCAACAAAAAGTGAGATAAGTAACATTCTTGATCACCCCTAACATGGCTTGCTGCCAAAAAAGGTTGGTCTTGAGAGGACTTGTCTATTTTTTGTTTATATATGTATGCCAGCCTGCTTATCAACCATTCTATTTTTTGGTTAACAGTTTAAAAGTCAATGCTTTATCGATAAAAAAGAATTCAACCGCTTCACTTGAACTTTATTTGAACAAATCCAAACTAATGAAAATGAAAACTTATATCGATAATCTGGATATCAAAAATAATAAAGTAATCACTAATAACAAACATTGAGAAAATTCTTAGAAAGGTGAGCTGAAATCAAACTTAATAAATCATATTTAAAATTGTGCAACACTTGTCAGTGATGGATTTGTATGACCACTTATGGTGATTGATAATGATTTGTCTGCTTTAATCCTCGACACTGACAATCATATTAAGGATTTAATTTCATGCACAATTGACAATGATGTGAGAATAGGGATCGATCAGACATATAATCTGGATCCATATCTTCTCAAAATGCTGAATTATAAAAATATAAAAGTAATGAGATTGGATACAAAAAAACATTTAATCTTTTTTAATCAGTTTTACTTCATAAGAAGTTTACATTTAAAGTTTATCACGGTTTTAATCTGAACATATTAGATAAAATAAAACTTGGTTCAGATCAAGAAAAAGCAATTATCAAGGCTATGGATGTTGTGCTAAACCAGACGTATTTCAGCATTAGACATCTACGAGATAATTAAAGCCAATATTTTGCAGATACAAATATTGATAAACAAAGTCAAAATTCAATTATTATTGATATATTTGTCAAGAAAGGTGCGTTAGAATCTCATAGCTATAAAGAATTTAGCAAATCATTAGACATTTTGAATAAAATTAAATATTATACGAAACAATCTCATTATATTTTGAACCCATGAAAGATAATAACTGTTTGCTAACAATATCAAGAAAACATTATTGTAAATATGTGGACAAATAACAATGCAGAAACTCTAAATAACACGATAAAAGCCTTTCTAATTGGAAAATTATAGAGCCTGTATATTTAATTAAAATTTCAGAAGAGAATATCTATATTCAGCATCAATTAAAATATACAAACAAATAGATAAATGAAAATTAATCATTCACCTCTATTTCGGAAGTAGATCAGGTATGATGAAAATAATCTCAGTCCTTTGATCAAAAAGGGTTTAATCAAACAGAATCAGCTATGTGATCTTGGCATTGCGTTGGATTTTCCTTTTTCTCCTGAAACACCTTAATGATCACAATTTTACTTTACACACACATAAAGACATTACAAACACATGAATATTAAATATCATTATATATCAATTCCCAAAACATGCATTACAAAGACAAACGAAGACATATAAGGAACACTCACGTATGAACTCTAGAAGACATTGATAAAACATCTTATTTCTACAGACCTTACCTAAACCTGTGCCTTCCTTTGCTTGAATAATACACAAGTAATTTGTTTACTTGAAGGTTGCATTATTTTATCATTACAACCTCTCGTAGATGTGACCTACACCCATGGAGTCAGCTTCAAAAACTTCCATTTTACCAATCCTCTATAACAGTACTCATCGCCTTTCTTAACTATCAACTTGGTTAACCTCCCCTCTTTACACTGCTAAATGCAAAATTGTCAGCAAACTGATCATAAAAATGAAATCATCTATGGATGAGCTCTTCTGATAAGAAGAGAGAAATAACCTATGAAAAAACCTTGCATGTGAAAATTGGTGGCAAAGTAATCTCTTCTAATTCTAGCATGAAAGTAATAGATTTCTATGGCACAGCTTGAAAGCCAGGATCCAGAAAAGATTGAGTGCTACTTGAGCAATTAATTATCATGAATTTATAATTAGATTTTTTTAAAAGAATATTAGAAATTGTCAACCAAAACTGTCAGGCTGGCTATCAATGTAATTATGTATCATGTGTACAGAATCTGTGGTCCACTTTGGTCAGGTAGGCCATTTATGGGGCTAATATTCATGTGATTGAAATGTCTTCAAGTGTGCATAAAGTGAAATTGTACAAAGTTACTAACAGTTTTGTCGAAAGTTTTGCCTCCCCTGTCTGGAACTAGAGGGCTGAAAATTCATACATTTATCATGTCTAGTAAAATGTCTTTTCTTGTTTTCTGAAAAAGGGGGCCTTTAAATACGTTTCTAAGTGTGGGGTTCAATTTGCAATGTAAGTTTAATTCAAATTGATTCCTACTTTGTCTCCAGCCAGCATTCATGCTTTTTTTCTTGAAAATTCAGACATTTTCTTTATGATCACTACGCAATAAAAAGCAAGAGAAGAAATTTATTCATTGATCATCCTTTTTTCCAATTGATATTTCTAGAACAGCATGCTGTCAAAAGATATTGGTCATGTGACGGTTTCTTTTAAGGGACTAACCAGACCTGCTTTGTGAGTGATTCATTTTTTATCATAATTTTAATATTTCCGCATTTGTCTTGCTGGAAAAATGATGCAAATAATTTTATAATTGTCTTTTGCTGTCTTACAGGAAATGGACATTTTTTTCATCAAGAGAATTCTGTAAACACTGGAATAAATTGCAATCTGAAAATGCAATATCTTGTGAATAGGGTAGATGAAAACTTTCCAAATCAAATTGTATCTTTATGGCAAACTCAATATATTCATAGTTGACAAGCACCAAAAACAGTCTGAGGTTTTCAGTCTCACATATATCAATCCTTTGTTATAGTGATTCTGAGGGAAATATATGTAAGTAAAACCAATATGTGATGTCTATGGCTGATAGGTGATAGCTGCTGCTGATATATGATGAAATGTCAACAAAAATTTCATCTACCCGGACGGATGTTCCTTCGAAAATCTCTTTGTCAAGATTTGTTATTTTTTGAAATCATCAATCAGTTGACAGATGTTATGTTGAAGTGACATTTAGGTTCTACTGAATCTTTATATTTATTTTCTCAAAATATTAACACTTCATACAGCAGAAAAAATAAATGAAAATGTAAATCTCATTTTATTTTTCAATTTTGGTTTTTAATTTTGAACCTGTATTTTTATTCCATATAGCAAAAAAATCAAAGTTAATCATTTGTTGATTTAATAATATAAAAATAAAATTGTAATTTTGTCTTGAATTAGCCAAGTAATCTGTCTGCAGGGTGGGTATTCAGCTAATAATCAAATAATGTGGAATATTAAACATTATACACTGATTAGATTCAGCATTTCTTTAAAGTCAACATATCACAAAGTATTCAAATTATATCATGTAATTATTTAGAGGTAATCTTCTTAAAAAGCATATTTACAAAGTGATATTGCATCAATAATATTGGTTAAACTAACACCATTTCGGTATGCTACTATGGCATGGTGATATTTTCAATTAAATACTGTTGCATCAGAAATATTGATCTTGCAAAGACCTTTAATTGATACAATAAGATTGTAAAAGTAGTGATTTCATGAAATTCCTACTTTCACAATCATTTCAGTAATGGTTAACAAGCTTATGATGCTGATCATTAATACTGCCATGAGTTCAATCCTCATTGGGTGCTTCAGTACTGTGGCCTTGTGTCAAACTAAGCTGTATACAAACTGTCAATTCTGAAGCAGAATACACTTGAGTTTAGCTTAGTTTGACACAAGGCCACAGTAAAGGGGCACCCAATGAGGATCAAACTCATGAAATTTCGCGATCACATTATTGAATTGAACTTGACTTACTTATGAAAGTATTTGTCATTCATAAAATTTGATGCCATTGAATGGAAATTCATGAAAGATTATTCACTGAGAGAGCTACAACCAGTTGATAAAAGAAACTGAATCCGTTGTAACATGATACAGAATACTAATAATTACTAATTTTACAATAAGTTTCTTAGTAACTAATTAACTCTGAGAGGTATAAAAAGTGATAAGATAATTGCATTGTTGATACTAGATTTAAAACAATGAAGAAATGATGAAAATTCTAGTAAGAGCCTGAAGTCAATATATCAGTATCTAGTCACTGCAGCCCAACCATACAAGTAGGCTATAGATTCCCCTTTCTTTGCTTGACTGTGTGTCTCCTGGTTAAATTTTGGGGGCTATGACCTTGATAATTTCCAAGGGTATGTGACTCTATGCATCATCAAAAAAACATTTTTTTGTTTTCACATTTTGGTCATTGTGGACCAATCAACAATGCTCAAATCTTCTGCTGGTATTTATTTTAGATGAAAGACCTTTTTTTTTTGGATAATTCTAGATGAGTTTTAGATAAATAGTTCAGGTTCAAATGCAAGCTGCAGTGATTGATATATACGTACAGATATTTTAGGTTATTCTTACAAAGAATCTGCCACACGTTATACAATCAAATTACTTTTCTTTAGTGTGAGGAAGACACCAATTTTGTTTTGTGGTTCTCAACCACTGACATAAAGATCCCTCTGGTGAATTTCTCTTCCTCAAATGGCTTTTTCTTTCATAGAGAAACCAAAACACTGTATCTCTAAGAGGCAGACGTTGTTCCATTTTTTTAATTGCCTTGGCCCACAAGCCATAAAATATTTCTGATCTAGTCCACAACCTAAAGATTTAGCCGCCCCCTGTCTTGGAGAATCGAGTTGAATAAAAAAAGAAAATTATGAGTAACATAATGGTATAAACGAAGAAATGTTAAAGTACATCTGCAAAAAATCTCTGAATTCTTCTGGTGACATAAACATTTAAACATAAATATTCAAAGACAGATATGACATAAATATTCAAACATGAATATTCAAACATAAATATGACATGAATTTGAAGACTGACTCTTCTTTCAGATAATCAGTCTTTTGCATCTTTTTAATTATGCTAAATAAAAACAAGAAAGATCATTCAAGAGAAAGGTCAGTCTTGTATATCATTTTAGTTGGGTTCTAGATCAGTCAAATTGTTAGATTTTTGTGGCACTGTTCAAAGAAGAAGCTGCAACCGTCAAAAAATTGAAATTAGAAAAAAATAGCAATATATGGCATAGTATTTTGGGTCTTTCTTTGTCTTCACCAAACCAAAATTTTCATAATTAATGGGAAAACAAAAGACCCGGCATTTTGGGTCTTTTTCAGCAAAAAAAAGAGAGTGTTAAGGATGTTAGCTTTTGGTTGGGACTGAGGAAAAAAATCCTAGAATTCCATCAAGAGACAAGTTTCACTTGGAAACTTTTTGAAAAAAATATAGAAATGCATTCATACTAATTTACTTGTGTTTGTAGATTAAGTTCACATGTCTTATTTATTTGCTTGGCGTAAATCTTGATTTGCATGTTGTAAATCTTAATTTGCTTGTTTTACTTTCAAACCAGCTACAGAAAAGATATAGATATATGTTTCTACTGAACTTTCCCCTGAATTTGTCTAAATCATCATGCCATCTAATTTTTTCCCAGCTTTCAAAGGGTCCATATTGTGAGTCATGATATCTGTATTCTTGCAACATGACCAGCTCATTGTCATTTTTAAAAAATGGTTTTATATTATCTCCAACCCCTATTTGTCCTCAAACATAATGTGCTGTCTTGTAATCTCTCCATGTGATGTTAAGCATGATCCTCTCTAATGCACATTGCATGTTTTTAGTTTGATCTAGAATATTGATTAAATATTCTTCCTCCAGTTTCTTCTCACATGAAATAGAGAAATGCTTTTTCCTGGATTAGAAATATTCAACAAAACAATAAACCTCAATTTTTTTCTGGTATGAAAACAGATGTTTTAAAAGATGCAATAATCATGCTGGATCCAATAAAATGATCCTATTGAACTAAGCAGTAAAAAGTGTTTTTTTAGAAAAAGGAAAAAGAAAATAAATTTTACAGTACACTCAAAGCCAGGATATGACATTCAAATTCAAATTCAAGCAGTAATGCAAAGGGGAGATAAGACCAGCTATCTAAGCCTCTACTTAGAGATCAATTCTTTTGAAAAATCATTAAAATTGCTTTTAAAAGTGTTTTTTGGAGTTGAATATCTTTTTCAAGTGAAACTCAGTTCTATCATCAAATAAGAAAAAGGATCATGTTTATTATCATTATTTCATGGATTCTAGTAACACATTACTTTTATTAAATTCAAGTAGTTTTTTTTACCTTTATCTTGATTTTAGTTGTTTTTATCAAAATTTCAATTCAGTCCATTGTTTCTATGGCAATGAATGATACTCTCTTGTGCAGGTTGTGCCCACTGTCATTTGTTGCCACAGAAAACAATGGCCCGAATTGTAAGTTTTATAAAAAAAAACTAAGATTACAATGAAGGTAAAAAAAGTTAAATTTAATAAAATTTAAAAAGACATTGCAACCATTGCCTAAAAATGAATCATCGTAGACTAGTTGCTTCATTTTTGCACCAATATCCCCCCCGCACTATAAGTTTATCTCTCTGTATCCAATACCTTACTAACCTACCAACCACACACCAACTTCTGACAGTGAAATAAGATTACATAGAGCAATACATGATTTAGTGAGATCACAGACACGACCAACTACAGTCATCAGTTTCAAGCAAGTGGATGTTACAGAGCCAGTAGGTCATAAAGAGATGTAATTTGAAAAGGAAAAAATTCTAAATTAACGATATACTCATTCATTCTGACTTAGTTTCATTCTAACCAAGCTTTTCAACAAATGCCCGAATGTCATAATACTACATCACGGTGGTGCTGGAGAAATACATGTGCCTATTTCATGATGGATTATTATTCTAAATCGAACACCCCCTAAAAGTAAGTGAAAAAGATGAATTTCAAATGAATCAAAAAGCTGTTTTTAGAAGGTGACTACTGGAGTATACATAAACTTTCAAGACTATGCCAAAAAATGTGATCAGGAGCATCAGAATAGACACAGAGATGAGTGAAAAGAGAAGAATACCTAGCCAACACTTGTTGTTTAGTTGGGTTGGTGAATATGGTAACAGTGAACCAATATTATGCTATTATTCAATTAGTAAAGGCACTGTTTCGTTAAATCAGATTCAAATCTAAGAATACACCTGTAGTTTTTGATAACCTAATGATTTAGGGCAGATATGAGAAAAACAAAACTTAACATCTTTGACACAACAGTTTTAAGGATGTAGACAGACTTTTATTCCCAACAAAAGACATACATAGATTTTTTTTGGACTGTTATTCTCATCTCAGTTCATCTTTTGAATGTTTCAGCCATTGTAATTGAGCCCCCCATCTCGCCTTTTATGACACCCCACCTGAAGAAGGCCATAGAGAATGGTGGCTAAAAGATGAACCATGAAGAGGAAAACAAACCAAAAAGATTTATACATAATAGAGATATACACTTATCAAGAGCAAATGGGATTCTTGGATGGAGAGTTCAGTTTGAACACAGCATGATAGAAAGCCAACCAAAAATGATATTATCTTTAGAAACCGAAAGTTGCATTACATATTAGAAAATGATCATCCTGTTTACTTGATTTCAAATCAATTTGACATCAGTTGATTAGAAGAGAAATATTACGTTATGGAATGAAGATGCATACAATGCATTGCATATCAAGATCTGATCTATTGTAGACTCTCCATTCCATATCTTTATTACAGATCAAATACTATCCATCACAAAGGCTGTTTTTGCAATGTAAGTTTAACCTAAATTGATCCTCAATTTATGTTCCACAGCATTCACACTTGTTTTTTGAAAAATAAATTTTTCTTAGTGATCACTACCCAATAAAAGGGGAGAGATGTAACTTATTCATGGATCACCCATTTTTTCTAATTTTTCAATTAGTCACCCCAACACCACATGCTGCCAAAAATCAAGTCACATGACAGCCTCTATTGAGTGATTGAGTCTTACTTCCTTCTTTTTAGCATCTCCGACTTGTTTCCTATAAGTACATTCAACAAAAACACATATTTATTTAATTTTTTTTTGTGCCATTTTAATGGAAATATGAATGAGAGTAGAGTTTAAATAAATTAATTGATTTTTGTACCATTCTCAACATGGGGTCTATATATGTCTGACCAGCAGTGTGAAAATATTTACACATTCCTGAGTCAACACGTGCAGGCCCCATGTTGAAAATGGTGCAAGCCACATGATGTTTGAAAAACAAAAATAAACAAGAAAATAGTGGAAAGTAAATACCTAGTTTATAGATGCCATGATGGTACTGAAGAAAGTAACAAGAAGGGGAAGATAATTCATGAAAGCTATATTTCTTTAAAAATGCGGAAAGTGAATGCCTAGTTTAGCATTATAGTAACATTTAAATTAGAAATTAGAAAAATCTTTTTTGTAAAACTTGACAAATTTTGCGATGGTTCAAAGGTCTGATGGATTGAAATCTCCAATGATTGAAAACACAAAAAAAATTTTTCTAGGAGAACTGCAGTGCATCAAAAAATAATTAATGATTTTTAATTTCTAGATTTTTTCAAGTGAATTATTTCAAAGAGGAAAAATCCAGATGAGGAAATATTTTTCCCCCAAAATGATGAAGAGTGGAGAATGAAGCATCTGGTTTTTATAACTGAGAGCCCCTTTCATGACACAAGCAGGATTTCTGCAACAACCAGCCTTCTACATCAGAGTGCGGCTAGCCAATAAATTACATTAGTGAATAGCAGACTCAACCAGCTGATTCCAGAATGCAGTGAGCTTTGTGTGTGGAGTTACCTCAGATTTTGTAGCCAGGAGAAAAATCCATGACTATCCTATATACTGCAAAATATACTCAAATCAGTACTAGTGTTAAATTTATGACTATAACAAAATAGAAAGATATAATCATTCAATAAATTTGATAGAAACAGATCTGGTTAGTCACTCAATAGAAATTATAATGTGATCAATGTCTCTTGGCGGGATGCCGTGTTGGGAGTGATCAGTTTTCAAATATCAAATTTTCTAGACAATAAGGAACAAATGTACATAATTTCTGATCTCTAGCTCCATTTGTGCAACTTATACATATAACACATTCACAGATAGATAGCCAGCCAACTATGCAGAAACACTTAAAAACTGAAGAAACGTATGTTGACTGGGGGACAGTTTTGGTTGGTGAAAGAAAGTTTTAACCATTCAATAAATGCCACTGACATCAATGCACCAGTCATGTTAGGAGGGGGGGGGAGAGAATTGTCCATCTCCGTGTAGTGGACTCTTCAGATGACATAGTAGAAATAGCATTTTATATTATGTTTAACTTGATAAATAATAACTGTACCTCACATGAATGAATCACTCTACCCTGTGTATGGACCAGAATTAATTATTTAAAAAATGAACTAAAAAGAATAGATCTTTGATCTAAAACAATCTAATGATAAAAATATCTGCCCAAGATTTGGACATTGTTGGTCCAAAACAATCATAGAAACCCAAAGAAGCACTTTTCAAAAAACAAAAAAAAAAAACATTTTTAGATTTGCTTAGGGGTGTACTCATGCAAATTCTCAAGTTTGTAACCCCTATAATATGATCAGGAGCACCCACAGACTCACACAGACAAGCAAAGAGAGAGGAATTTGGTCGGGCGTATACAAGTGTAAATGCTACCCAACACAAACTACGAGGACTATCTAGCAAAATCTTACATTGTAATTTGAACCCCATTAAAAACCTATCCTGGGGGGAATTTTCAGAAAACAAAAAAAAAAATTTTCTAGACATAATAAGGAGTAAATGTTAAAATTTTCAGCCTTCTAGCTACATTGGTGCAGCCTGTATGCATGATACATAAATAGCCAGACCCATATGAAAAATGGAGAATAATGCCATTTTTTTTTTTTTATAGAATGGGAAAATAAATACTTGTATAAAACATTCAATAGTAAAGTTGCACAGATAAATATTCAACATTTTTTTTTCATTGATTCTATCTATTATTAATATAGGACTGAAAAAAGCAGAAAAATGCAAAAAATACAAGAGTCAAAAGATCTGTTTGAATAATAAAATATGATAAAATTTTTTCCTTGGCCATTTACACTCAACTGTCTCAGATTTGTTCAAAATAGTACAGGAGTCCCTTATAGTGTGGTTTGTGATATAAAGCGAGTGCATTGTTGACCCCAGCAGTTTTGCCTTCATTATTGCCCATGTACAGAAGACTGTGAATTAAAATAGAATTTCATCAAGAGACTTCCTAGATGTCCAAATGAATTTCTTCAATCTGCTGTAAATTAATACACAGTTAATTACATGGAGTTTTAAAAATGATTTCTTTGATCTTGAGATGAAAAAGACACCTTCATCTACAGGTGAACTTGATTTGGCACTTTTGATTATCTGCAATTCAGTTATAACATTGTCGTCTTTCTTGGACCCCAACACACGCGTTATAAATTGATTTATACTTTTTGTGAAAAACTTGAGTAACTTTTAGTTTAGATTAGAAATTTTCCAGTCCAAAAATGAAAATAGCCTAATAAGTCCACAAAGTTGAACAAGTGTTCAAGACTGGGCTACATATTAAGTGATCAAGGGTGCTTAAATCTAGAAGTTCAACATGAATTCTGAACAACTTAGTTGAAATTTCCTACGCTTTCCTCAGCTCAACAACCCAGTCTTCCATCCTCCCCTGTTCTGCAAGTTTGGTCACTTGTGGGACAGAGCAGGATACAGTATGGGGGTGGAACGGGGGATAGTCAGGGGAAAAATAAATGCTATTTACTACCATCACACCCTGAAGAAGGCTGTAGAATGGATTATCTGAAATGTTGAGTGAACAACATAAACAAGAAAGAGTTTAATCATTCAAAAAACTCTTCAAACTGTCTTGTTATGCTTTGATAAAATGAAGCATTAAATATTTGGAAATTATAATACAACGTAAATGTTATGTGGAGAGTCTGGGTTGAAAAAATATACGAAAATTAAGTTTTTAGCAAAATCAATGTTTACAAAAATCCATATGAAATTTTTCACACTTTTTTCCATCATTTCTTTAGATGGCTGTAGCCATCACAATGAGTATTTTTTAAATAATTTTTGTTCACCAGGTTTTATGTCAAGTCATAGAATCTATCTCTTGATTTAAATGGTGGAGTAAATTGAAATTTTTATTCATTTCACTCCTGATTACATTTTATGTATTTATGCTTGTATTAGTTTTCTTGGCTCGTACCCTCATCGAGGGTATAATGAGGTTTTCTTTTAATATGATACCCATGAAAAAAGCTTATCAAAATCCATGCATCGTCATTATCTACTTATACCCTCATTGAAGGTACTGCAGGTTTTCATACACACAGGCCCACTTCCAGCTTTCCAGGCTAGTCAAAGATTCATTTTGCACACTGTATCTGGTATTTCACAATGATCACCCATCTGGGTACTGATGTGGTCCAACTTCGGTAATCTCACAAGAACCAGCATATCTAACATGATTTGGCCATAACCCCTTCACCTCAAGGAGAGGTTCCTCAATCCTAGTCCTTGTGCTGAGTGCTTAGCGGAGAGGCATTGAGAATCATTTTTTTAAAGTTTTTGGAATGACTTGGTAGTAGATTGAACCACGAATATGTTACTTCACTCGCCTTTTGTTGGGCAATCCAAATTAGAAAAAAAACATGTGATTGCTGCTGGACACAAACTAAGGAATCAATTCAGCATTAACTTACCTTGCAAATTGCCCCCCCACACATGCTTAGGAAGGGGTTATTTTTGAAAACAAAAAAAATGTTTTTTCTAGATATAATAAGGAGTAAATGTTGAAATTTTCATCCCTCTAACTCCATTAATATGATCTGTGTGCATGATACATACTTATACATAGTCAGCCAGCCAGACCAGCTTAAAAACTGGAGAAACTTGGTGACAGTTTTGGTTGACAGTTTCTAATAAAAGAAAATGAGTATACTCTAAGATAACCATCTCAAAAATCCAACCACTCACAGCCTTGCACTAAATTCAGTAATCATCAATATGTCAAAATGATACCCATTAATGGTTACTCCTGAACACCCACAATTGAGCCAACAGTACTTATAATCATGCCATTAGAACTAACCTCCATCATGTTGTGGTTTGCCAACTCCAATAAATGATCTTTGGAACATTAAACAAATCAACAGCCACATATGAAGCGGTTTTGTTACGACTACCAATAGGGCTATCAAAACTAACATACAATTCATGGTTGATGAACACTGACCAATAAAAACATGTTTTGTCTTGCTTTTAGAAGAATCCAACCAATAACAATGACTGTTTTTATTGCTGTTTGAAATGTTAACATTCTTTTCCACTGATAAAACCATTCAACATCATATTCAAAATGAGGATATGATAGGCATGAAATTTCACTGAATTTGCAGTTGGAAGACCATTTTGTACATAGGTTAGCAACATCAAGTATTGAAAACTTACAATGCAAAAATGTCAGTGAATAACTGAACATCATGACTCCCAACCAGTGGTTATTGGCACTATCATGCTTGATGGATCTTGTGGGAGGTCTATGCCTAACAGCAGATTTTAAAGGCCTATGATGATAGGAAAAAAAGCACTGTTCTAAGAGATAAGAATAAAAGTTAGCTTTTAAATTGTCTGTCTATAACATAGAACACATTTAAATCCACAAAGTATTTTGGATTGTATAGATTTTGTTGAATGAAAAAAAAATTTTTTCAACATCTGAAATTCATTTTTTCAGAGATAGCAGTGATAGGTTTCATTAGCATGGGAGTTTTGAACAAGCAAATGTTTCTCTAATCCTGAATTGTAACATTTGAAATCTATTTAAAGTGGAAGAATTTCATTTGTACAAAAGTATACAACATTTCTAACAAAGCCTCAAACCAGTTTACATTCCAATTTGTTAATCAAGTGAGTTTTGATTAGTTTTTAGTGATTCTACTAACAATGAAAAGTGCCTTTGTTTTTACTTCTTCTTCCTTTTTATTCAATGTTTTTATATTATAAGCATATCTAAATATATATAGTTGTTATGTATGTTTGTATGATTGTACTCTTATAACTCAAGAACTACACATCTCCAAATCCCAAAGGCATATTTGGAATCAGCACTTCTCAATTTACCAACAGCGTACATTTTAAAGTCAAATTTTGCAAAGGGTTCAATTTACAATGGGCTAGTCAATTTTTAGATATTTACTCCTTATCATGACTAAAAAACGTTTTTTGATCATTTAAAAACTCCCCCAAGATAGGTTTTCATTGGGGGTTCAATTTGCAATATAAGTATATGCTAAATTGATCCCTAACTTTGTGTCAGGTAGCATTCATGCTTACTTTTTGAAAATTCTCATCTTTTTAGGGATCACTTCCTAACAAAAAGTGAGAGAAGTAACTTATTCATTGATTGCTCCCTTTTCCAATTTTTTAATTGATCACTTCCAACACAGCATGCTGTCAAAAGACATTGGTCATGTGACGGCTCCTATTGGGTGACTAACCAGAACTGCATTGTATATGCCGTCTTTTTTGATAGCATGAGTACACTAGTTCTAATATTTTCTGGCATAGTAAAGATTGGCTTTTGCTGCAAACATAACTTGAGACCATTGACTTTTTGTGATGCTGTTTATGCAGTGTGTGTAATTCTATCTGATGTGTTGGCTTACATAGATGCTTGGCTGGATACTAGCCAAGAATTGCCATAAAGATCTGTAAATGATGTATACAAACAACAGGATACGTGTTGTGACTGATAACTGCAGCCCCCACTTGCACTTTTCTAATGATTTTTCCAATTGATTCCTTGCTGATTTTTGCCAGACATCACATTATAGAAAAATAGTGGTACCTGACTTTTTCTAACTTTTCACTCAAGTCAGTGGTTCTCAACCTTCATGCCCCACCTCGGCAGACAGAGAAAAAATTGATGTCCTCTTACTATAAGAAAATAATTCAATTTTAAACCAAGTGGCAGATCATTTGAAGGAAAAAATAATTCTATACATATATATATATGTATGAACTTTTGGACACTGATTAAAATTTTTGTAATTTCTTTGTTGTGTGAAATTAAGATAAAATATAATTACTTTTGAACCTGATAAAATTAATATGTTGAGCATTTCTTACTATGAAATCTATAGCAAATAAGAAATCAGTACCATGTAATTAGGGATTAATGATATTTTATAATTAGGAATCAATCGATCAAGTCTTAACATGATTCAGTTTTGAGCCAGAAAACATTTATTGCTCTTTACATCTTAATTCCAAATTGTCCCTCAATACATTCAGTGGGGCATACATACCATGTTCAGGATCACTGACTTGGGTAATGACATGTAATCATTCAGTGAAGAACATGTAATGAGTTAATACAATTTTTCTTTCTATAGTTTTATGGTTTAATTTTTCCTTTCATCAGATCTGGGGTTTATTGTATGCAAAGTACAAACTTTTCCTGATTTCCTTATTGAAGAAAGTATTCAACATTTGTTTGGGAGCATTCTCAAAATCAAAGCATAAAAATCTACAAATAGATACAATGATTTCAAAAATGTCAACAAACTATAGCAGCTAAAATGTAAATTATGAATATACTTGATGAGGAAATAATATACAAAGTAATTCTCATTGTTGATCCTGATAAACAATGGATTTTTAAACATTTGCAAATGAAGACATAAAGGGATTGTGATAGTACACAACCAAATTTTAGTCACCAGCGATAGCAATTTCCACCATCAATATTATAAGCATATATATATATATATATATATATATATATATATATATATATATATACACACACATTTTTTTAAAATCAAAAACAAACAGAAGGATCTTTTACTATAGATACAGATGTCAAAAATTTTTTTTTTAAATTCTCCACAATTATTGGATACAAATCTTAGCCACATATTGACACATAAACTAGAGATTGTAAAAAACTCCAAGTTAAGAAAACTCTTCACAAAAGGTCTTAATTAGAGAAAACAAAAGTGTTTAAATTATAGCAAAGGTTTAAATGAGATTAAAAAGCATTAGATATTACTATTTTATTTATGTCAAATGAATATCAAATAATACAATCAACATTTGAAAAATGGGAAAAAAAAGGTACTCGCATTTGGAAGTGAAAAAATCCAACAGGTTAAATGCTTTAAACTACTTCAAAAAATGAGTCTGGCACTTGAAAATTCTCTTGGAACTCCAAAATAAATTTCCAATCATCCCAATTGATAAAACGGCCAATAAGATAGCATTTATACATAAAAAATATATAATATTCAAAGGATATAGTTTGAGGTAGGTTTAATAGGAACACTAACATCCAATAAAGTACCTACTTGCAAACCAGATGATATTATATTTATTAATATCATTTCATGTTAAAAGTTACGACTCAAGATAGAGGAAAAAATACAATTGATGGAAGCAAGATGGTTTATGCTGTGGAAAAATTAACCTCAACGTTGGAGGAAAATAATTGTCAAATTCTTCATTTGAATATGTTGGTAGAGAATCAACTCGAAGTTTTTCTAAGTAATTAGTATTCTTAAGAATGATACTTTAAGTTGGTTTGCATGCAGTCTGAGATAAAAACCAACACAATGGATTAAATATTCACATGGGCAACACTCAATAGAAGTGACATGAACAGCAAGTCAATTAGTAATCTCAAAGATGATATAATAAGTTGGTTCGCATGCAGTCTGAGATTAAAACTGATGTAACGGATTAAATATTCACATGGGTGAACACTCAATAAGATGTGACATGAGCAGGGAATCGCGTTATGCTTACTGATCC
This sequence comes from Thysanoteuthis rhombus, assembly GCA_963457665.1. Lineage (NCBI taxonomy): Eukaryota > Metazoa > Mollusca > Cephalopoda > Oegopsida > Thysanoteuthidae > Thysanoteuthis > Thysanoteuthis major. The sequence goes on from OY735223.1 coordinate 10,653,458, forward strand.
CTCATCGTTAAATACATTTTTTTGGTAACCTACATTAGTAAGCCCTATTTTAAAAAATCAAATGATATGTAGTATATAAAAAAAAGCCATTCAAATTTTAATTAACTTAAACACAAGAGCATAGAGATCTAAAAACATCAGCTACACACCATTCCATCTGAAGGAGATGAATACAACCTCCCACATCAGAACTCAAATATCCCTGGAGACTTGAAACATAACCATACTCAGCCATCCACTCAATTACTATCCCCACCAACCACAAATCACACATCACCAATAAATGAACCATTTCTTGTATATATCCACATTTCTTAAAGAAACCTTTGGGCAAAATGCCAAACTAAATTATAAGAAATCATTTGAAAATCAGCCTTCTGATATAGTCATTTCACTCTTATATCATCGGATTAATCATATTCCATACCAATACACTGGTCATATATATATATATATATATATATATATATATATATATATATATGCTGGCACCTTCTAACAAATGAAGTCCAGATCAACATATAACCTCTGATGATGGAGTTGAACTCTGAAACATGTCTGGATATTACACAATAATAAATAAAGATTCCATACACATTGTATACTCCTGTTCTGTCTTGATTTGAATAGTACATTCCAATATATATATATATATATATATATATAGTTTATAATATTTATAGTAAATTATAAAATTACAAAAAAAAGGGAGAAATAATTTTTTTTTCTTTCATTGATGATATTTGATCACAATGCTCAATATTAAACAAAGTAAACAGGGGTTATGATTTGAAAAATTGTATTCATCAGGAGAAAATCCAGACAAAAATAAATTCACAAAATATCTAATTCTGCATAAAACATAGAAACCACTGGAAAAATCGCATGATTTACCTTAACAGATATTGGAAAATAATTGACTAAAACAACAAATTTCAAGAAAAAAAGGTTATTTCATATATTTAGTGTTTGAATCTGCAAAGCTTTCTGAGTACTTATATTCATATATATATATATATATATATATATATATATATATATATATATATATATATATGTGTGTGTGTACTTCACTTATTCAGATTGAAATAAATATAACAATTTATTTTTAGTTTTCATATAACATTTCATTTATTGCAGAGAGCATTGCAAAAAATGATCATAAATTTTTTTGAAACATAACAATTTAATACAATGCAAAATCAATTACTTGATTATAATATAAAAGCATTTATCTTTTTTAGGAGAACTAAATTATATGTAATAATAAAAGCTAAACATAACAATAATAGAAATACTGGTCTAATTTGTCATTCAATAGAAAGCCATAACATGACCAACATCTTTTGGCAAAGTTAGGGGTGTAATTGAAGCCCAACTAAGAACTAAATTGGCGGCGGGGATTTCTAATTTAAAAGAGTTTTTATTTCTAGACGTAATAAGGAGTAAATATTCAAATTTTATAGCCTGTATGCATGATACATACATATATGGTTGGACAGATAGAGCTGAAAACTGAAAAAAAACCCTAAGGGCAGTTTTGGTTGACAATAGCCTAAATTATTTTTCCCCTAAGATGGTTAAACATTTTCTCTGTTTATGATAGTTAAGTTTCAAAAGTTAACAATAAGGTTCCAATGCAAACTATTTTAATTATCCGACAGATTGTAGTAGAAAGAACTGGTTGCATAGAGCTCCATCAACTGAATATTGATGCACACTCCATCCCTAAACTAACAATCAATTTCTCGCCAGAAACTCAGTAAGGAGGAAAATGGAGTGTTTGCTATGGGATTCGGACCTGATCAGATATTCATTAGTACTATTTTACTTGCTGAGTTTTGGCCATAGTTCCCTTTAAGCTGTGTCAGTGTTCACATGCACACACGATTTACAACCAGCACAGAAAGGATATTAATGTATACACAAAAGGCTGATTACGAAGAATAATGTAGAAATCAATAATTCATTCTAATAATTAACAGGGTGATTTTCTTGGTTTGCTGGTCATGACACTAGACTTTTCCACTGGGGAGGTGAGTATAACTTTGCTGAAAAAAAAAACTTTCTGCAAACCCTTTCAAACTAGGCACAATCCCGATAAATAAAGTTAGTATTTTCTTCTAAAACAAATGATATATCAGTTTATGTTATTCTACAAGACTTATTTAATGAACTCAGTGAATTTTTTGGTTTGTTGTCCATAACATTTGACTCTCTCACTCAGGAGTAAAATTTGGAGATAAAAGTACCTTCTTTAAACCTTTTGAGACTATGGACTCTTCAACTGAAACAAATTTGCTATTATTTTTTTTAGAAAATATTCAGAGAAAGTCAAATATATCTGGTATTTTTTTCATGGGTAATAACTACTTATACTTATAATCATAAGTAATATATTAATAATATATTACAATCATATTTTTTTTAAATAATCTCTGAGCTAACAATTTCTCTTAACTAATTAGTCAGTCGTTAAAAATACCACTTTGTACATCACCTATTTCCAGTTCAAAGTAGCTCAAAGTATAGATTAAAATCTTAACTAAAAATATTTATTCATAGAATGCAATAATACTTGTATTATATTAAAACATGCCAATTTTATTTGCCATGTGAGATAGGCTGTACCAAAATAATCTTGAAACTATTTCAGTTTTATATTTGTACAAATTATTCAGTGCGCACATACTTTTGTCACAGGGAAAACATTTGCACAACATAAAATTTTTGTGCATACTGACTACTAAAAATTAGAGGGAACATTGACTCTGGCTATTTTTTCTCTCTGTTTGGCAATGTATTAAAGATTGCCACCAGAGAGAGTAATCTTAATCAGTTCATTTGCTTTTGCTCAACACCTGAGAACTTTTGGCTTCCTTAGTTTCCTGTTGACTATCTCAGGTTTACCTTAGAAATCCAACCCTGATCCAACCGACATAACATCCTCAAGCTAACAAAGTTGTCTATATGCCAACAATCAATACATTTCATCATCAGCCATTTTGTTTTATACAAAGCCTCCTGGTAAGAGTTTTTAGCCATGCTATTCCCAAATAACTATTTTTCATGCTCAGCCATAAATATTATGAATTTGACGCAGAGGTACCAAACCTTATTTACACCACAGGTTGGTTTGATATTGTCAATATTCTTACTGACCAACTAACAGAGGCAGGTCAATTTCACTTTTAAAAGAGTTTATCCAACGAATCTAATATTAAGATCCAAAGAAATTAATTTGGTTTTATTTTACAAAGAGAATAAAAGAATATTGATATTTTCCTCACAGATAGCAAGCACATCCTTTGCAGCCAGTACTGGCCCATAGCCTGGTGGTTGGAGACCAATACTTTTAGAGCATTGAAACAGTAAAGAGACTTGCAATAGAGAAATAAAAGATAACTATCACTAATGTATAGAGGTGCTCCACCAAGTTTGTCAAGATGAAGCATTCTCCCATAAATATGAACATTTTTTAAGAAACTGGAGTTTTCAGCCAGCAAATGACAAGCATTAAATTTGATAAAGGGAAAATCCCAAGTTTCAACTTGAAATTATTCATTAGGAATTTCAACATCATGAAAATAAAGATTAAGTATAAGTTTAAAATTTTATGAGATGAAAAATTCTCAAGTTTTATATTTGACATTTTATTACATGATAAAAAGTCAACTTTTTCAGAAAATGAACACCAAAAATCATTGCATTTATATCATTTTCATTTTATTGAAATTTTTGTAGTAGTTCCAGAAGGTATTGGGATTTTATAGTAAAGACAAAATCAAGATTATATCAAGCTTCCATTTTGTTAGATGAGGAACACATTTTTACACTCATACCAAGGAGTATTCAAACCAATAACTAGAAAATAATTAAGCAAAATGTCAAAATGGTAAATGAGACATTGTAAAACCAGATGCTGTAAGCTTCAACAGGCCTGGCAAGCTGAAAGTGGATCTTACAATTGCCTGTATATACCTAACCTTACTGACACTCTTGATGAGGGTACAAGCAGAGAACAATGATACTTAATGATTTTGATATGAATGTATCAGTGTATTTCATATTTGAAATACTAGCGCCTATTCCAAAGGTGCATGTTTGGAAGTGGCCAGACTTTATCAAGTGGGGAGCAGCCTGCCATGATATTCATGTAAAATCATTTTCCATTCATCATGCGAAGCTATGGATTCAGAGTATTTTGGTCACTTCTTATCAGTATTGCTAATTTAAATATTTTATACCTAAATTTTAATCGTTCAAAATGTTTTATTCATCTTTATTAGATTTCTCTTGAACTGCTGATCTAAAAAACTTTAAAGTCGACACTACACTGCTTTGTATGATGACTAATATTTCCAGCAAATGTCAACTTCGTACAATCATCAATTGTTAAGTAATCACAGTGTATGTATGCACATGTGCACACACAGATTCCTTCAATTGAAGTTAAATGTACTGAAAAGTTTTATGTTATTTGATATTTCAACATTTTAGTCATAACAAAGACTTCAAAAATAGTACTCAATGCTTCCATGTTATTCACTCAGCATTGAAGAACCTATCCCTGAGGTCAAATTGTTATAACCTAATCACTTGGATACACTGGTTTTTGTAAGATCACTGAAGTTCATCATCATCAGTCCTTTAACGTCTGTCGTTGGATGTAGACCTTCCCCAGGATTCGCCACACTTCTCTATCATGGGCGTCTTTCTCTTTCATGGGTTTCATAGAGATTTGTTGTCCTAGGTAAATGTAGTGGTCTACTTTCCTGAGTTTTTAATCTTAGATTTTGACAGTTATGTCCTTATTCTCAATGTGATCGTTGCACATGATTTTCATTTTACTGAAGTAGTTCATCTAGCATTAATTGGAGGTCATGTAGGTTCTCTGCGAAAAGGACGATGTCGTCTGCAAATCTTAGGTTGCTTAGATATTTGCCGTTTATTTTGATTCCTCTATTCTCCCAGTCCAGGTTTTGGACTTGAGGCAGGCTGTGAAGAGTTTGTGTGAGCTTATATCACCTTGTTGCTCTCCTTCTTTGAGCTGGAAGGGTTCAGAGTCCTTATGTAGCCTGAGAAAGGAGTTGCCGTGATTGTATATATGTTGTAGTACTTTGACGTGTACAGGGTCTACACGTTGTAGAATGATGGCCTTCATGACCATGGGAATTTCTACAGAGTCAGATGCCTTTTGAAGTCTATAAATGCTAAAGCAAGTGGTATTTTAATGCCATTTACTGTAGTATTTATTGACTTCACTGAAGTTAAGCAACTTCAAATCTGGTCAGATGGGTGACCATCAAGGCATACCAGGTTCAGGAAGCAGAGTAAAGCTTTGACAGGCCCGGTAAGCCAGAAGTGGGTCTTATAACTATTGATTGTGTGTACTTAACTCATGACACCCTCGATATAAGTGAAGGATGATGGCATGTACATATATTTAGATAATAAAAAATAAACTCACATACCGAAAAAGTAAAATCAAAGGTAATAAGATCACCCATACCTGAAAAGAATATAAAAAGTAATTCATACAAAAGTTATCATACAAATTTTAGTAATTATTTCTACAAGAAAATAAACTCAGTTGATATTATAAAATGGTCATTTTACTCAGGATTGTAATGAACTAGAAGATTTCAATGGATTGGCATTGCTGATGTGAAGTGGAATTGAATTATCATCTGAAAGCAAGACTAAACATGTTCTTATTGAACACCGGAAAGAAACAATTAGACATCATTTTAAAACTCAAATTGAAATAATATAAAAATGACAGAAGACAAGTCCAAGCTATCAGGATTATCAACCTTTACTTCAACTACAAATATCATCTCTATCGTTTACTTTCTCATTTTGATTAGATGAAATATATGAAATAAGACATTAAAAGACAGGTCTGGTTAGTCACTCAATAGAAACCATTACATCTTTTGGCAGGAGGTTGTGTTGGGGGGGGGTGATCAATTAAAAAATTAGAGAAAAGATTCATAAATAAGTTACTCCTCTCCACTTTTTTTGAGGCAGTGATCACTAAAAAGATCAGAATTTTCATAAAACTAGCTTGAATGCTGCAAGGCATAAACTAAGAGACCAATTTAGCATAAACGTACATTGTAAATTCACCAAAAAAAAACCTATTCCGGGGGATTCTGAGAGGAAACAAACATCTATCTATGTTGAAATTTCCAGCCCTTTAGCAATATTGGTGTAGCCTGCACACACCATACAAGCATGATAAGGTAAAATTTAGTTCTGATTTCCCGAGATGAGAAATTATCATTATTATTCACTGAATTATTCAGCTTAGTATCCTCATCTTGGTTGTTATCACCACAACCTTTGTAAATTCTCAAACCGGTATGGACCTGACTTGACATAGACTGGAGACAATTGGCCAAAACGTAAGAGCAATTACAACCAAAATGGGGATATTAGTCCAAATAATTCCATGAATAATAATGGCAAAGTTTTATCAAACACTATCAAATAGTTTCTAAAGTTTTAATGTTATACACACAGACACACAGACATATATACATTAAAAGAAAATATCATTTAAAAATTAAGTAAACCCATCAATAGAAATCTTTTTGGAGGAAAACAAATGTAATGAAGCAGAACATGGAAGCCGTCCAATGTACATATCTCCTGATAAGAGACTATCTACAGACAGCTGCAGAAGAATTAGATGATACATATAAAACAGTAGTAATTGATCTCAGACAATAATTGGATGAAAATGCAAGTAATCAAGGAAAAAAAACAAAAATTTTCAAGTTCACTTATTCTAATAAAACACAAATGAACAGAAGTTCAAGAATTTCTATTCAAGACACCAGTGTCTTTGCTGCATCCATTTAAGGATAATATTTGATCTTTGTTCCTAAAGCCAATTCATTGATTCATTCAAAAATAAAAAATATAATAGTATTGATAATGAAAGTATATAGTATCAATAATGAAAGTATTGTAATAGAATTGATAACAAAAATGTAATGATTTATTCTAATTTCTGAGCCTTCTGTTCGTCTATTCATCAGTGTCACTATCAGACTAAAACTACAAGTCCCATTGTCCTTATATTTAAGTCTTGTCTCACATTGGTGAGATTTATTGTCAAACTAAACTAAGAGAAAGAAAATTGAATATGAACCAAAGCTCTCTCTTTGGTTCCCAATCTAACATTCATAAAATTAGAAAATGTCAACCAAGACAATCAACATAGGTTTCTTCAGTTTTTAATTGCTTCTGTCTGTCTGTTTATGTAGGTACGTGTTATGTTTATAGGCCATACTAATGGAGATAGAGGGATGAAAATTTAAGCAATCACTTCTTATTAAGTCTAGAAAAAACTGTTTTCTGTTTTTTTGAAAATTCCCCTTTAAAATAAGATTTTAGTAGGAGTTTCCAATTACAATTTAATTTCATGCTAAATCGGTCCCTTAGTTTGTGTCTGTCTTGTTTTAATCTCCTGAATAATATATAGCAATGATGAATAATACACTGCAATGTGACCTAAAACTACACAACAATAAGGAGTTTCAAACAAGAGTCTGAGAAAACTATTTAAAACAGAACCTGTTTTCGTCTACAGGTATAGAAATTAGATGGCTTGTTCATTTCATATGTTCTAGAATTTTTAAAAGATTATTAATGGTGCTGAAAAGTTTTAACTAATACATCAGGTTTTTGCATATATATTTCTCATCATCATGTGGTTCTATTTCTGCTTACGTCAGATTGCACATTCACAAACATTTTTCTAGATTTTATATATATCTGGGTCTGGTTCATGGATTTTTTTACAAGAGAATTATGTTGGCGTGTCACCTACGTTTTCATTTCCTCCATTTGTGTTGGCCTGGTACACAATCAACTATTCATAGTTTTTCAAATCCTGTTTTTTTGATCGTTTGATGTGTCTTAATAGTTTCCATCAAATTAAAGAAAGGAGGAAGGTTGGTCTGGTTTCTTAGTAAGGTTATCCTGATCTTATTTGTTTGTATTCACCCACTGAGAAAACACATTGTATGGTTTTGGAATACCTCTATTTGTTTGGAAATTTTGGCATTCCATGTATTACAAGGCCATACAGCATAACAGGGAGGATGTACATAACTACATGAGAATAAATTGAGTTAAACGATTATGTTCAACAATCAAATATTAACATAATTCTCTCATTCTTAAAGTTATATTACCATTGTAAATGAGAACTATGTAATCATCTGACCTTATCATTTTTCGTATTCTCTTTTTTTCTCAGTAGACAGAACTGAACTTTCAAGTGGCAATGAATATTTGATAATAAACCTTAGACTAGAGCAAAAAGAGCAGTAGTAAATGAATTCTGTCATAACCAGGTTATTGCTTTTATTTTCATATTGCAGCAATTCTGCATCAACCAAGTGAGATGAAATGCAAACAAAGATGGAAGTTGCTTACCTCCTTTTTCAGATGCTCAAAGAGGCAAGCTCTCTTTTACCACCTCTCAACAATTGGGAGAAATTCCCAAAAAGGGCACTACCACCCCCAAAGTAGTGCCTATAAGGAAAAGAAGTGGTAGGAAATGTTGGAAGACAATTGATGCCTGCTATGTATGAAGTTGTACGTCTGAAAAAACTGTTTGAAGTTCAGTAAGTCTCAATGTTTACTAAATGCTTTCCGATCAGGAATGTATAAAAAAACACTTTAATGGGTATGAAGTGGTTCAACAAGGAAAACCTGGCGCTGATGATTTTAAGGTTAGTGTTTTGTAGATAAAGAAAGGATATTGACTAAAGAATAGATAATACAAACTGATGAAAAGCATTAAAGCTTTCAATTAGTTAACAAACAATCAAACATCAATGGGAAATGAGACAAAACAAGAACAAAGATACTGACAGCTGATTGGTGCATTTTACAAAGGAAATGGAGAGAGGCCATGTTTAGGATCTAGTTTATGCCTGAAGTCTGGAAATAAATGATATTTGCTTTGATGGTTTGGGATTTACACCTGCAGCTTATGAGTTTACAAGGAAGAATTTAGATAAATGAGAGCAGCAGCAGTAAAAATAAGGTATTGGAATGTAAAATGGTAAGTTTTAAGCAAATAACAGCCAAAAACTAATACCTCACTAGGAACTGGTCACTTGATATTTGTTCAAATCAATGATTCTGAACATGGGTCACATACCTCACAAGGAGGCAATTTGAATAAATCAGGGTGCGATTTGATATTGGGGTGTGAAAAGCAAAAGGTATTCCATGGCTCAAAACTGAGTAGGTTTAACTGATTAATTCCTGATCACACAATACAATGAAATCCTAATTACATAATACTATCAATTACTAATTTCACTATGGATTCCATAGTGAATAATGCTTAACTCATCAACTTTTTGAGGTGCAAAAGTAATGAGGTAATTGCATAGTTGTTACTAAATTTCACACAATGAAGAAATTATAAAAATTTTAGTACATGCCCTAAAATTCATATAGCAGTATTTTTTTTACAAAATATTTGCTTTTTTACAGATATTTTCCTTGACTAAAATTTTGGTAAATTTCTGAATTCAACATTATATCATTTTACCTTTTCAATACTAAATTTGTTTTATTATAGTAATGGGGACATCAAAACTTCTGAGCTGTTCAGGTGGGATATGGTGCAAAATAGATTAAGAACTTTTGGTACAGATGAAATACAAAGTTTTGAAAAAAATAAGTTTATCTCCATCAGACTTTATATTCTTTTATTCAATACTGTTGTAAGTTTAGTGAATGGCTACGATTATTTATATTTCTGCATTATGTTAACTGATGACTATGAAAATATCTGAGCAAAAGAACAAATTATGTGGACTTCACTTGAAAAATCCCAATTTGGTTGTAAAGGCAGAAGATATATAATACTTGATATAATCAAATATGTATATTTGTTATCATCTCAAAATATATCTTCTTCAATGAATATTGATAAAAAATAATGAAGTTAGAAAAAAACAAAACTTATAACTTGATCCTTGTATTCCCTACCCAGAATCTGCAAAAAAAAAAAATTGTCTTATCTATTTTGGATATCCATTAGCAAACTGATCTTACAGATCATTAATAATGAATTTGATCCTCAGTGGGTATTACCATGTTTATGGCCTTGTACTTGGACTGAGCTATGCTTAGTAAATAACTATCTTCAGATCTATTTGAATAGTGAACATCAGGGGTGTGATAAGCACCCTGAATAAGCTGAACTTTGGTACCCTTGAAAGCATTCAACTTTCAGATATCCTGAAAAATCTGACTTCACACAAGGGAATTTTCTTATTTCTCAATATATTCTGTTTAATTTATTCATTTTCACATTTTTTTCCATTTGTATTTTAAAAGTCACTTTGTGCCCTGGTTGACTGCCATGTTGCCAATACTAAGGGCGGGTCCTGGTGAACATACTCAACATTTCTTGATTTCAATGACAAAGCAAAAGCAAAAATGTAACAGTTCTAAGTGATTTGTATATTGATTATAAAAGAAGAAATAAAATAACTGGAGAGTATCTTATTGGAAACTCCAACTTTTTTTTCACCTTTATTTTTCAGGGAAACTTTACAATTGATCAGCAAAATTACAAATAAAATAAACTATTTGTAGCGAATATATTGAACAACAATGCAGTACTATTCAGTTACAACTGGCAAACAGAATACAAGTCAATAAGATACAAAAAAAGATTCACTGTTACGCAGAAGTGTCTTATGACTGAAAAGATATTAATTATTCATTAAAGAATCAAGTTCCTCGTACATTAGAATTTCTTCTGATGTTTTTTGTCTAGTACTCAAAGAATAAAAGAGGCCAAATTTCTGTGCATATTGCAGTTCTAGCTTTCAAATGCACTTATCATTACAAACAGCAGAGTAGGAATTGTGTGATTTCTCATAGTCATTCCATCTTTATCTTCCTCTCTGTGTACACATACATACATTTGAAAAAGTTAGAAAAAACTGAGTCAACTTTTCATTGCAATTCCTTAAATCCTTTTAGGAAAGCTTTAGTAATGCAGTATGCACAGATTACCATCCAAGTTGAATTGAATTCTATCTGGAATCCGAAGACAAAAAGCTTAAATACACAAACATCAATTCTGATCAATACAGATATTTTGAAATATCCTGTATTCTTTTTTAAATATCTTGCTTGTCATATTTCACTGAATTATTACTTGCAAAATTAGTTTGAGATTAAGTAAATCTTAGTTTGAATACAGAAGTAAAAGGCAGCATTGTTATTAAAAAACAAAAATCATCATTTCAATTTTATAAGATTTAATGCTTGTCTCAATACAATTCTTTTTATAGCAACAAAATTAGTACAAAAACAGGTCTGGATAGTCACTCAATAGAAAACGTCACCTGATCAACATCTGTTGGTAGCATGCCATATTAGGTGTGATCAAATAAAAAAATTGGAAAAATGAATAAGTTACTTCTCTCACCTTTTGATGGGCAGTAATCAATTAAAAAAAAAGGCAGAATTTAAAAAAATAAGTGTGAATACTGTCAGACTGAAACAAAGGGACCAATCCGGTATAAACTTACATTGCAAAGTGGACCCACCCCTACTGAATACCTATCTGGTGAAGAGGATTTCAACAAAATAAAAAATAAAACCTTTTTTCTAGATATAGTAAGGAGTAAATGTTTAAATTTTCAGCCCTGTAACTCCATTGGTGCAGATGATAGACACATAAATAGTCAGCCAGCCAGCCAGCCAGACCCGCTTAAAATCTTAAGAAACCTCTGTTGACAGTTTTGGTTGACGGTCTCTAATAAATCATAATCTTACATTTCATATAATATGGTGTTATATTTATCTTTATTCATTTTATCAAAAATTCTGAGCCATTCCATCTTTAAAAGAATGTATCCAGAATTAAATAGATTAACACTTTTTCAAGTCAAGACAGAGAATTCTGAAAATGGATTCTAATCAATTGATTCAATAATTACATTTAAAAACACCATGTTTATCAAAATTGAAATTTTAAAAAAGCACGGAAAGTGACAACTCTCATTTTTTATGATTTATTGTGCTAGGGATAGAGAGATGGAGAATATTATTAAGTTTAAAGAGAAGCAAGCCAAGAAAATCAATATATATACATATATATATATACATATATATATATGTATATATATATATATATATATATATATATATATATATATATATATATATATATATATATATATATATATACTATCTTTTACGGTCATGACATTACAAACAAATCAGAAGTAAAAAGAGGACGATCATATTAACAATCTGATCTGCCTATGAAATCTGATCATACATATTTATAAAAAGTAAGTAGTGCCTTTACGCTAGCTACAGCTTTAGCCGTTCCTGCTTGTGTTCCACATATCACATTACTATATTATATGTCAATGTATTAAGTCAACATAGGAAGTGAAAAAAAATATCCTCAAAACTAAGGGTTAAATTTTATGTCAAGTATAAAATGAGATCCTTTACCCCAGGGTGGTAAACAAGTGGCACAGCCGGCCTCACACTCACCATGCACTACTTACTATAACTCACATAACACACCGTAAATATCTTTATTTGAAACTCATATTTGGTAAAACTCATTTAAGATAGGAATGGTACTAAAATAGGAATGAGTTACCAAGCAATAAACAATCACCACCACACACCAATTCGAACAACCGATGGACTGTAAACATTTGTATCACCCTGTTGGCGGGGGAGTGTTGCACCATAACCATCTTGTAGCCAAGTCAGATCCTATGAGTACGTTACACTGTCAGTAATTACCCTACTACCACTGGTGTGGTAACTGCTATACAGGCAGGCTCTTTTTTGCCAACAAGACAATATATCACAAGCAAAATGATCCTTACATTTAAACACCTTTCCAAAATCAAATAATAAATGCAATGTCTACACAGTATATGTTACATGGTATGTCAATAAATACATTATATATCAATAAAATCTTTTTTACATCAGTTAATTGTTTTTATCATGATTACTACAACTTTTATATCGTAGATATGATAAATGAAAAAATTATAAAAATATATATTTTTTTGTAAAAATATATTCATCAGATAAAAATAAGTCTATACATAACTGTATGATAAATTTCTGTTAGCATGTAGAACTTGTCAATTTGAGATTTTGTCAGCTGGCAATCAGTTAGTCACGAGTTTAGATCATACTAGGGGAATGTAGGTTTTACATATCGGTTGACACCTATCATTTTGGTGAGGATTGTTCTTGTTATCATAATAAAAAAGTCAACTCCAGACTTTGAACTAGAGTTTGATAGTATAGCCCAGTCTTGAACTAATGCTAAAATGTACCATCTTAGAAAAGCTACTATAAATCTATTGAGAAAAACAGAAACAAAAAATTATATAAAATCAATTAATTTTATAAAATCTTCAACACTCATGAATATTAAATTAACTATCATTTAATATTATTCATACATTTTCATAATCCATTTCTTAATTGATCCAATAATTCTGCCACTTTTAGAAGCAATACTGAATATTCTTAAACAAAACCATCATCTTATGAATAGAACCTGAGAACGTTTTGATTAAATCTTACATCCAAACGTATATTTTTGACAATAATATATTGTGGATCCACATTGCCCGAACTGTAACAATGAAATATTCTTGAGTGGCCTGGAAACTAACCAGATTTATTTGTAACTAGAAAGGCCTCTGCCAGCACCATTGTCAGGGGAAGTAATTATGCATAGATTTGCCCCCAAATTTAATTGCTCCTTTTGCAACCCACTGCTCACCTTTCTACAAAATTACATTGAAATTCATTCAGAGATTTTAGAGATATCTAGTGGACAGACATGAACTTAAGGTAATTGTGCACCCCCCCCCCCTTTGATCATTTCTTCTGTTTCTTATTGCCCATTCTTTCACAAAATTTCATTGAAATCCATTGAGAACTTTTACAAATATGGCGTGGACAGACATAGATAAATATATAAAAAAAATAGAAAAATATTTCTCAATCAAACAGACAGACAGACAGGAAGACAGAAAGATGCAACCAAATACAAGTACCTCTCCAAAATCATCGGCAGAGGTAAGTAAAAAACATTGGATATTGAATTTGAAAATATCATACAAAGAATCCCTTATCATATTTTGATCTGATTCAGAGGTTGAAACAAAATCAGATGGTGAAAAAGAATCCATGTTGCTTTCATTGCAGTCTTATGAAAGCAGAAAGATTTTCATTGAGAAAGTGAGGAACTGGATTTATCATCAGTAACAGCAGTAGCAGTAGAAGCAGCAGCCATCATGACCACTGTTGGACAAAGGCCTTTCCCAGCTCCTTCCATGTTGAACATAACTATGCTAACCTCTGCCATGTCTTACTCGCAAACCTTTCTATCTCATCTCTTTGTCTTATGTCTGGTCTTCTTATACTACATTTGCTATCTCCAGGGCACCAATCTGTTAACTTTTCTACTTTCTTCGTCTGAATTATCTAGCCCATCTCTAATTCTGTCTATCAATTATTATCATGATATCTTTTATTTTAGTCCGTTCTCTGATCCATGTTGTTTTTTTCTATCTCTTAGTGTTATTCCTAACATTGCTCTTTCCATTGTTCTTTGTGTTATTCTGAGTTTGCTTTCAGGTGATTTAGTTAGTTTCTATGTTTCACATCCGTATATCATAGCTGATATTAGGCATTTATTGAACACTTTACATCTTAAGCATATCAGCAAGTTTCTTCTCAATATGCTTCTATATTTACTAAATGCTTGCCAACCAGTTGTTATACATTATTTTATTTAGCATTCATGGACTTCCCTTAACAATATCAACTGGCACATAGTTGAAAATTCTTGAGGTCACATTAACAATCTCGTTAATCATTCAAAAAAAAGTATATATGACCTATGTCTTTTTGCAGCATACGATATTGGGGGTGATCAATTACAGAAAATTGGAATATGGGACAATAAATGAATAAGTTACTCCTCTTGCCTTTTTTGGGGGCGGTGATCACAAAAAAAGTATGAATTTCAAATGAATGCTGCCAGACAAAACCAAAGCAATCAATTTAGTAAAAAGTTACATCACAAAAATTGCCACTAAAAGCCTATTTGTCAAACAAAATGTTTTTTCTAAACATAAAGAGTAAATGTTGAAATTTTCAGCCTTCTAGCTCCATTGGTGCAGCCTGTACATTTCATACATATATACATAGCCAGCCAGCCAGCCAGACTAATTTGAAAACTGAAAAACTCATGTTGACAGTTTTGGTAACAGTTTTGGTTGATAGTTTCTGACAAGTAATAAGGGTTAAATGTTGAAATTTTCAGCCCTCTAGCTCCATTGGTCTAGCTTGTAAACATGATACATTCATATATAGCCAGCCAGACTAACTTGACAGTTTTACTGATAGATTTGGTCAACAATTTTTAATTAGAAAGCACTCAATGAGTGCATACCTTAGCTAACACTGTACATTACCTCAATCAAAACAAATTCCTGGATCTGCCCTAAAATTTAACCCCTCTTACTTTAGCTCATGGCCCACCATTTCATGAAATTTCATTGAAATTCATGGAGAACTTTTGAAGATACTGAGTGGATAGACAGAAAGACGGACAGAAAGATAGACACAGGGTAATGCATATAACTCTGCAACTTCACTGGCAGAAACAATTTTAAAAAATGTGCCTATTATGACAGAAATAACAGAAAAAAGACACTTTGGTAATCTTAGAGTTTCCAATGTTTGAAGCAGCTGCTGTAAGAATAGCTCAGAATTCAAGTTTGTAAATAAAAGAAGAAAATGCGTATATGTATATAAAAAAGACATAAAAAAGACTGATATTGATCATAGGAATATATAATCACACTTGTCTAACAATCCATCACGCTGTTAATGTAGAAGGCTCTTTTCACAGACACTCACACCACTTCTCTCTCCTTAAAAAGCACAACAATAACAAAGTGTGTTCACTTTGATTTTCTCCAGAATAAGTAAGAGCAGATAAAACTGATGCCTTTACTTCAAGAAACAAGAGCAATATCTCCAAGTTGGTTTTGGTAATATAATGAAGTCATGTATTCTTATTACAATTAATGTCTGAAAACTTTATCATTCAGATGAAGAGACAACTAATGGGATCTGCCTCCATCTTTATCCATTCCTATGTTCATTTGCAGTAAGTGATGCACAATACATTAACAAAAAACTAAGATGCAAAAACATATCTGATTTTTGAGGTGTTAACAGAGAAATACGCCAAGACTGAAACTCAAGAAATAGTTTTGTGCTAGTTTGATTGCCAAAAAGTGTTAAGTACAAAATAATAGCAAGAGACACAAAAAAAGCACCAAAAAGATGCTAAAAATGGTAAAAAAAAAAATGGCCAAAATGTTTAGGCACTTCCGCACTAATTCAACAATTTTGGCACTTCCAAAATTCAATTTGTCAAAGACAGAATTCTGTCTGAAGACAGAGATTTAACATCCATGGTTGAGTTATATTGTTTATTTTTCAAAATCTATCTGAAGCTAAAAGTAACTCTCTATGATATAAGCAAGCATCTAACCCTGTTCCAGCAGACAAGCCCGAACTTTCTAATATGTGCATACCTGGGGAGCACTTGTCTTAATACACATATACACTCACAAACATTTTCACCTGTGTGCTCATATACAAATATTGAAGGCAAGTACCAGCATTTACATTATTCTAACAACAGACTAATGATACATTCACAAGATATTACAGCCTGACCATCATAAAAACTGAAAAAAAACCTATGTTGGCAGTTATGGTTACAGTTTTGGCCGATGGTTTTTGATAAACAAGTTCCACCCTAGTATATATTCGTAAGTATAAGCAAATCTAATTTATACATTCATAACTGTCACCAGAAACCAGAACCAAAAATCCAGTAGAGAAACAAGATTGGATTGTATTGAATCTGATTCCATTAAAGAATTCCAAGACCTCTTACCATCAGCAGAACAAACTGGAGTGGACATGTATAGATTTCTTCTTCATTGTCATGGTCTAATTTGTAATTGCCCAGTGGTGAAGAGAAAGAAGATAATATCAGCCCAATGAAGCATACAATGTGTTTGGGTTAAGTGTATGCTTGCAGCTGTTACAGTCATTCCTAGATGCACACAAGATTGTTAAAATTAGTAGTTTCATCAGTAACGCATTAGTCTGAAAAAAATAGGCAACAAAATTTTTATTTTGTTTTGCTGCAATTGCTGCAATCAGGGTGAAAAACAGGGATTTTGCTATAATTATATATTGACCTTTTATATTGACCGTACATAATACACATTTGGATACTGTGTTTGGGATAAATGAATCCAGTTAAGTAAAATACAGCTGTTTCTAAAAGAAACTAGTATGTAGTAAATATACTATAGTGAATGATAATCACATGGCTCATCTACCTATATAATATGCCATGTGTATATCTATATTTCTGTCTGTGAACTTTTCAAGGGAGAAAATTATTAAATGCTAATTATACACCAGTCTCCCTTATTTTTTGCAAAAATGTAAGTCTGTGTTTATTCTGGTTTTACAGTTAACAAGACTAGCATTCCAAGGGAATTATTAATCACCACCACAGTCTATGCTAGAAAAAGGGTTGACCAATGAATAAGTTACTTCTCACTTTCTGTGGGGCTGTGATCACTGAAATGGTCTGAATTTTCAAAAAACAGTCAAGCACAAAATAGTCACAAATTTAGCATAAACTTACATAGCATATTGAACCCAAAAAACTATTTTGGAAGGGAATTTTCATAAAGCAAAATAGTCATTTCCCATACTCATTGAGTGGAGTGTGTGTGCAAAATTTCAAGCTTCTTCTACAAACAGTAGAGGGTGGGTGACATCTGGATAGATAAATAGATAGATATATATAAATGTCAGAACACATGAATAACCTAAACCAAGGAACAGTGATTAGCGGTTGTGGGCAGTAGTGATTAAATGCAGAGCAATTCAATGCTTTCGATATTTTTCAAGTACAATGCAATTGCAAAATTATTTAATTCTTGAATTCATGTGAATATTTTTAATATTATCATAAAGGTGAATACTAACTGATTAAAGTTACTTCACTTCCACCTTTAGGTAAATTGTTTTTTAAAAATTCTATTATATTCATGGAGGAGTTTCAATGTCATTTAGGAGCGATATCAAGTAGATCATGAAATTTAATTTAATTTTTTAACAGCATGGGTAAATTAGTTGACATGGTGGGATAACAACCAATTCTTTACATAGGGATAATGATGAATTTGATAGTATAGCTAATTGTTGGGAGCAAAGGACATATAATCAAGGATGTGGAGACCTTCAAAAAAAGGAAACTCAGGATAGAGACAAGGTGTCACTGGCTCAACCAAAGTCTTCACAGCCTGCCTTGAGATAATCTTCTGAAACTTAGAATGAGAACACAAAAGAATCAGGATGAACCAAAAATACCTGAGTAACCTCAGATTTGCTGACGACATCATTCTCTTTGCTAAGGAACTTCATGATCTCCAAGTAATGTTAGATGAACTAAATGAAGTAAGCAAGAAAGTCGGCCTCCAAATGAAATTCAGCAAAACAAATGTCATGAACAACAAGCATGTTGGGGACAAAGACAACAATCGAAATAGAAAATACACAGCTGGAGAAAGTAGACCAATACATCAACCTAGGACAACATTTTTCCATGACGTCATCAAAAGAAGAAGAAGAGCAAGCTTGACTTTCAAGAAAAAGAAAATCCCACTAGTCTAAAGGAGGTATACAACCAATGTATCCAACCGATACTCACATATAGAGTGGAAACATGGAGTATAATCAAAAGATTGACCCTCAAACTGAGAACCATGCAATGTACACATGAGAGAATCATGCTCATCATAAGACAGATCAGAACATCATAAAAAAGAAAAAAGTCTGAGAAATCATAGAAACTGTTAGAAAACTCAAATAGCAATGGGCTGGACATGTTACAAGAATGGCAGACAACCACTGGACATCATGTCTCACAACATGAATCCCCATAGATCAGGGGTGAGGCTGTGGCTGACAGAAAGTAAGATGGCATGATAAGCAAGATAAATTCAGAAAGTACTGGCTCCACAAAACCCATGATAGAGGGGTCTAGCAAATCTTGAGGAAGGTCTACATCCAAAAACGGATGCCAACAGATTGATGATGAGTCATTATGTCCAGTAGTTGTTTGACATCCTTGTAACATGGCCTGCCCATAGCCATACAAATTCCCTAATGACTTCTAGGATATCTCTAACACCTGTTTGCTCTCTGATATATTGTGCTGTTCAGTGATCATTCCATGTGATGTTTAGTATGATATGTTCCTGTACACATTACTTGGTTCTTAACCAAGAGGTCAGCTCTCAAAAGATTCAAGATTCCTTTTCACTGACCCTTTTACTTATTCATGTAAGAGGAAAAATCCAATTCAAAACAAAGGGAGGATATATTCCCCAACAACCTCAAAAGTATAACCCAGAAATAGTAAAGCCTACAAGAGTCCAATTATATTTTAAACTCATCAAATAATAATTACCAAGAATAAATATTTAATCAAGACACCATATCTGTTGCAGTAATTTTATACAGTACTGGATCATTTATCCGGCTCCCCCAAAACTGGAACTACCCAAATACCAGCTATTTTTTTTAACCAGGCTAGTTTTGAAACTGGTAGGCTTCATAATAGTTTGTCAACAATTTTAATTTCTGTGGCATGATTGAATTGTCTTCTCAGGAAGAATAATGGAATATTATTGCTTAAACAGACCTAATTTTTGATGAGGATTAATTCTACAACTGAAGAATTTCAAGTGGATCAAACAGACCCTGCTTCAGAAGTGTATCCATTTGTAACTATCAAATAAATTTTGTTCTTTACTTTTCATTGTTTATTATAGATTTTGATAGAAAATAATGGAATTTATTCTATTCCAATTTCATTTCAATCTTGTGAGTTTGATTCTGTTAATTCATTCACTGCTGAAAGTAAACTGGCCTGAGTTTAGTTGCAACAACAATTAAGCTGAAGGTAAATAATTGTAGAAACATTAATGATGATGGTTTACAATTCTCCCTCTTGTTATTTGATGAAAATATGTACTGGAAAAATGAACTGAACATTCTGATTGATCAGAGTTTTTTTTTTATAACTGTCTCTTCTTAAATAAGATCTCTGTGAGGAATTTCATAAGGCAGTGCAAAGTACACATACTGCACAAACACCTTTGTCTTTTAACCTTTTTGTTTTCATCTACTATAAAGTTTTTAGCTCAACCTACTATATTCTAATAATAGACATATAGTCTCTATTTATATGTTTTGATATACAGCTCTACCCAAGTAACTCTTGAGCCGCCTCTGGCCCTTTAGGCCTTGGTGTGATGCACTGGCTGCACTCCCCTCTTAAAGGCTCTGCTCTTAAGACAACCAGCAACTATCACTAACGCAAAAGAATTAATAAAACCCAGAAAGCTTCCAACATGTTATGTCCCAATTAATTCAATAAAAACTAGCAAATATATGAAAATCAAATAGATTTCTTTCAGAATCAAACTTCCAAAGACAATCTTCTTATAGTAATGGAAAATTGCCCAAAGTGGTGGAAGAGATTTTTTCCCGGAAAATTGCATTTCACTCCAAGAAAAAGATTCTATAGGAAATATATATAACTGGGGGAGGTTTTAAACTATATTTCAAAATGTTTTGTGAATCTGGAAACAAAAAGAGAATTTTTTAGGCCTGGCCAACAACCAAGGTCCATAATTTTAAAGTGTGGAAGGCTAAAAAGGCAAAAAAGATTAAGTAGGATTTTCTTTATCTCGCCAACTAGAAATTCAATTCATCTAGTGGATTTCAGCTAGTTATGATAATAACAAGGAGAGATATTTTGTTTCATTATTCCAAAAAAGACTTCCAAACTAAATTAATTCAAATGAAGTCTAGTCAGAAAATTCATAATAAAGCTAATTTGCAAAGTATGGTATCCAGCCTGTGATCACTAATCACAAATTAATCGGACAGAGTTGAAGTCTGACAAGGATAGGAGGGAAGAAAGAATTAAAAGAGAGAGAAAAATTAGTTGTTCTGCCAGACAGACTGCAGAGAATGGAACCATTTCCAGCTGCTTACAGACAAACCATATATTTGTTTTTGTATCAAATTTTCAATGATCTTTTTCTTCCCAGGACTTAGAGTAGGAAAAGAACCTATACTTCAGCATATTGGTTAAAATGGCTCTTTAAAATTTCCTTTCTTCAAGTAGTCAGTAAATGATGGTTATATATATTTCATGATGATGTAACACTTGTTATTTAGTGAATGAATAATGTTTTCTTACAAAATTTTTTCACAAATTGAAAGATTTTTTACATAAGTGGATATGGATGGCCATGCATGATAAATGTCCAACGAGTCATTTTTTTCAAAAGTTGAGAAAATGCAAATAAAGTTTGACAAACTTTCACTCATGGCATTTTAAAATTCAAATACTGCATAATTATTCTAAAGCATATTACAATGAATCTCAAATACATCATTGATTTTAGTTTTGTTGAAACTCGGGTGAAAATCACATGTCATGTTTCACCCATGATTATTTTACAATTAAGATGCTCATTTTAGTCTTTTTCATCAAACCTTGATACTTAGCTTTTGATTTTAACATGCAAGATAATGTTCTTTAGATACTTATAGCATGAATTACCAAAAAATCCCTTTATGCATTGAACCTTAGAAAGTACATTCATTGTAATATGAATCAGATTCTTAATGCACAGTGTTCAAGCTTCAAAACAAAAAGAAATCCTGAGCATTGTAGCTCTAAAAATAACAAAAATATCGCGAGTAGAAGTGATTTCAACTTTCCTAATTTGCATATTGAACACTTATCTTGTACTGATTGGCAAAGGCACCAGCCACCAGCCAATCTTAGCGCTCCTAGTATCTCACAGATCGAATGGAATGTATGGCTGCTATCTTGGCTTGCATGATTGTCTGCCCAGTGATGTCCTTTTTTTCTCCTGACTAAAAAACCTATTTTTAGTGAGATAACTGACTCAATTTTGACCACAAATGAAGAGGGGAAGGATTGAAACAGTGTTATCCAACATAAAAGCATTTTTGCAAGTGGTGGGGTGCATTGGGCACTTATCACCCATGACCACACATTTATACACACTCCAACAGCCTTAATAAGCATAGAAAGTTTCTTACAGCATCATTGGATATTCAGCTATTTCTTCTTTTGAGTCTTTCCTCTAAAGCCATGTTAATTTCTGTGTTTCTATTGGGTCAGGCAATCACAGAGGACAATTATTGAGGCGGATCCATGAAAAACAACTTGGAAGGTTGCAGAGGAACTAAACATTGACCATTAAACAATTTTAACATTTGTACCGAATTGGAAAAACAAAAAAGCTTCACGTGTCATGTGAATGATTAGGCAGAATTTGAATGAACTAGGTTACGAAACTCTATCTCACCCAGATTACTGACCAGACCTCTCTCCGACTGACTACCACTTTTTCAAGCATTTCAAACACTTCCTGCAAATCAAAGTCTTTGATAACCAAGCAACAGCTCAAAATAGTTTCAAAGAATTCATTGGTTCCAGGAGCCAAGAATTCTATGCTTCTGGAATATATGGAATTGTTTCTAGTTGGCGAAAATGTTTAGATTCTGATGATTCTTATTTCGATTAATAATTTTTTATTTAAAGCCAAGATACACTGCTTGATGGTGAAATACCCCAATTATTTTTGCACCAACCTAATTCCCCTTTGCTTGAATAAATGTGAATTGAAATATTTGAATTTCTCAGGTCATAATAATAATAATTTGATTAGATAAAATGTGGCAAATACTTTGTAAAAATACCAATATATTAATTATTTATTGTGTGAAATTTAGTAAAACAATGCAATCATGTCATTGATATCATATCTCACAAATTTAATTACTATGGAATCTATAGTGAAATTAGTAAATAATAGTATCATGTAATTAGGGATTTAACGGTATTTTATGATGGGGAATTAATCAACTAAACCCTAACACAACTCAATTTTGAGCCACACAATGCTTTTTACTTATAATACTTAAATTTCAAATTACTCCCCAATATAATCAGATTGCCTTCTTGTGGTGTGCGTCCATATTCAGAATCACTGTTTTATACTTCCTTCTCTATGGTTTATGAGGTTATATTCTCCTTCCTTGATTTTTTAAATCAGTATTATGTTTATTGAATGAACAAAAAGTGTCTGAATTCCAAGTGGTCTTGCTTGATAGAGATAGATGATTCAACATTATGATGGAAACAATAAACATAAAAGAGATGAAGAAAGGGAATTATCTATTCTCACAAAATATCCACATGTAATAATCATAATTAGAGAGAACATCTGAAGTCTATGTGGATTTTTTTTCTCCATTGTACAGCAATATCTATTGAGGCAAATAAACCATTTATTTTAGTTTAGTAGTTGTTACATAGTCATTATCTTGGGGATCCAGGCACATTTTGTCACTCAATATTTAGAAAGTTGACTGTGAAATAAATATTGCATACTGATATTTACTAAGCTTAACTTAACCTGATACAAGGCAACTTATGTAGAGCATTAATCAAGATCGATTAATAATGGCCAGTTACAACTTGCAAATATACAAATAACTGCTGGATGGAAAAGCATCCCAAGCTGATGATATTAATTAAGTTTAGTTTTGTAAGTAACTGGATAAGTGACCGTCAAGGAATATCAGGTGCCTTAAGCTGAGGATCATGTAGAAATCTCAGGCAGGGTTAAGTACATCACCCCCCCCCCCATCCATGTCTAGGAAGTCTTCAAGTACAAAATGGTACATCTAACCAAGGATAGAAGTCTGGAATACGCTATTCATCTGAAAAGTGTTATAAGGTTATAAAAAATCAAGGAAAATACTTTGATTACTGAATAATGATGCTATGAATTCGGATCTTTTTTAGTAATCACTGCCCAACAAAAAGTGAGTGAAGTAACTTATCCACAGACCATCCCTTTCTCCAATTTTTTAATTGATCCCTTCAACACAGCCTGCTGCCAAAAGATATTGGTCATGTGACAGTTTTTGAATTTTCATAAAAACAAGCATGAATATTGCTGGGCAAAAACTAAGGGATCAATTTAGTGCAGACTTACATCTCAGAATAAACCCTTACTAAAAACCCAAGGGAAGAGGAGTGTAATTTTGAGTTTCACAATAAGATGAAAGAAACGCCATTAAAGAATTGACAATGGTTGAAAATGCATCAGTTAATGAAAACTCAGGATAAAATTAGACCAAGTGTATTTCCTGAAGAAACTGCTGTCACACCAGCAGAAGGAAATAAACCAGTCAGCTTTTTCAAGACACTCAAATTAGAGTTTATGGCCTTTCCAGTGCAATTCAACACAGGCTAAAACACCTTTGATATATCAGACCGATTAAAAAAGATCTCCTTAAGCAGATATTTCAATGGCAGAAAGTTAGAGTCTGGTTTAGCAAAATAGTTATATTGTAAATTGAATCCTCCTTCTAAAATCTTCAAAATGACGTGTAGGTAAGCGCAATACACAACATTAAGATGCACCAATTTGAGCTGGAATGGTGGTAATATCTTTAAAAAAATAAGAGGAGAAGCGGCACCAAAAATCAACAGGATAAGAATAGATGAATGAAAATACATAGAAGAACAGTAGCTAAATGCAATGATGCTAAACATAGGAATTAATGAGCAGAATGTTGAATAGAAGACTGTCTCCTTTCAAAACGTCTGGAAGTATCTATTTGGATTTTGTGCTTCCTTTGAACTTCAACATAATGCCTGTCAATAATATTGTTTTTCAATGAACAATCTTCCTGAACTGGCAATAGGACAACAATTAATAGGCAATGAAAGGCAAGTAATGAGAAAATAATGCACATCCTATAAGATAATCTACAGAAAACAAGATTTATAAGAAAAAGGCTAGAAAAATTCTGATCCAATTAGGAAGTAGATTTCCTTGAAACTAGTTGAGAGAAAGATTAAGTCTTTGCTGTGCCAATTTCAAATATGTACAAAGCTGAACAGTTTTGTTTCTTTGCCAACTCAATTGATATATTTTGGGCATGGTATTGCCCAGAAGCTGAGCCGAACATATTTATACATCAAAAGTTGATTGGTGATTACTCAAGTCAAACAAAATTATCAGCCTGAGAGTTATAATGTATTTATGTACCAGGTCTGTCCAAAAAGTATCCAGCCACTGGATATGAGTAGTCGCCCAGGGCACCAGGTGCTAGGGGACACCTTCCATATGTCTGAGACATTCAAAATTCAAATAGAGAAGTGAGAAAATGAGTAATTCAAACACAACAAAATCAGTCAAGATGAGAAAATTCCCTAATGAGAAATCAGATTTTTCTGGAATATTATAAAATTAAACCTTCTGTTGTGATGAAACTAATAGAAATAATTGGCAAAGGAAATTCTCATGACTGACAACAAATTCAATCGGGCTTTAAAGGGTGCCAAAGTTTAGCTTGCGCAGGGTGCCAGGAACCCTAAAGGACCGTGATGATATTTTGTAGACTTTTGAAAACCATAGTTGAGAAAAATCAGAAAATTTTCCTATGATAAAGAAGCATTGGAGTCACCCAGACTCTGGATAATACATCTGTACAAGGATGACATTATTATATATACAAGTCCATGATCACCCTCGAGCAAGGTGTAGCACTGGTTAGCCTCCCACTGACATCTTTTTGGGTTACAACACAAGCCCAACAGCAAAGCAGGCAGAGGAGGAACTATCACCATTTTGATCATTTCTAGTATCTACAGAGACGGAAGAGGACAATGTCAGACAGACTGTCCAAGAAGGCCTTACTGAAGATAACACCCGAACACAAACTGTAGTCCATTGCAGTCTCATCACCTGACTCCACATGTCTCATAAAACACGTGCTGCAGAGGATGGTTTTGGAATCATAGTTTGTAGGTCACTCCCTCACAAGTTGGAATCAAACAAATTCACAAATTCATGCCATTGGCATTTCTTGCTGATCTTTATAAAGATACAACAGGCTCAGAAGAAGCAAAATACTGGGAAATGAGACCAGCCAACATGACCAGTCCATAACCCATTGCTTAACTAAAGGTTATCATAAATGAGCAAATAAAAATTCATTTAATATTAGATGAAAAATCACCAAAACTGTTATATTGTTTAAGGGGCAGTTCAAGAAAAGTGCAACCAACAACACTTTAATGACATTATATTAGTTCAAATAATCATTGTCTTTCTTCAATACATATATATGTATGTATTATGCTAATTACTGACATGCATATTGACTAATTATTCCTTGGCAGACAACTATTCTTTTCAATTTTCACTCTCCCTCTTCCTCACAATGACAGCTATGCATTTCTCTAAGTTGGGTTATATACATTAAAATAAAAGGCCTCTTAAATCAACATAAATGTGACTGACATGGCTCTTATTATATACTTTGAAATAAAGGCTTCTTAAATCGACATAAGTGAAACAAACACAGCTCTAATTATATATTGTATTAAAATAAAGGCCTCTTAAGTCAATATAAATTTGACAGACACTGCTCTAACTTACTACACTTAGCACTCATCCAGGCTGCAGCTTCTGCTGCTGATGGCTGGTGTTGCCTAGCAACAACAAACTCAGCTGATGGCTGCTCTTGATACTATAAGTGTGACAGATACGGCTCTTCTTGCATATATGATGTACAATTTTTGTTCAGATGTATAAATGCTAGAAAATGCAGACTCTTGATTTTACGAGTACAAGTTTGATTGCCTGAAGAAAAAAAATGCTGGATTTTGAAATACAAATTTTCTTTAAGCAAAACTCTGTTGCTAAACCGGCAACAAGGTTAACAACCTCTTAAACCAGTTGTTTTCAACCTTTTTTTCTGCATCTTGACAGCACAGAAAATTTTATGTTCCCCTTATTATGAATAAAAGAAATTTGATTATACATAAACGTAGCAAAAAAAAAAACCCACAACTCATAAGCTTTTGTATTCAATATTAAAAAAATTACCTCCTTCAGCAAATCTTGTGCTTTATTGAATTCCCCTTACTATAATGAGTTAAGCATTAGTTACCATGGAATCTATAGCAAAATTAGTTACCATGGAATCTATAGCAAAATTAGTGTATAATTGAGAATCAGTCAGTTAAGCCTTTACACAACTCAGTTTTGAGCCATGGAACAATTCTTGCTTTTCATATCTAGAATCCAAATTACCCCCGAGTATATTCCAATTGCCCCTCATGAGGTGTGCACCTTGTATTCAGAATTACAGTCTTAAATTTTTTTTTATCTGTATGCCTATGCCATAAACATTGGGCTAAATTCACTATAACTTTTATAGGTGTCCTTGATATTTCAATTTTGCAATGGCAATAGTACCTAGTCTTCATAGCTGAAATTTCAGTAAAATCATGTGTAGTTCAGCAACATAAAACTAAGTGTACCACAAATCTAGCCAATCACAGCTTACTCAAGATTTTCAAGACAAGAAAGCCAAAATGAACCCACAACACAAGTAGCTGTAGACCATTTATTTCTCAACAAGACATGTCAACCAAATCCTGGCCAATATTTCAAGCCCACACAGATGCATAAATAATATAATTCAGACTATCACTCCATTCATATGAGCAAGTGGTGCTTACTGGAACTTTAATAATACAACAAACCTTTCTGTTATTATGAGTCATATGCTACGAAAGACTTCAATCTGTTTCCTCAATGTGTAGTCAAGTAGGGTGAAGTGTAAGACTCATCTCATAAAAGGGTTAGTCAGTTAAGTAATGTATTTGGAGCCTTTCTCTGATAGAGATAATGGTCTTCTAACTAATCACTCAGGTATTATCATGATTAGTTTGAAACTAGATATCAATTTTTTTCATACAAGTCTTCCACATTCAATAGAAATCTACACATGAAGAGTCTGCAATGGAAAAGAGTTGAACAACTGTAGCCATTTTTTATAGGTGCATGTGTTTGTGCGTTAGTGTTTTACTACAATCCTGGCCACACTACTTTGTCTTCAGACTAGAAAATTGGCATTGGTACTCCACTAGATACATTCTAAATTTTTTACTTTTTTTATTCTTGAAAAAAAAAAGAAGCTTTTCCAACCTTTTTGGGCCTTATTTTGACAGTTTTATCAATAACATCAAGATTCTTGAGAATCTAGATGTTTTTTTAAAACTCTATTTCAGATGTTTTCCAAGGGAAATAATACCTAGATTCCCCAGAATCTGGAAGTTTCTTTACTGTATTTTAGATATTTTTTGGTGGAAAATGCCAGTGATGTCATGAATACAATTAATTCTGACAATATTTATTCCTTCGATGGGATTTTTTTTACATGACTTCAAATTTTGATGCTACGGTTGTTCTATTATTGTCTGTGATGGTGAGTATTTATTTCTTTTATTATTCATCTTTATTAAATGAAGTCTTGTATATGATTATGATTCATTTTTGGAAAATAATGATAAAAATGATTTACAATACTCCATCTAATAACCATAAATAGTAAAAGATAATTGCTTCTCTGATACTACAAGTACAGACACTGAAACAAACATGGCACTGGAGAGATCAGAATAAAAAGTGGGTTCAAAGGTCATATCTAATCTTCAGCAAGCCATCAAAGTTGCTCAGATGACAGAGCAGCTGGAGTGTCTAGCCCACAACGGAAATTCAAGTCTCACCAAGAGCTTAGTCTCTATTTCCAATCCACATTGTTTACTCACTGCTGTACATCCACATACTTAGTTAAGCTGTGATGAGAAAAACAAAAAAAATTAAGAAGAAGGAAAATAGTAGTCAAAAAGGTTGAAAATGATGTATGAATTTCTATACTGTCCAAGGTTAGAAAAATACTATACTCAATTACTATGAAGAAACCTTTTTAGATTTATTCAGAGTATTTTGATTAACAGTCAAACACTATGAATGAGTTTTCCTCTTGATATGTTGTAAGTAGAAATATTTCAATATGTCAAGAGAGGAAATATCTGAAGAACCTTTTGTTGTATAAGAATAGTACTGAATTCAGGCACCAGAAGAAGGAGGATATATCGGCCAAAACATTGTGACTATAAAAGATGAGGACACCAGTTTGAATTAGTGTATAATATAGGAGGGCACATCATCCTCATCCTGGTTTTAAATGATTTGATACATTTTATCACTTTATTAATAAATTGAAGATGTTTTTGATATCATGAATATATCATTCTTGATAAAACACATTTTTAGCCTGACACATCATCTTCAAATTCATTCATTATATTACTTGCAGGTTGCATATACAATATTGACTTAATCATCAAATATAAAATTAAAGGCATATTTAGTACAAGCTTACTTACAAATGATTGAAATCTTTTATTAGATTTCACAGCTCCGAGAAAAATATGGATACCACAAGAAATGAAAGTTAACCTGATAGCCCAAATTCCACTACAAATAGATATCATTAAAAGATTAAGTTCAAGAAGTCAGTACATTTGAATGCATCAAAAGCCTAGCCCAAGTAATATAGCGCATATACTTCTTTTCACCTCATAGATTAAGTAATGGTGGTAAAATTATTTTAATGGAAATACTACCAATGTAGTATGAAACATTAAGTCATTGCTGGACACAAACAAAGGGGCCAATTTGGCATAAACTTACATTGTACCCCCCTAAAAAAAAACAACTGATTTAGGAAGGGAGCTTTAGAAAAAAAAAGCATTCTTCATAGTCATTGAGGAGACTAAGACAGCTGCTGCTGACAAGTGTTGAGTATCAATCGTAGTCATGACGTCATAGATGGAAGCTCATCTGTCACAAAGTTGACTGTAACCTCAAGTTATCACTCGAAATAAATGTCAGATCACATCAATAACCCAAACCTGGCAACAGTGTTTAAACTGGTTTATTTTAGGTAATGGTACTTAACAATCACAACAAACATCCCAAGGCATTCTCTAGTAAGTCATTGAGCTAAAGAACTTAATGCTATTTTAATGTGTTCTATCTATGATCTTTTCAACATATAGATCAGTTGCCACGACCAATTAATTCTTATTACTGTCATGTTAATTAAAACAACACTAACAGATCTAATTAAGTCGAAAAAAAAAAACGCATTGAATAAAGCAAATAATTTCTAATTATACCCAAATGAAAATTATGAGAGTTATTCCAAGAAGCATCCTTGAGTGAATCTGATATTATTTAAGTGACATGAGATATGCTCCATCTATTTTTATTACAATGCATGTCAATGACTGGATTTTGGCATTCTGCAAAAGGGAAATTATTTCACAAGATTTGGTAGTATTCATAGACTTTACATTATTATAAAAATAGATATCAAGTAACAGTTAAAAATGAATTTCAATATGTTAGGGTTAATCAAAATTTCCTTTTACTTACACCTATCCACATACAAGGATGCCAAATTTCAAAAATCTTTTTGTGTAATGCCTGTATATTGTACAACAAAAATGAAATAGAAAACACTCAGCGAGCACAAACCTTAGCCAACAACATTATCATTTACTAAAAACTGAAAAGGTGGAAGAGGTAACAAATTTAATTAATTCTTCCATAGCCCATTCCCCACCCTTCCAAAAAATTTCATTGAAAATCTTTGAGAACTTTTGGAGATATCATGTGGAGCAATTTCATTGGCAGAGGTAAAAATGAAAATTTAACATAAAAACAAGTACATGTTTAGAGCTGACAGCAAAAAAGCCTCTGAATCAAATGAAGAATATGAAAAAACATAAAACAAGTCAAGTTCAGTTAATTTGATTCCAATGTTTCATTTTGAGAGCGGATTGCTAGTCACAAAAATGTTTTTAAAAAGACTTGAGGGTATCAGATTCAACAGACATGTAAACTGATATATCCTTGTATAATAAAGATGATACATTAAATCAATAACAATTTTCACAAATAAAAGCCAGTGTAAAGCTATTTATATCAGATTTCTGAAAGTAATAGACAAATAAGTGAGAAAATTGACCGACAAATAGCTGAATAAATAAATAAATAGATAAATACATTTACAGTCAAATATAAAAGGCATCAATGTCTCTTGATTTGACTTCGGAATTTTGCCAGAAACTACTTTCCAGTTTCATTACTCCTAATTCATATATGAGTTCCATTGTTTTTCATTCCATTCATAGGAAAGTTTCATTGTAATTTGCTTTGGTTCCAAACAGCTCATGAAATTAGGATTTAACATCAATTAGTCATATAGATTTTTCTTGTATCAAGCCACACTATACTGTTAGATACTTTTCAAGACCAAAATTTGGCAAATTTGATACTGAACAAAATCATTTGGTCACAAAAATAGAGATTTGGTATTAAGAAAATTTACAAAAGATAACTATTCCTCACACACAGATAATATGATAAAACATAAATATAAATAAATAACAGATAAAAAATGTATCTTAATCTATTTTTCTTGCAAGCTTACTCTGATGATGGACTTGAAGTTGTTTCTTGATTTTGGTACAGAAGCTACTTGATTTACAAATTTGGTCTTATGTAGCAAAAGACATCTGGCACCCCTGCCATATACTATCCACAACACAATCCACAGATCTCAAAGAATCAGTCAGCTTACTAACCCTGAACTTTAACTGATAAGTAACTATAGGCAATGGTTAGTACTAAATTTCCAAAAAAGAATCAACAAGTTGACAGATGGACATTATTACACCATAAAGGAATCCAGAACAATGCCAAGAACTGAAAAAGTTGACCCTGACTGTTTGAAAATCATCAACTTTTCTAGCAAATCTCTTCCACAACCAAATTAGATAAATAACTGACATCAATATTTTTAACAGATTAGTTTGAAGAAAGAATTATGAAAAAACGTCTGTTCAGTCACTCAATAGAAACCATCAAAATGCAATGGAAAAAGAAGAGAAAAAGGAATTAATTCCTTCTCTCACCTTTTATTTCGGGGGGGGGGGGTCACTGAAAAAGTCTGAATCTTTCAAAAAACAAGTCTGAATCTTTCGAAAGACAAGTCTGAATCTTTCAAAAAACAAGTCTGAATCTTTCAAAAAACAGGTCTGAATCTTTCGAAAGACAAGTCTGAATCTTTCAAAAAACAAGTCTGAATCTTTCAAAAAAATAGTCTGAATCTTTCAAAAAACAGGTCTGAATCTTTCGAAAGACAAGTCTGAATCTTTCAAAAAACAAGTCTGAATCTTTCAAAAAAATAGTCTGAATCTTTCAAAAAACAAATCTGAATCATTCAAAAAGCAAATTTGAATTTTCAAAAAAACAAGCTGTCAGACATTGTTAATTGAACTTCCTACTAAAATCCTATTTAGGAGGAGGGAATTTTCAAAAAATTAACAAAATTCTTTTTCAAGACATAATAAGAAGTAAATCTTTATATTATCAGCCCTTTAGGGCCATCAAGTGCAGCATGTCATACACACATGCATAAATAGATAGCCAGACATCCAGCCCAATTTGAAAACTGAAGAAACTTATGTTAGCATTTCTGATGACAGTTTTAGTTCACTGTTTCTAATCAAATATGGATTGATATATAGGGATAAAATCATAGTATAATTCAAAACTAATTTTTCATAATTAACATAATGTGAAATCAGGTGAAAAAATTACTATGGGGATTTTTTTTTTCTGAATGTAAGCGCAATGTTTCTCTGCTTATTAATTCACATCAGATCTTTTGGAGCACATGAACACAACATGGGTCATGGGCAATAAAAAGACCTTGATCAGAGGCATAGCTAGAGATTTAGAGTTCTGATGGTCCTAGCTCCTTTAGAGGCCCCTCCAACATTAAAAGAGATTTGTAGGTGAACTATCATTTGTAAAGCATTTTTGGGGACCCCTCAATTGGGGGTCCAAATACCCCCCCCCCCCCCGACACTCCTTCAAGCTACACCTCTGGCCATGCACAATAAAAAAAATCGTAATGGTAATATTAGGTAAGATAAGAGAGAAAACTATTTTGTCTGTTGCATTTCAAATAAACAGAAAAATGTATTCTATTTCTTTCCTCCAGAAAACAAGCAGTTTATCAGAAGAAAGGTTTTTTGTGGGACAAATTCATAGCCAACAAGAATACTCTATGTCTATTACAAACATTCCTCTTTTACATATGTATTACATGGGAGAGTCAACTATAAACAGAACAAGACTATCCTCCTGTTTCCTTTCATGAAACTTTAAATAAAAAGGTTTAATTATTCTTTTCTACATAAATATATAAGTAAACAAGCATATTAAACAAGACCATATTCTTCTTGAGTTCTATAAAACTAACTGAATACCCATTGTAATGGGTGGGTTGTATTGCTGTCAAAAAAAATTCAATAAAATCATACGTATGAACAACATGGATGCAATCTCACTGGAAAATCAACACCTGGAAAATTTTAAAATCTGTCAAAAATTAGCATATTATTTGATCATGCTAAAATTTTCAATACTTATTTATTAAAGGATGAATTTGAAAAAAAATTTCATTCTAATTATGAAAAAAAAGAATTCTTTTTTCCTGTTTCCCACCATCTTGATGATTTATCTTATCTATGCATTGCTGTTTTCATTGATTTTTTAACTTCTAACAGATAAATCCTTTGAAATATTAATTATTTTTACCTTTTTCTGAAAAGTACTCTGAAATTGCACTAACTGGGAGTCTTACTTTGGGATTTAAAAAACAGGAAAATTAGGTAAAATATATTTCTTCTCGGCAATTTTTTTAGTTTTATTCAATTAATTATGGTTTAGGCTTTTGATCTTAGAAAAAAATTTTCACTCAATATTTGAAAAAAGATTTTTCGCTATTTTTATCAATTAAACTCAGTCTGAGCAGTTCCTGAGTACTTTTCTAAAAAAAAGGAAAAATAATTGATATCTCGATTATCTATTAGATGTGTATAAAATCAATCAAAATTACTATTTTGATGATTTATTTCCTTTATACATTGTATAAATAAAATAAATCATTGAAATAATAAAAGGTGCAGCACATAGCTATTCAGCAGGAAAAGGGGGCATAGATAATGTGTCCATTTTTGCATAAATCTGAACTGAAAATTGCCCCCATTTTGTAAAAACATATTTTGAGGGGATGATTTGTTATAAACCCTTCCCAGGGTCACATTGGTATATTAGACAATTTTGTGGGTTATGTTGAGTAGTTTTTGTAGCAGACTGTTACATCCAGATGGACAGACAGACAGACTTTTGTTGAATTATAATAACATAGGTCTGGTTGGTCTGGTTAGTCACTGAATGTAAACTGTCTTTTGGCAGCATGCCATATTGGGAATGGTCAACTAAAAAATTTGGAAAAAGAGGTAATCAATGAATAATTTGAAATTTTCATCGGGCAGTGATCATTAAAAAGTCCAAAAAACAAACATAAATGCTACCCGGACACAAACAAAGAACCAGATTAGCATGAACAAGTGTGAATGCTACTCAACTATAACTAAGAGACTAATTTAGAGTAAACTGACAAGGTGAATCGAACCCACACTAAAAACTTGTTTAGGAAGGAATTTTCAAAAAACAAAACAACTTTTTTCTCTTGACATAATAAAAAGTTTAAATTTTCAGCTTTTTATCTCCATAGATGCAGCCTGTACACATGATACATACATATGTAGACAGCCAGCAAGACTAACTAAAAAACAGAAGAAACCTATGTTTACGGTTTCGGTTGATGCTTCCTAATAATCACACCAGGCACAAACACATATCCTATTCTGCCTCTGTTCAGAACAGATTTTTAGTGAAGTAAAATTTTATTGATGAGAAGACTTTTCTTTAGTTGCCGATACAAAATCTAAAGAGATCTATTCTTGACCTTCAGGGTAGGCATTAAAGATGTGTCCATGGATAAGCTTTGATGAATTCTTTGAGAGAAGGAAAACAAAATATCAAGAATAATGTCTAATGCATAATCAAATAAGGTGCTTCTAAGCTTTGTGGCTGTAAGATTAAGTCAGACATTTTGAAGTAAAAAAAATATACGAAACCATTAACGAGAAACTTGAACAAACATCTTCAGTGCTGCTACGCTCATTGTCAGTTGTTCTTATTTTGTTGCTGTGCATAAAAAAGAGAAAATAGATTATTGGCTTTTGTAGTTGATCTACTTGAGTGTGTTTGCTTTCTGTGAATAGTTGATCACAATCTCTGTCAGAGATGACGTAGACCAGTCAATGGAGAATCAGAAGAGAAACTGCCATGAATAAGAGTGAGAAAAGATTTATCCACATAACACCATAGGTAAAATGAGTTTTCTTAGCAATGACAGCAACGAAGACATTCTTAAATCCTCTCATAAATATGCATTCCTAGTTGATTTTGAGAAAAAAATCAGATATATTCAAATTTTTCAGAAGATATTGAAAGAGAAAGTGAAAGAGTACATTGTTTCAAATAGTGGGTAGGACATATTTTCATCAGCAAAAGTGTTACCTTTAGCTGGAAGAGACCATTGTTACGAACAGAGAGACAAAAATGAATTACACCGTCCATTATAAAAGTAGATCTGAATCACTGATTAAACTAAACAGTGCAAATGATTTCTATCATAATGTCCTCGTCAATATAATCTGAAGAAATAGCATTAAAGTAGCTAAAAGAGGAGGCAAACTTCCAATCAAAATAATTTAATAAAAAGCATGGAAGAAAAAGATATATCTATATATAACTGTAATAAAAATGAGTTTTCCTAGAAACAATGACAACGAAGATATTTATAACTGACCTCAACTTGTAAATATGCGTTATTCAAAACACTGAATGAATGTAATTGTAGAGTGTACTCAAAATGATTCTTTCCACAATGTTATTGTCATTAACACATCAAAACACATATGATAATTAGCACTCCAAAGGAAATTATAAATCACCGCCATACATATATGCTACTTTTCACCTCATAAATTAAGCAGAAGTGATGGTAAAATTAAGTTCCCTAGATAAAAATACTATTGGCTTGAATTATGAATTTATAATTTTAAAATAAGCAGGCCGAGTTAGTCACTTGATTAGGTGATCAATTAAAGAATTTAAAAAAAGGGGTGATCAATGAATAAGTCACTAAAGCATACAAATCTTTAAAAAAACAAGCATGAATTCTCCTGGACACAAGTTAAGGTACCAATTTGGTATTAACTTTCATTGGAAATTGAACCTCCAGTAAAAACCTATTTATAGGGGGAAATTTTCAAAAAATAAAATCATTTTCCATACTCATTGAAGCGGATGTGTATGCAAAATTTCAAATTTCTATGAATAACCTGAACCCAGCAACAGTGATTAAACTAGTCTGTTGTGGGTAGTGGAGACTAATTTGTTTTTATTCATTTGTTTGTTTATTAGGAAGTACCAACTAAAACGATCAACCTTATCATAGTCAACATCAACAAAGGTTTCTTTAGTTTTCAAATAGGTCAGGCTTGTTGGCTATATATGTATGTACTACACATACAGGTCACACCAATGGGGCAAGAGGACTTGAAATTTCAACATTTTTTTTCATTTCTACAAAATATGTTTTTTGTCTTCTGAAAATTTCTCCAAAATAGGCTTTGAAAGGGGGATCCAATTTACAATGTCAGTTTATATTAAATTAGTCTCTTAGTTTGAGTTCAGCAGTATCCACACTTTTTTTTAAAAATCTAATGATCACAGCCCAACAAAAGGTGAGAGAAGGAATTTATTCATTCTTTATCCCTTTTTCCAATTTTTTAATTGATCACCACCAACAGGGCATGCTGCCAAAAGACATTGGTCGAGTGATAGTTTCTACTGAGTAACTAACCAGACCTGTTTTACAAATGATTTTATTCATAATACAAGGTCTGTCCTGAAAGTATCAAGCCATTTAATATTAACAGGGAGAAAAATAGCCTTCCTAGGGTAATGGCACCCTCGTAACTTGAATCCATCTATGTTTTTTTTTTGATGTTTTGTGAAATTAATGATTCATGACTGCAGATTTGAATGAATCAACAATCTTTTGAAAGAGGAATGTTTTTGAATACTGTATTTCCCAACTGAAAAGACATTACAAGCAGTAAGACACGCCCTAAAATTAGCTAGACTTATATTATACGTCGTGGGTCGGTGTATTCTTGTATCTCATGACTGGTGTTCATAGGGGTTGGTAAACTCCTCCCTACAACTTGACCTTTGAGTGCTAAGACACAGGGTCATTTTTGAGGGCATTTTCTTGGAAAAAAATGCATTTTGTCAACCAAGAAATACGGCTTATTAAATTTTCAAGTATAAAGCATTTGAAAACTATACAAGAAACAATGTCCAATGAGATCTGAATTCATAGTCAACTGACCAATCAGGGATAATATTTTATAAACATATCTGGTGAGAAAACGTCACATGACTTATGTCTTTTGACAGCATACCATGTTAGGGGGGGTCAAATGAAAAAATTGGAAAAAAGGGTGATCGATTGATAAGTTACTTCTCTTGTCTGTTGGGCAGTGATCACCTAAAAAAGTTCAATTTTTTAAAAAAAGCAACAAATGTAAATGCTACGAGACACAAACTAAAGGATAAATTCAGCAAAAACTTACATTGCAGATTGAACCCTGACAAAAAAAAAAGAGCAGAGGAGGAATTTAAACAAGCAAATGTTTTTTTGTAGACATAATAAGGACTAATTTTTTTAATTTTCAGCTGTCTAGCTCCATTGGTGCAACTTGTATACACAATACATACATATATAGCCAGCCAGCTACACCAGCTTGAAAACTGAAGAAACCTCAAAATAATAAGCATGATTTTATAATAATTCTCAAGAGAAATAGCTCTGGTTGGTCACTCAATAGGAACCCTCAGTTTTGATTGAAAATTTCTAATATTTGATACATAACGGAATTCAATGATCACCATATATATAACAGTATATAAGTCAACCCCAAATCTAAGGTGTAGATTCAAGTCCAATATTCACTGGATAAGGCAACTCTCCAATATAAGGCAGCATTGTGTCAATCAGAGTCGAGTTCATAGGGTCTAAATAAACTAATATAATCCATTAGGGAAAATATTTGACGCTTAAGAACAACTTACTGATTTATATGGAAATTATTTTCTTTGAGGCACAGTTTCACTCAGTGAAATTGAAACGTTTCAATTGAATACAATTTTTGTATCTAAAATAGTCAAACACATGACAAGTCCACTGCAACTGATATTCAATAGAAATAAACAGGTAGGAACATCCAACATGATTCTGTATTGTACCCGTTAGCCTGGGGAGAGGTTCCTCAGTCCTAGTCCTTGCGCTTTGTGGAGAGGCATTGAGTACCATTTTTCAAGTCTTTGGTTCAGTTGATGGTGGATTGAATCACAGTCTACCAAAGCAGAGGTGAGCACTCTACCACTGGGTCTCAGCGATCGGTCTTTTGGAAATAATCATGTAGATAAAAAAGTACATACAATTGCAACACAAAGTCAGATCTATTCTTGCACATTTTTACTTCAATAAAGATTTTTGAAAAAAGATAGGAAACTTGAGAGTCTTATTAGTCTTGGGTTGTTTTATTTATTAACATTTATTCACTTACATCTGACAGATTAGCACACTACTTACTGATTCAACACGGATTCTTCAGCTAAATCATAAAAATCATTAGAACTGCTTTTTTTTTCTGTATCTTCAGACCAAACAATAGGTCAGAGAGGTTTGGATACTTAATCATTCATCTTTCTTATAAACAGTTATTTACATAGGTACATCAATAAGTTTGCAGCCTGATGAGGAAAAAAGCATTCATTTTACACAAAAAAATTTTTTTTCAACATTATCGCCTTCTTTGTCAGTGCACTTGAATCGGTGACCATCCTAATCACATATACCAGGAGTTCTCAACCTTTTTGGCATCACAGCACACTTTCATGAGGAAAAATTTTCTGTATAGTAAACATTGAAAGGGACACCAAAGAGTTTATAACTTAAAAAAAAACTATAAAAAATGAACCGCTTTTGCTAATTGAAGTAATTTAAACAAGTAACATCAAATGTTTGTCACACACATCCTCTTACGTATTATCAATGCTGTACTCATGTCCAGTGAGTTGCAGCCAGTACAAACACATTGGCTTTTTATAATGAGTGATATCACAATGTTGCTGTTGACTCATTTTTTTTATGGTCAATTACAGATTTTAATACTGAAAATCCTATACTGCCCACCCAAATTTCAAAATGCTTGCCATTTTCTGTACAGTTACTCACCACCAACCCAAGAGTTGATATCACCCACCAGTGGGCAATATCACCCAGGTTGAGAAACCTTGACATCAACCAAATACTGTCTTATTGACGCATCCTCGAATCTATTTTTAAGTTTCAGGATTTTAATGCACCCCATGTTGACATAAGTAATCTCATTTTATTTTTATTGGTCATCTCTGAATGAGGGAGAGAAAGAGTGGTTTTTATAAAGAAAATTAAATTTGAATGATTCATTTAAATACAATTGGTAAATGTTTATCTCCAGTCTTTTTATTCTAGTAGATGATCTAATCATTTTCTGAATATTTGAAGTAAGGAATTATCATTATTATTTACTGATTTATTCAGACTAATGTCTTCATCTTGGTTATTATTGCTGCAACATCTCAGCAGCTGTACTCTATAGCCTTCTTCATGTGTCTGTCATATTCAGTAGCTTTCTCAGAATTTTGAGCTGAACTCTTTATCCAATAATTGGGGTAAATTGATCTTATTCTGTTGTCCATTTCAGGGAATGGGGATGATATCTAATATTGGTTATTTTTCCTGGTCTATTTGACCTGTGTTGCCATGTCACTTGTCTGTCTCTTTCACTGTAGCAATTTATATGATTTTCAGCACCACTCAAGTACAGCGACTGACACATTGTGGAGATAACAACCACGATGAGGACCCTTATCAGAATAAAGCAGTGAATAATAATGATTTGACCAATCAACTTACAAAATGTCTAATAGCTTTTCATCTCATGATTCCAGAATAACTGACAATAATACAATTTTATAATTTTCTTGTATGCATTAGTATTAGATTGTTACACACGACATGTTAGTTTACATCAGTCATTTTCAATAGAGGCAATATCATCCCAAAGGGGCAAAAGTTGAGCTGGCAGGAGTGGGGAATAGATTGTCACATACAAATGGATTTCTCCTTGTTTCATGTTGTTGAAGTCAAGAAATAAGGGTAAGTTGTTCTCAATTGATGAATTACAAAATATGTTGTATTGTTTAAATTGACAATTTCTCTTTCCACTTTCATGTTATTTCATCATGCAAACATTTGTACGTTATCCTGACCCTACAAATATCCATTGTAAACAATTTATTATGAAATTCACTTCACTTTCCAAGAAGAGCATTTGCATCATGCAAAGCAATGCTCCTTTTGGAAGATGAACAGTCAAGCTACATTGGTTCAAGTATTTATTTAGTTAAAGACATTTGATAATGTAGAGCAGTCATTGAAAAGGTTAAGAAAACCTGGTTTACATCATAGAGAATAACTTTAAAAGTTAAATACTTTCTAATATAATTTTATTTTTTGCAGATTCAAGGTAAATGATATATAATTCATTATTATTGGAGGTTTTCGCGTTCTTAACACCAATAGCGTCTATCTTAGAAGTTAGGCTCATTTTTCAGTACAAATTCAAATTAAGACATTATGATGGTTTTGCTGCTGATAATGTAAACAGAGAATTTAGAGTGAACACTACTACTGTGCAACCTATTCAGTGTTCAATAGATTTAAGTCTAGAAATATGGATGCCAATGATAAACCTTGATGGAGAACCAAATCTGTTCTCAATAGTAAAGAATTATTGACAACAAAGACCAGCAACACCCAAACATTAGTTTGTGCACTTTCTTCTGAACACTTTAGGACTTCAACAATGACCATATCGCATTTCAAGGCAATAGGAAAGGTTAAAAGGTTGGAGAAATGGGCTCCACATTGAGTTGAATGAAATGCTCCATGACAGTAGCAGAGCCCAAATTTCTAGACTGGCAGTGTCTAGGCATAGAGAATCGTGATATGAAGTCTTGCAGCCTCTCCCATATTCATCAGATATTTCTTATACAGATAATCATCTTTACAAGCATTTCAAACTTTATATCTATAATAGGAGGTTTGATAATATAGAAGCTATAATTTGTGCTTTTACTAAATCTTTGACCCTTAAACCAAATGAACTTCATAGAGGGCATAACCTTTCATCTTTCTGAAATAATCAGTACCATGGCAAAAAAACACTGCAAACATAGATATATATACATATATACACACACACACACACATAAGCATACACATCCACATACACAAATTCTACGTATACACATACCACACACCTACATGCCACATACACAGACATATACAAACACATACCACATTCATGCATGCCACATATGCGCACACATACACACAAACTATATACACACATACCATAGACTCGTATCCACACATGCACACTCAGCCTTCATACATCATATAGGCATATGTTTTATGTATGCTTGTGTTGTATATGCATGTGTGTACTTTGCATTTTCAATGAAACATCATTCGATAAAAACTCTTGCTACAATTCCATATGATTCCTCTCCATTTTCTCATTCTTAATTTTGAAGCAGCCAACCAAACAGGAAGAACGAGGAACTTCAAAAATATGAATGACTGCAACTTGGCAAAAAGCTCCAAAAATCAATATTGAGAAAGATTTTTCAAGATGATGCAAGAATCAATTCTCTGTTAAAGAAAGATTACATTGGTTTAGAGAAAAGTGTTGAAAGGTCTACAGTGGTTATGAAAAATTAGCAATCATTCTGTATTCACTACACTGAGAAGATCAAAATGGTTTTGATTGGGGATATCTGTGGATAAAAGTAATTTAACAAATTTTTTCTATACTCCGATGAACACAAGGGACACAATAAGCAAAGAGTGACAGTGTTATCATTGTCATCATCATCATCATCATCATGATCACTATTGATTTCAATGGAAAATATCAGGCTAATTATGCAAGAAGCTTTAGAAGAATTTGTATATCTAGTAATTAACAGCTACATGGGTATATATTTTCATCTCGGCAGATGGTCTTTATAGCTTCAGGACTTTAGGCAGCTGTGGCTAGTTGCTTAGTATGTAGGAAGTATTGTACTAAAGGTCTACTTCTCTCCTCTTAGCCATACTAAAACCTTCCAAAGTAAAGAAGTGCTCAATATAGAAATCATTATGGCTACTGGAGTTGCCTCCCCTACTACTCACAGCACCTGGTATACCAAGATGATCATTAATCTAGTTAGACCCGACTCGACAAGCTCAACTTCAGTGATCAGATGAATACCGGTGTATCAAACTTGATTTGTGCGTAACAGAATTAACAATGTCACTGATGGGTTTTGATCCTGTGTGTGGATTTTTAGTCCATCTCTTGAATGGATTTTTAATCCATTCCCTTTACCACTCGTCCATGACACTCAGGTCAAAATTTTTTTCACACTCTGTGACCTCCAGTGAGGTAGAGTGGTTTCATTCTCTTTCCACTACTACGAGCTCACAACTACCAGGCAAAGTAGAGACATGTAACCAACATCTTTATCCCTTACGCCAGGAAGTCCCAACTTTTTTGTATTGCGGACCAGTTCAATAATGACAATAATCTTGTAGACCAGCAGATTGAAGAATGACTAGAATATTGGTGATAAGTCACTTATAAGTGACCAATACACTCAACATCAAATTTGTCAGATAATCCCTTCTAGAAATGAAATTAGAATCCAAGAAAATTAATTTTTTTTTCACAGTTATTCTATTTTAGCATAGCACGTGCTTTGTGGCCTGGTACCGGTCTACACCTCAGTGGTT
Organism: Thysanoteuthis rhombus; assembly: GCA_963457665.1. Lineage (NCBI taxonomy): Eukaryota > Metazoa > Mollusca > Cephalopoda > Oegopsida > Thysanoteuthidae > Thysanoteuthis > Thysanoteuthis major. The sequence goes on from OY735223.1 coordinate 10,696,565, forward strand.
GGGGACCACTGCCCTATGCCACCATGACCCATACAATAGCTACAAAATCAAAGCAAAAGATGGAAAAGAAAGAAATTTCATATAGGAAACGGGATGTTACAGTATTTGAGAACAGTTCAAAATTTGTTATGCAAAAAAATGTCTTTTTAATGATGTATGTTCCTAGAGCACTTTCCCTCTTAAAACAGATTGTTCAATACAAACCGATAATTAAGTTATCAAACTGAATACATTACAATAACAAAACCCCTTGCAACATAAAAAAATGTGCAAGCCAGACAGACTGCATAAATCATTAAATCAGTAACATGATTGATGTATTGGAATCATCTATGTAATCAATAGAACTGAAATGCTGGGTCACTTTTGTGAGGTTGGGAGATTGGACTAAAAAGTTCAGAAACGTTTACAGTCATATTTGTTACAAGTGCAAAATAACATGAGAGTATTGTAGTTCAGTAGTCGGTGCATTGGAATGTGAACAGTGACACACACATGTAAAGTTTGTTGGTAGTTTAGAACAGGGCTGAGTATATGAATCAAACCAATTGCATAAAATCCTGTGTGAAACGTTAAATCATTAAAAATTTAGCGGATGCAAAGATGACCATTAACTTTTATTATATGAATATAGCTTTAGTTCATTTTTTTGCCATAAGAGTCTTCAAAACAGTGAGCTGAAATTTTACAATATTGTAGCTTAGACATAAAGCTTTAATTGAACTGTATGTTGAACGTAAACAATGATGATGATCAAGGTATACATGAATAACTAAAAGAACAAAGGAAATTAAACATTATCTTACATTCAACATACAGTTAATTTAATGCTCTATGTCTAAGCTACATATCATAATTTTAGTTCTCTGGCTCTCAAGGTCAGTTTTGAGGTTTTACAGCAAAAAGAAAATAAGTTCTCCCACTACTGAATTTTTAGTGGTTTATCAGTTCAGCAATTTTGTTAGCTGTGCCTGACATTGGTATTGAATGTGGTGTCAGATTGATGCTATACTAGTGAAAGAGAAACCAATTTAGAAACAAAGGAAAACTGTAATCTCTGTCTCTCTTAACCAGTTTATCAATCATAGAATTTACTGCATAAAAATTGAGTCTCCATGTATGAAACTCAATGGTAGAGCACAGAAATGAGGTAAGGAATTACAAATTATTTTGCTACAACTTGACAAAATGATGTGCATAGGACTGATCCAACCATCAGGCAAACCTAGATGAAAAAAATAGTCATTAAAATTCAATCGGATGTGGAAATCCCAAGTCTTACCTGAAAAATTTCATTGATGGCATTGGAAAAAGATTAAAGTTCTAAGTGGTCAACATTTTGATTCAATATTTACCATTTTTTGTTCTTTATATCATCTTTCATCTTACTATTAAAAAAAAAAATTCATATACAACAACCTGAATTAAACCAATTACATAAAACCCTGTGTGAAATTTCAAGTCTTGCTCAGGGTGCATGAAATCTTTGCACTGTCCCTAGATGTCCCAAGGTTTGTAGATTTACAGAATGTCATATGACACAATGAAGAAACAAATAGGTCTTGAACTAGTGTTATCAATTTGATTTAGTTCTCATTTAACAAAGATGGTGATTTTTACTGTCCCTAGATGTCCCAAGGTTTGTAGATTTACAGAATGTCATATGACACAATGAAGAAACAAATAGGTCTTGAACTAGTGTTATCAATTTGATTTAGTTCTCATTTAACAAAGATGGTGATTTTTACAGTCTAATTTATATAATATACCTAATCAGATATCTCATTGAGAGACATTAGGATAAAATTACCAAATTTTAGTGATAATTTCACACACTCTACAGTTAGATAGTATTATACAGTTTACTTAAACAGCAAAGTTGATGTAGTTGAGATGATAAAATAAAATGTTATAAAATCTTATTTAGTGGGAAACATTTCTGTTAGTTGAAAATGAAGCATTTAGATCAGCCAATACAACAATAGATAAAAAACTTCATACAAAATATTAAGAGGAGATCATGAAGTCATAATATCAAAACATTATGGAAAGAATGTTAGCAATTCTATCAAGCCATAAATGAATGTATAATTGTATTTAGAACTGACCCACTAATAGTAATTTTCTGATATTTTTCTTGTTTCTCATTTGAAACAAGAAAAATATTAGAAAATTATTAAAGAAAAATTAGAAGATAGTACAATACTAACAAGAAATTAGAAGATTATATTAATGACACAATATAAGCAAAACATTAGGATTAATCAATAACAGAGATCAGGTCTGTATAGTCACTAAATAGAAAACATCATGCAACCAATGTCTTAAGGAAGCATGCCGTGTTGGGGATGATCAACTGAAAACACGGGGAAAAAGAATGACTAAAAAAAGAATAAGTTACTTCTGTCACCTTTTGTTGGACAGTGATACCCAAAAAGGTCCGAATCTATAAAAAAAGCTGATGGTGCCAATTTAGCATAAACTTACATGGTAAACTGAACCCCCCACCCTTAAAATCTGGAGGGGATCTTGCAAAATATCGAGTAAATGTTTAGATTTGCAGCCCTCTAGCCCAATTAGTATGACATGTACATATGATACATACAAACATAGCCAGCCAGCCAGACCAATTTGAAAACTGAAGAAACCTATGTTGACAGTTCAGGTGACAGATCTGATTGATAGTTTCTAATAAACACCAGTTATATTAGTAAATGAAAAAACAGTCATAGCAAAATTAGGTCAATGATGAAGTTTTGTCATGATTTTAGGAGCAAGAAACAATCATAGCAATAAATAAGAAAAGTTAAGGGTAGGTGCTGCTTATGCGTTTGTGTTACTCTACTACTTCTACTACTACAACTTCCACTTACTGCTACTACTGTTTCATTAACCAAGTGACCTGTGATGAAAAAATGCTCAAGACTTTTATAAGAATTAATTTCATTGTGGGAAATCTTTGTGCTTTTCGAAAGAAGAATGATTGGAGAATATCCTGATATAAAAATTATGCTTAGAACCAGTTATTTGCTAGTTTCTAATTGCGAGGGAAAAAAATGCAACTGAATCATTTTTTTTTTCCTTTTCAGGCTCCAGTACTTTAGATTTATGGATGTTAGTTTGTGGCCAGGACAAAAAAAACAACTTTTTTTGCTTCCAGATTCACAGAACCCATTGAGAATATAGTCAAGATCTGCCCCAGTGAAATATTTTTTGCATAGAACCATTTTCTTGGGATAAAACGCGATTTTGTGGGAGGAACTCTCTGTAAATATAGTTTCAAATCTGCTTCACATAGAACCATTTCCTTGGGATGTAAGATGCAATTTTCTTGGAGAAATTCTTTGGAAACATAATTTAAAACCTGCCTCAATGAAATATCTTTCACATAGAACTATTTTCTTTGGGTAAATGCAATTTTCTGGGAGAAATTCTTTGGCAATATAGATTAAAACCTGTTTAAATGAAATATCTTCTGCACAGAACTATTCTTGGGGTAAAATGTAAGTTCCTGGTGATACAACCATTTCAGGCAATTTCTGGTGACTTTTTCTTCTGGTTGGAGATAATTCACTCAATTCATGATATACCACCCCAAAGGCTGAATTATTATTCATGCAATTCATGCACCTACAAATACGTCCTTATCATTGCATAATTTCAGTAGAAATACAGTTGTTGAATTACTATATATAAAGCATCGTGGGGCTCCCTTCACTGAGGCCTGGGGAGATTTTGAAATCCCTCCACCCTACCCATTTATGCCTCTGTTATAAGATAACACTATTTAAATGTTAGAAGAAAAAAATGAAAGTTAATACAGACGTATCAGGATATTAAAAAACAATTCCATGTTATCAAGATATAAGATGTAAGAAAGAATTATTAGAAATTACTTAGCCTTACCTGTACATAAGAAGAAATAAAAATTCTATAGAGGGAAAATATATTACTAATCAAACATGTATTTGATTCCAACAGATGGTAAATTATTTGGAACACAAAATCAATTCCTTTGTATTGACTGCAATGATAAAACTAAAGACAGTGAACATTGCATAAATTTGTTACAATTATGAAATTTGCCTTTTTTAGCAATTTGCCAGTCAAGTGTCATGGATGAGATATCTTGTCTAATGATAGTGTGTTAATCTTCTTTCTCCCACCAGGAAACATAAATGAGGGAAAAGGAAGTGTTGGTGCTCATAATGTGTGGTTCAAGGATCTGATAGGAAATTGTGGCCCCACAACTTGAAGGGCTAAAAAAAATCAAGAGGATATTGCGAGAGATTGGCTCTACTAGAATGTTTGGAAGCTTTTATCAACTACAGGGAATTTTTTGCAGATATCAATGGATTAAAAACAAAGTGACACCGATTATCATCTTTGTTGACTATAGAAATATTATCAAAGAATTGCAGTCAACTAAACTTGTTGATGACATGTAGTTGAGGATCGACATTGAAAATTACCCCCTCAAATAAGTTTACAATACAAGTTCATGCTAAATTAGTCCCATGCTAAATTAGTCCCTTAGTTTGTGTCTGACAACATTCACACTTGTTTTGGGAAAATTCAGACTTTTTGGTGATCCTACAAAAGGCGAGGGGAGTAACTTATTCAATGATCATCTCTTTTTCAAATTTTTCAATTGATCACCCCTAGTACAGCATGCCGCCAAAAGACATTGAGCAACTAACCAGACCTGTTGCTTTAGTTATATTCTCCTCCACAAGTCTATAAATTCAATAATGATATTATGATAGAACTTATGTTTAACATTTCAGTTGGTAGAATTTGATTGAATGAAACTTTCAAATGTTGTTTATTTCTTATCTACAGTCCACCTGCCAAGCATTGGTCAAGGTGTAACTGGTCATATAACATTGACATAATCACCTGATGACCTACCCAAGCCAGTATAATTATTACTATACAAGTAAAATACCTTAGATCAGTGCTTTCCAAACATTGCATTAGCAACACACTTTTCAAAAATAAACTTTTTTGCAACACATAACATAAGATTCGTTAGTCAAGACAAATACATAATGTCATCCAAGCAGTTCAAATGACTTGCAAAAAGTACCCTCTGTTAGATATACTAAACCATACTTAATTTCTCGATATAAGTTCAAGTCCTCCTAACAGAGACGGTGAGATGGAGAAGGCTAAAGAGCAGACAACATGCTGGTTTGAACTAATGACATAGTAAAAGAAATCTAATGGATGACATTTGTTCCTTTCCCTTCAGAAAGACAAGGAAGACATCGTACAATATAGAGGATTAGATAAATATGTGTGTGTCATGGTATCTTCTGTGATGCAGTGTGTGTATTGGACTTCACCTGATGAACTAGTGCTCAGAACGAGTTGCATCCATGCTACCAGAATCTAACCAAGATGCATTGCTGTACTAGTAAAATCAACTATAAATAGATCATATAAAGTATAAAAATGAATAAAAAGCACTGCACTGGGCAAATGGATGAAACATAAAAAAGTCCGTTGAGTTACTCAATAGAAACTGTCACTTTTTGGCAGCAAGCTATGTTGGGGGTGATCGATTAAAGAATTGGAAAAAAAGGTGATCAATGAATAATTACTTCTCTTGCCTTTTGTTGGATCACTGAAAAGTTCAAATTAAAAAAAACAAGCATAAATGCTGCCAGACATTGACTAATTAACCAATCTAGTGTAAACTAGAATCAAATCCAGCCCCCTCCTAAAAAAAAAATACTAGGGGAGGATGTGAAAAAAAAAAAAAATTTCCGGGAATGGTAAGGAGTGAATATGTAAACTTTCAGACCCTAGCTTCATTGGTGCACAACACAAACATAGATAACCAACCAGACAAACCTACTTAAAAACTGAAGAAACCTATGTTGATGTTGACAGTTTCGGTTGACAGTCTTGATAGACAGTTTCTAACACTATGTGACTGGAAATTCAAATTGTCATTTACCTGTTTGTATTATTTATATTGTATGATGATGTGGAACTACTAAATAAGGGGTTTGCCTTGAGTGCCAGGCATACTTTGTAGACCACAGTGTTAAACACTAGTCATCAAAATTGACTGCATAGAAAACCTAGACTTTGTTGTTGAACACCTACAATTGATAAATACCAGTTGGTTATGCTGTGCTACCCAATTTCTGTTCCTTTTGGGTAGTGAGTGTTATTCTCTGATTGCTCGTGTATAAAAAAAAGTATAGAAAATGGCTATCATTCTCTTGAAACTTTGCTCTTGTGACTTGGACAGTGACAGTCATGTGTTGTTGGTTTTCTTACTTCTTGTGATTTAGAATGCACAGATTCAGTGATTGGAAATAAGTAGATTTCAAATTATCACAGTCTTGGTAGCAAAAGCAAAGTTTGAAGGAAACAATTGATATTTTCTATAGTTTTTAAGCATAATAAATTAGGAAATAACATTTATTACCCAGGAGGAACAAAAAAAAAAAAGTCCAAATATGTTGCACAGTGATTTTTTCTATTGCACCCATAGCATGCATGGTATTCAGAGACACAGATCAAGTGCTTATCAACCTTTCTACATAGCTTACCTGACTTCCTTATGTAATCATGGCAGAATTTGAAATATATGTTGCAAGTTTATCAGAAAATTAAGGCAAAGGAATATTTCTTTTAGACTTACCTCCAAAATGATTGAGTAAAATTTCAAATTTACAAAGGGCTAATCTTTATCAGAGGTTGGAAGTCAAATCATTTTGATGGGGTGCTCATAACAAAAGAGATGGGAGTTTATTAGTATCTCACTGTTTGACATGAAACCAGGACAGATCCATATTTAAAAGGTTTTGTGTTATCTCATGATCATTTGTTTGTAAATAACAGGGCTGGCCCCTGGGTTCATGGTACCTCGGGCAAGTTAAACTTGAGCACCCTTCAAAGAATGGCATTATCCTATTTATTTATTCATTTATGTCTTACAGTGAGAAAAATAAATACATAAGAATAAAAAGTCATGAGAATTTCTTTTTTCAACTGTTTTTTCTTGGTTTCATCATAATAGGAAATATTTCAATGTCAGATATTCCTGGAAAATCTGATTTCACACCACATTCATTAACATTCATTGAAAAAGATGTCATACACTTCCATTAAATAAATCAGAAATTTAAAAAAAAACTTCAACTTGTTTAGAAAACATCTTTAGGTTACCTCAATCCCTAAAGGTTACCCCAATACCTGTAGACAAGATTCATAATGTACTTGTGGTACAATAACATTAAAAAGATGAATTGATTTCAGATGACAGTAGAAGGTCAATTCTTTGTGTAAGTTGGGTTAATGCTTTTTAAATTAATAAATTTATACTACTGCTATACAACTGCAGCAGCAGTGCCACAAATAAAGCCTTCATCAGATGATGACCCCAGGGTCAGGCATGGTTTCAGGGTCAAAGCAAAACCTAGGACTCACAATACCACCAGGATTTGTTGGTTCTCTAGTAGAGTGCAGGAGTGCCAGATCTATGCAGATGCAGCTTCTGCCTAATCTTATAGTCTCTTGATATATTTCCTTTGATGGGGAATGGGTAAGGAAAAGGGGAAAAGGTTTGAAGATTCTAGAAATAAAAACACATTCAAAATGGCATTATTTTTGTGTTAGTCCTAGCATTGATAATGAAGTATATAAATTCCTTCATCAAAAACTTTATTTATTAAACCAGTCACAAAATGTTTATTTCTAAAGCTTGATCTAACAGGTAAATTTCCTACAAGCTAAACAAAATTTTGTCACATAACTCAGACCTATCTCTTGAAAGTTGATAAAAAGATAAAATTGGTTATAACCATTGTTCTCTCTAAGCTGTGCACGTGTTTGCACACACACACACACACACACACACACACACACACATACACATGCTTGCTATCAGTGCAAAAGGGAGATTAATGCATTCACAAATTATTTCATATTCTGTAGATGGCTTACTGACTTTTTATTAAAAAAATATTGATTCACAAGATCGAATTCAAAAGTGTGCACATACTTTTGTCTCAGGAAAGATTTTTGCACAACATAAGATTTTTGCACACACTGATTACTTATAATTAGAGGGAACACTGATTATAATTTCCCATCTCTCATAATCGATATAAAAATATGTTCTTGAAATCTATCTGATACGATGCAATTCACAATCACATTATTTCTTCCTATGTTTCAAATATATTTCTTCAATAAAATAATAATCTGACTTTGAAAGAGAATTAATGTCTGGAGTACCATTATGCTGCAGAATTTCAAGAACAATGATATTTTAGTTCATAAAGCCATCCATAGTTGTGAAAGGAAAACAAGTGGCATAGTTTTTGCTTACTTGAAAAGCAACAAGACAATGATGACTTGACCAGCTCTGTTATTCAGAATATATTTCTTAATATAAATTTCTTTTTTTTCAATGCTAATTAACCCGTCACAATTTTCTTTTTGTAAATACCAAATCTAATTAACTGAGTATATTTCACAGACAGGAAACAAATAAGAATTTGCATAGGTAATAGAAGGAGGACAGCCTTGGAATAATTTACATTTTATCATTGGACTTTCTCGCAGTCAACTTGGTTTTATTGACCTGAACAAGACAATTAATATTCATACTTGGTCAATAGAATGTGTTTCTTTGTCCATTGTTCCACCTGACTCCTGGGAACCAGGGCTGCCGAAAAATATTTACCAAACATAACACTAACACAGCCTAAAACATAGCAAATCTTTCAAAAACATACCAAATTCATAGTACATAATTACATATCAACCAATATGATAATTATAAGTCAGTATATGACTTTGATTGAAAACTTCATTAAAATACGATAGAAATACTTTCTCATTATAAAACTTGCTTCAACTACTTCTTTTTCTTTCATTTTATACCATTTCTTTTCATCGAACTTCTATTATTGAGTTTTGACTTTATTTTCACCAGTCACAAAAATGACAGATGACAATGACCATACAAAAAACCAGTGATGTCATGCACAAATAACAGTAGCATACACAAAAATAGATGCCAATTCACTCCAACTAATAAAGGAGTTGAAATGAGACACATAGTTTTGGAACAATATTGTATGGTGAAATGGATCCTGTTTTATTTACTTTTTAGATTTCAATGATGCGAAGGAGTTTCACACAAACCTGTCTTTCATCTTATTACACAGATCTTCTCATGGGATCCATTTCATACAGTCTGTCCTTTCTTAAGAACTTTTTTTATCGTTTCTGTTTTTAAAGAGCTGAACTTTTTTTACTTTAATCTTGTTCAATAGAGAAAAAACTCTCTCAGCTGCAAGAAATCTATGGTAAAATACACAGTCACCAAGATTATTTTGTCCTTAGTTGTAAAATGTACTAAATATTTTGCATGTGGTACTAAATGTACCAATAATACCGAAAGTACCAAATTCAGTACGAATATACTAACTTTGGAAACCCTACTGGGAAAACTTGACAGCTCTATAGCTAGGCTAAGCCAGAAAATGTTTTAAATCTAAATATGCAGAGAATAATTATGCTTTGAATTTATATTGTTGGGTATTATAATCATAAGAAATTACTACTTTTATTCATAAGATAATAAACTTTTAAAATTTTTCAATTAGATGAAGCATAGACAACCTTAATTAATCCTTTATGAGTAATTTTCTCATCCTAATTTCAATTGCTTTGCCTCATTCTACAGCCAGAAGTAAATAGCATGATTCAGCAATAAAGAATAAACTCTCAGCTAGACTCAAACTTATCAAAAAGACCACTTCATTTAATATAGAATATTTTAATTTCTTCAATTTTCAATCAATTCAAATATAATTCCACAGTATCTTACACATAATTTCTTTGATTTTGTGATGAAAAAAGTACATTTATTTATCGGTTAACTTGTTCTGGCTCTCGTAATTGACTTTTGATTATCAGTGGTTTAGTTATAAAGCAGTTGTCTTTCTTTGACCCCAACATTCATTCACATTAAAAATGGGGACTACTGTAACATGTTTGTAAAGTCTGTAATATTGTAGTAATAAAGATATGAATTTTCTTGACAAATTGGCCAGAAAACCAAAGACTTATTACTCCAAAGCTGAGGATTTTAAATTCTTTCAATTTTCAAAAGTATCTATTTTTTTCCAGTCACATTTGTTCTCCTTGATTCCATGTACATCATTCGGAAAGCGCTGAATTGGAAGATACAAAACATAAAGTTCAAATTATGTTTATGTTGAGAAAAAATGAATGAAAATCAGCAGAAACAGACCTGCTTAGTCACTCAAAAGAAATGACCAACATCTTTTGATAATGCCATATTAGGAGTTGATTGAGTACTATGTTCTGTTGAGAAGAAAATTAACTTTCTCTGAAGAAGTGGTAGGGTGTGCTCATTTAAAGGCAACACTGTACATGATTTTTATTCTTGCAACAAGGCAATCAGACGATTATCTATGACCCAACTGAACCATTGTGTTTCACATCTTGTTCTAACCATAGAGTGAATTATTGAAAACCAATCAAAATGGCCAATTATTGGTGGCTCAGACAATTTCCTTTCTTTTTTTTTTTGCCTGGTAAGTATTTATGACATAAATATACATTAGACATTTATGTGTACAGTAATGCTCATAGATATTTGAACAAGCAAAAACTCAGCATTTCTTGCCTATGATCGCTTTCTTTCCATGAGTGAATTGGTCTAGTTTCAGGCTATTTAAGAAACTAGTATGCCAGCTCAATATTAATTAGCCTTTTAATCTCTTTGCTAATTGATTCTGAACAAAAGTTTAGCTGGATAGAAAAAATAATGTTCAATTCATTTGATGATTTGATTTTTTCTGTTTTTTTTCATTAAATTTAGCATTGAGAGTCACAAGACATGCCTTAATTCATGCCTTGTTGAGCTGATTACAATAAAATTTGCTTTTTCGGCAAGAAGTTCATGTTTTTAACACTTAAAAACAAGTCATACAACCAAATGTCTATTCCTTTAAATAATTATGAGCAGTACTATACCTCACTCAATCATATTAAATTATCATTCAATCAATTTGGAACCTATAACTCAAGAATGCAGGCAGAATGATGAAAATTGTTTGTGGGTTAAAAACCTGATTTATCAAGATCTATTCAATGTTTTGGAGGGAAAAAAGTACAAAAGTATATCAAAGATCAGTTTGGTCTAAGCAGGTAATTTGTGACCATCATAAAAGTTAAATCAATTCTCTATCATCAGATATATCATTTCAAAGCCCAAATCAAGTATGTATCTCTCAAGGATTAGGTGATGAATACATAATGTGGCAACTTTATGAGCTTATCACAAGCACATCACCAATCACTGTAGCTCAGTGGTAGAATTCTCACTTTTGGTTTGGTAGGTTGCAGTTCAATCCACTACCAAAGACTTTGAAGATGATAATCAATGCATCTCTACTAAGCACTCAGCACAACGACTAGGTTGAAGTTGTAACAGCCAAATCATGTTGGATACATTAAGTAATGTCAAGCCTTTTCAGTACCCAAATGGTAACCATTGGTGAATATCAGATGCTATAAGCAAAGCTTCAACATGACTGGTGCTATAATGAAGCTTCGACATGACTAGTGAACCGCTAGTGGGTCTGACTAACAATAACCTTATCCAACTTATTCACCAGACCTCTCTTCAACCAACTATCACTTTTTCAAGCATTTTGTCTTGAATCGATTTGTTCCAGGGTCTTAGAATTCTATGCTTCCAAAATAAATGGACTTCTTTCTAGTTGGCAAAAATGTGTAGATTCTGAAGGTTCTCATTTCGATTAATAACTTTTATTCTAAGCTGAGGTATAATGCCCTTGTATTCGATGGTGGAAAATTATTTTTGCAGAATCCTGATAACTATGAATTGCTTAAATAAATGTTTGTTTCACATTGTTTTCAATTTAGGGTCTATGAAAGCGAATATGATCATCCGAATTTCTTGGGACAAGTAGCTATAGTATCAATCTGTCAGCCAGTGACGTAGCTAGAGATTTGAGGAGTCCCTCCAACATGTAATGAGATTTGATGAAATGGGAAAAATTGCTATGAATAGAACATCACTTAATGGTGAAAAACAACCCCAAAAACAGAATTATTATTTGTGCAATTCATGTATGTACAAATATCCTCCTAATGGTATAATGTAAATAGAAATGCGATAAGAAACAACTATTTATTATGTTATAGGTGAGCCCCCTCCCTTAGGTGTCCAGGGGGTATTTTCAAACAGCTCCCCCCACTGCTCTCTCACAACAACGTGTCTGATGTCAGCTTTTTAATCAGTGTAAACACTCATTTTTAAGCAACAGGCTTAGATTCAGTATTCTTGTGTCCAATGTAACAGCTGCAAGTTTTTTTTTATTAGAATTAATCCATAAGTTTATTTACATATCATGACATCAACTACATATTTACAGAATACTTATTAGACACTGATTAAATAGAGTTGTTACCAACATGTCTTTTATACAATATGGTATGTATACAAGGTGCGCCCTAAAGATTTACCCATCAGTTTTTCCAATTTACTCAAAATCGAATAGAAGCGTGTGTATTCTACAAAGCACATGTATTCAACTGTCTATACTGAACCCATACAAACAGTTATCGTTTGATATTATTACTTTTTGCTTTGGTTACGGCCTTTAGATGAGAGGTAACTGTCACGCACAAAGGCCAGACAATTTTTGCTAAGATCAGGATTTGACAAAAGCTCGCTTCAGTACAACAATACTGTAAAACATCACTCTCCAAAAGGAACCCTCTATCACCACCATCAGGCTTCTGGAAACAGAAAAGGGCTCTGCTGCTTTCAGAATAGTCTCCACCATCAGCTGCATAAACACAGTGAAAGTTTTCTCATCAGACTAGATAAAGACTTTATTAGAGGTCCTGTAAATTTCCTTTCACATTTTCTTCCTTCTGCCATGTCGCTTTGAGGCTACTGAAATGTTGCATTTTATAAGCCTTCAGCCCTAAATCCTCCTCCACAATCCTTTCCAATGACCTTCCTGACAATTTAAGCTCTTTTGTAGTTTTCCTCATGCTCCAGCAAAGAGTTCTTCTCATTTGCTTCTCTACAACTTCAATGACCCTCCTGATGTGGACCAAGGGATTTCTGCCAAGGATTGGCTTGCTTAATGTTGTTCCAGTATCATTAAGAGGTTTCATGACATTATAAGTGGTCTTTCAGTGAAAATTCAGCTCTTTCATCACTTGATTGTTGTTCAGTCCAGTCTTTTTAGAGGCTATGATTTAATCATGTACACACTTTTACGTCATGCTCAATACCTGTTCAGAAAAGACCAATGAAATTATACACATAGAAAGAACAGACATTTGAGATGCTCTGTGCAAAATTCTTAATTCCCAGGTCAAAACCCAAGTTTATTAGTTATAATTAAATGATCAGTAAATCTTTTTTGTAACACTGTAAAAGGAGTGTTGATAAGGATAAGGATTTCTCAGGTGTATACAACTAGCCTTTGGTCAAGGCTTCACTAAGTAATACAGATGAGATGCTTTTCCACTGAGTCCACAACGGGGGATGGCCCCCATAAGCTTTATAAATGATAATTCACCTACTGCATTTCTACTGACATGTACATAATATACATAATAATACTAGTGCAAAGTTTTTTTGTTCCACATTATATATATCATGATCAAGTATGTGAATATATGCATCTGTACATAATGATGAAACCGAAAGGATTTTCAAGCTTTCACTTACATATTTGGAAATTAACCTGCAAAGACTTTGTGAAAAAGGAGAAAACTCATCAGTCAATTATAATACAAACCAGTTCAGTAATAATTGATTACTATTAATTCTTGGCTATTATTCTTTTGATCCTCATTTCAGTTGCTTTCTACTGCAAATACTCAAACTATTATTCTACAGCCGTATGTAAATGACATGGATTGGAGATAAAAAAAAAATAAGCCGAAAGCTCATTCTTTAAAATGATTGTTTAAATTAGAGACTTATTTGGTTTTAACAAGTCTGGAAAAAGACCATTTTTAACAGATTGTTCAACACTCATCTCTTTGAGAGTTGGTAGGCATGCCATAAAATGTATCTTTGAAACAGTACTTTTACCTGCATTCATATACTACAGTTGTTAAAAGCAAACACACTATGAAAGAATTCACTTCTCTTTCAGAAAAAGGTCAGAATTTGATCTTGAAATAGAATAACAAAGTGATAGCAAGATTCACTGAAGAAAAGTGGAATCTTTTTATGAAGTTCTGTGGTTTTAATTCACTTATACTACTGCTACCACAACTGTACTTGTTGAATTTTTTAGATGTACATATCCAGCAACTTTCATCAATCCACTTCCCTTAAAAACACCCAAAATAGCTTCTTTGCCTGAGAGAACCATCAGAAATTCTAGAAAACCATGAAAAGTTCTAAGATTGACACACTTTCAAAACTCTTTACTCATTGCTCACTTCCTTCAGGAATAGCTTTAAGCAGAGCACCTCCATTTGCACATAACGTTTTTTTTTCAAAAGATCATTTTTATGCTCTAATTCTTTTTACAAATCAATGCTATCTTAGCATACCAAACAGTGTTGCTTTATCGAACGTATATCTAATAACCTTTAGCACTCTGTAGACAACTCCGTTTGCCGAGCAAAATGTTTGTCCTGCCACTGCAGGCAATTCCATTATAGAACGATAGTGTGTACGAATTTTGCAGTAGTGTTGTCATGTCAATTTCAGTCACACATGAATAGACACAAAAGTTAAAGGCTTTCAAAGTTACTGAGTGCACAAAATATTCCCACTCATGAAAATGAATACAGAGTGCTTAAGGTCAAGAACAGATAGATAAAGTCAATTTAGGGAGAAGTTTTTTTATTAGTAAAAGTCATAACTTGCCATCACAGTCAATAATTGAATAACCATAGTATCAAAATTTTAAATCATGTAAAACAATTCCATTGAAGCATAAATATGATCAGAATAAATTCTATTTATGACATCACTGATGTTTTCCACTGGAAAACATCTAAAATAGAGAAAAGAAACAATTAGGAATTAATAAACTATAGCCATCAAAATGAGCCCCCTCCCCCCCAGGTCAAAAAAAGCTCTTATAAAAAAAGGAGCTCTGGAACACAAAAACACACTAACACAAGCAGATATAAAAAAAAAAAGACAGAATCTTTTACCACCTTTGGTGATTACATTTGTTCAATAATGTAGTAATAATTACACAAAGTCTTTATATTTTGCAATCTATCTAAACTTTCAAAACAGCAGATGGAAAAAATGAAGACAACTAAATACTTAACAATAAATAGGCAGCTTGATTCAATGAAGACTTTTACAGTTTTGAAATGTGCAAGAATAGATATTATGCCTTCAAGTTAGGTAAAAGGTCACTAAAGAACATTCTACTCTGCACAATTAAAATTACTCAAACAAAACTAACAGATCATTTACTCTCTAAACAATTAGAAACTGTCAACCAAAACTGTCAACATAGGTTTCTTCAGTTTTCAACATGGTCTGTCTGGCTAGTGGCCAGCCATGTATTTCTAGACATAAAAAAGAGTGAATGGTTGTATTTTCAGCCCATTGGTAAGGCCTGTATGTACTTCACATATATACGTTGATAGATAGCCAGCCAGACAGCCAGACTCACTTGAAAACTGAAGAGACCTATGTTAACAGTTTTAACAACAGTTTCTAGCAAGAGTTTTGTTTAGATTTTCAAATACGAAGTCCATCAAATCAATATAGTAAATTGATTAAAGTAGACACATATAAACCAGCTAAATTATAATTTGTTTTTCAAAAGATCTGAAATTAGATGCTTTGAGACGTTTTAGGACTATGTACCTTCCAGCTTGAAGCCCAAAACATAGCTTTCTACTTTGATAATACAAGATTAATAATTACTATCTCTCACAGACCTGCATACAAGACTGATCTAGACCTCCACTGTAGATGGATAGTTAGCAAATTAATCAAATAAACTATCAATATAACTTTCTTCAGTTTTTAAATTCACCCAGCTGGTTGGCTCGCTATATATGTATGTATGTATGTGTGCAGAGTGCACTAATGGAGCTAGAAGGCTGAAAATCTCCACATTTACACATTATTATGTCTAGAAAAATGTTATTTTTATCTTACCATCAAAATGTCCCAAGGTGTTCAGTTTTCAAGTTGATCTGGCTAGCTGGTTATATATGTATCATGTATACAGGCCACAACAATTGAGCAAAAGAGCTGAAAATTTATACATTTACTCCTTATTATATTGATCTGTTTTTTGAAAATTTACCCTCTGAATAAGTTTTTAGCATAGGGGTTCAATTTGCAATGTGAGTTTTTACTAAATTGATCACTTAGTTTGTGTCTGGCAGCATTCATGCTTGTTTTCTGAAAATTTTGAATTTTTTAGTGATCACTGCTCAACAAAATGCGAGAGAGGTAATTTATTCTTTGTTCATCAGTTTTTCCAATTTTTCAATTGACCACCCCAGTGTGGTATTCTGCCAAAAGTAGTGAGTCACATGACGGTTTCTATTGAATGACTAACCGGACTAATAGTGTTCCATGGCTCAAAATTGAATTGTGTTAAGGCTTGACTGATTAATTCCTGATTATATGATACTATTACTTTGTAATAACCCCATTGGATTAATTACTAATTCTACTACCAATTTCATAGTAACTAATGCTCAACTCATTCACTTGGTGAGGTATAAAAGCGATGTGGTGATTGCATTGTCGGTAAATTTCAGACAATAAAGAAATTTTTCTGAGCTGTTGAAGTGAGGCATAGGGTAGGAAGCACTAGTCTACAAAGTGCAAGTGAAAGAGGTCA
Source organism: Thysanoteuthis rhombus (assembly GCA_963457665.1). NCBI lineage: Eukaryota > Metazoa > Mollusca > Cephalopoda > Oegopsida > Thysanoteuthidae > Thysanoteuthis > Thysanoteuthis major. The sequence continues at coordinate 10,713,463 of OY735223.1, forward strand.
CCTAAAAACTCTGAAGCTGAAAATGGCCTCAAGCCCCAACATTAAATCCTCATCAAACTTTATTGACCTCTTTCTCTCATGACCAACAATGAAGACAACCATCACGTGCTGCTATTACTTGAATAAATAATTATAGAAAAATGCACTATTCCTGTATTCATACATCTCCTATTTCTCCATGCCCAATGTGATAAGTGAAAAGCCTATTGTAATCTCAGGCAATGAATTGGATTTATAGCATTTGTAGATATATTAGCATAAATGTGGCATCAGAATTCGTTCACCAATTCACCAATATATGGAATGGAAATAGTTTCAACTGAGAAAATAGTCAAGAAGTGATTCAATAAATCCTATATGAACTAGAAAGTATTCAGAGATTGCATATCTCTCCCAATGCCATTGTCAGTTGGAGTAATTGTAGATGGATCTACCCCCAAATTTAACCGATTCTTCTATACAATTACAACATAGAGAAGATAATTATGCATGGATCCACAGAAACATTTTATCAGTTCTTATGTAACCTATTGTCCATCCTCCTACAAAATGTCATAGCAATTCATTGAAAACTTTTAGAGATATAATGTGGACCAACATGAAATTATGACAATATCATGTGGTCTAGGCATAAAAATACAATGTAGTTGGATCCACTTCAAAATTAAATCAATTCTCGCATAGTTTCCACCACTCCACAAAATTTCATAAAACAGTCATGAATGCATACATAAATGTAATTGAAAAAAGAAATGGAAAATTACCTCTCAATCAGGGAAAGATTCTTGGGGTCACCCCAAAATTTCACTACCTCTTTCTCACTTCATTACCCACCATTCCACAAACTTTCTTTGAAATTCATTCATTACTTTCAAAGATATCGCATGGACAGACAAACAAACAAACAGATGCAACATTAGACGAACTGACACAACCAAAAACATTTACCTCTTTTTAACTTCGTTGACAGAGGTAAACAAGGACTAACTTGATATAGAATACATCCACCATAATCAGTGTAAACTATTTACTATCAAAAAAAGAGAAAATACAGATAACAAGAACTTATAAATTAATACGCATGTCAAGATCTCTGTATGTTATGCTGTGGTTGGTCAATTCATCAAAAATAGACGAAACATGAGAGAGAATTCAGAATGCAAAATTTGAATGAAGCAGATAACAGAGGTGTTCATTTCTTTATTATGGAATTCCGAGTTTGTAAAAATCTGGTTGAGATTCTGTTTAGAAAACTAGTATAATTTTTCAAGAAAATTTTTCCCTAAATCTTTTTACTGTACAGGATATTTGTCCCCTATTTTTTAATCTACCTTCATTTTATAGATAAAAATCAATTAAAGATACAACTGATATCTATCAATAATAGAAGACAAGGAAAAAAGTTATTACCCTTGTGACCACCTGGACATTAATCATTTTGTCAGAGAGACAGAAAACCATTTAGAGATGGTTAGTTTGTAAAACATTTTCTTTCCCATTAAAATCTGCAGGTTTAAACATTTTTCTCTTTTTATCAACAAAAATACTTCAATTTCAGTAAATGCAATCAGTTGAAGAAAGATATAATTCAACAACTATAGCGATCAAAGATGGTAATAGATTCTATCCTTTTTATTATATACATATGTTTTTGTGTTTGTTCCAGCACTCTTGGCCATACCGTTTTGTCTACAGACTTGAAGATTGGCATCAGTGCTCCAGTAGATGGGTCAATTTGTGATGTAAGTTTGTGCTAAATTGATTCATTAGTTTGAGTACAGCAACATTCACACTTGTTTTTTTGAAAATTCTGACATTTTTAGTGATCACTGCCCAACAAGAGACAAAAGAAGTATCCCATTCATTGTTCATCCTTTTATAATGTCTTAATTGTCACAACACAATTAGTCAGGTGACGGTTTCTTTTGAGTGACTAACCAGACTTGTTCTTCTTGTGATTTGTTCAGTTGGTTGAATACTTGCGCATTTCCCACCAGAGGTCAATGTTTGAGCAAGTGGCCTAGCAAGGGTTCTCAGCACCCAGGTTAAGACAGAACCTGGGGCCAAAGACAGCACCCGAGGACGGTTGTACTATATCCAAGGGGAGGGCATAAATATTAATCAACAGAAGTGTTAACTTTAAGATCAAGCAAGAAACTGAGGGAGCTAAGGACCCTAACCAGGGATAAGAGGCAATGGCTTCAAATGGAAGAGGACTGAATGCTGCTGTGGGATGTTCCATACTTCTACAGCTGACGGGTATAGTCAATCATATGCCTGACGGGATTTTGTGCCCCTTCACACCTGCCCTCAAGGGTAACTATGTCCTCTTCTCCCCACCCCCTGGCTACACCTCTGGTTCAAATCCAGGTAGAGGTAAAGATCTTGAATGCTGATTCTCAAGGTAAACGTGCACTCCTCTTTCACAAGACTGATGCAATACAACTTTCCTAGCCCATATGCCTTACTAAACTAAACTTAATAATCATCAATATCTTATCATTAAGTATCATATAACTGGCAAATAAAACGATAAAAATATTTGCTTAGTATGATTTATCTACTTACAACCACTTAATCTAAATTTTGTTAGTTTAGAAACCATCAGTCAAAGCTGTCAACATAGGTTTCTTTAATTCTAACTTGATATGGCTGACGCACTATGTATGTATCGTGTGTACAGGCCCCACAAATGGAGCTAGAGGGCTGATAATTTAAACATCTATTCCTTATTATGTCTAAAAGAAACAATCTTTTGTTTTCTGAGACCCCCCCCAGACTTTAAAGGGGGGGTAGTTTGCAATGTAAATATATGCTAAATTGATCCCTTAATTTGTGTCCTGAAGCATTCACTCTTATTTTGAAAATTTATACTTTTTTAGTGATCACTTGCCAACAAAAGACGAGAAAAGTAACTTATTCATTTTTCACCCCTTTCCAATTCTTTTAATTGATCGCCTCAACATGCCGTCAAAAGACACTGAACACATGACGGTTTCTACTGAGGGACTAATCAGACCTGTTAGTATTATTTATCAACTAATGTACCTGTGTCATCAAAACTGAAGACATGTATAAATTTTCTTTGTTTTTTTAAAATTCCACCTATCTAGGCTGATGGGTGCTTTGACACATTGCCCCCTTTCACCAATGTATGCAATATGAGTCATCAGTGTACCCTTGGCCCATTGGGAAATCAACAGGATGCTACAATCTTTTTCAGAGTTCAAATCGAGGCAGTTCTACTCAACTTCATACACTTGTTTTCTTCAGTATGATAGAAAACAAATAAACAAATTGGGAATTATATGTGTTTTGATGTTAACCGGTTATTTTAAAGCATTGGCAACACACCCCTGAAAAAAAACTTTTTAGCAATACATTATCTGAGTTTTCCTAGCTAAGCCAGATATATAATGTCATCGTGGAGGTTCAACTAAACCAGGAAAAGTATCTTTTGAAAGATATACAAAATTACACTTAATTTTGTGGCACACCTAGAGATCATCAGCAACACACCAAAGTGTCATGATACACAGTTTGGAAAGCTCTGTTTTAAAGGTTACTACAATTCAAATTGTTATTTCAAAAACTGCCTGAGATTTGGTTCACACTTAAACTGCTGATTATTATGCAAATTATTACAATTGATGCCAACTCCAAATTAGGTTAAACAGGTCAACTTTGAACCAGGACCGGAAACTTGAACAGAGAAAAATTTTGTTCCTCAATACCTGGTTAGAGTTTGGTAGATTCAACTTGTTACCAACACGAACAACTAGTAAAACAGGTCTGGTTATTCACTAAATAGAAACTGTTACATGATCACATCTTTTGGCAGCATGCTGCATTGCGGCTAATTAATTGAAAAATTGGAAAAGGCAGTGATCAATGAATAAAATAGCCCTTTTGCCTTATGTAGGGCCATGATCACTACAAAGTTTGAATTTTTCAAAACTCATGCATAAGTGCTGCCAGACACAAATTAAAGGACCAATTAAGCAAAATCTTACATAGTAAATTGACCCCACTAAAAACTTATTTTGGATGGGAGTTTTCAAAGAACAAAAAAACGTTTTTCCTAAACATAATAAAGATTAACTGTTTAAATTTTCAGCCCTCTATCTCTATTGGTGCTGCCTGTACATGTAACACATACATAGCCAACCACTCAGTAAAAAGTGAGGTGAAGCTTTTGTCTCTTGATGAACAACTCCCGTCGGACCCACTTGAAAATTGAAAAAAACTATGATGACAGTTTTAATTGACGGTTACAAAAATTCCTTTTCTTCTTTTAGCAAAATTAGGAGTTGCAATAATTTTTAGCGAACACTACATGCCTCCTTTCGAGTGTCGGTTCAAGAGTTTGTGGTGCCCTGGGAAAAAATGAAATGTGCGCCCTTTGAAGCCCGACTCAGCTTGTCAATGGTCATGAGAATTTCCTTTGCCAAGTATAGGCTGGTATTGAACCCCTGCTCCCCAGACTCTCAAAATCTTCAAATTTGATGCGATACCAATGACTATTCCAGGTAAGTCTCTGAGATGATACTTGGATTACCTCGCCTTCTGGCCTAATGTAGCAACTCTCGTAGAAAATCCAAGCTTTGAAACTTTTCAAGGTGAGAATCAGCCAAGCAAATTTGAAACAATAAAAGTACCGTCGGGTCCATGTAAATTTCGTATTTTTTGTCACAGCAATTTGTTTCGATTCAGGGCAAATCAACGAGGAAATAAAGGAAGATTGTAATCATTTTTCGTTGAGTGCTTCTTTTTTTTTTTTCGAAAAATGATCCAAGTTCAAAACAAAAACTAAAATTGAGATGAATAGTAGCTTATTCCATTCCTTGGGGGTGCTGCAAGGCAGGAGGGTGCTAGCAAGCGTTGTATATCAAGGACCGAGAGGGGTACTCAAAGGCAAATGGGTGGAGAGGACCGGAGAGGCAATGAAAGACAAGGGGCCAGACTGACAATGGAAGGCAACTTGGGGGTAGGAGAGCTTTGAAAGACAAGGGGTGAAGGATAGAAGTTACATTTTCTATGTATAATTTCTGACCGAATTATATGCTTTAAAAGGAGGCAGGGGTCACAGATTAAATATATGCTTTAAAATGTGGCAGGGGTCACTGATGAACTAAAAGGTAACGGTTTGGAAAATACTTCGCCAAAATTTTTAGAAAATCATTTCGTAAGCTAAACCAGAGAGAACTCTCCAAACTGTCCATGTCGACACTTGAGGGTGTCGCCGATAATCTTTTGCTGAGTCGCAAAATTAAGAATAATTTAGCATATCTCTCAAAAGATACTTCTCCTGGATCGGTTGAACTGATGGTATTACTTCATTATACTATATATTTGGTTTGGCCAATGAAACTCAGGTAATGGGTCACGATTTTTTTCTCTTTTAGTGTGTCGCCAATGCAAAAAGTTTGGAAAAACTAAACCTTCTGACACGCTCGACTGACCAGGGACTTTTCCTTTCACAACGTGAGATAATTAAAATGAAATTGATCATAGACTAATCTACGAGAAGGTAAATCTGAAACCATCTTCAAACCACCGCCTCCAACTTTCTCAAACGTATGACAGCTCACTAAGAATATATTGACTTAAACTGTACCAACTTTTAAAAAGAAATGAATAAGACAAATACATTTCAGAGAATTTAAATAGCAATTTCATGCTAAACGCTGTCATTTTTAACACCATTTGTGACATCAGAGACTAAGGCAGCACCGGCCACTTTAACTCAGAGAGCCAGTAAACTTACATTATCTCTTGTAGTTCAAATGTCTAACAGTAACAGACACTTTCAGTGACGTAGCCATAGATTTGGGGGCCAAAAAGGGTATTTAGATCATTGAAGGACCTTTCCCAACATGTACTGAGACTTGATGGAAGAAGGAAATTTGCAATAACAAATGCACTATTACAATGGGCCCTCTAGACACTCTTATCCATCAATTGGTAAAGGAAAAAAACATTAATCAAATTACAGAAGATAGTGCTTATTCATAATCTGTCCTCTTATTTAAGAGTTTTGACAGCATATTTACAATTCATCAAGTTTTTATGGTAGAATAAATGAGATAAAGGACGTGGTTTCGTACACACAGAGAAAATCAATTTTTCTCTAATGACTCAGATGTTTTACAGAAAATAAAATCTGTATGTATTTACTGTTTTGCCTGCCTGTTTATAATGTTCTCTAGGAGTTCCTTCCTTATTGTAGCCTAGTTTTGGTGCAGGTATTGAGCACCCGGCGAGCGAAGCATCGAATTCACTAATCATCAATATCAGAGCTAGCTCTCTCTCTCTCTCTCTCTCTCTCTCTCTCAATGCAGGTGTTCATATTATTACAATGACGTAGCAGGAAATTTGGAGTCCCTCCTTTTTGAGGGCCCCCTCTCAAACATTTGCAATCAATAGTCATGCAGGATCATTTGCTTAGTGAAAAACAACCCTATTATTATTTGAATTATATACATGCAAACAAATATATCCTCAAATGTCAGTAGGAATGCAGTAAGTAAACTTAGCTTGGGGATGGGGGCGTTCTTAAATACCCCCTCAGCCAAGCCCCAGTGTTAAAAGAAGAGAAAATGAAAAAAAAAAAAAAAAACGATTTTGTCTCCAATTCTTCTTCTCGAACGCAGCCCAATCATTCTTCCTAGCAATTGTGGGATTTTAGATATTATGGAACCAAAGTGCTAGTCCAACGTCCAAGATAGACTGTATTACTGGGCTAAAAGGTCCCCAACGCAACCCGTCCTGTTATTACCCGTAGCTGAGGGAAAAGAAGTGTGAAGTGTCCCTGTCAGAGTTGGAACTCTGCACTTTTTCTTACATGAATTCTTTTTCTTTTTTCTCTCATTTGTACGCCGTTTTTAACACCGAGTGTGAGTGACGGGGGCGAAACTTTACGATCGGGACCTCCTTCTGTATATTGTGCCAAAATCACCAAAGAAGCTAAAGTTGTTTCAAGGCGTGTTCATAAAAATAGAATTTACGCACAATTCTTTTTTCCATTAGTACCCAAACCCCAAAAATGGTTGTGGTGGGCAACTTCAAATCATTTTAATAGGATTTTCTAAAAAATGAGATAAAATGAGGTATAGACGTTTCATTTGATTCAAATTAATTAACATTTTGATTTAAATTCATATATTTTCACTCAAGATATCTTTTTTTAACAAATTACAAAAAAAAAAAAAATAACCCCGGAATACTTTGACGCTCTTTGTATCATTAATTTTTAATTTTTTCTGGACTAATCAACAAAATAAAACAATAAAGATGTCTTTCATTCAACTCAAATTAATTAATATTTCAATTCATATATTTGTAAATACAGACAAAAGTGACCTTTTTCTCTCTGAAATAATTGCAAGAAGAACTAAAGAATAACTAAGACGCACTTGTGTCATTATCGAGAAATTCTCCACCACTAATTAATAAAATTAAAATAAAAAGGTGTGTAGTCGTTTAATTTGATACAAATTGATTAATACTTTGAATTTTCGCCAACAGTTATCTTTTTTTCCTGAAGAAATAGCGAAAAGAACGCGGGAATATTGTGACGCACTTGTCACATCCAAAGTTTATCGGAATTCTGCAGCACTAATCATTCCTGAGCGGGAGAAGGGAATGCCTTTATGCTTGGGAAATGGTCGACTTTTTGAGAACATTTTTTGAATCTGGGGGTCGACCAAATCCGTAGTACGTAGGAAACGTAGCATAGGGTCATTTTTTCTTTTTTTTTTTTCTTTTCAAAAGAATACCTGTGTTATGGGATCGACCCTATGTTGAAAAATTTGGTCCGAAAGTGTCGAACATTACAGAAGAGCTTACACGGTGATCACCTGAACAAAAATACCTACTTGACATCCTTCACCTTTAGGTATGTAAAGAAGAACAAGCATTGGTCTTTAATGTATTTCATGAGAATTTAGTTTAAGTATCCCGGACATTTCTTGGACAGAGGCGTAGCTGATGGGGTGTTATTTGAGAACGCCCCCCGCCCCCAATGGAGGTGCGTCATCCAAAACCTCTGTAAATGGTTCGCCATTTCTACTGAATATATTTGTGCACACGAAAATTGCATAAAAATAATAATTCGGCCCTTGGGATTGTTTTTCACCGTAAGTGCGTGCAAGTCTATTTATTGTAAATTTTCCTTTTTCGTCGAATCATTCTAAACGTTGGACGGGCCTCTTGAGGAGCGTCCCCCCGCATTTCTAGCTACGTCACTGATTCCTCTTGAAAGAATTTAGTCGAAACCGAATACATATAACGTTTTCGTTCTGATTAGTAACACTAACAAATTCAAATTCTACACGACGCAGCTAACAGAGTGGTTTACCAAAAAAGGATATATTGTTAAGTAATATAAAAGTAAATAAAATAGAGACATTATATTTCACTGTTGGAAATAAAATGATGTCGATTTTATCAATGAAGGTAGGTGAAAGTGTAAGACTATTAAAAGAAAATGAAAACGTCAGTCAGTTGTTTAACCAAAAAACCGGTTGATTTTACAAAAACATTTCCTGAAAAGGAAACTAACGTCAATCCTTGGCAACAAATGATACATGTGCAAAATCTATTTGTCTACATAAACTCAGTCAGTACTATTATTCCTTCTCTTACACAAGGGTTTTTACAGTGTTTTTACATCGCAAAAACGACCTATCTTCCGCTTTCAAGTCTTAAGTCTTATTTTTGCATAAAAATCCAAGAAACAGATTAAACATATTGCTTTTAATTCGACGTAAAGTTACATTAATGAATATACCTTATTGAACACTTGTTTAATAAAGAGAGAAACCGATTTTTCTAAAATAATGTATCTTAAGAATATTTCTTTCACTTTCATTTTATGTACATTCGCAATTTTGTTTCTCACAACCTAAAAGCAATATTCTCAAATTTATTCTATTTTCATTTATTCTATTAGATGAAGTATTGTAAATCATTCATAATTATTAGTATTTTGCTTTTATTTACCTTCCGTCTAAGTCTAGTTGCGATAAAAAGCAACAACAATTAAGATGAAGGTATCAGGCAAGATTTGGAAGAGTCAAGTAACGTCCCCAGTGTAACAAGTAGAGCCCTGAATTATAGTAATCCAATTTGTAATAATCCGCAACATACACCGCAATCACAAGAGAATTAAATAAATAATAATGAAAGCAAATAAAAGCCAAGTTTCTGAAGTAGAGGTTTCATATTTTTAGATGCTGATACACTCACCTTTTGATTACGCAAAATAGAAAAAAAGCAAAACATTTAAAACCACCCACATATTTCATTCATTCACCCATTCATTCATTCACAAACAATTGTAGCTCGTAGCTACTTACTACATAAAATTGACACAGACAATTGCTACCATACAATATGGTTAATTTTATTACTAAGAACTTATTTTGTTTTCTTTGTTTCGTCTTCACTGGATGTGATTGATTTATATCAAAATCTTAGCATTATGGTTTTCGGATACCAACTAATTAATTCTAAACATATTTTAAAATGGTTTTCACGATGAAAATTCAGTAATATACTGGAGGTCATAAAATTCATTTTAAAACTATACCAAGAAAACTGTCCTTTTTATTTTCACAAGGAATGCCAATGGTATGATAATTCGGTCAAGTGACCCTGTTGCCATAAGTAAATCTGTTTAAAGAAAATAGTCTTTTATACTAGGGGGAGGGGGTGGCTTTAAAAAAAATACCTTTGTTACTAGTTATTAAAAAATCGTGTCTACTAGCCTACTAATTAATATTTATTCATTTTCAACGTTATTAAAGTAGTTGAGGGTACAGCTTAGCGATGGTGGTCCCGATTAGAATTCTGAGTGACTTCACACCCGCGCGCACTCGATGTTAAAAATGACATAAATGAGAAGAAATATGAGAACTCATTAAAGAAAAGCTAGAGTAATAGACACAAAAATATGATTTTTACTGCTTTGAATAATCAAACTGTAATTGTTTTGCGTTGCTTCAAGAATTTTCGACGGATCGCATATCTACGTGACGTCAACTGAATTCCAATCGGAACCACCTTCGCTGAATTGTGCCAATTTAAGACTATAAAATGGATAAACAAATGAATAAAAATATGTTTGGTGTTGTCGCGTGCGATGTTGTATTTGTGGTGTATGTAGGCGTGTGTGTGCATTCATTGTCAGTCGAATATGTGTGTGTTGTGTTGTGTTGTATGTAAGGGGCTTGAAATATAATATGACGTTTACGTAGGAATAAAACGATCAACGAAGATATAACCAGAGGCGTAGCTGGGGGGGGGCATTTATAAACTGGCGGGTCCCTAATGGAAGGGGCCTCAAATGCTTTACATCGCTTTGTGCATTACTAATAAGTCTTACTAAACGTAGGAGAGGGGCCCCGATGAAGCCAAGCCCCCAGCACCCCCGAAGCCCCCAAGCTTTAACTACGCCTCTGGCTATAAAACTGATTTAAGGCATTACAGAAAGTAGTTATTAGCGAAAAGGTTCATCATCGTACTTGTAAAACAACTACAGCCACATTATTGATAATGCGTGTGAAGTGTACACAACTACATACATCGTATGACATATACGAGTGAGTGTTAAGAAGCCGTAACAAAGTTGAAAAAAATGAATGAATAGCCACGGCCCGGTGTATTTCAAATCACATAGATTTCCCAAACAATTATGACATGTTTTGTGCACAGATATTGTACGAACAACAGATTTTCTTGAAAACAAAACGATATGAAATAAATAAAAATAACAGTGACAAATGATAGAAATGTAAAAATTCATGAGTAAAAAATGTGAAACATTATTCTTTAACGGCTGCGAACATGTGAAATGAACATATCTGCAACATCGACGAAGCCTTTGACTTTTTCTCTGATTCTAAAAGATAAAACTTAATGATAGTGGTCCCGATTGGAATTCAGCTAGGTAGGCGAGCTGTCGAAATTTATGAAGCAAGCCAAAACAATTCAAAAATTCAATTTAATTTATTCAAAACAATAACAATATAATTTATGTATTTACATCTAGGGAATATCTTTCAAGAATTTTCACAATTCTTGCTATTCATGCGCCATTGTTAACATCGACTGAGCGCAGGTGTGAAATTTTCATACTTAGAATTCCAATTGGAACCACCTTCGGTAAGCAGAGCCCAATATTTGTTTTCATTTCAGTAAATACTGAGGAGAGATCAAGAAAAAGGTGTATTTTTGTAAGAAATCAAATTATGCTGAACATTGTGACGATTTGTCTGTCATTAGAACAGCTGACGGTAAAAAAAAAGAAGGGCTGCGCTTGCGAAGAAAGAAAAGATGTGAAATAAATAAATGAAGTTGACAAATAATCAAGAATGAAAACCGAAAATAGAAACTCTTTAAAGTAGCCATAATTGAGAATGTAGTTTTACTTCATTATTCCACAAAGAATACAAGTACTAAAAACACTAATTGGATAAAATACACAATCATAGTAGAATTAAACAATGAGACCTTAAAATGGGTGATCAGTTTATAATGTAGTTCAAATTCGAAATTGAACACCCATTTTAAGACCACGCGGTAAGATCGAAGTCTGCGGAGAAGAGGGTTTTCTTCAGTAACGGGTAACTGTTAGTGTATATTATAGATCGGACAATCACTTTCCAACTCTATATTATTTGAAATAAGATGAATTTCTTTGTAAAGCAGGTAAGAAATTATATTCGGGTCCAGTTTCAAGTAATAACAATAATAAATTTGAGAAGAAAAAACTAAAAAAAAAACGATGTGTATTATTTTTATAGATGAACAAACATTTTCACATGACATGAGTAATAATTTACAATCTGAGAAGAGTGAAAGAAAAAATAGCCTGTGATCAGTTTATTATACCACAATGTTTGAAAATTGATTACCCACTTTATGTCCACCCTACATAGAGCCAGTTGGGGATTAAGAGAAAGGCACATCGGTAACATGCAGGGAGGGAGAGTGGTGGGTCATTCATTATTACCTGTTAGACATTTGCGGGTATCCAAAGCAAATTTCTCCCGATATCTGCGAATCTCTTTCACGAGGGTTCTTTCTTGTGGTCCTTCAATAGCAGAGAAGACGGAGGCTCCTATGATGAGGTATAATATATAGAAACCTATGAGGACTATAAGTCTAATGTTACTCTTTGCCAAACCCATTTTGACGGCCTGTTGCGAACATTAGTTAATACCGTGGCTGCTCTGCTGCTGACGTTAGGCTAAATGTGCGATGCTACAAAAACTACGGATGCTCTAAAGAACTATCTGATCCAACGAATTCGCTTAATCTTTTTCAGCACTTGAATGCCAGAAAGAGTATTGATCTGTTCAGATTCATATTTTTTTTACAGTTATAGATGTGCTCATTACAATGTAATGTAGAACCATTCGAATTAAAAACATGAATCATTGTAATTATATCTCAATTACAAATAAAGGTTACTCAAAGGCATACTTGAGAAAAAAATGATTTAAAATAAAATCTATAAACATAATTGAGAACTGCTGTGGTAAAAGAAAAAAGACAGTATGTGAAACCTAGTTTCCTCAATAAGTATTTCAAGATTTTTCATAATCTTGTCATAGATTAATATTATAAACAGGTTATTTTTTGTATTAATACCAAACTGTAAGATGTTGACTTCATGAAAATTATTAATAACTATGCAATAATACATTCAAAATGTTTTTGGGTGATCAAACTCCTGATTGTTTCAGTCAATCCATTGCACAGCCTTCTTGCTACCATTGAAGGAAAATTTTCTATTTACCACCATTACATTCACAAATAAAACCTTAAAGAAGGCCATGAAACAGATCATCCAAAATATTGTATCATCAATACAAACAACAATTGTCCTAAAAACATATACACAAGGCTATTGTATAGACTGTGATGGAAATGAGTCTTTGGAATTAGGTGTGCAAAAAGGTTGGGTTTTGGGAACTAGGTATGTGACAATTAGATCTATTAGTAGATATTTAACAGTATATATCACCCCCCTATTTCCACCACTGAGTATAGTTACTAATCTTATTTCTAGTTGGCACAAGGTTATGAGAGTAGGGCAGCTAGTGAAGACCAAACTCACTATACTGTAGTAATGGCTTACTAGACTATCTCACTGTGAGGCACTTGGGAAAAGTTAAAGCATAAATCTTTTACTGTTTTACAAACAAAACACATTCACATTCACATAAATATCATCAAACATTTTAGGATGAAAAGTTTTTCAGATAAAAAAAACAAATTCAGATAATTGTTTAATAACAAACATATATCCACATATATGTATATATATGCTTATACATGCAGTGGATTCTAGTTAATAGGACCATATCAGAACCAACAATTTCTTGAATTCAAGGGGAACAACTTATATAAAACCCACAACAACTCAAGTCTCTTTTACACCTACTATTTCTTTCTTTTTGAAATTTCACATTTAACTTGGGTTACAAACTAAAAATATTTGAATGATGGTTATTTTGAGAACTGAAAAATACATTTTTAATGATCCTATCAGATTTTATCTTAAAAATGTCAGTTCGTTTGCACTGCTGCTTGGTCCAAAATTTTAAAAAATGCCGTGCATTGGTCTTAATAAATGGAGCAAATCAGAGGTGACTGCAAACATTTGAATTGGTTCTTACAAAATTGGTTGTATTGTGCAGCTTGTCATAACAACTGATTGTCCTATTAAGGAATCCACTGTACACGATACATCTAAGCTTATAAAGTTTGAAAAACTTGAAATATAACAATCTACAAACTAATAAAGCCATCTACCAAAATGGTTAAAACTAAACCTTTTTAATATTAGTGAAATTCTTTCTTACAAATAAATGAATCTAGCTTCTTCCCATCTTTTCAAACAACGAATCAGGGCCTCTGAGAGAGGGGGGTGCAGCCAGTGCATTGCATTAGCCCCCTAAGAGCCAGGGGGAGGCAAAGAAGGGGGCCTGGGTATCTCTTGGTTAGAACTATGTATGGAAACTTCTTAGTCGATACGATATGCCCATAAATTGAATAGGTTGACTATCATTTATTGGAGGGTGGATATAGTGTGGCAATATAAAAGGGTTGTAGCAGATGAAAGCAGGATGGCTAAAAGATAAGGGTGTTTCCTCAGTGTATCCATGGCAGAGGGGGTGGGGGCTTTGTAGACGAATTTGCAGCCTGTAGGGTACTGCTTTTTCTCTTAGATTTGAAAATGTCGAAATTGACCTGACCCTAAATTGATCTTTGGAGATAACAAGAGGTCAGTGCCACCTATCTTTTGTTGATCCTGATGTTCCTCGTGGAGGCTCTGTATCTTATTTTCCTATTTCAACCATCTTATTGCAGTTTTTTGCTCAACGATTTCTCCCCACCCACAATTATTTGAGAGCTCTTAATCTTTAATAATATTAGTTTTAAGTGATGAGAATCAGGAACAAGTGGTGAACATTCACAGAATATAGGAAACACAGATTAAGATTCAGTTAGATATGCCAAGGGAAAACTTGGTACATGAAGTCACATAGTTGACTTTGGTTATCCCAATAATCCCTAGTTTTACAATCAGTATAGTAATGGTTAATAAGCTTGTGATGTTGACCATTATTACTGTAATGAACCCAATCTTCACTTGATGCCTCATTACTGTGACTTTGTGTCAAAGAGAGATTTCATTCAATTACTTGGTCAGGGATTATAAAAAAATCCCTCAGTATTTCATTAAATGATTAGTTACAAAAACTTACTGCAGCATATATCCATATATATAGAATAAAAAATGGGTACAATAAAGTCTAGATTTTTTTTTGTAATATCTGTACTTTAAGAGCGCTCAATACTTTATGTAGAGTCAATAAAACAATGTTATATATATATATATATATATATATATATATATATATATATATATATAAGATTATAAATCAAGTTATATTATTTAGAAACTGATTTGAAATGATCTATCATTACGCAGTTAATGTATCACTCACTCTAGACAATGTAAATAGAATAAATAATTAAAGAAAACCGGGCTGCTGCAGGAATTTTCTTTAATTGGTTATTCTATTTATGTTGTCATGGCCAAGTGATATATTCACTGTGTAATGATGGGAGATCATCTCTAATATGTTTTTATATAATACAACACAATTCATAGTCATTCTGTTGGATCATATATATCCATTTCTTAACTAACATACTCATATATATATACATATATATATATATATATGTGGAAGTGAAAGATTTGATAACAAGTATATTACATCTCAAAAATCTTATTATCATGATGCATTTTGCTGAACTTTCATCAGCATCTTCAAAGAAGCACTTAGCAAATAGAAAAATTGTTGAAAAAAATGCAGTTGTTAAGATGTCTGGATGTAATACTAAAGTGGAGAAAAGGGGTAAATAGTATTTCTAGTGTTGGAGGAGAGGTAGAGGGAGGAGTTATCCTGGATGTGAGTAAGAAGGGGTCAAAACTCACATCCAGGATAATTCCTTTCTTCTCGCATCCCCAGGAGAAAAAACTTGAAAAAATTGCAACAGAGGAAAACAAATTAAAAGTTATAGAGATTTCATGAAATAGATTAAGGAAGGTAGAGGTGAGGGAGTGCACTCTCACTCCCCCGGGTCTGCACACACGCAAAAAAATTTGACTATGGACACAGGAAAGTGAATCATATATTATAGAGATTTCATGAAATTCAAATGGGGGGAATGAACTGGTTGGACCCTCACACAAAATAGGTGGAAAATTATTTGTCCCCTTTGGATTAGAAAATTGATCTGACTCTAATTTCAGTTTTAGAGGTCACCTGAGGTCAGTATCACCTATCTTATGAACATCCTGTGGTCAAGTTACCTTTTACAAAAATTTGCAGCCCACGGGGCACAGCTGTCTCCCTTAGATTTGAAAATGCCATATAGAGAGGTCTGTTAAGTAAGCTAGGCGAGTTTCATAGCCTAGTTTATTTAATTTCAGCTTGATGATTTGCATTGTATGTAAGTTCTTTTTCTTTTCTTTTCATTTAGGGTCATTTGCATTTGCTTTTCTTATTTAGTGCAGATGTTGAACAACTGTTGAATGGTCAATGTTTTGTTCCTCTTGAGTTATTTTGCATGGGTCTGTCTCAGTAATGGCACTCAATTGGATGCTGTCAATCACAGGTCGCATCTCCGTTTCAAAATTCTTTGTTTAGCTGTACGTTTATTGATGATCCCCTGGCCAAATACTTGGTTGGTAATGTGAGTAGTTTCTGTTGCTTTATAACTAATTTTGAACTCGTACAATAAAATTGATTGAGTTAGTTTTTTTTTCCATCTTTGATTTAACAGTCTCAAATAAACCAGAAGATAATTGTGGAAAGAAAATGTTCAGCTTGAAAAAAATGGAGTAAAATTCACACTTTAAAATGGTATATTCCATGAATATAGTTGAATAATAATTTATTGCAAAATAAGCAACAAATAAACTTTGATGCTTGTTTTGTGAGGAATAATTGTTAAATAAATAACAAAAACTGCAATTATTTTTGCACCAACTTCATAAGATTCAAACTTTGAATTATTTTGTTTCCATGTGGGTATAAGTATTTGTTTTACTGTTTGTTTCACTAAATGTTTCGTAATTAATAAAGTCATGTAGAATCATTTAATCAGAGCTGTGTCAAGCACACTATCACAGTGTCAGTAGCAGTCATCAGCCTTTTCTCCCTTTGTACCCTTTTATCAAACTGTTCTCCCCTTCTCCTTTCCTAACCTCTGATTAAACTACTTTTCCAACCTCCCTCTCATTTCCTACTGTGTCTGTTACACTTATAGTATATAGTATAGTATAGTATAGTATAGAAATCATCAGCTGAGCCTGTTGTTGTACACTTAGAATAACCATCAGAGAAGAATAGTCATGGACTGGTATTAATACATCTTATTAGAAATGGGTTTGTCTAAATTTTTACTAATCTGTTTCTCCTAAAATATTCAAATCCAAATTATTCTGTTGCGATGAAATTCAAAGAAATATGCCTCCTTTTTCTACTTTGTTTGAAGGAAAGACCCCATACACACATACACACATACACACACACACACACACACTATTTCTCACAACCTGGGGAGTCACAATGTCCAAAAATGGTGCATCCAACCAGGGACAGAAGTCTGGAATGGCAGAGAAGACGGAACATCCTCTCTTCGAAGGCATCCCAGCAAAAACGTAAGTGACCCTCGTGAGGGCATACCAGGATACATTGGATGGCAATCACATAAATATATCTAGGAAAAAAGGTTCTCATTGCTCTGCATCTAAACATCTACTGTATTGATCATACAAAATAGAATTTGAAATAGTTTTGATAACCCAAGTCTTTTGTAATATCATCTAAAAGACTGCAGTTTACACAGCTTAGGGTGAACTCAGTTAGGTGCTGAGTGCACAGGGAAATTTGTCCTTATGATGAGTTTTCCACACTTTGCTCATACCAGGAACTGAACCCCCAAACCTTCCTTCCTACTAACCATTATACCATTTAAGTGGAAGACTCTTGGTTGAGTAGAGGCTAGATGATGAAACCTCGATATCAAAAGGACGGCTGGAGGAGTGGTGGTAACAAATCCATTTTAGCTGTCATCAAGATTATGGGTACACAATGGTGGATTCTGTCAGGTTAATTTTGCTCAGGTATCTGTGCACATAAAAAATTATTTTGAATCCTAAATAAACTTAGAAATTTTTCTCAAGATTAAGTTGGGTGCTATTGGCTCAGACTTTTAGACATAGATTCCACTTTATACTTACAGCAAAGAAATATGCCACACCAGCTGTTAAGTTTCCAGTAGGGCTGACACAATTATTCAAGAATCCCAAAAGAGTCCAGCTAATTTTCTTCTCATGTGCACTCACAAAGTTCTATCCCAAAAGATATGGCTGGTAACGCTAACACATGAATTTTAAAAGTCCAGATAAGCCAAAAAAAAATTACCCATCCCCCCCAAAATTACAAAGATTTCCAAAAATAGAAAAATAAAATATTTTTTAAAAGATGTCAAGTAGAGTACTCATGTGAATTCGCAAGGTTCTAGACCATATCATATGTCCAGTAGCACTGACACAAGATTTTTAAAAAGTTAAAAAGATATTTTTCTAAATTTTCAAAAATCCCCTAAAAATATTTTTTGGAAGATGGAGTGCTCATGTGAATTTGAAAGGTTTTAGGCCACATGGTGTGTCTGGTAACGTTGACACAAGGTTTTCTTAAAAATTTAGAAAAAAAACCAACAAAATTCCATTA
Source organism: Thysanoteuthis rhombus (assembly GCA_963457665.1). Classification (NCBI taxonomy): domain Eukaryota; kingdom Metazoa; phylum Mollusca; class Cephalopoda; order Oegopsida; family Thysanoteuthidae; genus Thysanoteuthis; species Thysanoteuthis major. Next base: position 10,731,789 of record OY735223.1, read on the forward strand.
TTAAAGAATTTTTTAAATTTCCAAAAATAAAAAAATATTCTTAGATTTCTGGAGTAGTTATGTGAATTTGCAAGGTTCTTGGCCAAATAGTGTGCCCTGTAGCGCTGACACGAGATTTAAAAAAAGAATGAAAAATTTACTGAAATTTCCAAAAATCAAAAAAACGTTTTTAGAAGATGTGTAGTGGACTACTCAGATAAATTTTCAAGGTTCCAGGTCAAATTGTGTGTCTGATAGCTCTAAGTGAAAAGGGGAAGAGAATTTTGTTACCTTATTTGTTGATTGATCAGGTTGGTAATTGCAGTTGCCGTGATTTAATCGTTACTCATTACCAATGATGCCAATTCTTTTTTTTATAGAATTTGCTTAGACATGTAATCTGAACAAAAGCCACATATTAACTTCTAAAAACTAATTCTTTATTCTACAAATGTTTCAATAATTTACTATTTGAACCAACTTCTCCAGTGTCCTCTATGAACTCCTGATCAGCCTGAAGACAAAATTTCATCAAATGCTGACAAAAGAGATATTCGTTCTGTGCTACACAACAATAAGAGTGCAGCTCACCTTTTAGCAGATTTGCCACTTTGGCTATTTTTTGGCTAAATTTGGCTGTTTTCCCCCAATTTAGCCAATAAAAATCTATAATAACCAAAAAATTTGGCCTTTTTGAAAAATAATCAGCATGTTTGATACAATTCTTATTAATGATTTTTCCTGAAGTATTGGTGCGCAGTTATTTTATTTGATAAGTTAGCTTTAAATGACTGTATACAAGATTTTTAGCTACAACGTTAGCTTGAAACAGAAAAATATAGCCATTTTTAAAGACAATTTTAGCTATAAATAACAAACTATACTTGGCAACACTGTCTCTAAGTATATACATAACTACAACTCAGTAAAACATCCAAATCCTGATTTTGATTTGTGTACCTATTGTAGTCTTACCATTTCAACATTAATCTATAATGTTATTGGCAATTACATTAATAGTACAGCAAGATAACCTGATGTTGTCTTGATTGAAACAGCTTTTGAGATCATTATCAGCTTTTGTATGGTTAATTTTGTTTCATCACATTTAATGTAGCAGATGAGTAATTGTGAATCAGTGGAGAAAGGATAAATGAAAAAGGGACTCAGAAATCTGTCCTTCAAAAAAAAAGAATGTTCATCCTATTCAACCTCTGATTTTGATTCTTAGGCTGGGCACTTCAGTAACTCATTGGTTTATTTATACAGAAGTCTTAAGAGAGAAGAATACCTTATTGAGAAATCATTGTGTTCTATATCAAGTAAATATTTGCATATAAAACAAGAGAGTTGGATGACAAATCTATTCTTTACATACAATAACATAAGTTATAGCGCCCTTATGCTGGCTGACATCCATACTTTTTTTGTACTTACTCATCCGGTTTGTTATATGTGAAATAGACTTGGATGTGCCTTCACTCACTTTGCTCTGTGCAATTTCAGCCATAGCTGAGAGAGAGATGGATTCATGCCCTTCCTAAGGTCATTAGTTTGTAGTGAACTGTCTGGATTAGAGTTTGAAGTCACCAAGTCTATTCCCTGTGCTGTTACCAAATTCAGCCATCCCCCATTTACAGAGTATATGAATGAAGTTCATGAGACAAAATAGACAGAGGTGTAGATGGGGGGGGGGTATTTGAAAATACCCCCGTAACCCCAATAGAGGAATGTCCAAAAGCTTTATAAATGATAGTTCACCAACTGCATTTCTACTGATGTTAAACAATAACAAGGATATATTGATGAGATGAAGGATGAATTGCATGAATAATAATAATTCAGCTTTTGGGGTTGTTTTTACCTATAAAGCAATAGTGCATATCTATTTATTGCATATTTTCCCTTTTCATTGAATCTCACTAGATATTGGAACACTTTCCCGGACCTCCAAATCCCTAGTTACATCACTGAAATACAGACGCATTTGAGGCTGAAAAACACTCAAACCAAATCCTTCTCTCAAGAGCAAAAAAGATGAGGATATTGGTCTGAATAAATCACCAAATGAGAAATTATATGTTTTATTAGAAAACAGAGCAAAAATCCTTTATTGTGGCTCTTTATCCATTGCTACTGGAAATTGAAGTATACAATACATACCTTTCTTCTCACTGGAAAAAAATAGGGAGTATATCATTTTGAATTTCATCATTTCTATCAAGTCCAAAGCAATTTTCTACCCCAATTTCTGAGTCTTAAGCTGTCGATATCAACAAGAAGAAAGTAGGTTAATTTTTTAAGTAAATATAAGCATAAAATTTCATAAAAATTACTCTCAGAGTTTTTAGAATAGCTAAAAAAAATATGATTTAAAAGTTGAATGAATTTCATCCTAATTTTTATCAAATCCTTTTATTTCTATCAAATGCTCCATGGAGTGATATTGAACAAATTAGACTTGTGACCCATTGCTGGGTGTTCTATAAATGTTACGTCCTGCCAAGGTTGATAAGTTCAAAAGTATATTTTCTTTTATCATGAAAGTTTGATCTTCAATAGTAATGAATAAATTGCCAAGAAATGGATTTTACATTGTGCTTAAATCCATATAATTATTTGAATACTTAAAGTATTTTTTTCTTTTTTACCTTTGTCCATTCTTTTCTTCTTGAACTCAGTGCTCAATTTAATGTCAAATATGGTTGAGATGAAATATAGTTTTGATAATGATGATTTTAAATTAATCAATGTCAAGTGATCTTACTGGTTGAAAAAATTGCGAAATCTTGAATCTTATAAACCAGTTCCAACCAGTTTGAGTTAACTCAGGCCAACTCATGACAAAAGTCAATAGGACAAGTCAAGCTCAAATATAAATAGTCAAGACCTGTATTTTGTGGGTAGAATAGACTGTAACAACTAGTCTCTTTCCCATCAAAAATTCTGTTGGCAATGACTCATAATGTCGCAGTGTTGGTGTGAGTAGCAATTGCTTGAATTAATGAATTTTTAAAAATATTTTGATTGTCTATCAGTTCAGCCGAAATCCTTTTGGGAAACTTCACTGATCAGCCAATATAAATGTCTATTCATCAACTTATGTATCCAGTTTGTTTTGCTTCGTCTTGATAATCTTTACTAATATGGCAATCAATCCTTTGTATAATAAAAATTTGCTTAATCTTTTTGTCTCAAGGTATTTCTGCATCAATTGTATTTTACCAAAAAATAATAGTTGTAGGTTCTAGGTATTTCATACTAGATGGTTATTAGTCAGATTAAAAATTCTGTAATTTTCTAAGCATAAAAACGTATTTCAAGAGCCCAACAAAAAGTAATGTTTGAATTTTATATATATATCAATCCTGCCTCGTGGTACTGGATGAGATAATGGGAAGTCTATAGCCACACTGAAGAGTTGTAATACAACAAAACAGTTGTCTGTGGATAGCACAATAATTAACGCTCCTCTATGCAGGGTTGAGGACTCTTTAAGTGAAGTAACCTGTTCATTGTAAGCTTATGCAATGCTCTTCCATAGGAATTGAGCACACTGGTGGACGGGGAATTTAATCTATAATAAATATATCGCTTAAATTCAGCCTTACTAAACGTCCAGTTCTGTACCTCAGAGGTAGGATATCGGCCTCCGGATCTGAAGTGAAGGTTTCAATTCAGCCTCATGGTACTGGAGAGAAAATCTACACAGTACCATAATTACAAAGTATATGTAAAACATAAAAAACACTGAAGAAAATTACATCAATTACATTGTCAGATATTGGGAAATAAGTAACTGAAGTGACACAAAACAAAAATTTTTTAGAAAGTCTTTTGTGTTTAAAACTGTAAAGCTTCTTAGATTACATGATATAAAAGGATGAAGTTTACTTTTAGATGAAAAAAAGGAATTTTTGTCTTTTCAATCCAAAAAAGTTGAATACTAAAAAAACTGACTCATTTAAATAATTTCCATAAACATGTGTTATTTGTTTACACTTTTAAGTTGGTGACATTTGAATGACATCACACAGAATTAAGTTAAATGTGTCCTTTTGAAAAGCAGTCGATCTCAGGATGCGAAAAGTAAACAACATCCTGTATATATGTTTTAAGATCTGCTTAACATATATGTCCCAACATTTCTCCTTAACAATTGCATTTTAATCCAAAACAAATGATTGTAGGCTTCAGATATTTTACCCTAAATGCTTTTATACCAGAATTTTTTAAGCATTCTGGTGATTTTGGAGGCACAAAAATGCATTTGAAGACCTCAATAAAAAATAATTATTATTTTGTATTATATATACTTAAAATGGCTACAGTTATCATAGCGTAATCTTTTTTTATGTACATAAAATAAACTAAGCAAGTCAGAATTATTGTTCATTTTTTTTTACATTAACTGCATTTATTTTGATAGGGGTTCAATTTTATTTATAGTGAGCAAAACTAATTCTTGATTGAAACCCATTTTATTTCAACAACTATTTCCCTTCATAAAGCAAATAAAATTACTTATTTGCAATTCAAATATTGAGATGCCAACCATTAAAGAATTAGCAGACACAAAAATAAGTTATATTGAATGTCAATCAATATTTTATCTAAGAAAAAGTCTATATTTAATTCACTAACTATCTGGTGCATTTGGCAGTTAAGCATTGAATCATTTCTTAACTCAAGGTTTTATGACTGTCTGCTCCATATTTTATGACCATTGGTTCCATATACAAGGGTGACTGCCCAGAAGCCAGATATTTCCAGTTAATTGAAGTATTGAGATTCATAACTATAACATTGGTTCCTCTCTGATTAACAAAATTAAGCATTGTTGTACCCAGTCAGTACTAAATAACTGACCATTTCAAAATATCAGGTAATTCAATTAAAGACTGGCTGGCTCAAGATACTGGCAATATAAGCAGTTGCCCAGGCCAGGTCATGTGACTGAGACAGGAGGACTTTCCAAATTCAAATAAAAAATGGGAAAATGAATAAATTAAACAGAATAAGAAAAATCCCTGATGTGAAATCAGATTTTTCAGGAATATCTGATAGTTGATACCCTCTGTAGTGGTAAAACTAAGAGACATTGGCAAAGGAAATTCTCTTGACCAACAACAAGCTCATTCAATTAATGCATGGTAATTTAAATTATTGATATTATAGTATTGTACCTTTGATAATTCTTACATATTTATTTTTCTCACTGTGAAGCATAAATAATAAGATAAGAAAATATTATACTCTAAAGGCTGCCAAAGTTCAGTTTACCTGGGACACCAGAAACCCTAGGGCTAGAAGAATATTAATCCTTGAAGCTTGATTCATCATGTAAGATTCATTATTTTCAAATACTAATATACAATAGAGGTAGAATAATTAAAGAATCTTTATGCAACCAGTCTTTTACAGTCTTTCATAATCTTTTTTTTAGGGTCTTTTATTTGGGTTGCCATGATGATAAGTCAAGTATACAGCACAACTACTTTGCTTCATACTGTAACAGCAACATTTTAAAAACATTTGAGAACATAGATAATTTTTTGAAGGTTATATTCAGTGTGGAATTTTCATGATAAAAACTAAAACACCCTTGAAATTGTAAAAAAGCTGTAAATGAACTACTTTTGTTATATTTATTGTAATTAGTGAGATAGAGTTAGATCACTTAAAACTATGAATGATAATCAATTCATATATAGCTACATGAGTTTTGATTTTCCATATTTTAGACTGTTGTCTTGATGAATGAAAAATATTCCTCTATCAAAAAAAAGTTCCTAGATCTGTCTCAAATTTTGATCAATTCATTTATAGCCTATCACCAATTTAAAGAAAAAATGTCATAGAAATTCACTGAGAACTTTTGGAGATATTGTGTAGACAAATATGATTGAATACATATACTTCTTTCAACTCTATTGGCAAAGGTAATTATGTATTATTTCGACTTTGTAATTTTCTAAACTGATTTTTCCCAAAATTTTATTACGTAAATTCTTTATTATCTTTTTTGTGTTTATATCCTTAAGGCTTCAAAAAAGGCTATGAATGATGCCAACAGTATAAAGCATTTTATTGATATGAAGTATGGGTAGGGGGGAAATGATTGTTCACAATGTTATTGGAATTTTATAATAATTTCTCAATTGAAATAGCTTCTCATCCTCTCTTTATATTCTGAATTTGTGATTAAATTTTGTGGTGGATTCAGAAATTTGTTTTTGGTTGAGAGATATATCTGCACTTTTTTTGTACATTTCTGAATTTACGTCCATCTGTTCACACACTATCTTCGAAAGTTCTCAAAGAATATCATTGGAATTTGGTGGGAGAGTGAGCAATAGATTATGGAAGACATGAATATATTTGGGTATGAATCCATGCACAATGACTTAGTCATAATTGGAAGAAATGTACATTCATGATGGTCCATTTTGAATTTCAAAATGGCTGCTCTTCAAGTTCATAGACAATATAGACAAACTGGCAACATTTTTTTCCTTATCTGGATGGCTCTTAAATATGATTCAACCTGGTTGCCAAGATTCTACCTCACTAAAAATGATAACTAAAAAAATGTGTGAAAAACCGATATACTAGTAATTGCAAAATTATTAAAATTTTTCCATGATTTTTGACAGCATAGGTAAAATAGTTGTTGTACAAAGTTTAAGATTTTCTTCAAGAGTTTACAAACTAGTCATTTTGTTTATGTGATGAATCTGTTGGTCAAACGAGAGTAACTTTGATGCAGACCTCTTGTCTCCCACTAATTATTTCTATGATATAATGTAAACTGTCAATGCCAATATATTAGGCATCTAATATAATTCCATTTACCTGGCTTATTTGTCTATCCAATTTCCAAGCTGATCGGCTGACATAACTATATTTGATTACTAAGATGCTGAACATATTACACATTATTTCAGTGATAAACTGGTGAGATTCATCATCATCACCAGACTTTTATCGTCCATTGTTGGATATAGATCTTCCCCAGGATCCGTCACATCTCTCTATCATGGACATCATGGAGCCAATATTTTCTGAACCTGTCCAGTTCGTCTCACCATTTCATAATCTGTCAGCCTTGGTTCCACTTTTGATCTCTGGGGGTTCATGTTGTGAGTTGTGATGTCCATCAATTATCTACTATTCTCACAACATAACCAATCCATTGCCATTTGCATTTCCTAATAGTTTCTATGGTGTCTCAGACTCCTATATTCTCTCTGATATACTGTACTGCCTTGTGGTCTCTCCATTTGAGAGTGAGCATGATTCTTTCAAGTGCACATTGCATGCTTCCTAATCTGTAGGTCAGTCTCTTGGTTAGGTTCCATGTTTTTGCTCCATGAGTGACTTTCAGAGGACGCATTGGTTGGATATTCTTCTTTTTAGGACTCATGGGATTTTCTTCTTCTTGAAGGTTGAACTGTACCGAAGGCTTGCCATCCTAGAGTAATTCTTCGCTTGATTTATTTCTGGCGTGTGTGTTGTACATAATTTTTGTTTTGCAGAAGTTCATGAGGAGGCCATCTTTCCTTGTTCAGTTCATTTAGCATTAGTTGAAAGCCATAGAGGTTTTCTACAAAACGGACAATGTCGTCTGCAAATCTGTGGTTACTTAGGTATTTGTCGTCTATTCAGATTCTTTTGTTTTCCCAGTCTTGGTTTTTGAAGATCATCTTGAGGCAGGCTGTAAAGAGTTAGGGTGAGGTGGTTTCATCTTGTCTTACCCATTTTTGGAGCTGAAAGGGCTCTGAGTCTTTATGTAAGCTGATATAGGAGCCGCTGTGATGGTATATATATTGCAATACTCTGACATATATGGGGGTCTACACCTTGTAGAGTGATAGCATCAATGACATCGGGAATTTCTACTAAGTCAAAGGCCTTTTTGAAATCTATAAATGCTACTGCAGGAGGCATTCTATATTCTGCTGCTTTCTCTATTAGTTGATTTATTGAATGGAGATGGCCAACTTGTTCCCATGGTTGGTTTTCATCTCGTGATTTTGTGATTCGATTAGTGATAACTTTGGTGAAAAGTTTGTAGATGCAGTTAAGTAGACTTATCGATCTATAGCTGTTGTGATCTTTCAGGTTTCCTTTTTTTATGTAACAGTATTATGATTGCAGTGTTCCAATCTTCTGGGACATTACTTTGTTTTAGGTATAAGTTGAATAAAATTGCTAGTTTCCTAGTGATGACTTTACCAGCTTTTTTGATTAGGTCAGTGTTGATGTTATCTGGTTCAGGGGCCTTTCCTTTTTTTGTTTGTTTCATGGCTTGCATCACTTCCCATAGCATAACTTCTGGGAAGACCTTGCACTGATTGCTTATGTCTTGCACATCCTATTTATTGCTTTGTGTTTCTTGTTTAGAGGAGTAGCGTTTTTGGTAGAATTCTTGGGCATGTTCAACAATCCAGTCCCTGTCTGCTGTTAAGTTTCCGTTTTCTCTGAGTGCACTAGTAATTTGTTTCCATTCTGTATTGAGAGTTTTGTTGATAGCTTTGAAGCCCTGACCTTGTTTTGAGAATTGTCTCCTTTTGTTTCTTTTGGATAGTTTTATTTAGTTTGGTTGCTTCAATTTTTTCTTGTGTAACTTAATCCTTGAACACCCATTTTTGCAATTTTTCTAATTGATTACCCCCAACATAGCAAGAGACAGTTTCTTTTGAGTGACTTACTGAACCTGTTATTTTAAGGTTTGGTTCCAAACGCTGAATTGATTATATTTGTTCCCAAAGTATCTGCAAGGAAGGAATAAGATGTTTACCATGAACCTTATTTTTTATCCTCATGGGGTTATTTTATTGATATTCTTAATATACGTGCAATACTAATGGTGCAAAGTATGGCCCAGGTCCCAAAGCCGGCCTGTGACTTCATTTTATCTTGCCAGCCGACTTCATTGAATATGTGATATACAAAATTCTGCTTTTTCTTCATCTGTCTTTGGTCAGCAGATAATCATATTCAGTCTTGAGAAATAGAGCAAAAGTTTTTTTTCACAGCAGCCTCAAATGAATCAATGTTTTATAGCTGAAGATTTTTAAACTCCACTCATTCCTATTCTTCTGCTAATATACACAAAATTTGATTCCCAATTAAACAATATTTTGTCTCCAAAGGAGAATTTCATAGTTCATCATTGATTAATAATACATGAAAGTTTATGGAGGTATATATGCCTTGAATGAAAATAAAGACAACAATAATCAAAGAAAAAAGTTTGTATGATTATTTTTAATCTATACTTGAAAAAGTATGTTGCTTCGTCAGGGCCTATACTTAAGGCAGTGCAAACAGTGTAATTGCAAAGGGCAGCAAGATTTTAGGGACACTTCCCCCCCCCCCCAATATGTGTTTAAAAATTTTTTTCAGTGTTTTATTATGTTTGAGGGCTTGTACCTAACCACACCAGAAAATGAAATCAAAATCATCGAATGGGTCATTATCGGCATTAGCAAAATGAGAGAACAAAGAGAAGAACTTATAGAATTGAAAATCAAATATCTTCCTTACAGCTGCGGAAGAGAGAAAGTAAAGCAAAGTGGTGTAGGCTGTTTCAGACCACATAGCCAGCATCACCATACAACTCTCAAAGAGGTACAAATTGAATACCATCCAAGTCTGTGCTCCCACTTCGCAATCAACCAGAAATAAACAACTTCTACGATGACTTGAACTCCCAACTTCAAGAAACTAAAAAATAGGAGACTCCAAAGCACAGCCTACCTGTGCTTTGAAGTCTACTATTTTTTGGGAAATTTTCAAGGAAATGAACGCGAGTTTGGATATGAAATACAGAATGAAAGAGATGAAGATCTTGTAAACTTTGCAACTGCAAACAGCTTTAAAATCATGAATATTTTCTATAAGAAGAAACCCAATAAAAGATGGACTTTGGAGAGCCCTTATCATGAAACCAAGGACAAAATAGACTATATCCTAACAGACAAAAGTGACACCATCGAAGACATTCAAGTCTTAAATCAAGTAATCATAGGAAGTGTCCACAGAATGGTGAGATGTATGATGCAAATAAAGACTAATAAAAAAAGCAGAAAAATGTTCCACACTAAAATTCAACCGCTAAACATACAAAAAGAGCTCACTCAATCCTTCAAGTTTGAACTGAAAAACAGATATAAAATCCGTACTGGAGAGAACAACACCAAAACCAACACCATTGAAAAGCGCAGAAACCTCAAGCCACCATCAACAGCAAGATAAAAATTGAAGAGACTGATGTGAACAAAAAAATCAAAAAGAAAGTAAGAGAAGATAAAAGAGGGTATATGACAGTAATCATCTAAACAACTCTTGAAAAACGTTTGGGCTTCAAAACTATAAACAAAGCTCTCAGTATAGGACAGAAACAAATAAGTACCATACTCAAAGAAAACAACCTCACAAAAGATAGGATTGTCGAACATGCCCAAGAACTCTACCAAAAACTCTACTCTTCAAGACATAGACTACAAAGCATCAAGCAAGATATGCAAGATACGAGCAATCAGTCCAAGGACTTCCCAGAAGTTACATCATGGGAAGGTAAAACAAGCCATCAAACAAACAAGAAAAGGAGAAAGGCTGTGGACCAGATAACATCACCATCAATCTATTCAAAAAAGATGGTAAGATTGTCACTAGAAAAACTAGCTATTCTATTCAACTTATGTCTCAAACAAAGACTGAAGACTTGAACACAGCAATCATAGTGCTTTTACATAAAAAAAAGGAAAAAGGAACCTGAAAGACCTCAACAACTACAGATCTACAAGCTTTCTCAACTGCATCTACAAACTTTTCACAAAAATCATCACCAACTGGATCACAAAAACACTAGATAAAAACCACTCACAGGAACAAGCTGGCTTTAGATGAAACTACTCGACCATGAACTATCTCCATTCAATAAATCAGCTGAAAGAAAAAGCAGCAGAATCACTTGCTGTAGCATTTAGACTTCAAGAAAGCCTTTGACTCCCATGGTCCTGAGTCCATCACTCTTCAAGGTACTGCAACATATATACAGTCACAGCAGCTCTTTTATCAAGCTACATAAAAACTCAGATCCCTTCTAGCTTCAAATAGGGGTAAGACAAGGTGATACCAACTCACCCAAACTCATCACAGCCTGCCTTGAGATAATCTTCTGAAACCCAGTCTGGGAAAATGAAGGAATCAAAATAGATGGTAAATATCTGAGCAACCTCAGATTTGCAGACAATGTCCCCCTTTTTGCAGAAAACCAATAAAACCTCCAACTAATGCTGGATGAACAAAATGAAAAAAGGCAAGAAAGTCAGCTTACACATGAACTCAGGCAAAACGAAGGTCATGTGCAACAACCACATCAGAAATAAGAACTCAACGATCAAAATCGAAGACGCAAAACTAGAGAAAATAGACCACTTTATCTACTTAGGACAACAAATCTCCATGAAACCCACAAAAGAAGAATAAATCAAGCTTGATGATTGATTGGCTGTAATTTAAGAGGAATAGTTGAGAAATTCAAAGTGATCATCAAAAATACCATTAAAATAGCAAATAAAATGAATTGAAGCCTTGAATGTCCAAGATGACAAAGTAACAAAGGATATTTCCAATCAGTACCATTTTCCAAATATTCAAAAGTATCAGAAGAATAGTCTCATATTACTGTTGAATGAATAGCAGATGAAACAATAGGTTGATAGTAGTGAAAATAGATTACAAAGTCTGTGGCTAATACCAGGTCAATGACTCACCAATAAATTTTTTTTTGTCTGATACAGAAAGCCTCCTTCTGTCTTGTTAGATACTAAAGTAAATGGTTGTCTAGGCAAAGCATATGAAGAACCACGGATGTCCAGTTGACATAATCTTTTAATTGCTAAGCTTTAGTTTATAAATTTTAAAATCACAAATTATGTAAAAGAAAAACTATGTTTATTGTTACCAAAAATTATATTACAAGCACATTAAGACATGCATATAAATGCTGCATTGTGAACTATATTAATAATGATACTATGTTTTATTTTCCTTTAAATATCAAAATATGTATTAAAGAAATCCAATTTTTAATCACCATTATTCATACCGCTTATAATATGTAATTATTTGGGTTTAGGTTATTCATGTGTTTTGACATTTCTGTGTATCCAGACTTTGCCCAGCTCTAACCATTAAGTAGAAACTTTAAATTTTGCACGAATGCACACTCACTCTCCTCAATGAATAGAGAAATTTTTTTTTTGTTTTTTTCTTAAATTCTCCTCCAAAATAAGTTTTTTTTTCTTTCAGGGGCAAGGGGGCAATCCCCAATGTAGGTTTATGCTAAATTGGTTCCTTAGTTAGTGTCCACATTTGTTTTATTTTTTTAAACTTGGACATTTTCGTACCCAACAAAAGGCAGGGGAAGTAACTCAATTATTGGTCCCTTTTTTTTCCAATTTTTCTATTCATCACTCCAACACAGCATGCTGCCAAAAGATATTGGTCACTGAGAGGCTGAGAAAAAAAACCCCCTTCACATCTGTTATGCATGTAAGTTGTGACTGTTATTAATCACAATAACCTGCAAAAGTGTCCATCAAGAAATCTGCCCATCAACAGATTGGACCCTGGAAAAGTACCCATCACAAATTTATCAAGGGTAGACAACTGCCCATCAAAACATCATTTGCACATCATTCTCTTATTTACTTTAATTTTCAATTGATAAAATTTTTTTTCTCTCTTTTCCAAACACAAAAGTTTAGAATTTAGGGTTTTTTTCAAACATTGGAAGTTTGTATTAATGAAGGAGAAAAGTGCTTATCTCATGAGGTTTTTATTAAAAACTTTTGACACAACTTAGCCATGGTGGTTCCAATTGGAATTCTGAATGTAAAATAAGTAGAAAAATGAGCAAAGCAGAACAAAATTGGAATACAATTTATTCAGAGCAATAATAATACAATGTTTTTCTTTCATGTATTCTCTTATTTCTTTTCATTTTTAATTAATGAAAATTTGTTTGGGGTTTGTCTGTTTTTTCACACACTTGCCATATCAAATTCATTGAGAGAAGAAAAGTGACTATTTTATAAGGTTTTATCAAAATATTTCAGTACAACTTGATCCCGATTGTGTGCATGAATAAAATCCTATACTTAAGATGGTCAGTGTTTGAAAAAAAAAAGAAACTAATATTTATTGATTAGCAATGAAAATGAAATAATAGAACGATGAGAAAATAATGTTTTGATGGGCAGTTTTCCTCTCTTGATGAATTTATAGTGGGCAGATTTTCCTGTTGGGCACTTTTCTGGGGTCTAATCTCTTATTGGGCAGATTTCCTGATGCGCACTTTTGCGGGAATCATTAATCATGACTACCGACAACAAACCGTTTTAAGCACTTTTGTTGGGTTTACGTTATTCATGTGTTCTGACAATCATATATATGTATTTATCTATGTATTTATGTATGTATTTGTATATCTTTCACCCAGCTCTAAGCATTCAAAGTAGAAACTTTAAATTCTGCACACACACACTCTCCTCAATATGTTGTAAAATTGTTTTTTTCTTTCATTTTTAACCTTCCCTCCCAAGTTTTGAGTGGAGGGTTCAATTTACAATATAAGTTTATGCTAAATTTACATGATAAAAATGAGCATTTATGGGCAGCACTGATTCATAATTTCCCTAATTCTTTTTGCCTTTTAGCTAGCATTTATTTCTTAAACTATTAATTTCATTTCCATGTACATTATAACATATATTAGTGATGTAAATTTGTGCAGAATGTCTTCCCTTCAATTGCATTGAACCAGTAACAAGATTACATTAAAGTGACTTGCAATGGGACAGAGCATTAGAAGGTTTGGTTGATGCTTTTTCTAAGTTTATCAACACCAAATCTCACTGAATTTGGAATCATTTCATCTGTTCCATTTTCTAATGACTATTCATTAAGTTGGATAAAGAGATGAAAAGATATTTTTGCAAAGTAGAATCATTTTATTGATGACAATCTTCCATTGAATGATTGCCATGGTTGATAACTGAATCTATTTTCATGAATTATCTCTCAAATTAATGAATCACTTGATACTGCTCCTAATAGATGCAACTTTTCTATGAATAGAGTAAATGAAATAATGGAACTCTTCTGTGAATAGAATTTTTTTTTTCAAATTACCCCAAGATCCTAAGGTGGTATCTTTAATTAGCAGTTATTTCCCTTTATATTGACATTACATTTTTTAAAAATGAATTTAAGAGATAATGAACTTATGTAAAATTTTGAAAAGTTGCATTTAAAGGTTGATTCTTGCTTAAAATTTTAGAGCTACTGTAATGTTGGATTTTAGAAGACAGCTAGAAGTATTGTTAATACCAACTGTACGATCACATACATTGGAAAGCTGGAAGTATTGCTAATACTACGTATACAATCACAAGTCACTAGAAAGCCAGAAGTATTGCTAATACCACATGTACATTCACATTTACTTGAAACCAGAAGTATTGCTAATACCACATATACAATCCCATGTCACTGGAAAGCCAATTATTCTACTTTCAAATCACTAACCAATATTTTGTATTTACGATAATCTCACCATTAAACTTCATATTGAGATTAGGATAAGCCTACATGGAGAGATCTCCGATCTGCCATATTCACATCCAGAAAGCCAAAGCTGCCTAAGATTCATTATGATAAAAATCTGTTTATCATCTGATTGCATAGCCAATAGTCACATCCAATCAGGATTAGATTAAGCTTAGTCCAGGGCTTGTGCTTCATGTTATAAAGGGGCACAGAATTTTGTAATATAACGAGACCAGGGCTTGTTAGTCCGTGGGGCTGGTTGAATCACTTGCTTTAATTTTCACTCACTGTTGGGTGCATTTTGAGGAGAAAAATTTCCTTCATTTTTCTTTTTCGTTTGAATCACATTTTCAGTAAGCATGAAAAGTTTCGCATGAAAAAGATTTTCAAATATTTCTGCTACCCCCAATAACCTTTATGCTACCCCAAGAGGGGTCCCAACTCCTATTTGAGAAGCTCTGCCTTATTGTTATCGATCAAAATTTGCTTAAATTTGTTTCTTCAGTATTTTTTGTTTTGGGAGATTTTTAAATATCCAGAAGATAAAAATGTGATCGTTTTTTCAACATTGGTAAATCTTTCAAATTGTCAGAAACCATTAACCAAAACTGTTAACATCAACATAGCTTTCTTCAGTTTTTAAGTGGGTCTCACAGGATGGCTATCTATATATGAGTTATGCATACAAGCTGCACCAATGGAGCTGGAGGGCTGCAAAATTTACTTCTTAATATGTCTAGAGAAAATGTTTTTTGTTTAATTCCCCCTATGCAGGTTCTTAGCAAGGAGTTCAATTTACAATGAAAACTTCTGCTAAACTGGTCCTTTAGTTTGTGTCTAGCAGTGTTCATGCTTGATTTTTTTTTTAAATTTTGGCTTTTTTGGTGATCACTAACCAACAAAAGGTAAACAAAGTATTTTGTTTATTTTTTAATTGATCACCCACAACACAGCATGCTATCAAAAGACATTGGTCATATGACAGTTTTTATTGAATGACTAACAAGACTTGTTTCTTATATATTTTTACTCCTTGTTAATATTACAGAAGATAAATAGGAAATATCCACTTATTTTTAGACAATTTTAATCATAGAAAAAAAAAAAAATAACTATGTTAACCAAATTTAGCTCGATGCCCAAACAGACCAACCATTACATACGTCAAGTGCTGCACAACACGTGCATCTTATGGCATGTCGTCTATTGCTTGTGATGCACATGCATCCATTCTACAGTTCTATTTAAGGCATTACAAATAGCTATGGTCATGCAATAGACTTAGTTTCTGCTTTGCTGCACAAACAATATGATTATTTTGTTGTGCTGTGAGTTAGGCTCTCCAAGGTGACAGTGAATGTGTTAATGGATTTTTTTATATTCTTGCATTATCAAATTGAATAAAACTGTTAAGAAGAAGAATGAGAATGTTAATATTTTCATGTCAACCAAATCACTGTAGATCAACAACTGGCCTGACTGACCAGCCAAGTGGGCTACAGATTCTTCTCTCTTTGAGTGTCTGTTTCTATGTGCCTATCTACATGTGCATGTGTGTATGGGTGTGTGTTTCCAGACACTCCTGCTCACATTTTGGGGGATAAAACCTTAAGAATTTGTAGGAATAAACTACGAGACACCATCTAAAAATTTTTTTGTTTTTTTGTTTTCTCAACAAAGTGCTTTTCTTGGTCTCTATAGTCATTTAAGAACCAACCATGCACATATCTTAAGCTGGTATTTTTACATTTGAATTTATCTATTCGTGTGAAACACATATGGGCAGTGTACTTCCAATATCATTTGAAGCGTTTATAAAATAAGTTCAATAACCAAAACACAATTTAATATTTTAAAAATGAGTGTCATCAAATGGCATTGTACACACTGGTTCTTGTAAGATCACCAAAGATAGGTAACTTTGAGCTTGATCATTACCTAGATTGATGACTGCACACTATTGAATTAACCCTGCTCAAAACTCATAGCACATTAGTTGAAAATCACTCATCTAGAGAAAGGAAAAAGAATAATGTCAGTGAAAGAATTTTGATAATAATGATTGGTTTGTTCTTCTTTAGGGAAATGTCCAGTGAATATTTGTGGCTAGAATTATCTCTCTCATCACTCTTTTCCCCAAAACTAATTACGTAACACAATTTTATTTGCTCGAGATTCATTTTTTGTGTCAGAAAAGTCATACATAATTGATCAACTAGATCTAAAATTAAAAGTAAAAATTGAAATACCAGATATATATGCAAAGTATATTTGGACAGCTGTTTTAATTTAAACATGTCTTATTGATCTTAACTGACAAGATTTGTCTGTTCAATTTTTTAATAATTTTTTCTTGTTGGCAAATGCTACCTCAAAATTGGATCCCAATTATATAGGATTATATGCTGGAAATAACAACACAATGTTTGTACAGGAGCATCCTCTATTCTTTTAGTTAGGGAATTGAATACGAAACTCTTCTTTTAGCTAGATATCGAAAATGTCATTTCCTCCGATGACCTTTATAAAGCCTCTGGGCGCACATGGTCCAATGCTCATTGGTGCCAGGACCCCAAGCTGGTCATACCTCTGGCCCTGGCTAGCTACTCTTCCTCCCTCTTTCTTTCTCCCAAAGATCGTTATCATTTCACCAACGTCCCGGCAGATCTGATCTTGACCATTCTTCCTCCATGACGTATCTCTGTACTAACTTAGCCCATTTCAATTCACTAATATCGAACCTCACACATACACACAGCTTCTACGCCACTGTGTCTTCACCACGTGCTCCAGACGTGTATCACCTCTAACTCTCGTGAATGAAATGGCAAGGTCTTTTTACTATCCAATTGTCACAATATTCTTTCCTAATCTTCTTTACTTCAGGAAACACGCATGGATAAAACTCTATGTTCTCTGTTTTTCATGGTCTGTCCGTTGAAATTCTATCAGCGTCAGTGAATAGCCTCCAAGTTAAGTCACTTACTTGGCTGTATGGCTCACATACTGAACCTTAAGTCAACTCACTTACTCGGCAGTATGGTTCGCACACTGATCCCGGATTCCATGTATTATCTTGAAACAATTCAAGACATATGGAATCCAAGCAGTTGAGGCAAACTCCACTTCGACATCGACGCTAGTACTATCAAGACAAGAAAGCTCCCACTTTTTGCTATCTCTTCTCCTAACATTACTTCTCACGATCGATCATAATTATGTTATCTTTACATGTACTTCATCTTCATACTTCATTCTTGTATTAAATATACGTCTTTTGTCTGGCCAAAATATTTCTAAGTCTTCTTTTCACTTTGTTTCAATGCTCGTCCAACTTCATACTTGGTGAGCATTCCATTCTTTTGCAACATCACCCTTCCTCCTCCACATCAACGGGGCTGCATTTGTGCTACAGTCAAACCACGAGGATCCAAAAATCCTCGTCCCTCAAACATCATTACGCTCTTCGTTACAACCATAAGCGTCACCCTCTACGAAAATACTATAAATTACAGTATACATTACTTGTTCTTGAGAATGACCAATCATAGTCAAAAGTACTCTAGTCAATAATACCGAACCCACAATAACATGACCTTTGAACAGTTCCTATATAAAAGAGATCCAATGTTGATATAATTTATTCAATAAGAAAAACTTAATCAAAAAACTGAACACACAAATTTTGTAAATTAGATTAAATAAAACTCACACAAACACACACACATGTATATGTGTGTGTGTATGTGTGCATATATAAATATGTATTCATTTGGAAACATATTTCATCCAGAACAGGAATGAACCGATTAGCAAACAAAGAGCCGACTATATAAATGAATAAAGAAAATGGGCATCATGCGGAACTTGAAACCGGATCCATCAGGAAGCAGTCTCAACAAGATTATGCTCCACTGACTGAGCTAACAACCCTTTTAGTTAGAAATAGCGCACCTTAACCACCCATCTCTCTACACTGCGGTCATAGACATAAACGTCCCACACAACAGTCATTTTCTTTACTCATTAACATGGTCGGCTGTTTAATTTGCTCCTTGGTTAATTCTGATGCTGGACAAAATATGTTTCCAAATGAACTGTCTCTACAATTATAACATTTGTTGGACATGAACTGTTCAATCTAATGATATATATATCAATAGAATACCCATAACTGCTGATACTTATTCCAACACAAGATCCAACCAAACCATCACAGATTCCTTCACATGCTTAAAACAGTCTGGACTCACCACTATGGCCTCCTACAAATCCTCATTTTTTATTTCCATTTTTGCTTTCAAAGCAAAACATCTGCTGCTAAATTTGTTTTCTATGGGAACCTAACTTTTTAAGCACTAAAAGTTACACACTTGCTACTAAGATGGGAATCCTTCCCGAAACATGTATAGCATCCTGATTAATTCACTTGTGAATTAATTAATCAACAAATAGTCTGTGTATACTTTTACTCCTGAGTTAGTCTCATTCCAATTGTTCACTCATATAATTGTATATATATGTATTCATAGTATATATATATATATATATATATATATATATATATAAATATATGGCTAAATGAAGACAAGAAGTTGAGAAGTCTTATTCCCTATCTTTAGAATCAAGTAGATAAGACTTTTTTATCACACAATCATTACTTACGATACTGATTTATTTTACTTTAATTCATAATTGAAATACATGTTTTTAAAAATCTCTCTAGAACTTTTAGTTTCTTGAAGACAGAATGAACAATTATTATAGAAAAATACACACTGAAAATTCTTTATAAGAGCAGAAATTTACAGAAATATCATGTTCTGAATACCATTTATTAAATATTTAATAGTGCTCAATTCATAAACACTCATAGATCATCTGACCACAGTGATATAAAATTTTCATTTGGTGAACAGAAATAACTCTTTCTGAATGAGTTTTATGTCTGTGATCCCAACCCCATGACAGGCAACCGCAAAATATGCTCTACTAGGCTGTAGGGAAATTATATGATCCAGTGATATTTCTTTGTAGGCTGAGAACAAATTAGTTTTTTAAGTTCTGAATTCTTTAATTAAAGCCTTTTAGAAACGAAATTGAGTATATTAGCAACTTATAAGGGACTTAACACCTATATTCTGGACAGGATTAATTTCCCATCATCCTCCCTTGTCCATTCAGCAAGCATATTGTCAATATCAAACTGTGGCGAAAAAAAAAAAAGGTTAATTCTAGACAAATTTACAGTCTTTTTTCAATATAGTCTCAATTTACACCCTTTGTCAAGTGGGCATAGAGCATATGGATCTCTTCTTTGTTGAAGTTAGTATCTTGGGTCTTTGTTGAAGTTAGTATCTTGGGTCTCCAAAAAATGATCTACAGCATCAATGACTTCCTTATCAGTGGCATAATGATGCCCACTGAACTCCGTATTCACCTTAGGAAACAGGAAGTAGTCTGTAAGCAAGAGCCTTGTCTTGGTGGAAGAGCACCACTGTTGTTGGCTTCCCCACTTTCTCCTTGATTTTCTCTCTTAGCTGCTCCAAAAGATCAGCCTAGTAGACCCAGTTACAGTTTGACCCTTTTCCAGATAATTCACCAACAGCACAAAAGAAGATAGAGACCATCACCTTCCTTGCAGATATTCCTGATGGGCTTCACAGTGCTGGAGACCTTTGATATTTCCGCTCTTTCAACTGTTATGAAAATTTCAAAGTTATGAAATTTGCTACGCAAATATTCAAAGAATTGAACTCTTTATGGATTTAGTTGGAACAGTATAACTCATGTCTTTTAACCTTAGGCCAGAAGTCCCTAATCTTTTTTGCATTGCAGATCTGTTTAATATTGACAATATTCTTGGGGCCTGGCTGACTGGGATTATTAATCATTCATAATATGAGGAATATAAGTGATAAGTCAACAATAAGTCACTTATAGGTGGTTGATATACTCAATTTTGTTTTTAAAAGGGTTTATTTAATGAATGAAGATCCAAGGAAATGAATTTGTTTTTATTTCCTAAAGAAAAATCATAAAATCATAGTTTCCTTGTGGCCTGGTACTGGGCCCCAGTGGTTGGGGATTATTGCCTCAAGCTACAAACTTATCAATCGCCCTTGTATTTTGAAAGAGAAAGATGAAATAAAGACTGGAAAGAGGTTTCAAATCAGAGTGATAAAGCCCTCCTATCTTGCAGTTAGTCTCTCACTTATGAAATTCACGTCACTAATGCAATACAAGTTTGGTTAATCACTCAATAGAAACTGTCACACAACCAATGTCTTTTGGCAGCATGCATGTTGGTGGTGTTCAATTAGGATATTGGAAAAAGGGGTGATCAATGAATCAGTTATTTCTCTTGTCTTTTGGGGGCAATGATCACTGAGAAAATTTGAATTTTCAGTAGAAAACTCCATCAGGGTCAAATTTTGAAAAAAACAAAAAAAAATGTTTTTTTCCATATGTAATAAAGAGTAAATGTTTGAGATTTCAGCCCTCTATTCAATTGATGTGTGTTTATGCTAAATTGATCACTTAGTTTGTGTCCAGCTGCATTCACATTCATTTTGAAAAAAATTCAGACTATTTTTAGAGATCATTGCCCACCAAAAAACATTGATCACCCTGCCTAAAGATATTGACCATATGAGGTTTCTATTGAGTGACTGTTTTTTTTCAGTCAGCTTCATTGGTTTCATTATTAGTCTAAAAAGGTTGTATAAATCTTTTTTAGAGTTTTGGTTATTAAAGAGCAAATTTGATGAAAATATTGGTTTCTTAATCAGATGAGTCAATGATATGATGAATTAGTAAAGCTAAGACAAACATGGCACAAAAATCATTTTATAGAACTCTTAGGGTTTGTAAGACCAGCTTACTAATAACTATTCTAAATAAATTGCACGTCTATGTCAATATTGCAATAGCCTTATTCTGTTTTAAAGAGCTTGTACTTGTGAAAGACATTAGTTCTTTTGCTAGTCATCTACTTGTATCATGAATAGAATGATTTTCTTTGTTTGCTGTCTGTAACACTGGACTCTTCTTTTCAAAAGTAACAATTTTGATGATAATAATGCCTCCTACCCACCATTTGAAACTATAGAATTTTCCAGGTAAACAAATACAGTTTTGATTTTTCTAAAAAAATATCTCAGAAATCCAAATGCATTCTTGATTTCTTTTCACAGGGATTAACAAGTAGATCATATGAAAAGAAAAATGGATCAGCATGCAAGTCGTATAGCAAGCTAATCTTGCTGGCCATTTTTAGTGGGTTCAATTCTTAGTAGGTCTCCTACTATTAATGGTTTGGAACACAACTGCTATTTTCATAAATAATATGAAATAAATAGAAACAACAGATCAGGATGTACATTATGTAAAAAAGATCAGCAAGCTAATCTTAGTGGCTGTTATTAGAGGATTCAACCTTCTTTGTAACTCCCACTCCTGATACTCTGATACCAAACTATGCTAGGTTAATAAATCATACGAAAAAAAATGTATCAGTTTTCACATAATAATGCTCCCAAAATATCAAAAAAATCATTTTTTCCAAAAATTCAAAAAACATTTTTAGAAGGGGTCTAGTGGAGTACTGATGCCAATTTTCAAATTTCTAGACAGGAGTACTGGAACACACAAACACATGAACAAACACACACACACACACACGTATATGAAAAGAAAGGAAGTCATTACCATCTTTGGTAGCTACGGTTGTTCCAAAAATCTATATCCCTACATTTTTGTAGGTTTGGCTCTTATTAAAAGATTCATTAACTTTTAATGTCATAAACCACTTGATACTACTCATCATTGGCAGTGGAACTCTTCTGTGAAAAGATTTTTGAAAATTTCAAAATTACCTGAAGGTGGTAGGGGATAA
This sequence comes from Thysanoteuthis rhombus, assembly GCA_963457665.1. Classification (NCBI taxonomy): domain Eukaryota; kingdom Metazoa; phylum Mollusca; class Cephalopoda; order Oegopsida; family Thysanoteuthidae; genus Thysanoteuthis; species Thysanoteuthis major. The sequence continues at coordinate 10,754,290 of OY735223.1, forward strand.
CTGTAATCAATGGTTATTCTGCTTGTTTTTAACATTCAAATTCTCTAATATGAGTTTAAGAATTAATGAAATTTGTTTAGATACTGTATTTTTTGGCAGATAAAGCAACTTTCAGATAAGATGTGACCCCAATTTCAATCTGAATTACATGGTTTCAACTCGTGTTGGTGGTATAAGACGACCCCCCCCCCAAATTACCAAACATTCAGTGAAGTTTAGGTCATTAGCATCAAACAACCAACACAGCGATATACCATTACAATGAATTAAATACCTTGAACGGATTAACAGTACTAAAGTAATACCTTAATGTATTAACTGTAAATTATTTGAATTGTCGGTAATTCACTCTCCAAGAAACATAGAAAAAAATTTAAAAAGTAAAAAAGCAAGAAAAGAATGAATGCAAAAATTTAGAAGTTAACATTTGATAGACAGTTACACATTTAAAAGGAGGTTAGTATAATCTTGAAGAATTTAAAAAAGGTTTTAAAGAGAATGTACGTCATTCATTTCTATACAAACATCCAAATAAAAACAATTGTTTCCTTATTTGAATTGGTTGGAGTTCATCTTGCTAATATAGTCCAGATGGCAAGATAAAGTGTTGAATATGCATAGATACATTAATCAAGTATGTGAATGAATGACGTCAGTTACACAAAAGATTTGTCATTCAAGATAAAGGTTTCTTAATGTTGTATGGTGGACAGTATGAATGAGACGGTGTAGGCATAAAAATCGAACAACAAAATTGACATAACATTGTTTCTTCTGTGGAGGGCTGGAAATTTCACCTAACATCTATGATGTCACTACTACATGGTAAAACTTTATAAACAGATTTTTCAAACCAGGCAGCCCATGGTAGTTGAATTATAATTTTGATCTTGTGAAACTGACTGCTGTCATTTTTGGGGCACATGAGCATTTGACATTCGAAGGGTGGCATCAAAAGTTGAAATAGATAAAAGATAGTATGGAAATAATTTCATTCCAATGATAATCATGTATCTTGAATCTTGATAATGAAACAGTCTTTATTTTTATTTGGTTTGCAAAAGTTGAAAAAAAACCCAGAAAAATACCATTTGGCTTGAATGTGACAACTGTGATCAGCTAATATGGAATCAAGTACAAAAACCATTTTATCACAAATTCTAATTTTCAGTTTGTTTTGTTTTTCTCCTTATTGTTTTGTCATGAATTGAAATGAAATTCAAATTATAATCAGAAAAATATCGCTAATCCACCCATAGTGGAAAAGGACATAGTAGTCTTTGAATTTCTCAAATGAAAAATAAGATGAAACAATTAAAAATTTATATAAAAAATAATTTGAAAGAAGTATTAGTCAAAAATTAATAATAATTGTAAAAGGTCAGTGACATCAAGCATCACCTATGAAATTATATATTTTTAATTTAAAAAACAATCACTGATCTAAATTTTTGATATAATGTGTTTTTATGGTCTCAAAGGTATTCCGTAACCCAGTGAGACTATCGTCACCTACTAAGTCAATGATCACGATTAACATAGCAGCAGCAGTCATTGTTTGCTCCTGCTTCTTTCATTGACATAAACATCACGCCTTATCACAGCCAACCAATACAAATACTCTTCCCCAGCAAAAAATAGATCGTATATCTACAAGCAAAACCTCCTATTACATCGGTGTGTAAATGCATTAAAAATGGTCTAACATTTCTTGAAAATGAGTTGAATATTTTTATAGTAGATTTTTTTGGAAAATTTCATTTTCTGATGTGTGCGTTTGAATATCACTTTGCATCGATATGATTTTGGTTTCCCGCATTTGTTCAAACTGGTGTAATCCTCGAACCGGTGTCGGTATTTCCATGTTGGAGTTCGACGAGAGATGTAAATAAATCGACTGGATTCTAACTAAATTTAACAGGTAAGTATTGTGTTGAGCATGTTTTAAGCTTGATTAACTATTTCTTGATCAATATCACTGGAATAATACTTGTTTGTTTTTTTTATGAATGAAAACTTTCAAGAAGTCCATCTTACAAGTTGATGAGTCTAAAAACATGTTTAACGAATGGAACGCTGATGTAAATTAATATTAATGATATTTTTTCCTCTTCAATGGCATAATTAACGCCTTTCACTTTTCGCAATTCCCCCATTTTTTTGTTTGATGCATTTTTATTTGTAATTTCTCTTGATTTTTTATGCTGAGTAATTGAGATAACTAACTTGGTAGCAGTGGGGACGTCTTGTATTTACGAAATAATTGTCTGATCACGGTCCTCTGAAATTTAAAAAGATTTAGGGTTTCTAAATACCTTATTTTTTCCTAACAATCTATTCATTTTCAAACTCATTGTTATGGCTTGAATATTTAACAATATCGAAGACACAATTATTGGCAACTCGCTTAGAAAATAATGGATAGACAAACTCGCAGATCGCATAGAAAGCTGACACGGTACAACGTGAAATAAGAAAAAGAAAGGAACCTGTTCAAAATCTGCGACTGCATTTGGCAACATTTGTTTGTGAAATAAAAAGATATCTATAATATTAAAAGATATTTGTTCCGATTGATTTTCGAGCAGTTCCCATTAAAACGCCTGGGGAAAATAATCATACTTTGCATCATCAAAAATAATTTGTAAAAATTTGTCTTGGGTTAGATTCAACAAAATGCCGATATTTGGCATGGGAGATAAATCATTGAGACGCTATGGCTGCTACTACTTAGGGGCCAAATCTTCAAACTGGCCATTTAAAATGGTCAAATGTGGTTAAATTTGTAAGAGATCCCTAAATGTTGCTAGATTTTTTAAAAAATTTCGATAGTAAAAAAAGCTAAAAACTATGAACATTTGAAACTATTTTAATAAATTTAACTGGAAAGGATATGGTTTAGGGTTTGTTACTTGTACCTACCGACTAACCCTAATTCCAAGCCTACCGACTAACCCTAATTCCAAGCCTACCGACTAACCCTAATTCCAAGCCTACCTACTCAGCCTTATTCCAAGCCTACCTTTTAAACTTAATTCCAAACCTACCTAATAACCCAATCGAAAATAACATTGTTTGAACCAAAGGTAAAAATTTAATCATTCAAAAATTGTCAATTCAAAATTTTCTCGGATGTAGTAGCCGAAGCATCTCAGTCGATTATCTCCCTTGACAGTTATCCGCATTTTGTTCAATCTTACCTAATTCAAATAATGATCACAGAAAAATATCATCTGAAATGCAATATCATAATTAATTGGCAAAGGAAGAAGTTATATATATATATATATATATATATATACACATGAAGTGTATACATCAGTCATAAACACTTTATTTATACTGCTTTTTTTTCCTTGTATTCAATATTTTTACCTCTAGAAGTGATTTTAAAAAAATGAATGATATAATGCAATGTGACTTGAAAAGAAATAATTTCTTTTTCTTCCTCTTAGCCTATTCAAATTTGGTTTTATGAAATTTACCCTACATCGCAGTTAAAAGAAACAAACATCTAAATCATATAAGATTCAATTTTATCATCAGAATCTTGGTGTCATTAGTAAGGAGAAAGATAGTGAAAAAATCAGAGATCAAAATTATATGTGTACTTGGTATGATTTGAAAACGGTGCAAAAAGCTGTAACAATGTAAATGATTTTTTTTATGTACGATGCATTTGAAAATTTTTGAAAAATTTAATCAGTAAACACCCAGATTTTAAAATTTGACAGAAAAATTGGCTATTCATTGGATTTATTTGGCTTAGAAACAAGAATTATGCCATCATCATGAATGAATGAATCCACTGACATTTTAATACAAAAACACTTGTTTGATTTTTATGATTGCGTGTGTATTGATGATTAAAGCACTATCAGCTTTAATGGAAGAATATTATGGATTGAATAAGTAACAACGGAAACACACTTGCATTCGGCAAGCTGCCTGATAATCAAGTGCCAACCTCCGTTATTAAGTGTGGGACTGTTGCCTGGTAATTTCCGTTATGGTTATTGAGTGGGGCAGTTGCTTCCCTTTATTTGCAATTAATACATCTTGAAAGCTTATCCTCATGAACTGCTCCTACAAATATTCTCCTACCATAAAAGTCTTTAATCTGCTTGAATAGTTGGTTAGCACATTGCCTCAGATGCTGAAGGCCCTGGGTTCAATTCCCATGAGGGAAAGGTGTGGAAAATTCTTCATTAGAACAAATTTTCCAATACACTGTAAGCTGTGTGATTTAGGATGGAAGTATTCCTTTGGTAGACTTGCATCCTATCTGGGTAGTTATCATAAAAACTTGAAAGAATAAAGTCCTGGTCTCTACCTGACTTGAAACCTGCAAGGATGATTAAGCTGACGCATGCAACTTAAACTGGAAATTTGTCACTGGCTGTATTAGTCCATGGGTCAGAATCCCTAATTTGGTATGTTGGTACTCTTGGAGGTACCAATTTTACAATGCATTTTGGCTTTTTGCATGTGGAGTATGAAAATGGTTGAGGTACCTTTGTTCGCCTAGCTGAAGCAAGTTATCAAAGTATAATAGTCCATTGGTCAGGAGCCTAAATTTAATATATTAGTACACTTACTCTATCAGAAAGTGGAAGTCATCTTTTTTTTTTCTCTTGGTAAAATCTTGGCAGCTAAGTTAAATCATATCTAAAAATCATCCAGACAAAAAAAAATGTTGCCAGTTTTTCTATGGGGAGTGGCCATTTTAAAATTCAAAATGGGTGACTGTAAATGAACATTTCTCCCAATTATGACCAAGTCATAGTGCCTGGATTTGTACCAGAATTCAATCACTCCTACCATGACCTATTGTCCACCTTTCCACATATGGACAGACAGGAGCAAATAATGAAATGTACAAAAAAAACAAAACCTTGAAGAAAATTCCTGAAACCATCCAAATATTTGACCAATTCTTATGATGTAGCTTACCCTTCCACAAAATTTCATTGAGAACTTTTGGAGATATTGTGGGGTCAGACAGGAGCAGATGAAGAAATGTATGAAAAATATCTCTCATTCAAAAACGAATTCTTAGATCTACCCTAGATTCAATCAACTGTTTCTTACTCTGGGACTCACCCTTCCACAAAATTTGATTCAAATTCATTGAAAACTTTTGGAGACCTTGTGAGGACAGACAGGAGTGAATACTAGAAGCTCACTTTTCAACTAATTTTTTTGAAATTCATTGAGAACCTTTTGAGATGTATAGGCAGATATGAGTGAACACAGAAATATATCACATCAAAATCTAAAAATCTCTATCTCTGTCTATACCTCTGTCTATATCTATCTATCGCTATATGCGGGCATATATATATATATATATATATATATATATATATATATATATATAATTTTATGGGGATAAAGCTAGAAAATCATATGACACTAGATATTAATGCTTCAATGTGTGCCCAAAACTAGTTTTGAAAACCTTTAAAAACAAGTTATTCTCCGTAACATAATATCATTGTAGTCGCCCTCAAACTTTTATTTTCTGGCAGGCATATCATAAAGTCATTTTGCACAATTATCTACTAAATTCATTTAATTTTATACACTAACTAGAAAGCATTCAGAGAGTGCATACCTCTGTCAACACCATTGTCAGGAAATTATTATGCCTTGATCCATCTAAAATTTCAATCACTTCTGCAGCCTATTGTCAATCCATCCACAAAATTACCCACTGTCATTGAAATCCTTTGAGTTTTTTTTGAGATATTGTGTTGATAGACGGAAATACGCGATTGAATACATATACCTCGCAAGCTTGTTTGTAGAGATGATGGTATTTATTTCAACATAAAACTCAGAATTCATATCTTGAAATGGTGAACTGAATTTTGAGAAAATGAAAATGATGGGCAGCTAGAAATATTTTCAATTCCAATGTATAAACTAAAGAGTGTATGTAGATGAATTTTTCTATACTTTATTCCTAATTTGTACTGATGTATCCAACATGATTTGGCCAGAACTCCTTAACTGTTTTGAATGCTTATAATGAGTCGTACAATTTTTGAAGTCTTTGCTATGACTCAGTGGTGGATTGAACCATAGCCTACTGAACTGGAGGCAAGCACTCCACCAGAGGGCCATGATGATCAGTATATCAATAGTTGCAAATGGGAACAAATTCTGGTGCTTTGTTCCCTATTGCTAATACCCCATGTTGATGACTATTTATACTGTAATGAACACTTAGTTTTTAAATTAAAATCAACCACTCATGAGATATGGTGAAAATAACTAACCTGGGGTGGAATGGATCACTTTTTGAATTTGTATTTTTTTTTGTATTTATTACTGCAACTACCAGGCATGTTTGACAAAAAACTAAAGATATCAATGAAAACGCCCGGAACTTGTTATCTATTAATTCTATTGTAATAATCTTTGGTTTGATTATAAAACTAATTGGCCTATTTTAATAAAAATTTTCATATACATTTACCACAAGCTATTCAAAAAAAGTAGTTATGTTGAATGAAAGTGAGAAGTTTGTGATTAGGTAACATCAAAGCTGAGCTGGACCTGTTTTCCCTGATCAAATAACAATAACAGAGAAAAACAAATGTATTCTTTTCACTTAATTTACCAGGAAAAAAAGGGGCTTATTGTGTTGATTTAATGGTGGAGTTGCTTTCTCTTGACAAAAGATTTGATTGAAAGCACATCTCACTGTTGCTCTGTTAACTTCCATCAGATTTTTATTGATGGTTTCTTTTCATAAAATTTTTTCCTCTAACTTTTGAGTAGGAGCTGTTTTTGTGTTAGAAAAATGTGGATTTTCTCCGGAACTTGTTCAACTCCATTCTATAGCTCTTGTTCTAATTTAGTAAATAGGTGCCTACATGCTTTCGTAGTTTATTGAAACATTTGTTCATCTTAACTTGGAAGAAATTATATGAAATCAAATTTTTGTTGAATTCTGACATTGTGAATGAACTGGACAAAAATTTATGTCCCATTCATGTTCAATTGCAAGTCAGAGCTGCTTGTCATTTACTAAGAATTTTTATTAAAACAAACTAAGATCAAAGTTACTATAAATAAAAAATAGGCGTATCTCTGAAATTGCTGCTTTTTCAACTATACTCTGACTATAAGAGAATGAAAATGTAAATAGAACAAAAATAGTTTTCTAGGTAGACATTTGGAGGAACTATGAAGGAGAGAAAGGTGGGCTTGGTGTGCATAGGCAGCGGGAGAGTGGGGGTACAATTTGGGATGCGGACAAGGGTTGCCAACTTTTGGAAATAGAAATATATGACGGGGAGGGAAGGTTGCAAAGTTTTGAGAGATCTGGATAATGGTTTAAAAATGCTTTTGCTCTTCCTGAATTTTGATTTTTTTTGTTTTTTTTAAAAATTCAACTGACTATATGGCCAAGTGTTGGATTTTGTGGTGGGTCAAAAGTTATTTGTTGAATTTTTTTTTTGCAAATGGTCTGTCTTCCGACTCCACCCCTTCAAGTTCCTACCGTTCTAGTTAAGTCTATCTAGGACAAATTAACTGGAAAAAAAACTATTCATGGGTACATAGCTAATGAGTAAATGTTAAATTTTTCAACCTACCAGCTCCATTGGTACCATACACATGATAGATACATACTTAGCCAGCCAGACCAACTCAAAAACTGAAGAAACCTATGTTGACAGTATTGGTTGATGAGTTTTCTAATAATTGTCTTGAAAGACAATGCTAATAAAGCCTTTAAATGATTACTCAATTTCAATAGTTTTGTGATGGTCATAAAAGTTGTATTTGAGTGCAAAGTGGAATATGCCAATTAAAAGATTTTCAATAGGTATGGCAAAATTGAATCTGATTTTTGTCAATGATATTTGAATTTTTAAGCTGAATGCAATGCAGCAATACCTTGAGTAGTGCTGTTTTTGATGTACTGTTGAGGTATTGCTGTACAAATCAATGTAACTGAGTAAAAGCTAGAAAAAAACTCTCATTAAATAAAATCTTGAACGGTATGGAAAATTTTGGAACGAGTAAATGCTTTTTGTAAAAATTATTTTTTTACTCTCACATAATTTTATTCACATTGCAATTATCATTCTAAGATGTTTGAAATATTCTATGAAGAAGTGTTTTTATGTTTTACAGAAAGACATGAGGTTTATGTGTGATGTTGAAATCTGCAACCTATGTTTGCCATCTCACAATCTGAAGAGCTCTGGTCGATCAAGTCGGGGCTATTTGAGTATCGGTCAGAAACCTGGTAGTACTAACAAGAACCGAACTGTTTTTATATCTTTTTGTACATCAAAGGATAAATCTGGAAGTCAATATTTGGTAAGTGTTCAGTTTTGCATAGTTTTGAGAATAGGAATATCACATCTAGAATGCTTACTTGTTAACATGACATTGAAATCATATTGGGATTGAAAATGAAAGTAATACATGATAAGACAAAACCCTAGAAAACTGAAAGAAGGCTTTTTAGATGTGTAAGTTGGATTTGTACAAATATCTAATTTAAGAAATGGAACAACTAATACTTTTAGATGAAACCAGTTATATTTAGGATAATTTTTTAATCAGGTGTGAATAATTTCATTTTAGAATAGAATTGGTTTATCTTTCATTGAACTTTGAAAAAGATTTGTACATCCCTCAAATCTTTAATATTCACACCTGATTTGAAGACTCTAAACTAACAAAAAGATGTGAAAATGATTTTTTTTTTATCCATCCTTTGAATATTCAAGATTCACTGATTTAAACAATGAAAAATTGTTGAAACACATTTTAACCTGTTTCTGTCATATTTTGTTGATAAAAGGCAATGTTATAATAATGAGAAGCTTTTGAGCAACTTTTGGGGGGCGGGGGGATCAGGCAAGTATCTATTAAATCAATAATTGAAAAAAATGAATAATTAAAACCCTAGGAGAAGGAAAATTTTGAAAAACTGTTGTCTCCAAGTTTTCAAGTAAAGAGAGAATCAACTTATTAAACGTTACTTTTTAGAGACTTTGTATGATCTTTGTGACCACTTCAAAGCAAAGATTAACAGTTATTAATTAATTTAGTTGTAAAAAATTGTCCTAAAATATTATGTAAAAATATTAGTTAATTATTATTTGAAAAAATTAAGTATTACTTATTCCTCCTGTGACAGATGGTGCAAGGTTTTTTTTAAAAATCACAAAACGTCTTTAGTCTCCATTCATTCAAATTGCCAAAAAATACTGAATTAAATTACTTATTTAGTACTAAGCAATATTTGCTGACCGTACAAATATTTCTATCAAATATTTGTGTCTAGCAGACACAAAAGTTCTCTTGCCTACATTCCTCCTCAAGTAAAATCTGTTGGGCCCTTTTTTTTTTTTTTTTTTTTTTCCATATTTTACGCCATCTCCTTTCTCCATGGGTAAGCAATCATGAGCCAGCAAAAACAATAGACCATGTTACCAAGTAGGTATTCTAATTGTGACATTTCTATGGTTTCAAGTCTAGAGTTGTTAGATTTGGTTTGAGGGAGAGATAATCTGGGCTTTATCTCAGAGATTTATTAGAAATTCACTGCTACTCCAATGCCAGTGTCGAGTAAGTCTGTGACAAAATTTTGACTGTTTCCCCTTTTTAGCCAAATCTGGCAACCGTATTTTAAGTTACTCTTTGCATCAGTTTATCCTTATTTTTAAACCTTTAAGTTATGGACAAAAAATTCAGTTTTAATTCAAATTTTTCATATTTCTGTTCTAAATATTATATTTTTTTGACTAGTTTTTTCTTGTCTTATTTCTGTTGCTTTTATCACAACTCAATGACCATGGATTGGAAACAAAGGAGCTGCCTCTGGCAAGATTTGAACTCACTTTGGGAGCCTGTCTTACCATAACATTGCCTTACCAATTTGGCCATGAAGTTGCAGACATTTCTAAAATAAGCCACATTGCCATATTCTTCTGTTCTCCAACAATTACTCTGTTACCATGATGAAATTGTTCTTCATTACTCTAATAGTATTAGAACAAATAATCTTCATGTTGTTGATTTAATGGTTATTGAATGATAATCTGAGAGTTATAAAAGCTACAGAAATGAGATGAAAGAAGAACTAGGGGAAAAAACTGACTGCTTCATCTGAGAAATTCAAAGGGAAAATATATTTGTTGTTTTGATCATTCAAATTTTTTGAATTTTTTTTTTTTTTTTTTTTTTTGTTCAGGTGAAAGAAAATATCGAGAAAGTTTTCTGCCAGTATGTCAAGGAGGGAAAAGCCACAATTAGACTAAAATCTCCCCAGATTGATCTGCGTATAAGTAAGGTAAGTAAATGTCTGGTTGTTACCTATGAACAACTAATTAGGAGAGCTATGTGTGTTTAGTTGTATCTTTGAGTCTTTCTGTCTGTTTATACACAAAATATCCCCCAAAATGAATTTCTTTGAAAATTTGAGGAAAAGTGGGCAATGAGGCAGGGAAGAGTTGTTTGAATTTTTTTCCCTGCTCTCTGAAAGTCAAGTGTTCTTATGAACACCTTTCGTAAGTCAAAGTGGTGTAAAGCAAAGAAGTAATTACCATTGATTTACACCAGAAAAATCTTTTAGCACCCCCTAATAGTCAGAATGCTATGTTGGACTAAGTCATCGGAGGTCATAGGGGTTGAAGATGCTGGAGACTGGGATGTAGAAGAGAGAGGAAGAAGGTGTGTGCTGCCTCTATAATGGCTCGCTGCAAAACAAAAGCTAAACACAACTTTTGCTTTTTGTCCTTTTTCAAACTTCTATTGAAGGATTTTTATAAGTAAGAAACTGAAAAAAACTTGTTCCAGTAGAAGAGTCTATTATTTAAAATGGTAGCTGGAAGATACTTTTTATCGGCAAATTTGTTACCTTTAAGTGGAAGAAAATCATGCTTTTCATTACATGAGTTGATCTTGCATACCTTTTTTTTTTTTCCACTTTCTGAAGTCTGACCCCCAAATCAACCTGTATCAGTGAAGTTTGGAATCTATGATTCTTCCCCCAGTAGGATCTGAAACAGGCTCCTGATAACTTTCCTCAATTTAATTTTTCCAACATATTTTATGTTAAATTCAGGGTGTCTTCAATTTTGTGCTTTATATGCTGTAAAACATTTGCTCAAGTAAAGACGATTTGAAAATTCATTTCAACATTTTTTTAAACTAGGAAACTAAAAATAGATATTTTTGTGATACATTCAATGATATAGGGCATATTTTTCCAGTGTGTTTGCTGGAAGTATGCAGGCAACTGCTGCTGGTAATATCACTATTACTAGTACTGATGATGGTGATGTCTTATTGGTCTTTGCCCAATTTTATTGCCCTAATGTTTTAAAATTATCAAAAAAAAAAAAAATATATATATATATATATATATATATATATATATATATATGAATAATAAGAAGCTGGTATTGAATCTCTGCCTTCAAACTCACTTGATTTCCACTTTCCAAAATCAGTGCTATTCCAATGCCTGTGTTTGGTAAGTCTGGGAATTGAAGCTTGGATTATCTCCTTTGTAGCCTAATCTAGCAACCCAGATCTTGAAACAATAATTGGAAAGAAGCAAATTCTTATCTGTTTTTAATTTATTATCTTTAATTACAATTTAATATTTTTTCTATCTTTATTCCTCTAGGCCGATGCCATCCACCTAAAGAGTTTTTTAACTGTTCTCAAAGGTTGCCTCCATGGAGTCAGTCCCCCACCAAATCAATCTCTCACAGTTCTGGCTCCAGTCGCAGCAAAACATCTCGAGAGTTGCAAGAAAAAATTGAGCATTTTTAAGAGACAAGATTATCCCATACTGAAAGGCTTTCCCAAATCACTGACTCATTTGCTTATATCTTCTTGTTCTTTAAAAAAGGTGGATTCTAGAATTCTGCAACTGAAATTCTTACAGATTCTGGACTTCAGCGAAAACCTTCTAGAAGAGCTGCCAGATTCCTTTTGCAAGCTCAGACTATCTGAACTGGTTTTAAAACGAAACTTTTTTTCATCACTACCATTATCATTACTAGAACCTCCTCTTGTGGATTGCTTGACCCATTTAGATGTCAGTGAGAATAAAATTCAGAGACTTCCTGAAAATCTTGACAAACTACAACATCTATTGACTCTTCAAGCCTCACACAATCAATTAGAGCGCCTTCCAGCCACAATTGGTAAACTTAGAAAGCTGAAAAGTTTATTTGTATCTGAAAACCAAATTCCTCATTTGCCTGCCAGTGTTGTGAAACTACTCCTCAATGACCTTGATGTCGCTCATAATAAGTTTGAATCAACACGTGCACGTATTGTGCAGGATAAAAACAAATTTTCGAGCCTCCAATCAATTTGTGCTGAAGTCATCGTGGCTAATAGGTAAGTTTAATTTGTGAAATCTGAATCAGCTTTTGCAGACTTTATGAAAAATCATAAGTCATGAAAATTACTGATGCGTTTTTATTCATTTGTTTTCTGTCATGCTGATGGAAACATGTATAAAATTGAGTGGAACTGCTGCAATTTTGAACTCCAATGTTGACCTTTGCAGCCTGATGACTTACCAATAGGCCAAGGGTGTGATGATAACATGTTGAAATTTCAAGTATTAAGTATGTCAATCAAATTGTATACATTGGGGAAAGGGGACAATACATAAAAGCAGCCTAGATAGGCTGAATCTAGAAAATAGATAAAAATGACAAGGGTATACTAGTGGGGTTATAATATACAAAGAAAAGCTGCTTATTGTGATCACTTTGGTTACTTTTGTCTTTTATATAACAAGAACTTGCTGATAACATTAAGCAAAGGATATAAAAATTGCGGCAATTTACATTCAATGTTTTATTCATTGTTTTAAACAACTTCAGATTAAAAAAAAAATCTATATGACCAATTCGAATATTTTGAGTACAGTTTTAAATTCATTTTAAATAAACTATTTAGAGTGACTGATTTTGATGATAATGACTGTTTGATAACATTATCTGTGATTATAATAATAGGCTCTCTTTTATTTGGAACAATTTTATCTGAAAAAGGTCAGGAAAGGACCATCTGAAATAAGTAAAAGTAAGTCATGAAAGATGAGGATGGTCCAAAAATTGAATTTAAAAAAAAATTGAATACAGCTGCATTTAATTTATGAAGCCATATACATCTTTGTAAGTTTATAAGCACTAAATATGAAAGTCCTCATAATACTTAAGATATATCAAGTATTAGTTTGTTTCTAGAATAAATTTCTTGTTTGTGATCAATTTTTTTTATACCTTATAGAAAAGTACAAAGAAAATTTCTTCAAAGGATAAATGATTCCTAAAATCATTTATTCTTTCAAGGAAGGTGTTGCAATTACTTGGACCTTTCTCAGGGTTCATCATTGGTATCCATATTTCTACACTTGAACCTATGCTGAACAGTTTGCACTGTAGTTGTGTTCATTCCAAATGATCTGTTGACATTCATCAGCTTTATGTCCTAATTTTAATTTGTACCTGGAATTTAGTCCAATTTCTTCAGTCGACACCAATGGCGTTGACAACACAAAAACATCCCGTAATAATGAATTATATCCTTATTTACAGCCTGAAACTCATGTGATTACATTAGTCAATATTTCACTTTTAGCATTATTCTCTATGATGGGAAAAAAAATTCTTTTTCTTAAAAGAAAAACTATTCATTTATTTTAGACTGTTTGGAACTAAAGCTCTATAATATCTATTTCCTCCTTTCTTTTTTTTTTTTTTTTTGAAAGAAAGAAGAAAAGTTATTTCAAAATTGATTTCAAATTTATTTAATTTGATTTTTCAGGATCACTTACAATGATGAGACCCTGTTTCGACATCTGCACACATTTGTAGAGAACTACCACTGGTGTTGGTGTGGGAAAAGAGTTTTTAACAAATTCATTCAATGTGTCTTCCACTCGAATCTGTCATTTATGACTGCCTCTCTTCGCATGGCTGGCTCTGATAGAACAATCCCCATTGAGGCTTATTTCTGCTCTCAGAGATGCTGTGATCGATTCACTTTAAAACGTTTTAGAGAAGGAGTCTAATCACCAGAACAAACTCTGTTGTTTTGTGGACATTTCACTACTTTCCGAACGTCTGGGACAGTGATTTTTTTAATAAAAATTAGTCAGTTACCCGTTTCGATATATTTCGGTTAGTTTTAATAGAGAATGAATTTTGGATTAAATTTTCTGAATTTTTTTTTTTTTTGCAGAAGTGGTTTTACAAACTTGAAAAAAAAACATTTTTTTATTCATAGTATTCAACCAAAAATTGTAAATAATACAGATTTTGATTTTTCCTTTGCTCTCACTATTAAGAATAAAATAGTTACAATAGAAGATTTTTGATTGTTCTTTTTCATTTTTCAAAGTCGTTTTACTTTCAAACTTTTGTTGTAAAAAAACAATTTGAAGATTTCATTCAATGATATTCATTTTTTATGACTTCATAAATTACACCATGTAATCCCAATTTAATTTGGATTTAACAAACATTTACACCCGATTAAAACTAACTAAAAGTATGAGAAGGGGAACTAACTCATTTTTATAAAAGAATTATGAACCAAGACTTTCGGAAAGTACTGACATTTACTAAGGGCTGTGAAAAACTATGATTATGCAATGATTTTGTCATTAAAGTATATATGTAAAATAACTGACATTTTGTTTCTTTTTATTATTCAAGTTAAACAGTAAAATAGGAATCTTTTTCAACATTTCCATTCTTTATTCAAATTCTATAACTTTTGGTAGTCTTCTAATACTGTGGTCTGGGATGTAATATGTGTAAAAAACTAAATATTAGTCTCATATTATTATGTTAGAATAGATTATCAAATAACTATCGAATTATTTATTTTTTTAGTTTCTATCAAAAATTGTTTTGTAAGGGATTTTCTTTTTTTTTCCATGTATATCTGGACTTCCAAATTGGAAAAATATCTTGCAAAGGGGATAACTTTGTTTTTTTTACATATATCATATCTTAACCCCACAATTACAAGATTTTATGTAGTCATTCATTTCAATGCTGTTGCTAACAGCATTCCTTGATAGAAAAAACATCCATGCAATGAATGATTGTTTTTGTTCAGTGAATAAAGAATAAAATACTTCTATATTAAAGGGTGCCAGAGTGGACTACAAGTGAAAATAATTTGAGCCTAATCTCAGGTACTTACCCAACACAGACATTGGAATAGCATATTGTTTATTTGCAAAGAGTAATAATATAAAGTAGTGAAATATGTTCTAATACGATAATATGCTACAGTATATATTTACAAATGTTTTACAACTTGATAGAGCCAAGCCATAGTGGCAACTCTTTATGACTTGGAATTATGTTGACCAAAGAAATTGTGAGATTTCAGGTCAATGGAGAATCTCTAGAACTTTGCTCAGAATGAAAATATCCTTGCTATCACTAAACTCCTTATCAAATCTTATAAATTTATAAAAGTTTCATCGATCTTTAGCTGGCCTTATTATTATTATTATTATTATTTAGCCTTATTAAAGTAATTGTGTATAGTTACCTGATGTTCTTTTAACATTGCTTAATACACTCACTGAATGTAAACAATCCAAACTGAATGAAAATAAAGAGACTTGTACATAAGGAGATAGATGGTTCTGCTCCATAGGCTCAGCCTTTATTATTTTTTAAGAGGATAAATCAAGTGGCCAGGTATATTTTCTTATGATACTGTCCAAAGAAATCATAACTGTAACGAGATTTTTAGCCAAAAATCTCTGGAGCTAAGCGCAGAATGGAAATCTTACTACCATTGAACTCGTTAAATCTTACTGCTTACCAATGATACTATAATGTGACAATATTTTTTATATATTTATTAGTAAACCCACTACAATTTGATTTGTTTCAATATCTTCACCTTCTTTTCAAGCAAGCACAGTAAGTGAATGTCAATGAATTGGACATTTATTTAAAAATAAATCATTATTTGCAGGCGTCTCTCTCTGGTGTTGTCCTAAAAGTTAATTCAACATAAAAATCATAATACATCAAATCTTTAAAAAATGCGGGTCATGTACAGAACAAGATGTGATAGTGATGTGTGCAAAAAATTGTCTCTTACAATGGAAAAAAGAAATTTCTATACATAATGAGGGAAATATTATTTTAAAATAATTATGTATGAATTTCAAGCAACTTACAAAAAAATTCTAATTTCTTTGTTTGAAATAGAGTTATTAGGAAATGTATCGTCTACTCAGTTTTGAGCCACTCTTTACCGCCAAATTCCCAATTGTGCCCAAAGTTCAGAATCACTGCTTTAGAGCTTTGAATGAAGAAATGGAGTTGCCAAGATATTAACAGACACAATCAAGATAATATTCTATTGAACTTGAGTTGTATACCACATTTACATTTTTCTCACTCTGATGGCAAACTGAGAATAATAAGATTTGCATGTATCTTTACCATATATTGTTTCGACTTGGTGCATTATTAGAACTTTCAATATCTTTCAAAGGATGATTGTATGTATTTTATTTCATCGAGCCTTTAGCTGAATATATTAATACTTATATGCTGAAGCCATTTGAATACATAAAATCTCTTAACCATAGCATCAAGTCAATGAACCATGACCAATTGAAGGCAAGCTGAACCAAGATGTAGTCTAGATCTGGTTTTGAAATTTTGAAAACTTAAGGACACCTTCTACAAAGGAAATATTTTTGGGGACCCCTATTTTCATCATTTAGTTTTTAGACTGATTAATGAAGCATTTTTTTTAAATTAATTTATTTCAAATGAATAACATTTATTTGAATTCTGACACATGGTACATGTCTGATCATTAAGTTTAGAGAAAACTCTGCGAACCCCTGAACATTATTTGACGGGTACCTAGTTTTTAAACCACTTATACAGATTATTGTTTTCAACTTAATGGATTTGTTTTCAATGAAATTCATGATAAAAGAACCTAATCACATTGCGAGTCAGACATTTTTACCACATTTGTTATTGACAATATACACACACACATATATATATATATATATATATATATATATATCATCTGGTTTTTATTCAGTTAAGGTAAATCATTTGAACTAATAAAGATGTTAACTTTTCCATAGAATTTCAATTCTTTCCTTCAACTTCCAGAAGAGAGGTAGACTGAAAGAAGAAATGGATCACACATAGGAAAGAAAACAGTTCTGGATTGCAGCCAATGATCAAGATTTTAACAAGTTATTAAAGGGTTGAGAATTTGATCTCATCATTAAACTCTTCACTAGAGAAAGAAACAAACATGAAGACAGTCCATACATCAATGTTGGTAAATGTGATAAACCAAAAGAAATAAAGAATAAAACTGAGTAGATCGTTTTTCAAAATTCTATATTTCAGGTAAATATCAAGAATATTTACAAATAACTCAGACACAAGTATTCAGAATCCTTATAATCTTTCAATACCAGGAAAAAATGGGAAAGTTTGGTACGAAGATTTGGTCATTCTTCAAATGATACTATATTGTGAAAAGTCTTTTCAAGAATGTTTTTGGCTTTCATTCCAGAGAAATGATTTACTGTGGTATAATATAGTCAAATCTCTGCAATCTGAATAAGGTTCCAAGGTCCCATGAATAATTAACCATAGTGTGTGTAATACAACACTTGAGAATAATACTATTTCGTTTTGTAAGAATCATCTTCAAACTTGATGTCCTGAAATGTAAATTGCTTTTTTGTCACAAAAATCAAAAGACTTGTCCACCCAAAAGTAGACTTATGTCAGATTTTCTTGAATTTTCAACTCCATATTTTCATTAATTAAATGACACATAATGTGAATTTATTTGCAAAATATAAATTTTTAAGCAATTTTGTTTGTACACACTTTAGCAATTGAATGAAATCAAATCTTTTAAACATGCTTTTTCTTTCAAAGTAATTGTACTCAGTATGGCTTCTTTTTTATATGATGTCATCAATATACAACAAAATACATCTGTCTCACTGTCTCATTTGGATAATTGAGGTCTGACTTCTATACAAATACATACACAAGTCCTGCCATGCTACAAAGCATATTGGGAAATATTTGTCTCTGTTTTTAACAATATGGGATCTGTTCATTGGAGATATATTCACTGTTTCTGAAGCAATTGCAGGTTTTTGGTTTCTTTAGGAGGGGTCCTGGTGCTGGCTTGATGCTCAACCTATCTCTCAACTGGGACCATGGTGATTGTGAAACTAGGTTTGTTCTGACAGAATGATCTTTCCATAGTTGAACTGTCCCATAGAGCTGAAAGAATCCAACTGCCTTGCTATTTAACCATAATTTGGGTGAGAAGTGGATTCATACCTTTTCCAAGGGCATTTATAGAAATTATCTATTAAAAGATTTTCTCTCAAGTAAGGTCCTAATTTTGGTTAATGGAGTTAATATGTTTATTCAGCCAAAAGAAAACAAACGAACAAAGCTTTTTCTCAATACAATTTCATCTGAACCATAGTAATATTTTAATAGTTCATATCAACTGATTTTTCTTTCACCCATTTCTGTTCAGGCTCACCAGATTGGACAACAAAGGGGAGAAAAATCCAAACTTTAACCAGCATGGGCATTGGAATAGTGTCAAATTTGGAAATGGAGTGTGTCTTGAGATAGAAGTACGATACCAGCCTCTTGAAGTCTCAAGAGACTATTATTGAAACTCTACTTTCAGACTAGCTTGATTTCCAAATTTGATGCTATTCCAATGCCTGTACGGGGTAAGTCTTGGAGATAAATCTAGTTCAGATTACCTCCCCTTCAAGCTACTTCGTTTTCTTAAAGAAATATCAATAGACATTTGGTTGGTAACATTTACTCTGCAACAGCGGATTCTTGAAAAGGACTTCTATACTGTCGGAATATTCCTTTCCTTTCTCTGAATCAAACTGAAAGAAAGAAAATACAACAATTTTCATTTTATTAAATGTAAATCATTATTATTAAATTTTATTACTGTGAATGTGCGACCATTGTAATCAACAACAGGTTTCATTTGGATTTACTCTTGCTACTGAGCTCAGTGGCTAGAGCAGTTGCATGTTAAGCAAGTCACCTCTGGCAAAGAGTGTTGTGTGTTTGATCCTCACTGTGGACTAATTCTTTATTCCAAAAGGTAAAAAGTAGCATTTATTCATTTTCACTCAGGATAAGCTTTCAAGGGTTGTCACCTTTAAACAGGATATCATGTTTATCTGGGGACCAATCTAAACATACTAACAACAACACTTTTTCCAACAAGCAAAACTACTATACATCATCCTTATGCCAAAACTAAAAAAAACAGTGTGCCATATTTATCTTCATGGAGTGATAAATTTATATCTTATTAGAGTTGCTTCTCAGATCATCTTTGAGATATCCTATACCAAGGACAAAGAGATGAGGACAATCTACCCCTGTGGATTGAATAATGAGTTTAATTTGAATTCCCAGAAAGTTACTGAACAAACAATTAAAGATGAGTTGCTGAAATGGGACCATAACAACAAAGATGAAGGCATTAGGCAGAGTAGATTTATAGATAATATTGCCATCTTGGCCTGAAAATGAATCACTGTAGTCCAGTTACTTCATTTTTCTCACAATATCCCCAATCTGTACGCTTGTCTGTCACCCTACACTTTACTATCCCAGCCACCCCGCTTTAACTCTTTGGATAGTGATACAAGGTTACAGAGAACACTACATTGGCTTGGTGAGATCAGAGGCATTGAAATACAACTGAGCTGACCAGCAGGCATTGTCAGTTTCATACAGGAAAGGATATTATGGACCCAGAAAGACCAAAAAAAGATGTCAATTTCATTTGAAATTCAAAAATGATTAAAACCATATACTTTCTCACTTTCATTCATTCTCTCTACCTCATTTCAGCCAAGGTTTTCCCAAAACACCCACAACATCATGATGCTATGTCACAGCAGTGGCAAGAAAATGTGTCTATTTCATGATGGATTATTATTGTAAATTGAACCCCCAGCCCACCTAAAATCAAGTGAAAAAAGATGAATTTAAAGAGACTGGAAAAAAATTTTTTTAGAGGTTGGCAACTGGAATACAAAATACATTCATTTTTGAGGATCCATACAAAAAAGGTGATTAGGTGCACAGACACAGGCAGATGAGTGAAAAAGGAAGAAAAGCTAGTCACCATGTTTTTTGTTGTTTGGTTTAGTGGGTGATCGTCACTATGGTGATTCAATAATGATAATTCTACATCACAGAAATTCAGACAGCAAAAATTGTTTTGTGATAAAGCTATAGATGTGAAAAATAGTAAGTTCAGAAATGTTAACAGTTTATTTTTACAGAATTCATTTAATGAAAAAAAAAACAATCCCCTGGAAACTAGTAGCTCTGAGAATGAAGCTGTTGGAAATTTAATTTACCTCCTTATACAAAATATTGATAATTAAATGATGCAGCAACGATATTTGAACACTTTGGTTGGTAATAACTAAGGCATTCATTCTAAACTTAATTTCATTATTCCAGTAATTAAGGGAAAATGTCCCAATGAAGATATAAAAGAATTATATGCTTTATGTTTCAATAATATCTTCTTTCTAGTGTTCAAAATTTCTAATAAAATCTGTCTACATTTTTTTGGACACAGAGAGTCGAACCAAAACCCAATAGAAATATCATTTGTAATATTTACCTGAACTTTTCGAAACAGGGGAGCTGGTGATTCGTATGCATTTGGGCTGTAGACATTGGATAATTTCAACCACATTGCATCAGGCTCAATAGCAATCAAACTCTCAAATGTTTTCAAAGCCGCCTGAAAGAAATAAAGAAGAAAGATTTCATCTTTATAAATTGAAAATAATAAGATAAATCATTTGACAAGTCTGGTTAGTTACTCAATAGAAACCATTATGCAACCAGGGTCTTTGCCTTGTTTGGGGTGATCAATTAAAAAATTGAAAAAGGGTGATCAATAAATAAGTTACTTCTTTTACCTTTTATTGGGTAGTGGTCACTAAAAAGTCTGGATTTCAAGAAATACAAGCGTGAATGCTATCAGACACAAACTAAGGGACCAATTTAGCATAAAATTACATTGCAAATTGAATTGACCCACCTACCTGGGAGGGAATTGAAAAAAAAAAACGTTTTTCTAGGCATAATAAGGAGTTGAAACTTTCAGCCCTCTAGCCCCATTGGTGTGGCCTGTACGTGCAGTACATGGGCATCCAGTTAAACTAACTTGAAACCTGAAGAAAGCTGTGTTGACAGTTTCTAATGAACTGGTTTACTTTTTATGCATCCATGAAGGAGATGGGAATAAAAGACATCATTACAAGCGAATACAAGAAGGGCTGGACTTCACATGGATGTCTAGAGCAAGGTTTCAAGATAATGCTATAATTGTTGTGGGATAAAATTAAATTATCAGCTTGGTTGGAACTGATTTACAAGCAGAAAGAATTGTGAGCAGGGAAAAGAATATTCTTACTCAGCAATGAGACATAAAAGAGATATCGGCAGTGTCTGTTTAAGTTCAGTTTGCACTAATGTCCTTGGGAGATGTATGAATATGGGTAAACAGTGGAGTATTTGAAGTCTTGTAAGGTAGTCCATCCAAAAGAATATTACTCTGACAGAAATTTATCATTTTACAGCTTAAATTGCATGTAATAAAGCTTAGAAAAGATTTGTTTTCTAAGTGCAGGGTTTTGAAATAAAGATTTCTTATTAGGCTACATTTGTAGATGAGACTCCATCTCCATAATGTGATTAGGTTTCCCAATTTGAAAATTAATGAAAATATCATAAAAAAATGTAACAAAAGCTAGAAGTGACTTTCAGACCCAATATTTATTCCAAAGCTTGATAAGTTGAAGCAAAAATGGCAATGAATCATTTTTAAGTCTATCTTGAGTTTTAAAATCTAGTCCATAACCAACTTGTCTGCTAAAGACAGAGGGTAATTCAATAAATTATTGAACTTTTTCTCCCAGTTTGTCATTCAAACAAATAATAGCCATATATGCTAATTTCTTTTCTTTTTGTTTTGTGCATTGATCTCATTGGTTAATTTACCTCCCTATTATGACATCACAATGAAGATTACATCATTGAAACTTTCAATACTTTATGTCTGATCATCATTTTAAATAGCTTAAGAGAAAACTAAAATTAGGATACTTGAATTATCAAAAATAAATCACCAAATAAAATAGCTTCAGATTCCTTAGTGTTGATCCATACATAAATAAGACCATCATTTTTGACAGGTGTATTCTAGTTTATTCAATGATGACTGAAGAAATCTTAGGAAAAAATTCAAATTAAGTTCATGAACTGCAAAATCAACTTAAACTATTCCAAAATATCATTTGAAATGATATAAGGAATTTATAAACTTTTTATTTTGATTGCATGCAAATATTTAATAAAATCAGAAGACTTAGGCTTTCAGGGTGATAATTGGCTCAAATTAAAGGTAATATTCAAGTAATTTACAAATAATAATATAGAATATTTAATAATGTTCCATATTGCATGTATAGCAAAAACATGCATAGCAAATCTAATAGGACAAACCTTTTTGAGTTCTGGATGTCCATGGGCACTCAAATAGGGAATACAGGCTGTGGCAATGTCATCAACCTCTTTACCTTCAATGCCAAGCTGAAAGAGTTTTTAGATAAATAAATATTATAAATGGGAAATGTAATAGTTCATAAGAAAAGCACAGAAGGCAGCATCATTGAATGAAAAGGGAGGATGACAGGCAGATAGAATGAATTAAAAGAAAGGGAGAAGCTGGGAGTTGAAGAAGAAAGAAATTAACTTTCTCTAATAATATTTAGTTTCTAACAGGTGTATTTGAATTTCACAAAACTTTGAATAACATAAAAATTGTAATATCATGCATTTATATCAATAATTCAAATTTGACTCCTTGGAATATGTTTGCTACAGTTGGAAGAATAAGGGAGGATATAAAATTGTTACATCAATGTCTGTTCATAGACTTGTGACACTTGTGCAATGAGAGGAAACTCTTAAAATGGAAAGACATCACAAGCCTTAAAACTATATTCAATCACATGCACAATCGTTGTCAGTCTCCCTCCATCTTAGAAGATGATGGAGCGTGCACCAAGGATTAGTCTATGATTGAGCTGCAGTGCCTGCTGTAACTGAGCAACCAGATTCTTAAGCAACATACCCTGTTGCAGCTTTTGCAGGTGAAGTGTGTACCCAGTTTAGTAGATACAGTCACTGCCCTCTGCTATCTGTATTCTGTCCACTCTTACAACTGGTCCTCTTCTCTCTTCTGTCTGAATACCTGCCTTGATGGTGAGTCTCCACCTGCTGAGGTCAGTAACCACAGCTTCCTAGTCAGCCAAGTTGTTGTTGCCTGCCTCCAGGTCTTGTTTATAGTCTAACTAATGGAGAACAGGCCTTCCTGCAGGTCTAAAGCCAGTGGCAACATTGGCATACAACAAGACATACATGCAGCAGACATTGTGAACCAAGTCATCGCAAACCACATTGGGTGTCAAGACATACAATCTTGGTAATTCCAAATGTGTAAGAATGTTCTTGTTTCTAGGTGATACCAGGATTCTTTGAGTATTGAGCATGCACAATAAAAGAAAGTAAACAACACAATGATTTGCATTCTTATCGAAAAATAAATACTTACATTAGTGCAAAGGTTTCCCAAAGAGTCCCAAAGTGTTAACTGCATTTTGTAAGCTTGAGTAAAGCTGTAGCCAACGCCACAGTTATAACTGTTGAAGGAAAAACAATGGATTATTTAATAAACTTGAGTTTCTGTATTTGATGAAATAACATCACAACTGAATTGTCATTCTCAAATTTTGTGTTTTGAATTGAATGTTTTTAATCATAATATGATATTTGGCAAAATTCAATGATCTGGCTGTGAAAAATGGATGGATTGATGCTAACAATACTTCATTCAAACACAAATAAAAGAAAAAATGATCGCTTTTTATAAAAATAAGAAACAAACACTGCTGTACTGGCCTTAGATTTAAAAAACAAAACAACTAAAAATTAGGATGAATGGAAATTGTAGTCAAAAAATGGTTTATAATACTTGGTACTCAAATTAATACTTTTTTACCAATGATAGGTGAAATAAGTCCTTATGATGCAATCCAGTTTTGATGGCTAAATCATTAAAATTTTCTTGACAATTCATACACATATATGATATATAAGTAATATATGATAATTATATTATGTCATCTTTAATAGGTGAACCAAATAAAAGAGCTCTCTCTGTTTAGAGACAATTGTTAATTTCCTTAAAAAGCAAGATGAGTCATTCAAATTTGTACTTGACAAAATGATCTTGTAAGCAAGAATATTGAATTTTTAATGGAAGGTTTAAATTCTTCAAATAGTGATTTTCTGTTAATTTATTTGGAATTGAATATTTCTTATACACCAGACTTATCTTTGGATAATCATTTATTCCACTCTGAACAAAAATTTTTTCAATGAAACAAATTTCAATTCCGTAGAAGATTGTAGAAGATTGCACCTGCAGCATTTGTTTGTTGAAAAAGATAAACATTTCTAAAAGAATGGAATGATGACATTGACTAAAATACAGCAAAGTGGTAAATATGTTGGTTAATAAAGTTCATGTTGAAAATGAAGAAAACTTAGATTTTTTTTCATAATAAACCAAACAAACTTAGGTCAACCCAATACCAAGATGGAATCTGTCACAGGGTTTCAAGATATGTTGGGTAAGTCTTGTGTATGAAATTTGGATTATGTAGCCCAATCTAGCAACCCTGATCTGAAGTAGCAGGAGTGATTTACCTGAGTTTGGACTGTGATTTAAGAAAGTTGGACAATCTGGGGAAGACTTCTTTGGTTGTACGTTTTCTAATAAATGATCCACATACTTCAGAAATACTCAGCAAAGTTTGGAAAGCCTGTAGCAAACAAAATAAAATCAACATTTAAATACTTTGACAATTCTCATTGGATTGTTGCTAAGAAACCTGACGTTTCACCATTTCTTAACTGATTCAGATTTATTATTCTCAATCTTTATCATTTATAAATTTAATAGACATGAAATATATGATGAATTGGTAGGTTATCATTCAAGTGCTGAACCGGTCCCTCATTTAATAAGTTCAAGATAAAAATGGTTTATGAATTTATGGTTTATTAGGAAATGAACATCAATAGTGATGGAAGTTTTTATAATTTTGAAAAGAGTCATTACTGATTCAAAAGTTGCTCAGACTATTGAATTCATTCTTCATGTTGCTTTTGTTCTGAACCATAGCATTTAGGCTGGTTTATTCTACAGCCTTCTCAGATGCACAATCCATTTTCTAGTATTTGTAGCAAACAGAAAAGAAATGGTGGTAGATATACCGACTAAGCTCATTCTCAGCAATGAGTGTGATGCGGGTGATTCCACTGTATTACAGAAGATTTCATATTTTTGCATGTAGGGATGCTCTCCAATTCCTTCCCTGTTGAGCAAAGAAATCCACACTGACCTGACTTACAAACCTGTCCATTATGTTAATCTACATGGCTTTCTTCAATTTCCTCACCCTCAAACAATATTCATTATTTGTAATAAATGAATTTATACAACTATTGATGCAAAAATAGTAGAAGCACCATGAACAAAGTCTTCATCAGATGATGACCCTGGAGTCAGGCATGGTTTTGGAGCCAAAGCATCACTGCCACTAACCCAGGGCACCCCAGCTGCATCCTCCAATATCACCAGGCTTTGTTGATTTTCCAATACAGGGCAGGAGTGCCAGATCCATGCAAAAACAGAGTCTTGTTGTCCAAGAGAGGATTATGTGAACCCATCAGCCATACCAGACTTTTCTATTTTCCATTTGGCTTTCTTATCATCCTTTTTGTATAATGTCATTAGAAATGCAATTAGGTGAACTACTATTTATAAAGCCTTTGTGAGTCGCGCGGGGGGGGGGGGCTTAGGGAAGACCCCCCCCCGCTACGCCTTTGCAGTTGCAATTGAGATGCTTTTATTTAGTGTCATTCATGCTCAATGTATGAGTGGCAGAGCAGTTTATTTTTTAGATTGTATTTAATCATTAAATATGAAATTAAATAAACCAAAGAGCAAAAAAAAGTAAGCTCACTTTTATCCTGACAACAATTTCTTTATCAGAGAATCTTTGTGAAAAAGGAGTCCATAACTGATGGACCATTGGCAGAAGATGATCTGGAAAGGACAATGAACAACACAATTCAGAGTTTGTCGAGAGAAATTTGCTCAAATCACTTTGTACAAATAACACATCAGATATATAGAATGATAAGAACGTGCATTGTGAATAGAATACGAAAACACAAAGTAATTGTTTACCTTTATGAGGCTGTAGTGAATATACTGCAGCAGAGATTGTGTCTAACACCACAAGTTTTAGATGAACATCTTCTGAGGAAAGTAAGTGTTTTACTCGAGACATCACCTACAATAATGAGAAGAAAAGTTGGAGTGGGTCAGATTCATGGCATCCAATAATTGTTCCAAATACTAAAAAAGATTTTTTACAAGGACAACTGGAGAAAGTGATTTATTCAGGATATAATCTCTCATGATAAAGACAAGAAAAAGTAAACAAACAGAAAAAGGAAAAAATAGAAAAACATACTTCAGCTGAGAAGAACAAATAAGATAGAATATAAAAGTTTTATCCTTTTAATGGTTGCAGTCTTACTTACAATAACATAATTATAATAATAAAAATTATACAAACTACAGTCATGCACAATAAGCTATGTGAAAGACATTTTGAGTCTCTTAAATGAAAGGAAGGTTTAGTTCAGCACCAAGATATTTTATTGCAGTGAATTCTAGGACTCAGACATTTGGATGTGAACCACTACTTATGTCCTTCAATATTTATTCATCAATTTTTTCCATTTTGAATAATTTTTCTCTTAAAATATTCTGAAATAATTTCCAGCTTAATTTTGTTTGAATTATAGTTTTACTATTATTTCAAGTACATTCTTTTATTGCAATCAATTTTGTCTTCGATTTGTTGATTTCTATTTAGTGATGGATTACACAGTAACAAACATCTCATCATGGAATAGTCTGATGCTAAGTCTAGCACTGAATCATAACATTGAATAGGCAGTACTTAATCAAATATAACTCCTTCAATGATATTTGATATCAAATGATAATCACAAAATCAGGGGTTAAAAAATCAGATATCAATAGAAGTTGTTATTGGGGCCTGGAATAACTTCCCAGTGTGCTCTTGTGATAAAATGATCTTGATATACTTTGTATGAGGCACTTTGATTTTCTAAATTGAAAGTCATGACACGATTCACTTTTTTTTTAAAGTTCATGATTTAAATCTAGCTGCAAACTCATTTTTTACCAAAATAGTAATTTCCTTTGTTCAAGAAACTTGGCCAAGTGAAATTTGGTGGAAAATATTTGAGATCTTTAAGGGAATAAATACAAAGGTATTCATAAACACTTAAAGTCAGGAAAACTTTATTGGATTGATTGCTAATGACCCACTGTTAAGATAGCATTCTCATCATCATCATCTGTCTTTTATATAAGACCTTCCCAAGGATTTGCCACACCTCTCTATCAAGGGTGACGTGGAGCCAATACTTTTTTAAAAGTCCATCTTGTATTCTGCTGGCCTCAGTTGCGTATGTGATCTCTGGGGATCCATGTTGTAAGTCATGATGTCCATTGGTTGTGTGCCACTCTTGCAACATGACCAGCCCATTGCCATTTGAGTTTTTTAGTGGATTCTATGATGTTCGGAGTCTTATTTTCTCCCTGATATATTGTGATATCTCCATGTGAGGTTGAGCATGGTTTTTTTATGTGCACGTTGCATGCTTCTCAGTTTGCAGGTTATACCCATAATTAAAACAGGTCTGATCAGTCACAGTAGAAATCATCATGTGACCAACATTTTTTGGCAGCATGTCATACTGAGGGTGATCAATTTAGAAACTGGAGAAAGAGATAATCAATGAGTAAATTACTTCTCTCGCCTTTTATTGTGCACTGATCACTAAAAAAGTCTGAATTTTTCTACAAACAAGTGTGAATGCTGCCAGACTAAGGGATTAATTTAGAATAAACTTATATTGCAAATTGAACCCCCCACTAAAAATCTATTCAGGAGGGGAATTTTCAAAAAACAAAACAACTGATTTTTTTCTAGACATAATGAGTAAATATTTGAATTTTCAGCTCTCTGGCCCCATTGGTGTGGCCTGTATGCATGATATATACATAGCAGGCAGCCAGACCACCTTAAAACTCAAAAGCTCTTTGTTAACAGTTTTGGTTGACAGTTTTTGATATAAAATTCTTCGAATAATATACTGTTAAACCTCAATTATCCAGATGAGGAGAATTTTCTTCAGATAATTGATTGTTTTGATAACTGATACAATCGTAAAAAAAGGAAGCCATACTGAACAAAATTACACAACCTTGTTTGGATAATTCAAAATTTGGATGTTCGAAAAACCAAGGTTTGACTGTAAGTAAATTTCAATGAAAACCTACATCAAGGATTATTGTAACATGTTGAGGTGGAGGTGGCTTCTCTTCATCTTCTTCCATATTTTCTGTTTCATTTTCAGTCTGGGATGCTGGGGTCCAGTCCATATCTCCCTCATTTTCTGACAGGTCATCATCCTCAAAGTCTCCAGCTGCTATCTTCTTATCTTTATGGTATTGAACTAGAAAGTCAACCAACCATTTTGTGTCTTCAGAGTTCTGCTCTTCTTCAGCACATGACACTGCAGAATCAGTTTCCACAGTTTCCTGAAATTGATAACAGAAACACAATCTTATTACTATACCCAAATATTCATGATACTTCACACTTAAAATCTATTTTTTTGTTTTGGCTTGAAAATTGGCTTCATGTGCAGTTTTTCTAAGTTGGTCCTTATTGGACAATGATGTCTGAGGCTATACTCTTATCAGTGGACCCGAATGTGTCTAACAAGTTCAATTTTTGAGATGTATACTTGGGGACAGAGGAGGCACTGTAGTGTTGTACATATGAATGAGGAACCATTCTGGCATTTTCTGGTCCTGATGATCCACTCTCTTTGGCTGCTTTCAAAGGATGTACAGGCGATGAATTATGCTATACACTTCAGCTCTGTCCCAAGCATAAGACTCCAACTAAATTATAGATATGCTACAGACAGCTATTAAAGTGTTTCTTAAAACAAACTATGTTTCTGTAGTTCAACACCAGGGCTTGGAAGAAGATTGCTGAGGCATACATGAGTCTTCCATGTGGATTATGTAACATGATCAACGAGTCAGCATTGAAAGTTTGAATGTGCGGTGATATGACATTATATTCCATAATGGCATCCATGTTATTTTGCATGAGGAAAGTATAGAAAATTCTACCTTATCTTTTGGGAACCATTGTCTAACAGCACAGCACAGTTCATGGAGAACTTGCATAAAGGTAGTAACATGAATTGTTTGGTAGTCGTCCAGACACTCTAAAATCTGAAAGCAAATAAAAATGAGTTTCAAAATAATTGTTGACAAAGAGTTTTAATCTTTCTATCACCATTAAATAAACAAAGGCGTAAACAATGTTTCTTTTAATCTTTAGAAGTGAGTTGGCACAAAAATCTCAGGTTGTACAAAATTTGACAAATGTATGTGAGCGATGAATGGTTGTGCAAATGTAAACTTCAAATTGCTTCAAGATTATTTTGGCAGAGCCAATCTCTCATACCTAATAAAACTGTATTCAATATAGTACAATTGCATTATGACTTTATTTCATACTTTGAATGTCTTCTTTAATTTGTTCCATTAAATAAACTATTTATGAGTATTTCTCATTTTTATATGATGCAATGTTGGAATAACTCAATATCAATAACATGGATCAATTTACAGATTGAATATTTGTGTTGGTTAAAATGGTTACATTTATTACTACATTATCTTAGGTGATTAATCTTTCCTACACAAATTAAATACCTTCATGCACTGGTTACAAAATGTGTACATATGCACACACAGCCAAGAGGGAACAATGATCGTATCAAATTCAAATATTAATGTAAAGATTTTGAAATGACAAACAATTCCACAGAAAAACAACAAAACTGAAATATTTCAATAATTTCTATCATTTTTAAAGGCTCCACCCAGTGAGTCATTGACTAACCAAACCTGTTTCTATTTGAATCAAGAAAAAAACAAATCTCAGCCTTCATTTGAAGTTTAAAAAAATGCCCAAATTTATCATGTTTTAATAAACATAGAATTTCATAGAAGATGACCATGTATTTTCAGAGCTTATAATGTTGCAGACAGATGTTCATACACATAGAAAATACTATTCAGAAATTAGATATCGATTTACTTACGTTTGTGATGGTATCTTGGATGAGAGGAAGAAGCTGTTGGTGACCAAATTGTAGAATCACTTTCAATACAATTGGAGCATGAGGATTTTGGGGTAAATGTTTTAGGCGCAGGGTTATGGCGTTGACTAAGTAATCAATATTTTGTTGAATCAGGTCCTCAATGTCCCTAGAAGAAAAGAGACTTCTTTATGAGCAAATATAGTGCAAAGAAGAGATAAAACAGAGAAATGAGAGTGTGGGACATACACCCCATAAGGGAGCAGTTTAAATACATTGGGGAGCTATTTGGAATTAGGGTGTGGAGAGCGAAAAGAGTTCTGTGGCTTAAAACTGAGTCATCTTAAGGCTCAACTTATTAATTCCTAATTCTACAATACTGTTAATTCGTAATCATACAATATCATTTAGTACAAATGTTACTAAATTTCAAGTGATAAACAAAGCAAGAAAATTTCATTAAGTGCCCTCAAGTTCATATATCAATATCTTTTACAAAGAATTTGCTGCATGATGTGTGTATATGTATATATATATGTATGTACATATATATATGTGCTAATATATATATATATATATGTGTGTGTGTGCGTGTGTGTGTGTGAGTATGCTAAACAGCCTGCCTATGATGCAAAGGCCGAATAAATGCAAATTCTCATCTCGTTTATTCTCGGTCTTTTTTATCTCAACACAGTTATCCTGCCTGTGCATTATTGATGGGCTATTTAGCACAATGGTAAGTGCATCGCTACGTTGAAACAGCCATCAATCGTTGACAGGTTTGATTTCTGCAGCAACTCCATTTTTCTTTGTTTATTCTACTTACATTGTCTAATTTGAAAGATGCATTAACCGTATAACGACAGGGAATCATTTCAGATAAGTTTTTATATATCACAACACAATTTATAGTTCATTCTGTTGGACCAAACATGTCCACTTTCTTAAATTGATACTGTTGAGTTAAAAGAGACAAATAGACTAAGAATAAAGGAGATGAGAATTTGGGTTGAAAGCAGTTATTTGGCCTTTGCCTTATCAGTGGGCTCTTTAGGACAATGGTAAGTGCTTCACTACATTGAAGTGGCTTCCTATCAGTGGTATATATATATATATATATATATATATATATATATATATATATATATATATATATATATGACTATAAATTGCATTATACAATAAAGAAGCATTTATTTGAAATGATCTCACATCATTACATGGTTAATGTATCACTTAGCCTCAACAACACAAAGAGAATAAACAATTAAAGAATATGGGGCTGCTGCAGGAATTGAATCTGTGTCTGATAGGGTAGCCACTCCAACGTAGGGATGCTCTTACCTTATCAGTTGTATGTTTGATTCCAGCAGCAGCCCTTATTTTCTTGAATTGTTTATTGCTCTTTACGTGGTTTAGGTGAAGTGATACATTAACTGTGTACCACGGAGATTATCATAGATAAATGTTTCTATATAACATAATCCAATTTATAATCATTCTGTTGGATCACACATATCCATTTCTTGATACATACATACACATGTATATATACACAAACACACACACACACACACACACACACACACACATATATATATATACATATATTATTATTTACATTAACTCACTTTTTTAAGGGTGGACATTGAATTTTCCGAACAGTTGAGGAGGAATATGGATAAAAAAAGATTAAGAGCCATTGATTTAAAAATCAAAAGTAGGCCCCAATTTTTTGTGCCATCAACATCTACATGTGTAGTGCAATGTCTATCATCAGTTTATTGTTTTCCTCTGTTGAGTTCTAAATTGTTCTTTTATTGTCTTCTCTTTACTGAGACTCTCTAATCTGCTGTGTCATTCATTCTATATATGACTGTGTTTATAATACAAAAATTCTTATAGCCCGGAGACTGAAAAAAATTGTCTGTCAACCTGAGAAGGAATTCACCTATATATATCAGTATTTTTCTGTTCAATTAAAATCTAAATCATTCAAAAAAATAGAATTATCTTCAGTTCATCCATATATACGTAGGGATCAAAAGTAGAAAAAGGGATTAAAGATAGCAAAGGGCTTCAATCTTTATATCAACTTTCTATATCATTAATCATTTGATACTGACAGTGGAACTCTTCTGTGAATAGAATTTTTTAAAAATTACCTAAAGGTAGAAGGGAGGTAGCTTTGATCAGTAATTATTCCCTTTGATAATAAGAGTTGAAATAATGAAGCTTTTTTCTGAACAAAAGTTCCTAGAAGAGAGAACTTACTTGTAACCACAGGAATCACAGATGCTGTTAAGGGCCAGGTAAGCAGTGTTGCTCAAATAAGCAGAGCAATCTCCCAGCTTCTCTAACATTGGATACAGAACGGTGATCAAAAATGGATTAAAATCTTTCTGGAGAATCTTAGAAAAATAAAAAATAAAAAACAATGTAAGTGTCAAGCCGTCTGATGAAAAAAATTATTCATATCAATATTCATATCACAAATATCAAATAAACATTCAGTGAAAAATAAACAATATTTTTCAAGTGTAATGGTCCTATCAAAAATGTTGCTGATGTCATACAGAGCCAGCAGATTCATTCTTTTTGCATTTTACTGACAATGAGTGGAAAACAAATAAATTTAAATGAAAGCAATATTTTTTTGTTTTTTTAATGAAAAAGAAATCCAAGACGCAAAACTTGTTGCGTTCATTGCTAATAAATGAATGAAGATTGCTCTGCTTATTTTATTTAAAAACTATTCCAAGCAGAAAAATTAACTAAAATACTTTGTGTGGTGAGAGCACAATTCTGTTGGGACCAGCATGTTCAGCAAGTTCCCAAATAAACATTAACACAAAAAATTACATTTTAAAATCTTACATGAAGTAGAGGAATAGTTAGCCATTTTTTTATGATTAATCATGTACAACTTGTCATCAAAAATGAAAAAAATCCCAAATCTATTTTTATATTTTCGTTTTAAACCCCTTCGATGGTGAATCCCTATAGGTTCCCTTTTATATAAGAAAGAAAAGGAAACATAAAGATAGAAAATGTTATGTTTGTGTTTCAAATCCCTCCCCAATTTTTACACTAACCTGGAATTTTGTAATATGATATCCCTTGAACAGTGAATCATTATTATTGCAATTCATTAAATTTTCAATGTATTCCAAATTAAATGATTTCCAATAAAAATTGTTGTAAGAAAATCAAAAGAGTGCTGTCATAGTTGTAAAAATAGTATTTTCCTTGTAATACATATCTATAGAAGAATACTTAAGAATCTTCTAAAAGATTATAAAAAATACTTTCTTAGAGCAACCATTCTCAATCTTCTTTTGGCCACTTCCCCCTGCCAAACAGGGATATAACACAAATAGATAGCCAGAAGTTCATTTATCATTTTTTCATTTTATAGCCTCCTTCAAATGTGACCCCCATTGAGAATGGCTGCTTTAGAGTATGATTAAACTTAAACAACAAACATATTTTAAAATTTGCCAATTAATGCTTACTCTGGCAAAGCCTGCCAGTCCCTCAAGGAAAAGGCATATTTGTAGAATATTGGCATTGTAATCATAGAATGTGGGTTGTGTTTTGTTGTAGAGGACGAGAGAAAACTGTCCTTCAGCATGAATGGCTTCCTTAGCAACATGGGATGTAATCAGGTTGAAGTTATTAGGAGATAAATATTCATCAATTAATGAACTGAAAAGAAAAAGATAGAGTAATAAACTGTTTTATTTAATCTTGACATATTAATCCATTATATGTGATGGTGCATCTAAGCATCATATAAATATTTAAAAAGATAAAGGAAAAAGGAGAAAAAAAGCAAACCAGAATGTAATGAATATAAACACAAATGAATATGAACATGGATTCCTTTTGATTCAATTTAGAGAGAGTGATTTCTATTTCCAGGAAAGTTTTTCAAGATTAAATGGACTAAGTAATTCAAGTAATTTTTACCACTTTTTGTAAATGGATAAGAATGAAATCATTAGAAAAAAGAACTGTCAAAATTATTTGAATTCTAGTTCTTACTCATTATTCAATACCAATGCCATTAAGACAACATGAATCCTAAAAACCCAATCTTTACAACAAATATCATGTACTAGTTGAAACTTTTGTTTAGTTCTTGCAGGAGGAGGAGGAGGAGGAAGGAGCTCAAAACTGTTTTTTTACGCATACTTTAATCCAGTACTTCTGGTAACAATGCATTATTTCAGCTATTTTAAAGTAACATAAAATGGAATCAGTCTTTCAGAATTAGATTGTTTTAATCAGGATTCAAGGACAAACAAAAACAACCAAAAGCTTAATAACTTTCATACAAATATTTTGATCAATATAAATAAAAAGATATTAATAGTCATTCAAAATATATTTCCTTGTTAGACAAAAACTAAAGCAAATTTTGTCAAACTCCAGTCCAAACTTGAAGTTGTTTTTCTATTATAACAAGAAAAAGGAGATGAACAAGAAGAAACCTCACTAAATTTAGGGAAGTAAAAATTGACCCCCTCCTACTGTGATTTCAAATCACAACCGATTAGTAGTCATATCACAAAGTGACTGAGCCAAACTGACATGTTTCAATTATCTATGAAATTTATCTTACAGATATACTAGGGATTTTTCCATTCTAATAAATAAATACATTTATAGTGAAAAAAAAATTTTTAGAATTTTTTTTCCTTATATATAGACAAACAAAAGTTACAGTAATCATCTTCAGTCAAAATAGGAAGGTGGAGTTAGACCCTGTAGCAGTCAGGCTTCTTGATTAATACAGTCAATAAACAACTAAGTATTTTGAGAGCAATATCAGCTCACCTACATTTTACACTGTATAAACTTAAATATTCTAAATTCCTTTCAAGTTCTGATTTGATATGAAGTTGTTCTGGTGAACTGATTTCAAATAATTGATTATATAAAGACATTTGTTCCTTACCTGATGATAGTAAGTAATTCTTGTTTATCACAGCCTTTCATAGTTTGTTCCATTTCATCTGATGGAGGAAAAAAAGAAAAGACATAACAAAAAAAATCCCAAAACAACTGGTCTGATTAGTCACTCAATAGACATCATCATGTGACCAATGTCTTTTGGCAGTATGCCATGTTGGGTGTGATCAACTACTTTGGCCAAAACTCAAACTCTATTTGCTGATTATGTTTTCATGTTGATTTATAGAAATATTTTATTTGAATATGTTGTGCGAATGAATAAAATTGCCTATTTGACAAAGTTTAAACATGTTTTATAAAAATAAATACATAGTTTTAATTTGATTGAAAGTTCCTTCAATTAAAACAAGGATAAAAAACAACTATTTTGTGAGATTGGTAGTTCATGTAATCAAAATAAAATCAAACTTCTTTAATAAAAAGTAAATTTCACCGATTTTTTATAAAATTACCCATTTACTAAATAGCGATGTTAAAATTCAGGTAAGATTGCTTTCTCTTTATTAATCATTATTAAGGAAAAAAGAAAAGATGAAATAATTTGATCCTAGCCATTAGTAATAGACCAGGAATAAAGAATATAAGAAATTTTTTCTGCTCTCTTTTGACATATTTGTGTATGCTTCATGAATTAAATTAATTGGCTTAAGGAGAAATTAAAATCAGGCAAATAGAATTTAATGATAAACTTAGAAGTACAATGAGCAATTCTTATTAGTGTTGAATGAGATGTTATATCAACCTACCATAATTTTGCATTGTGCCAAGCAATATTTGGTTGATGATAAGAGTGGCTTGCAGTCTGTTCAGTGAAGTTTCATGGAATAAACCCAAAAAGTGATCCACAAGAAGATTCAAGTCCCCTAAAATTAAAATGTATGTAGAGATAAGGATTAATACAATTTATCTCTAACTGCTTCAATTTCATTCTTATCTTCATAACAATTCTTGGCAAAAGACTTTGGTCAATCTTTACATACTGTTTTGAAGTGTTATAATTATAATAGTTTTTGGTTAAAGATTACATTATATCCATTAACACAAAATGAAAAAAAGTGCCAAGGATCATTATAAGTGTGTCTTAATCACTCCAAACTTGAAATAGCACCAGAGATCTGAATGAAATCTTCAAAATAATGTGGAGCATCATAATAACTGTGTATAATGCATGAAGTTAACATAAATCATTTCAGTGAAATTAATCAAAATTATTTCATTCTCCAAAAAATTGTTTAGTAATTGAGTTTACAGATCTTTGGTGGGTATATTCTATTGATGCTCTCGAAACTATAAATGTTATGCTGATACCATGAAAAGACTGGATTAATTGTTGAAAAATTTAGGGAGAAACTGTCCTTTGATATCTACATATCTGAAAGTTATTGAAATTTGAGTTTCTATTGCATGAAAATAAACAGTAAAAAACAGACTGAAAATGTTACTCAAGTATTGTGAAGAAAATCATAAAAATGTTCATAAAAAAGTCTTTCAGTCTTTTATCTTAAACATTAGATATTAGAAAATTGGAGAAAAACTCCTCAATTATCTCAATAAACATGAAATCAGTTTCATAAAATATTTTTCAGCTAATTTGTTTGACTCATTTTTAAAACAAACTTGACTATAAAAAGAGAAACTTTAAAAATAAAGATTAGTAGTTACTTACCATAATGTCCAAGAAGCTGTAATAGAGACACCAACTCCTGGTATATACTTTCATTATGAAAATGCCGAAAGGTTTTGCGGGGTTGGTGAACATTAACTTTGCCCTGGGGGTTTATGGCACCAGCTCCTGAGGGAATCACAGAAAAGGTTCAATACTTTAGGGGGAAAAACCCAAAGACAAAAGAGAGAACAAAAAAGAGCAAAAATACAAAACCAGACAAAATACTAACAATTTCTTTCAATCTTATACAATACATTATTAGCTCTGCCAACAAAGTTGGACAGACGTTGTGTAGTCACCCATATTTGCCTGTCTGTCCTTACAATATCTCTAAAAGTTCTCTATGAATTTCAATGATATTTTATGGGATCATGCAGCCCTGGGCCAAAGAACAATTAATCAAAATGGCAGGGGGGGGGGATAAATTTTTCCCCTCAATTTCGTTAACAATGCGGGAGGTCAATTTTCCAGCTTTTCAGATATAATTACATAGTGATTACAAAGTCACTTGGTCAAAGGGAAATAATCAAGAGTCGAAATGAATCTCGAATCAAAGGGATGCCTCTGATGAACGATCATAAACTTTTGTCATGATATAGTCAAGGATTTTTTGTGATAATAGCATTTCTAGTTTCACTTTGAAATCAGAGGAAACCCAACTTGAGATCATTGCATAGTAAACAGACATTATTCAAAATGTAATTGAAAAAAGTATGAAATTTGTGGTTGAATTCTGTAGATGAAATAGATTATGCTCATTTGTCCCCGTGTTAAGATTTATAAAAAACTATTTTAAAGAACTATTGTAAAGACAAACCGGATATTAGGACTGGTTAAGCATAATTTTTTATATATAAACGAGGATTCATTCCTTAATCAGTATAAAAGTAATGTCTGTCTGCACCTCACGTACTGTGCACTGGCCTGGTCACTGTACTTGGAGAAAGATACAAAATCTTTTAGAAAAAGCTCAGAGATGAGTCATGAAGTTAGAACCAGAATTAAAAAGTATGAAGATAGGTTTATAGAGTTTGGGCGGTTATAGTTGGAAAGAAGAAAGAAAGGGATTGAGGAGACACATTAAAAATGTTTAAGTTTATGTGTGGTGTAGAATGCGTAGACCCTGATGTATTTTTTACTGGAGGGGAGTACAAGGGACTGAGAGGCCATACATATATGGTAGATGTAGATTAAATTTCAGAATATTCTTTTTTAGCATTAGAGTGATAGGACAATAGAATAGATAACCAGAATATACAATGCTATCAACAGATGTAAAGGATTTCAAAAATAATGATGACATTTATTACACCACTGCAAATGTTCAAGGCCCTACATTCTGTGTAATATGATTGTTATAATGTGTGTTGTATATACTATGTCTACTGAAATAAATGTTCCAAGAATTAAACAGAATTGAAACTTTTAATAAAGCGGAACAAAATAAGGAAATTTCTATTGCATAAAGCAATAGCAAACCATCTTAATATTATTCACCAAATATCTGTCCATCTGTTTGTTAAATGCATAACTCAAGAATGGCCAGAGCCAGGGTCACTAAATTTTCAGTGGTTACTGATGGGACACTGGGGAAGGTTTTTAGCAAGTTATTTTCTGAAAAAAAAAATAAGTCAATATACAACCATATATATATATATATATATATATATATATATATATATATATATATACACATATATTAGATAGATAGATAGATAGATAGATAGATAGATAGATATACATGTATTTTCTGAAAAAAAAAGGTCAATATACAACCATATATATATATATATATATATATATATATATATATATATATATATATACACATATATTAGATAGATAGATAGATAGATAGATAGATAGATATACATGTATGTAGAGTCTAGAAAGATTTACAACTTAAAACACTGAAGATAAAAAACTTTTCCAACTTTTTTTAAAAACAAAACAATTATATTAACATGTCACCCCAGCAGCATTGATTAAACACCACCTCCCTTTATGATGTAGTTTATGCCATACATGTAGTTTGTCATTATTATAAGGTTTTATGTGTATTGTATATTGATATTATTTTATACTACGTTTATTTTTGGAAACAAGGCTTACTTACATAGCAGTAAGTATAACAACAGCCATGATTCGCTCTTCGTGTCATTTCTATTGATGTCCATCCATGTGAATATTAAATCTGTCATGTTGGTTTTTATTTTAGACTGCATGCAAACCAACTTACGATATCATCTTTAAGAATAATCATTACATAGAAAAAACTTCTTTGAGTCGATTCTCTACCAACATATCCAACCGAAGAATTTGACCATTATTTTTGACTAACCTTAAAGTTCATTTTTTCATGTCATGTAACATCCTATAGGTAGGAGGCATATACATTGAAAAGCTTTAGAATCATAGAGCTACATACCATGTCCCAAAATCTGCGTTTGTTCCTCCACAATTTTGACACTAGAACAATCCAATTCCAGGACCTGAATGAGTGCCAAGGAAAACCTCTTCAAATGGGAATAAGAGTGGAGCAAACTGTTCATATTGGGACCTGAAGATCAAAACATTGGGTTAGTAAGATAGAAAATAAACACATTGCTTATTGAGCACATCACTATTGATGATTTCAGTCTAAATTTCTGATTGTCTCTTTACATTTACCATTCTTTTTCAGTACAACTCTTCAAATAAAACATTTAAATTTAATTTTTTCAAATTCTTCATTTCAGAAGATATGTTCACCTATGATGTTGCCAGTGTAGATAAAACTTTTTTTCATTCGTTTGCACAGGACTATCGTATTTGATGGCATATGAGACCCTGTGATTATTTCAATAGGGAATATTAAGAAAGAAAACGTATTTGCCCAAATTCTCATCACCCAATTATGATACTCCTCAAGTTCTGGTCAATGTGGGACTGGAAAACAAATCTTAAAACCTACTTTTTATACATGAATTAACTAAGAATTTTTTTATAAGCAAAATATATATATAATTGTTTTATAAGCAAAAGTCTTCTGAATCACTTTATCAGATATTCTCTTGGTGTTATAGATTTGCTTACAGTGGATGACTTAACCACAATAATATTTTTTTTATTGGCACTTCTACAATAATTCATCATCCATAATGAGGAACAAACATTTCTACCATTGTTTTTTGTATGAAATCTCAAAACTTATTTTGTTATGAAATTATTATAATTGATTATGATCTTTTTCATGAGATAGCAAATGATCAAAATTCAAAGTATGAAAGAACTGCAAAAATATTTCATTTGATGAAAGTGATGAATTGAAATGGAAGAACTGTGAAAGTATTGTATTTGTTAGAAGCAATGTATTGAAACAAGCAAATTAAAAACATGATACTTACCTAAAATTTTTAGATATCCAGAAATTATTTTAATCAAGCTCAATTTCTGGTCATCATCTGGAATTATCATGATTTATTTTTAATCAAAAAAAAAGACAAATCGAATAGTCATATGAATATAAGAAAAAATACAAAAACTCCATAAGTATCAAAGGTGATATGTTATTTCAATGAAATGTTTTCAAACTGAAATTCTTACTTATGTATAACTGTCTTTCATATGCTATATGGAATAGTTTGGAAGAAGGTTTCTCAACCCGCTTTCCCCCTAAACCTTTGGGTTTTTTTTGAAGCAATCATCCCCCAAAGTAATCTTTAATAAAATTAAAATGACATTTTACTTACATTATTTAATGTGACTCTTGTGCTTGATGCTTTGCTGTTAGATTCTCAATATCTGGATTGGTTTTTGTCTCATGCCTCCTTGCATGCATGTATCATTTCTACTCCTTTCCTTTGTCAATATTTTATCAACTGGACTAAAGCCACATTTAATGAAATATAAAGTTGGAAAGCCGAACAGTACTTTAATCATTTCAGACATGTTTGAATAGAGCTCTTTAGTTATACTTGACAACCACGATTCAGTTGTTTCATCTCTATTGAATTTCTATTTGCATTCATCATTGCATTTTAATAAAATCTTCTCTGGGATGTTTTCACTGACAGATTCTATATACCAGTCAAAAAAGTAAGCTTTATCCATGATTCGACTTCAAAAGAAGATTAATCTGAAAATTGGTTATTCAGTTTTCTTTTCACTGACAGTGAATATCCATTTGAGAGTGACAATCTATGCCCCCCCCCCAGCTCAACTTTTGCCCCTTGGAGGCTATATTACCCCAGCTGAGACTGATTTAGAAGATAACATAGGCTGTTTAGGTTCTGAATTGTTTTGATATGATTTCAATAAGAGTGATGTAAGATTCTAGCATTTCTTATTGGTTGTGAAAAAAATGTTTATGTAGGTACATTATTTTCTGGCTATTAAGATCAGAACTTATCAAATAGAAATCTTCTGTTATTAATCTGCAATTTATAGTAATTGATTGCATAGAACAAGAACATACCAGAGGTTCTAATCTGTCGAGGAAGAGTTGTAGCCATTGATAGTAAGTTCTCTTCTAGAATCTCCATTAGGGGACGTGACTGTTGTTTCTCACTTTGTTCCTGGAACTCCTTCAGGGCCTTCTCACTTTTGGATGAAATGTTGGAGTAAGTATCACAGGAAAGGATCACTAAAACCTCCAGTAGGATTGGTATACTGCTTGACATTGAACTAAACAAAACACAAACATTGATTACCATTTCTTGCTTCATGTCATAATAAATATCAATTTGTAAGTAATAATCTATGCCCCCCCCCCCCGCTCAGCTTTATACCAGTGCTTCTCAGACTATTTCAGAATCATTCACCTCTAAGTCTTTATTAGAAAATTTCATTCATCTGTTTTTACTCCATTTAGTTTATGTATGTGTCTAGAATGTCGACCAATCAGCCTGTAAATTTGCTTAAGAACTCAAAATTCAGACGTTTTTAGTAATTGTAGCCCAACAAAAGAAGAGAAGTATCTTATTCATCAACCATCTTTTTCCTTTCGGATTGTTTTAATAGATCGACCCTCCACCCACTTGATTTTTTTGAAAATTCAGTTTTTAGTGATCAGTGTTCAACAAAAAGTGTAAAAAGTATCTTATTCATTGATCATCCCTTTTCATTCAAGCTGTCAAAAGACAATGATCATGTGACAGTTTCTATTCTGAGACTAACCAGACCTGTTGTTTAATTCAATCTTATGATGATTTTAAAAATGTATAATTTTAATTCATTTAGTATCATGTTCAAAAGCATAAATTAAATCATTTCTTGAGTGTTTATTTCATTCATGTTTTGGAACATCCTGAAAATATCTAAAGAAAACTAAGAGTGACAAAATTATTAGAATTTTTCTAGTTCACATGAATTTAGCAAAAACAGACTTGAAACTTAGAATTAGATTTTTTAAAATAATATCTTCCGAGTGCACAGATTTAGTATGAAAATTATTTTTTAAGTATGAAAGTATGAATATCTCAGTAAATGAACTCCATCACCCTTTATTTAACCCCTTAGTTTTATTCACCCCCAAAATAATTACGTTCATCCTCGGTTGAATCATTCACCAGTTCAAGACGGATTGGATTATATCACAATAGCCAGTTAGCAAAATGACCCTCACCATATTTGATGGCATATAAGACTCCCCCTTCACACACACACGCTTATTGTAGGAGAGAATATTGAAGAAAAAAAAAAACACATTTCCCTGAATTACTCCCATTTATCACCCAGTTTTTTCCAACTTCTCAAGTTCTGGCGAATGCGGAACTGGAAAACGAAGCCATTCTGAGGGAACAAAGAAGGGGTGCTCTAATATAACGTCAAATTGGGTATACCATAAATACTTAGGTATAATTTACTTATATAATGAACAGTGTGATATTATGGTTTCTCTGTCTGTAACAGTGAACTCTTCCACATAAAGGTAACAATTTTGCTAATAAAAATATCTCCTACCTACTGTCTTATGGCAGCAGGCTGCGTTAAGGGTGTTCAAATAAAAAATTTGAAAATGGGATGATCAATGAATAAGTTATTTTTCTTGCCTTTTGTTGGACAGTGATCACTGAAAAAGTCTGAATTTAAAAAAAAACAAGTGTGAAAGTTGCCAGACATAAACTAAGTGATCAATTTAGTATAAACTTACATTGCAAATTGAAAATCAACTAAAAACCTAATGGGTGGAACATTTTTTCTAGACATCAGGAGTACATATATAGCCCTTTAGCTCCATTGGTGCAGCCTGTATGCATGAAATGTACAGAGCAAGCCAGACCAACTTATAAACAGAAGAAACCCATGTTGACAGTTTTGGTTGACAGTCTCTAATTTTACAAAATGATTGAACTTGGTATAAGGATCTTATCCTCGGCATTTACTACACACATTAAAAGTAGCAAATTTCAAATGTGCTTAGAGCCACTGTCAATAGAAATGAATTTTTAACCAAGTAATTCTTTTGCACAAATGAAAACTGAAAAAATATTATGAAAAAGAATATTTATTTAACTTGACTCACTTGTTGCAATTGGTGAGTAAAGAGTGAGCCCAATCCAACAGGGAAAGCCGAACCCTCCAGCTGGAATGTTGTTTGATGCCTCCAACTTGTCGTACCAAAATACCAAGTTTATCTGAAGTATTCTTGATCCATTCAGAGTCTCTTGTCACAATTAAATCATGAAGCTTCCCATTGCCAGCATCTGAAAATATATACATAATCATGTGTGTGTATATATATATATATATATATATATATATATACACGTGTGAGTGTGTACAGTATCAGATTAAACCAACTGGAAGCAGTGGAGTGAGACAGGTCTTCTCAAAGCAGCAGTTTTCGAGAAATATAGTTCTATACAATGGACAGAAAATTATTTTACA
The DNA here is from genome assembly GCA_963457665.1 of Thysanoteuthis rhombus. Taxonomy (NCBI): domain Eukaryota; kingdom Metazoa; phylum Mollusca; class Cephalopoda; order Oegopsida; family Thysanoteuthidae; genus Thysanoteuthis; species Thysanoteuthis major. The sequence goes on from OY735223.1 coordinate 10,798,300, forward strand.
AAACAATTATGACATGCTGCTCCACATATGATAAAAACCATGGGTACTGCTTGTCTTTCTTAAATATGTTGCATTATATTTTTTGAAAATTTCTTCATAGTAGTAGTTATCTTTTCAAATATGACGATAATTCTACAAAAAAAAAAGCATATAATAGTCTACAAGTTTCCTTGATGAGACTTATTATTTTGACTAGCCTTTCTTTTTATTGCAACTCTCAGATTAGTATTCTAACTAAATGATCATAGAATAATGACCTGAAAGTTTCAATGAAAAATTCAACGGAAATAAGATGGGAAATAAACTAGTCAAAAATTCATAATAATGAAAAAAAGCTATTTTCTTTTTTTTACATACCAGCTTTCAACTTGGCCACAGTTTTTTGGCTTTTCTTCAATAATTTATCATCCATAATGAGAAGCAAAAATTTCTGCCAGGTCTCAATTGCTTTCTGAAATCAATTTGAAAAATGAACGCTATAAAAAAGAATGACAAATGAAAACCAACAAAAAGTAAAAACAAATATCTTCATTACTTACACCATCAGGCAAACATCTTTTTAAGACCAAGAATAAAATGATGAGGATTACAAAGAGATTCACATAGAGTCACAAGAAACAGATAGCATGTGGAGGACAAAATGAAAACAAGCAGTGAATTTCAAAAAGGTGGATATTATTTCATTAACATTGTTTGGTACTAAACAGGTAAAGTAGAGAAAATAACTCAAAATAGCACCCAAGGGCATTAATTAATTTTTTTTTACTTTACCAATCGAGCATTAAACAACATAATTTATTTTCAAGCCTGGCAACTGTGGGGTCCACCCGCTCCTATTTCAATTCTGATAGAAGTTGATTATTGCAACTTTTTTATTATATACATAATGAATAGAAAATCATAAATAAACATTTTTCTAGTACAAATATATTCATTCGAATGGAATGAGACCTGGTGTATTTCTAGCATAAATTTTGGTACATATGTCAATTTAACTCAATCAGTGAGAGACAGAACTTCCAATCAGTTGGTTGTGATTTCAACTCAAAGTAGAGGAATACTAATTTTTATTATCCTAAAATTGGAGAGGATTGTTCTTGTTATGGCGGAAAAACAAAGTCAACTCCAGTTTTGGACTGGAGTTTGACAAAAGTCTGCCTTTTTGAAATATGCACCTTTTCTTCACTTTATCCTCCACACCTGCTTTCCAGCAATGCTATTTAGTCTCTGGAGAATCCTGAATTCTGATACCTATCAGCAAAAAAATGGTGGGACCAAAGGAGTTAATGTCCTTTGGTCTTTAAGGTTTTAATAACTCTATAAAATTATTAAGTAGCATATAGTGTACAGCAGATAAGGAAAAAAGAATCAAAAGACCAAATAACACAAAAAACAATGACTAATCTGTTTTGCATATACAAAGCTTTGAAATTTACTATGAAATAGTGAATACTGGGTAAGTGAAGTCTGTAGGTCACTTAAAAATTTTTTTTTTCATTACTCAACTCGTATAATAAATTCATAACAAATCAAAACTAAATGTAGATCCATATAAAATACTATCGACCCTCTTTTTTCACCAAATAAAAAAACTATTTTCATGAATTTACTTTTGTGACATTACCTATTGATCACAATCACATTATATCATATTTTTAAAATAGATTTGTTATGTGAATAAGAGAATGATTCTTCATAAAACCCCCAAAGCATGAACTATTGTTTTACCTTTGTGACAAAATGTCCTTGTGTTGAATCACCTGTGATTACTGAACATAAAACTGTGGAGATACGGGGTAGAAAGGATGCAAAAATACTGCCAGATGTTATCTTGACTTGGGTGCTGGCTGAAAAACAAAGCAACAATTTCAAACACTGATTACAACAATCGGCTCAAAAGTAAGTTTATATAGTAACTAGTAGAAGGAAAAATGAAAACACAAGGAGCTTGAAATTTAGTTAATTTCTTCTACCAGCAAGACAAACTACTGACTTTAATTTGAATAAATGATACTTATTGATATTGCTAATATTTACAAGATAAAAAAATAATATCATTTAATAAAATTACAGTTTTAAAACCTGTTGAATCATTCAATTATTTTTCATAAAACTTATAGGTATACACATAGACAATGTATATTTTGGCAGCATATTTTCTTTAATACATCTTTCATTGAAAATGACAGACAAGGAGATCTGTTTGATTATTTGAAAATAGGAAAAGATTACTAAAAGATTAATAAGATGCTCCTTGTCTGTCATTTTTAATGAAAGATATCTATAGACAGAAACTATTTTGACAATATAATAAGAACTTACCATTTTCTGAGAGGCTCAAAGCAACAAGGCACTCCATAGCCAAAATACGTAAATTCCTGAGCTTTTCTTCCTGGATCAAACACAGCAGAAGAGAAACCGTGTGACCCAGAATGGGAATATTCCTTACTGTGTATAATTGGTTGAGAGCAAGACTGGTAACAAGAGGAAAAAACAGAGATTCAAAAACAACATCCATATTTGCCAGAATATGAAATGAATGGTTTACAAGGATATTTGGAGAACTAACACTCACTGCAACCCGTAACTGTCCATATCAAGCTCTGGTAAACGTCTCCCTAGTCATGATACCAGTGCATTACAGTGTAATATTTATATATTTAAACAAAAATTGAAACGTCCATCTTATATACAAGCATAAATAGTATTTAACTCAAACACTACACACACAGCGTGAGAACACACAAAAAAAGACTGCTGCAGGGTCAATCCCACTCCTACGTTTATTCTGACTGAAGATGATTTCTGAAACTTTTATATTATATATACAATAAATAAAAAATTATAAAAATACATATTTTTTTCGTATTAATGTATTTATTTATAAGAATGAGTACAGCCCAATGTGTATTCATGGGTGATAAATTTCTATTGTTATCAAAGACTTGTCAACTTAGCTTAGTCAGTAGGACAGACTCTTGGCAATCAGTTGGTCATGATTTAAAATCATAATAAAGTAATGTGAATTTTGCATATTGATTCACACACTTGATGAGGATTGTTCTAGTTGTTTTTGTTAAGGTAGGAAAACAAAATCAACTCGAGACTTTGTACTGGAGTTTGACAACAGAAGTTTTAGTAGATTCTTTTCTTTCCACCAGAATAAAAGGAATATGTAAAGCAAGGTAAATACTCAAGGCAATAAAGACACATTTTTATAACTTGATGAAATCATACAGGATGATATATGTATGAATTAAACATTGATTATAATACTATATTCAAATTTGAATCGAGTTAGATACTTCTAGATTGTTCAAGTATCATAAGGAATACACTTATAAACTAACCTGTAGTCAGTATTCTTTACCAATGTGTTTAGAACTTCAACTACAGCAAGTTTCAATTCTTCATTTATGGGAGACACTACAATGGAGAAAAAACTTCACTGAAAGATGCAATAAAGTGTTGAGAAATCATTCAATAATTCTGACTTGGGGAAAGCATTAACTGTATTTATACATACATATATATATATATATATATATATATATATATATATATATATATATATATATATATATGCAAACCACAAAACAGCTAAATAATTGTTATCTTTTTCCATTTAGCAAAGTCTTTGTGGTAAAAACCAAAACTTGATCATCAGGTAGATTGTATACATTGTAATGTTTGCATAATTCTTTTGTTTATTTAAATGTGAGTTTTATATGCCGTCAAATACAGTACTAATAATATTGAATGCTAAATGATGAAAAATAAAATTATTCACTTACAATTATTTGGATTTTCAGGTGAACTCAGCATTAATGTGTAAGAGATGAATATATCCTGAAATGTTTCCCATTTGGTGATAGTCGTACATGACAGGATAATAGTTGTACATTGACATACTTGGCTTATTAGGTTTTCATTCCTGTTAAAGATTAAAATGAAACAATATAAATAAACCATGTGAAAAGTAAATAGACACCAACATTTTTGATTTTACTTTATTCAAACATTTACAGTACAAAATGAAGTTTCAAGCAATCATTTTTGATTTAACTAATAAAAAATTTTCTCATTTGATACTGCGATGATTTTCTTTTAGATGTTTCATGAGCAACAACTCCTCTGGTATAGAATTAATAAGTTCTTAAATTGCAGTTTGAGTGATTGCAGCTCATGTTTGGCATGAGAGATTCAGCAAATCTGAACGTGTTGCTGGCTTTTTAGACTTCTTACACAATTTCTCACTCTTATTGCCATCTTAGAGGACTGACTTGTCCAAGGAAATTGTTTGCTGTGGTATCTGAGAATTGAGCAAGTCTTGATTGGTCAGAAAAAATTGTTTAGCCAAAAGACTAAGGGCTTATCTCTAATCTAGATATTAGTAGTGGTTAAAACAAGCTTTTTCCGCTTGCTCATCTACAATAACCAAGCTGATGGAGGTAAATTTTTGCTGTAAATTTTTCTGCCATTTTTAAAGCTGAGAGTTGTTTTTAACCTGAAACTAAGAGTTTACATTAATTTCTTGCATCTCCATGTACATATTCATTGAACTCACCGTCCATTTTTAAAATTCATTGATCTTACAGTCCATTTTTTTCAATAAGTGTGACATAAAAATAGTAAATACCAATGTTCTGCTAGAAACATCACTAGATTCACTCAGAATTAAGAAATATTTTGAAACTTGAAATGCTGTGTAAAAAGCATAAAATTTTTAAAATACTGCTGTGTCACCCAGAATGGGAAAAAAGTTATTTAAAATATAAATTTTTATTTCAGATCAAAGATCATCCCATAAGTTGAGACTGATTCAAAAGTGTGATTGCCAAGTAAAAAAAATATAGTTAAATGACAAAAAAAATGTTTGTAAAAAGAATTTTCTCATATGGCATCACACAAGCACAAAATGTTCTCCAATTGTATAAATGTTGCTTTTTTGCAATTTTAGCAATGCAGTCTGTAAACTGGGTCTTACAGGCTATTGACAATGAATTGTCTTTACTAAATACTCCATAAATTAAAACAAAACTAAATTTGTTCACTTGTTTGTTTTTAATTCAACAGCTGTTAATTCTGGAATGCTAAAATTAAATGGCTTACTTGATCAAATATTTTAAAAATTAGGTACAAACATAAATGATTCAAACTGATTTGCTCAGACTAGTGGTCTCACTTTGGTTGTTATAGTTACGTTTCACCATTGTACCCTCCAGCCATCTTCAGTTGTCTGTCGGTGTGGCAACCTTCTGGGAATTTTGAAACAAACTCTTTATTCAATTCATGGAGGTAGATGGTTCTTATGGATTGAGTGAAGGGTTCCATTTAAAATTCCCAAAAGGTAACCAACTACGTCAGACACTTGAATAAAGCAGGGATGCCAAAATGCTGTGGCTATAACAACAAAAATGAGGACACTAGTCCAGGTGTATAAATCAGTGTATAACAATAATAATTCCTCTTCTCAGAAAATTCAGACAAAAAATGATTCAGTTTTATTTAGATATTTAAGCTAGCTGGAAATCTAAAATGAAGGAGAATTCTTACAAGTTGGTCTTCTGTTTAATGATCAACCGGAGTGGAAATAAGATATATTCATGAAGTTCCTTCAGGATGGTTTTGTCAGTATCCCTTAATGCGATTTTCAGGGAATCCAAGCCTTGGACATTCGGGGATTTTACCAGATTGAGGCATATTGGTTGAAGATGCTTGAAGGCCTCAGACCGTTTCATCTTTTCCTCACTGCAACACAATGTTATATAAATGAAAATACATCATTTAATGAATTTCTTTTCAAAGGAATGAATACTTACATTTTAAAGACAATCTTTTGGAATTTACATGTTCCAGAAAACTGAAATACATTATACAATCATGGAGAAATGAACCAATATATAAACTTTCCAAATACCCATCCTATAGACGGTTCATTTTTATAGACAGAAAATTAAAATTTCATTTTTTTTTCATTCCAATGAATCATATGAGTAAGTTTAATTTTTTTGCAAAATGATATATAAATATTTTGAGAAAATAGAAATACAAATTCAAAAATAAAACCCATAAATAAAAAACAACATAAGATTTACTTCAAGTCAACATGATTCAGTTTTTTTGCAATGAATGAATCTCAGGAAAAACATTTTTGTAAATAAATAAGTAGTTGGAGCCAACTCAGTTTAATGTTTACATTAGGAACTAAATAACAATTAGAGAAATAATATCAAAAAGATTGCTTATCCATGCATAATCTTCTATGGATAAATAAGCATTAAATGCTAAAGTTCTCATTTAGTTCTTTATTGGTTCATTGATTTGAAATTACTGTTAAAAGCAATGCACAAAATCTGTTCCAAAAACAACATTTTAGCATTTGGGAGGCACATTTGGTTAGAATTCTGTTACAAGGTAAAATATCACATCCTGTTTCACATGAATTTACAGAAAAGAACATTGGTCAGCATTTAAATGTCTTTCTGTTTTTGCTTGGCATAAGAAAACATTATTTATAGACAAGTTTGGATTTTGACTGGCAATAATAAAAATGGATTCATTACAAGAATTGAGGGAAAATTCTTTTTCGTGTTTGGTGGGTTTCACAGGGAATATTTCTAGAACTTGGGAAAAGTGTTACAATGAAATACAGTAGTAAGCAATTGGCTCATTTGAATGATGCATTGGAACAGAAGAGATTTTTTTCTTGACAAGGAAGTCTATTTTTTTACTGCATGGTAATGCTGGTCCTAATGTTGCAAATGTGACACAGCAAATAATTAGCATTCCAAGGAGATCATGAATCACCACCACTCATTTAAGCTGTATTGGGGGTGAACAATTAAAAAGTTGAAAAAAGGGTAATCAATGACTAAGTTTTCTTGCCTTTTGTTGGGCTGTGATCACTAAAACGATCTAATTTTTCAAAAAATGAGTGGGAACAAACTAGAGACCAATTTGGCAAAAACTTATATCGCATAATGAATCCACTCATTGAAAGGGAATTTTCAAACATTTTTAGCTATATGGTTATTTGGAAATCAAATCTAGCTAATTTTAGCCATTTTTAAAGCAGTCATTGAAAACTGTAGCCAATTGTAGCATTTTTTAAAGCCACATAATGGCTACCATATTTTGGACCAGTCAAATCAAAGATAGCCAAAATAAATATATAGGAATATATGTACTATATTGATTGATACTAAATATCAATAATTTTTATTATCAAGTTACTGAAAAAATAATTGTTTTTTGTTATTTCAAAGTTTGATACTTATTTCTGGAATAAACTATTACTCAACTACGTTCATGTAATATACCATTTTAAACTGTGAATTTCACTGTGTTCATTTAAGCTGGATCTTCCCTTTTCACTATTTATTCTGGTTTATTTGAGGTTGTCAAATCAAAGGTGGAAAAAAAGTAAATTGTTGTACAAGTTCGAAATGTGACATGAAGCAGTAGAAACTACTCGCAATATCAACCAAGTATTTGGCCAGGGATCTGTCAATGAACATACAACTCAACATGGGTTCTAAAAATTTCAAAACAGAGATGAGACCCCTGAAGATGAGGACAGTTGCGGACATCTTCCTGTGATAGACAAAATCCAATTGAAGGCCTATTATTGAAGCGGACTCAAGCAACACTACTAGGGAGGTTGCAGAAGTACTGTTTGGTGGTCAGCAAGTGGAATCATCCTCTACAAATTTTTCAATCTTGGTGAAACCTTCCCCAGCAAAAAAGTATAATTAGGAAATCAATAAAAATAATAAGAACTACAACGTTTGTATCGCTTATTGGTCAATCAGAAAGGACCGATTCTTTTCTATAACAATGCCTGATGTCATGTCGCTTGAATGATCCTGCAGAAATTGCACAAACTAGACTATGGAACTATATCTCAGCTAACTTTCTGATCAAACCTCACTCTAACCAACTTCCACTTTCTCAAGCATTTCAACCACTATCTGCAAGGGAAGGTCTTCAACAACTCAAAACACCTTAGAAGAATTCATTAGTTCAAGGACCCAAAAATTCTATGCTTCTAGAATAAATGGACTCGTTTCTGGTTGGCAAAAATGTGTGAATTCTGGAAGTTTTTATTTCAATTAATAACGCTTATTCCACACTGAACTATATTACTTAGAAGTTGATAGTGAAAAACCGCAATTATTTTTGCACCAACCGAAAATACAATAAATGAGCTTTTCATTGGTCATCAAGATTTCCTTTGCTAATCATTTCTTTCAGCTTCATCATAACAGAAAGTATTCCAGGTATTCCTTAAAAGAATCTGACAACACATCAGGAAATTTTCTCATTTTGACCGTTCTTATGCTATTTAAAATTAATTTATTCATTTTCCTGTTTGCATTTGAAAAGTCTTGGACACATGACATACACCCCCTAGCACTTGGAGCTCTGGGCGATTAACCAAGTTACCAGTACTATAGGCCGGTCCTGGCTCTTATCTACATTCAGACTTCACTTCCTTAATCAATTCAGAAAGAATATCACGTACCAAGAATTCTTTCACGGATTTGAAGTTGGCATAATGCCGAAACACGTCAATTATTTTCATGGGGAGTATGAGATGAGAAAATAAAGCAGTCGACACTCAAATGCATAGTCATTAAGAACTCCGTAGTAGGGACCGCACATATTGAATTGGTTTTTCAACAACAGACCGTACTTGTTATTGTACCCAGTGGCAGTACCCAGCTCTTTCTTTCTTGCAACTTGAAGCTCAGGGCATTCAAACGTCCCAACATGCATCAAAGTGTAAAAAGGTTTATCGATAAACATTGCCTTGAAAAACAATCTTGATTTTCATAAAAGCAGAAATATAATCAGTCATGAAGACCACTTCATTAAGACAACAACGAATTGAATAAAAACAGAAAAGAAAATACCCACATGGATAGGTTATCCATATTTTCGCTTTTGTCAAGCTCGAATCAGTTCAAGGGAGATAATCGCGAGCGGTCAAAGCAAAAAAGTATGTTTCGAAAAATTTGACCGAGTTGTGAAATATTAGTAAGAGAATATTACAGGCTACACGTTCTGAGATTTCTCTCTGAATAGTCAAAGAGTGATGCCTGTTGCAGAAGTGTCTGATTTCAAAAGTTGAACACTTCTCTGGGGCAAAAGGTTCATATGGTTTAATTAATCAACTATACATAAATCTAGGAGCAAGTCAACCAGATTGGACATTATTTTTTATTGGATTCCAACTCTATATATTTCACAAGTGATACTGGTCTCTTCATTGAAATAATGTCTTTAAAAATTAACTTATTCCAAAAATTGAAAAAAACAGGCCCTATCCTAAACACCATGTTACCAAGGTCTATTTCTATATTCTACATGGAAAGAAAGATATCTCAGATTTAGAGAAATTTAAAATCTCTTGATTTAATGGAAGTATAAATCAATTCATTCTAAAATATCAACTTGTTCGGAAAGTAATGATGCACTTTTAGAGGAGAAACAAAAAATCTGAGTGTTGTTCATTGTTTGGACAATTGTACGGATTCTTTATATTACTTTTGTTGTTACCACATTTTGGCTGATCCATTCTATGGCCTTCTTCAGGTATACAGTTGGTATAGGAAAAAAAATGTGTTTGTTAAATGAACGATAATGACTCATCACAAAATTATAGAATAATAACTCATTCAAATGTAACAAAGACAAAATTTGTTTTCAAGAATAAAATCATTCTTATAGGCAATGGCAAGAGCCCACCATGAAACAAAATCTTTTTATTTCTTGTTGAAAGAATCTGGGATTCTGTATGAAAAATTATCAAAGCCAGAGCCCTAATCCTGTCAGATTGGGGTGAGCAGTCAGTGGAATATGGTGGGTCTTATCAACTAAAACCTCTTAGAATAAGGAAAGATCATCACAGCTGATTATTTTTGTCAAGAACAAGTGAAAAGTTGTTCAAAAATGCTTTGATTTGACAACAGTTGATAACTAAAATTATCTTCTGCCTCTGCTCTTCTATGTCTGTATCTTCTCATTCTTTCCAATCTTTGTTGCCCGTCTATGGTTTTATCTAAATGTTATACCAACATGGATTAGTTTCATATGTGAAAATCTTCCTTCCCACTCAGTAAACTACCTAACTTTCTTTTCTACCCTATCTCTTCTAAAAATCTTTTTAAATTACCTAACTTCGTTTTTCTGACTCTTTCTTCTTACCCTTTTATCAAAATTCCTAACCTTTCTCTTGGGTAATCACTTAAAAAATAACTGCCAAATATAGGAAGGAATAAGCCGATTGATATTATTGATACTCAAATGTAACATATACACACTAACACATACACACATATATATATATATATACATATATATATATATGTTTATGAATAAACGGGTCTGGTTAGTCTCTTAACAGGAATCATCATGCAACCAATGTCTTTTGGCTGCATGCTGTGTTCGGAGAGATCAATTAAAGAATTGGTAAAAAGAGTGATCAATGAATGAGTTACTTCTCTTACCTTTTGTTGGGTAGTGATCACTAAAAAAACCTCAAATTGAACCCCCACCTCACTAAAAACCTATTTTTAGGGATAATTTCAATTTTTTTCCCTTAAATCTCAGCCCTCTAGCTCGATTGGTATGTCCTGTATACATGAAACATACATAGCCAGTCAAACCAACTTGAAAACTGAAGAAACCTCTGTTGATTTTGACAGTTCTGGTTGAAAGTCTCTTATAAACATGCACACACACAGTTTGTTCATCCAATGTTCCCTCTTATTTTTAGATGTGAGTGGACACAAAAATCTTATCCTGTGCAAATTTCTTTTCTGTGACAAAACTATGCACACACTGAACCTAGAACAGGAAATTAGTGATGTACAAAAGGTGTATTTGAAAAACTGACTAACCAGTTTCATAAAGAAAATAGAGATTATTTAAAAAATGTTCAATTATATCTTCAAGTACAATAATGATATATTGTAATTATAAGTATGATTATTAATTTCTTCATTTTTGGTAACTAATCTCTTGTGTCCCAAGATTGTTTCTCAGAACAATAAAAATGTTGCCATTTTGTAAAAAGATTCTTTATTTTTCTGCCGGTTAATCTATTACATTTGAATATATGAAAATGTTTTACTTCAGCTTCTACATCTATCATTCTTACTTGTAACCATCATTTGTACGTCTCTGTTCTAATAATGCAAAATCATTCACCTCTACTAGAGTTGAGTGATTGGAACAATGATACCAATTTTTCAACAACTCAAACCCTAATTGATAAAAAAAAAAAAAATTTTTTCATGAAGTGGCCTGTGGTGCACACCTGGCACTTATTAGATGAATTATGTAGGAGAACACAAACAAACTTTCAGGTGTCATACTGCAACTGGCTTTTAGGAATAGTGTTTTGTAATATCAGTAAATGTTGAGTTGGAAAGTTGAAAAATGGTTCCATTTGAGATGAAACCTTCAACTTATGTCTTCTTCTAGGATCCTTTGTAGATTTGTTGATGAAATCTTTTGGTCACAAAGATTTTGTTTTTCAATCAACAAATCTATTTCTCTAATAAACAAAAGTCAGACCAAAGATGCAATAGTTCTTTCCTTGTGTGAGACCTTGCAAAGCAGTTACAAACTTTATTTATATCTAAGATTGAGTCAAAAAAAAAAAACAAAAAAAAAAACAAACAAATGAATGAAATAAAGAAAAAATAAAAAAAAATCTTAAAACACAAATATTTTCCAGATAAATATATTATCAATAAATTGAAGATGACTTTAAACCTTCAACATTCATTTTATCAAAATATTACTCAATTTACTAAAAATATTACTTATTTTATTAGAGGAAAAACATGAATCATCAAAATAGAGCAAGAGATGTAACACATTTTAGTATGTCAGTCAGTGATGGCAATCAGTGCTACAGATGCTAACATCTAAAAATATATACTATACAATAAAGTAATAATTGTAAATATTGTTCTGAGATTTTCATTTAACTGAGGCATCTGTGAGGATATCAGATAGAATATTCATTACACTGTCTTATTTTTTGCAAGACACTATTTCTCTTATGCTCTAGAGGAATCCAGGTTGTGAGTCACAATGTGCAGGTTTTAATCTGATATTCTTGCAACATGGCCTGCCTATTGTCATTTAAGGTTGCCAATGTTTTTTAGGATACCTCTGACACCTGCTTTTTCTCTGATATATTGTGCTGTTTGAATGATCTTCTCATGTGATATTTAGCAAGATTCTCTTCCTATGTATGTTGTATATGTTCTTAGTTTGAGAGCTGATTTCTTAGTTTAGTTCCATGTAGGATTATGTGGAAGAAAATGGGAGAAAGAATGAGCATGGAAAGAAGAGGAGAGGGGAGAGGAATAATCAGAGAAGGAAGAATACAAAAAACAACAACAATAAAATATAACTAGACAATAATTGTTTTGCTTAAAAAAATATCATTTATTAACCCTTTGAAATTATGTACACCTATAGAAATCAAGCTATACATTCGCAGTTTGTTTTGCATTCCACTTTTACTGCTACACGTGGTCGGCTACGGACAGGACGAACTGGGCGATGCTTCTCATTGTTTGGTGTCCAGGGTCCAAGACTATCATTAGCATAAAAGTCCATAGGGTAGCGTTCTTGCCAAGAAACTTGCTGAAGAGCGACAGACATCTTGAAAGATAAAAAGAAAATCAGTTGGACAAATTCTCAAAATAATTATTTTGATCTATCGAGATTAGCTCAGATATTTGAGATATTAGAATTTATTCTTTAAGCATTAAGATCTCAAATGAGTAAGTTTTTATCATCTTAGATTTTCAACATCAACTTATACACATTGTTAGGGAAGTCTTTGAAGTTTGTACAAGCAATAAAAAGTGGAACAATCAGTCGACTGCAGAATGGGTTTACAAGTCTTAGTAAAAATTCTGAAACAAGGAAAATGGCTTCAGGAACTTCAGAAGATAATCAATCAGTGATTGAAAACATGTCTTTCTCTTTTTGCTTGACATAAAAAAGAAGACATTTTTTTGGACAAGATGGGCAATGAAAAATGGATTTATTATGAAAATATAAAACAAAGAACATGGCTACATTCAGGAAAACAAAATCTAATGAGGGGGAAATCTTTTTGGTGTTTAGTAAAGAGAATTTCTTATGATTTGCTGGAACCTAAACAAAGTAGTACTGCACAATGCAACAATGAGCAATTGGCTTGTTTGAATGACATATTGTTTCTACTTAACAGATTCAAGTAGCAATTTTGTTGCATCACAATGCTTGTCCTCATATTGCAAATGTGACAGAGCAAACAATTATGGAACTGGGATGGTAAGTTCTTTTACATGCAGCATATTCTCCAGACTTATTACTTTCAGACTTTGTTTTGCTCCATCCAACACTTCTTGTCTGATCAGTGGTTCCAACAAATTCAAGATCTCAAAGAATTTGTTGAATCAAAACTAGAATTGTTTTTTTATGATAGAATTTACTGGTAGGCACATAGAAAGTTATAGAAAATATTTCAATGACTGAATAAATAATGCCACAATTTTATTTGAATAAAAGATTTTGTGTAGAAAAATACTGGAAACTTTTACATCAATTGATTATTTTAGCAAAGAGAGGGAACTTTTAACTTCAAACTGAGAACATATGTCTCTATATGATTAGACGGTGCTTAGGTTTGTAAATGTAATATATCATACCAAAATAGCATAAATATTAGACTGAGATATGATGATTCTGATGTTTGTACTAAAGGTACTAACCTCGTAAGGTGTTAAGACAGGTTTCTGAAAGGCCATACCCCAGTCAATGGAGAGGCGAGGACAAGCAATTTGGACCCATCTGAAGAATAAAAATACAAAGAAATTGAGTAAAGTAAAGTCATATGTAAGCAAGAGGTCTTCATTAATGACATTTTTATGTTTGATTGAGTGATTTGAGTCAAAGAAATAGATTCTCACTTGCTAAGAATTACTATAATTTCACTGATCCTATGAGTTTCATTCTTTAGCAGTTTTGAAAATAAAATGGAATCTAAACACAAATTGCATGCGATGAAAAAGTAATTAATAATTTTTCTGAAAGGCTTCTTTATCATTATCATGGTTCAATTTGCACATTTTTTGTTCTCACAAAATTGAAGGAGATATAGAAATAAAACTTACGCATCTACATTAAGGAACAATTTCAGTTTGTCTGGAAATATTTCTGAGAGCAAAACAATGATATACTTCTTGCCTTGGTCCTTGAGAGATTCCTTTAGTGTCTGGTAATAAAAATAAAAAACAAATTTCCACATTGGTTCCAATAAAACTTTCCCAAAATGAGTTAAACAAGCATTTATTTTCAGCAGCAATTATGAAAATCTTTCACGCAATTTTACAATGAATTCTTTTTCAGTAAATGTAGTATTAAAGATTATCTTGAAATTATAGAAATACAGATTGAATTAAGAACCCAAAGAGAGTGCTTCATTGTCATTGTTAAATCAGCAATCAATTTTGTTATTCTAAAAGGTTACAATGAAGTTCCTTTTATCAAAATAATATTAGAATGCCAAAATTTTGCATCATTTATACATATATATCCAACCTAGGCATTAAAAACAAATATATCAGTATGAGAAAAAAACAAAAAAAAAAAAACAAAACATTATTTCCATTGATTCTAAGAATACTGAAATAATTAGTAAAAAAACCCAAACCAAACTTGATGTCAATCGTACACTTGTAAATCTGCTTAAAAATATGCTTGGTTATAAACAGCAGCTTGGACTTCTCTTTTTTTTGTTAAAGATGGAGAGTTGAAATTTACCAAGTTATTGTTTAGACGTGTTAAATTTTGCTTTGAATTTTGCAAATTTTACAAACATCTTTGATCATTAATTAAAGAATTAATGAACTAATGTTACAATACCTTATCTAATAAGAAAAATAAATAATAAAAATCACTTTTCAAATATAAACAGCAAACATGGTGCCAAAATTTGGTTGTAAGGAATGAGTTGTGAGGTGTGAAATAAACTTCTGTAGAATATATTAGTCTCTGTGGCTGAATGGTGAAGGCAGCCAGGCATATACTGGACTCCCTCCGACCAAAAACCTACTCTTTATTTCTGATTTCACAGTTTACTTGTTGCTAAAGGATGACAGCCCAAATCAAAGTTGTGATAAAAACAACTGGAAATTAGGATGATGGTAAAAAAGTAGGAATAATTAATAAAATAATGACCATAATCATATTTTTTTTCAATACAAAGCATTGCTTACCTCAAGAATTTTTGGGGATCCTTGTCTTCCTAATGTTCCTAAGATGATGCCGACAGTTTCTGCTTCTCTAGCAACAGAAATGGCTTTCTCTCTTACAGAATGCATTTTAGTGTGATCATATTTTTCATGGGAAAAAACTTTACAATATGGATCATACCTACAATAAGATAAATACAAAATTATCACAATAATCATTGGAAAATGACCAAACAGATGTAGACCAATTCTTTGCAAGGAAGATTACCTGCAATTATTAGTATGAATGTCTAATAGTCAACCTTCAAAACTGGAGTTGATTTTATTTTTCTACTTTAACTACAACAAGAACAATCCTCACAAAAAATTAGAGTGGTAAACCGATATGTGAAATCAACATTCATCTACTGGGATTTGAACTCATTACCAACTGAATGTCAGTAAGCTGTCCAACTTACTGAGCTAAATTGACAAGACTAAGATATTAATAAAGATCCATCATACAGCAGAACACAGGCTTATTTTATTCTAATAAATACATTTATATATAAAAAAAAAGATATTTTTTTTATAATCTTTCATTTATTGTAGACACAATACAAAAGTTGCATTAATCATCACCAGTTGGGATAGAGGTTGCCCCTGCATCAGTAATTCTTGTATTTTCTTTTCTTTTATCAAAACAATCCACAACGATTCTGCCTATGCATTAAAGAATAGTCCTACATATTACTGAAACTAAACACTGCTTGTTTTTTCTGACTTAGGAAATGTCTCACATACAAGTGAATTACTGGGGAAGATACATTTGCCAAAATATAGTATTACATTTTAGAAGTCACACTAGAAAATATATATTAGCTTCAAGCTATAATATAATCATCAAACTGTTATCTATTTTCAATTTTGTTTTGTACATATATAAATCTTCTATTAACAATAGCTCTAATCATACATCATAAAAATATCGACTTCAAGTAAAATATTTCCAAACTTTTATCAAATGTAAATTTCATTGTTAGTTTTTACATTATACAGAAAGGCTTTTACTAACACAAGCATTTTAATGTAATGGAAACATTGTATTGTTAGAATAGACTTCAAAGTGAATTTTGATATAGTATCATTCTTATATGACTTACCTGTATGCAGACACATGTGGATTGGCTATCATCACAGATTCTAAATGGAATCGTCCGTCTCCAAGATATCTACAATGAAAATATTCAAGATTAGACTTACATAATATACTATCGTATATGCCGGAGTATAAAAATGGTTTACGAGGATATTTGGAGGATTGTAACTCTTTGCCTTTCAACTGTCTAAATCAAACTTTGGTAGATAAGCCTCAAGACATAATACAAACACATTGCATGCAGTGTAAAATTTGCAGTTTCTAAATGGTCATCTTAACACTGATATGTACAGTATTCATACAAGGAAACATATTTATTTTTCTTCATTCTAAATTCATTACTATTTTAGAGAAAAAATGCCTATAAGTCCAATATCAAGACCAAATGAATTGCCTCAGTCACTGTACAGAGTTAAAATAAGGACATTTTTAAAAGAGAAAGGATGAAACGGATTCAGAAAGACATATTTGCATATAATCAATATTTGATTAACAAACAAGGAAATGTTATTGGCTTTAGGATTTCAGTGTTCCAGGAATGATATGAATAACAATCAAAGTATTAACAAAATCAGCCACACTTTCTTGCTTGTTAATTAAATATTGATTACCAACATTTCTTTTTTTCATTTACTGCTATCATTCAAGATTAGAAAAACATTACTCTCAAGTTGCAAATTATATGGTAATAATAGGTTTGTTTCTGTCACTTGGAAATTTTGACCCAAATGGTGACATAACCCTGCTAATGAGTATATCTATCGTAAGAAGAAACTCTTTACTTCAAAACCAGAATTCTTTGTCAAAAGATAACAATTATGCAGTTGTTGACAATGGCATTCTACAGCTTTAATGCAATAGAAAAACCAGAGAGAATTTATTCAGCTGACAACAGATCTGGTTGCTTATCTATAGCAAGTTATAAAATGCCTTTTATCAACAGGAAATGCAGATCTTCATCAATATCATTTGATGAAATATTGTAACACATCATTTTTATTAAATTTGACAAACTAAAAATTGATACAAAGCAAGAAAACTTGTCAAATCAAATAGAAATAATAAGATGCAGATCTTCTCTAGTTTTTATTTTCGTAGAAAATGTATTTTTCATGTGATGGTAGAATCTAAAAAGGAATCAATTTGATACCACTGAACATGATTAATGCAGGCTTCTACACATCTAGGAATCCATTTGTTGAGCTCTTTTTGTTCTTGCCAACCACTCAAATAATTCCCAGTCATAAATTGAAGTTTTCTTCAAGTTCTCTGATTTTTGGATCATTTTTTACCACAGCCTTAAAATCTTTGTAATTGATTAATGATTTCAACTGATATTTTTCTGGTTTTCCAAAATGGAAATCTCCATTTGCAAATGTTCTAAACCTAATTCTTATTGTTTCTTTATTAACAGCACTGTCTCCAAATATGGAATTAATATTCCTTTTGCCAAGCTTAAACTCTTTCAGGTACAAAATGCAAAATTATGAATTGAAAGATTTTCCAAACTTATCTAAACAAATGTAGCATGAATCAATGAAATGAAAAGAAACTTTTACTGATTGATAAGAAATACATTATTTAAAAATAAAATATTAAAAACATGTTATTTTAAAAAAAATGGAAAAAAAAAGGAAAGTTAAAAATGTCAAGCTTAAAACAAAATTGTCAATTTCATGTTGAACAATGAAATAAAATACTGATGAATCTTCAATGCTGTTAGCATGTATTTAAAGGTGCCCTACAATTTTATGCAGATCACTTACATCAAAGCATCAACATCTTCCAGTTTGGGTGATGTACAACCAAGAATCTCCCCAGGGGACAATGGCTTCACTTGAGGGATTACAACAGAAAATGTTTCTCTCAACTCCTGAGCAACTCCCTAAACAAAATCAAAGGAATTATACACAAATTCAAAAAGAAATTAAATGAAAAAAACTCCTGGAATTATCTGAAAAATAATATTTCAGGAAAGCATCAGTTTGCTACATGAACTGTTTTATACAGAAATATCTAAAGCATATTTATCCTTTTTTCAAGATCATTTTTATCTACCTTTGGATTTCTACAGAGTAAAGTAACTACAGCCTCAAAAGTGACAAGTCAACTGGATGTTTCCTTCAGCAGTCAAGAACAGAAAGAGAAGAGGAATATCTGTAAAATCATTGACTGAGATAATACAAAGCCACAATAGTGGGAAAGCCAATGAGGATTAAACCTGCTACACTATTTTTCATGAGAGGATTCGTACGTGTATATCAAATATGATTACAGTGAGAAATTATTTTCATTCACTTTTTTATTACCCATCATGCCTTACTAACGATAAGACTATATGAAAATGAGAGCTGAAGGAAACTGGCATGGATAAAGGTGGGACAAATAGCAACTGAAAAATTTGGATTAAAGTAAATAGTAGCATAAAAATTTATAGTAAAGCTGAAACAAGGAATGGGAAGGCTTTTGTTCAAGCCTTTAGTGAGTTCATGATCACAAAATGCAGCTGGTAACTGGTTAAAAGAATTTAGAATAATTTCATCACTTTCACTTTACAGTCTGTTTGGGCTGTTTTAAACAAGGAAGATAAAAACTTGAGACCTTGAAAGTATTCACTAAGCTTAGCTTACTTTAACACAAGGCCATAAGTGTGGTACACCCAGTGCGGATCGAACTCATTACACAGTAGTAATGGTCTGTTAGTCTAGCTTACAAATAATTACCTCACAGCAAAGCACCCAGTGCCTAGGTCTCATATAAAGATATCAAAAGCAACACCTGCAAATGAAATACATGGACAGGAAAATTATAGTCTGCAGAATTAAATCTGACAATTAGCCTGTACTATCACCAGTTGATAACATATTCAATGCATCTCAATTTTTGTGCTGTTAAAACAAAAAGAAAAATTTACCTGAAGAGCTGCAACAAATTGGATTGTACTGACTAGAGCAATACGTGTATCAGGCTCAAAATTGTACTTGACCGTCTCCACAAAGTGAACATTATCAATCTTTATGTCCACAAACACATACAACATTTGGATTCCCTCTGTTGCACTTATTGGAACTGAAAAAGATTCATTAACAAGTTAAAGTTAGCAAATAGTTTAAAGATTTGAGAAAAAGCAATAATAAAGTGTTTTTTTTCAAATTTTAGAAAGATAGCAACATTATAGAGACATTAAAACATTTGCTCCAAGTTTATAGTTTGCATGTTGTTTTAAGTTTTAATGTGTAGTACTACAAATCACTCACACAAAATCAAAAGATTATAAATCAGCTTAAAGTCACAAGAAAGAAACGTTTCTTACCCAAACAGCTATGGCCATAATGGATCATAAAATCAGCCCCTAAAGCTTTGGCAGTGAAATCATCAACACAGCAGGCCCCATATGTGACATCACCCATAATTAATGTCTCAGCCTCAGTAAATCTGTGAATGAATGGAAAAGATTTTAAATTCTCTTCAACAACAGTTCATTAACCTTTGCCACAATATATCTTTGAAAGTACTGGATGGATTTCAAATTCCTCAGAGGGAAAGTGGTTAATGGGGTAAGGAAATGTAGGTAAATTTGGGGTGGATCCAGGAATATTTTTTTGATTGAGAGGTATTTTTGCATTTTTTTTCCATATATTTATGCATATGCTCATATCTGTCCACACATTATATCCAAAAGTTCTCCATGAATTTCTATGAAATTTTGTGTGAGGGTAGATAATAGACTACAGAGGATGCAAAATTACTGAATGTTATTTCTGCTTTCTCCTTTTTCCTAAGTGGCGTAGAACAAAATTTTGAAAAGTGGGGACTTCCTGTATTTGAATTCATTTCACTGGAAGAATCCATAGATTAAAATAGTAGGTAGGAGGTATTTCTAAGGCAATGTTACCTTCAAGTGGAAGAAACCATAGTTACAGACAGAGAGCCAAGAAAACCACACAATGTATATTTAAGAAAAAGTTGAATTTATAAAAAAACTTAAATTTGTTAAAAACCAAACTACAGCTAAAACTGCATCTCTTGTACAAAATGGTGCATAAGAATCAAGAAACACAAGAGTTGGTGTGATTTCTGGAAATATCTGAAAGGTTACTTACTGTTTTATGATATCTGATATAACACAGGCATAAATAAGGAGGCCTTCTGGAAACTGGAGAGCAACTGAAACAAGATGAAATTAAAATTTGCTGAATGATGCCTTAATTCAGTGTTTCTTAAACTAATGAATTATTCGTCCAAAACTGAGTGAAATTATTGGGGGGGGGGGGTGAATTAAACTACAGAGGTTAATGAAGGATGAATGACTTCATTTACTCAGATAATTATATTTTTTCTTTTCTCAAGAAAAGTAGTTATTTTGGTAAATATGTACAATAAGAGAGTAAAACATTTCTAAAACTTCTAATAATTTTTTTGTATTCATTTTTTGTCCCTTCTAGTTTTTTTTACTTATTTCAATGTTGTTCAAAAAACATGAATAAAATAAACACTCAAGAAATGAGATGATTCATGCTTTTTTTTCTCAGGATACAAAATGAATCAAAATTATAGACAAAGGAAAATAAGATGAAAATAATTGAAAACATAAGGAAATCTAGTCATGAGTGGATGACATCGTGAGATAAAGACTCGGTGGTGAATGAGATTTTGTAATTAAAATTGGAGGGTGAATTATACTGAAATAATTTCAGAAACACTCTCAATTAAAATTATGAAAAGCAAAATTTATGTAAATGGCAGCCAACTGGTATTTCATTTAAGATATTTCAACATGACTCATACTATTTAACAAATTACAAATCTTGATATTGACTTTTATGCATAGATAATCTGCAAAACCAATGATTGTAATGGTATTTCTTCCAGGTAACTTATTTCATTTGAACCTTATGAGTAGAAAGAATATTAGCCAGCTATGAAATTTGAACAATAAATCTATGAAAAAAAATTTAGCTATTAAAGCTAAATTTTACTTGAATCTAAAAATCACAGACAAAATAAATATATTATCTTATCTGGATTTCAAAACATTTTGAAAAGGATATAAAGGTAGTGAACCTTGTCTCTTATGGAACAACCTCCAATGGAGTAAGATGGCCACTGACAAAGTCCCAGTTTCTTTTGCATGTGTCAGGGTAATGATCCTTGCAAATTGAAAGTCTAAGCAAGAACTTTACACCTAAAAGTTTTTATGACCACTACCTTGGTAGGATGTAAGTCCACCAAAGGGATACCTCTACCCTAATCATGCAGTTTAGTGAGTACTCAATTAGCTGCTGAGTGCAAAGGGAAATTTGTCCTGATGAAGAGTTTTCCACATTCTTTGCTCATACCGGGAGTTTCTGCGTGTGAAGCAGACATGCTAACCATTACACTATCTGAACAGACCAAACAGTCTAATGATATTGTGTGGTCTACAAAAAAATTGCTGCACCTTTTACTAATATTTTTATCCTATATAGTGTTAAACATAAAACTCATGCAAGATATTATATAATCTAATCGAGTTTTTATATTCTTACAACTCGATTTCAGAGAGATTTGCTTTTCAAAATAAAAGCCAATCCATTCTCATTTGGGATATTCTACATTATGGTTAAATGTATAAACTTTAATCAAATACTACTGAAACTAACAGTATTCAACATGTATATTAGTATTTACAAAGCAAATAGTAAAGTCAACCATGGTGGGCAACATTTCAGCTAGAATTAGTCATGTATAGTACACAAATTTAGTTCTTAACTCACCCCTTTTTGATCCAAAACTTTTGATCTTCCACACACTTTTAAAGATTTCAAAGTTATAATTTTTTGGTAGCTAGAAGGAGAAAAAAAAACACATTGTATTATTACAATAAACACATTTCCATTTTTCTGTTTGTCAGTTGTTCCTGTTCCCATTCAACATTTTGGTTCCCAGGTTTTCCTTCCAAAATCAAGGATTTCAAATTTGTGACTGATTAATTGATGCTATTTGAATGAATTTTTATTTTTTATTTTGAATGAAGTAATCTGTGTTTCCTTTGCAAAAACTAGCAAAATCAATGGCAAATTTGCTGATAGCAATCAGCTATCTTGGTGAAAAGACTTCCACAAATATCTTATTCTAGGAGTGATGAAAGTATCTGACATCAAACTAAAATGGAAGCTGTTTCCTCACAATCATTAGTCTTGTCATTGTAAGATTGGTACAAACTAAGGTAGCCAGATTTGACCAGAAGGGGAGATAATCCAAACTTCATTTCTGAGGCTAACCCAACATATGCATTGGAGTCTGGAGGTAGAGGTTCAATACAAGCCTCAAGAGACTGGTACTGGACCTCTGCCTTCAGGCTATTCCAATACTTGTATATTGGGTTAGTCTCTGAGATGAAGCTTTGATTAACTCCCCTTCTGACCAAATCTGGCCACCCTGATACAAGCTTATGACAACTTTCCAGTGACTGATCCTTAATCAGAGAAAAACTAAAAGGATTTGTGAAGTTGCACAGTAGCACAATGGTTACCAGCATGGAAAATAGAATCAGCACACATAGATTGAGTTTTGGCAAAGACTGTTTTGATGCACTCCATACTGAGACCTTTGGCAGGGTATGAATCCATTTCTTCCCTCGGCTATGGGTGAACAGTAGGGAAGTTGGAGCCTGTTAGCTCTATGAGGCAGTCCATCTGAGAGAATGTTCTGAGAGGAAAAACCAACAACTTGGCAGGCACCATAGCTGATCCCAAGCCTGGGTAAAGGAGGATGATTGAGTTGGGAGCTAGCAACTCCACCCCATAAAACTTGCTTGCGACTGAACCCATAGCTGAGTGGTTGTGGTCCCATACTCAATAGAGTCAACAAGAGTAAAAATAAACAGAGGGATTTCTGGAGAAAATGGTGCTGTCTCTGATTAGAAAAGATAGTCTGCAGTAGTTTTCTCAAAGATGGCAATTATTGATGAGATCAAGCCATACATCAAAACAGTCTCCCATTTCAAGGTATTCAGGTACAATGTTGGACAACTATATGATAAATGTTCTACAGCTGTGGAAGTCAGGTGACAAAATACTCATCTTTAAAAAAATCAAAACAAATACCTTATTAACAGCATTTTGAAGATCTGGGTTATTCAAGATGTCTTCAGGAATTTGGTTAGCCACTCGACGTTTGGAACCTATAGAAATGATCAAATATCTTAGACAAAAATCCGTGCACTTGATTATTACTTTATTGAAACTCATTCATACTTTTAATAGCAGTCTCATAAAGGATATGAAATAAACAGAATAAATGAAGTCTTTTCACTAACGATGAATAAAGATATTTTCTTAATGATTTGTATTGCCATCAGACTGTTATTTGTATCACCCTTCTGAGGACAAAATCAAACTCCCAAATTTTATTTCATTATTTTCAATCTGATCAATTGGTCTAATTATTAGGCACATTCAATTGTATACTTAGTTTGGGGATACATGTGGAGAAAGTTCTTGAAAGTCTTATTTGTTAAATTGGTAAAAAAAATCAATATATTAAGATGATATATAATGGTTTTTATTAACACAATTACTGACTTTTCAATAAAATATTTCATACTGATGCTTAGATTATTTTCCAAACAAATCATTTACAGCTGAATAAAAGAAATAAGATCAATAGTAAAAATGCAAATTGATTTTTAAATGTAAGCTATTTGAAATCTGGATAATTCCTAGTTCCTGATTACTAATTAGCATTTTACTTTTTTAAATATTGGTTCCTTCCCAATATCTTCTACAAGAATAATCAATGGTCAGTAAATTTTCAATTCAGTGCAATCTATTTCTAAAAAGGGAGAGTTCTTTCTTTCTTTCTTTTTGCTGATAACCTACATGCCCATACTTACTACTGCTCAAATCATAGTTTAATAATACCAGCTAAAATCCATCCCTACACTTGGGATTTCCAGCAAGTTCCTACAAAAGGTTTAAATGGGGCTTTTGGTCTTGATGTGATATTGAAAATTTTTTTTCAGGTTTCCCTTGATTCTGTAATACTGACAACAATTCACCATTTTGGCTACTAAGAGATCATATACACTTAAATGGAATCAGACTTTCAGATTTATTCAGATGGATGGGTTCACGTAAACCAAATCTTTTCATGGGGAGAATGTAAATGCAAAATCCACATTATATTTTTCAAATAAATATCTGAAGACTAATATGCAAAAAACATGCTTTAGGATCCCATTAGAAATTACAGCAAATTAGGTGGCCATAGTTGTGACTTATCTTGAATTTTGCAAATGGACAGATATTTGGTGAATTACACTAAGATGATGAAGGTTGAAAATAAGATGAATCATCTACACAATGGTAGGACAAATATCATGATATATATCATGAGCTACAAAGAGAAAAAAAATGATATTTTTGAACGATGAGAAATAATAAATTACATGAATGTACAATTCTGTTAGTAATTTTAAATGATATATCCACTAAATTAATCGGAATTAAAAAACTGGTATACAAAATCTGTGTATAGTTCCCATTTCGGTATATATACTGCAATTGGATTGTTTGAGCAATGTCATTGGCATTATATACCGACATACATGTAATCAACATCTTGCTCAGGATAGCTCATTTGCATATATTTTATATAAAATGCAGAAATTAAATACAGGTTTCAAAAATACAAAGATTAAACATAATTTATCTTGTTAACTAATTTTTATCTACCATCTGTTATTAGAGTGAATCAGTTGAAAATCATTGACTGAGCCAAAGTGGGAGGATGTATTAAATTATCAGCAGCAGTTTTGGTTACGCCTTACATGAAGTCCATTAGTAATAGAGATTTTATTATGTGATTTGAAATACCCAACTCACATTTGGCAACTGAGATGTAATACTAGAATCAGTTAAAATACTAGAATTGTCCGAAATATTTTGGGAAGAGAAGTTTTGCTATGTTTTGTTCAGATTCTCCACAGTTAGTTACGTACTCCATTACCATACAGGGCACAAAAACGTAAGGAAGGTGGTCTCAATTTCAAGTTCCATACCCTCACACATTGGATGTTAAAAACCGCCCACAAATGAAGAGAAATAAGAGAATTATCAAGAGAAAAAACAAAGTGAATACATAAATTATATTGTTTTTGCTTTAAATGGTTGAAATGTTTTTATTTGTGCACCGTTTTTAACATTGAGTGTGCGAGGGCGAGGAACTTTACAATCGAGACTACCTTACCAACATGGTTCCCCAACAGAATCACCTAAATTTTATATCTAAAACTTAATCTTGGAACACTCAAGGACCATATGAATTATTTCATGGAATAAAACTTAAAACAAATTTACAAAGAGTAAGTAAGTATCTAAATTCAGTGTACTTAGCGAATAATTAACCTCAAAAGTAACAAAATTACGTCTTTAAACAATAAGAATTCTTAATTGATGTCTTCGAGGTATTTTTAATGTGTACCATGTGACAATTGAAATACGGTGAATGGCGAAATTAATAACTTATATAAATCAATATATCATACTATCTACATGTAATGAATCAATTTCAAGAAAAATAAATAACACTTAAGCAATGAAATAGTAGTTCATATAAATAATAAACTAGTAGAAAACGTATAGAATTACAATATTTAATGTTCGAATACGAGGAGAAAAAGTAACAACTCAAGTCTGATGTACGTCTTCTGACTGGACAGTAGTGGCAAAATGACAATGTTGTTTGCGTAAGAGAACTACAGATTTACGTTCAGGAGGTATATTTGTAATGAAAATGATAAGGAAATATTACATTTGAGAGTCAAATTATACTTACCGCCAGTAAAAACCTTTTTTGAAGTATTATTAGCTGAAATCACAACAGGACCACTCTGTAATTCATTATCGTCAGCCATACTTGTTTATCTTTTATTTTAGAGTTATGTCCCCTTAGATAACTCGACACAAAATCGAAGCAAATAAACAGGAAGTTATTTTCCATTAGCAAATTTATTTTTTTCAAAGTTTTATATTTGTGTCAGTTGAAAATAAAGATAAAATTCACTTCCATAAAAGCCAAAAATTTTAAAGGACGAATGAAAATTTGACAAAAAAAGAAAATTACTTTGATTAAATAATTATAAATTTTTCACCAGTATTTCTATGATTCAATCTTATTTTTATCTTATTTATTTCAATTTTATAAAACAAATTATTGTAAATTATTTCATTCAATGTTGTGCTATTTACTTTTGCAATGAAAGCAACAACTATTAAGATGAAGGCATATAGTAGCAAAAAATTAATAATAATGATTTGTACTTCATCTGATAGAAAAAAAAAATTGGATAACTGATATTGAACTAGCTGTTAATGTTAAACATGCCAAGAATGATATCATCTCTTTATATGGGTGCACTAGGTTGAGATATCATAAAGCAATTGGACAGCACTATTATCTTTTAAACCCTCTCTGAGATGGCCTGGTCTGGGGGGATGATTGCTCTGTCCCCCCCACACACAGACACCACACACACACATATACACAGCAGACGTCCATGGTTATACATAGAATATGAAAAATATTCCACAATAGTAACTTGATAGAAATGAAATAAATAGATAAATGAAAGAACAAAATGTAATAATAGATTACAGGACAGGAAAGAGATAAATCTCATGGTTATCTTATAATTTCTTTTTAAGAATACATAATTCAAAAGAGAAAAATAAGTACTGTTCTTTGTGGCATCAAGGACACTCCAGTCTGAAAGATCCACCTGATTATAACTTGCAAAATATTTGATGAGAATAAAAAAGAAAAAAGTAACCTTTGGCATGTAGAACAAAGGGTAAATTTTTAGAGACATATTTTGTAAAAAAAAATAGCATTTTTGGTGCCAGTAAATACAGTAAATCCAAATGAATGGGATATAATGGAACTTCCTCATCTTTGGTTCTCCATGTTTGGAGAGTTACTATCTTCAGAATCTTCTTTCTATTTCAGTGTTATCTTAATATAATTCACCTCAAGTCTGTCATCATGTAAGTCAAGAGATTGATTCACAATGGAAATGTGATGCTAAACTGAACCCTTACTTTGTATCAGCCAGTTTAGCTAAATTGAATCTTTATCTTTCTGTTTGACCATATAAAGTAGCCATTTAGCTGAAGATCCCACCAGTAGGGTGGATTTTCAGCCAGTGTTTCAAATTTACAAAACTGAAATCCTCTTTTTATCAAATCAATTTATTTAATTAAGATAATTTATCAAAATTTAACAGCAGATCTATTTTCAACTTCAATTATTTATTTTTCTCAATCAAGACAATAATTGATTTTATTTAATGAGTTTTAGATTGCTTATTTGTTAATCCCTCCCCTCAATCTGGAAAACAAGTTTAATATGATTTCAGAGTCATTAGGACATTTATGAAGCAAATGTAATGGCACTTTAGTGAATGCAAGGAAAAATATTTTCTATCAAATGCAGAACAACATATCCTGTTAAAAGTCTATCTTGGACTCAAGAAGCACACATTGATAAATTGTTTCAAAATACACTTAACAAATCTGACTCAAATTACCTGATGTTTAGTTTTACTCAAATCTATTGACCATAAAAGCATTATTATCTTCAATCTTCTCTTCTCTCATCTCATAGCACTCTTGTC
The DNA here is from genome assembly GCA_963457665.1 of Thysanoteuthis rhombus. Taxonomy (NCBI): domain Eukaryota; kingdom Metazoa; phylum Mollusca; class Cephalopoda; order Oegopsida; family Thysanoteuthidae; genus Thysanoteuthis; species Thysanoteuthis major. The sequence continues at coordinate 10,826,366 of OY735223.1, forward strand.
ATCTTGTACAAGCATTATAATCTATCTCTCATTTGATCTACTTATCTCTTTATTTTCTTTCCATCTATTTCAATATTATTACATTTGTATTGGGTCGTTATATATGAAATGTAGTTTGTTGAATAGTAAGATGGAAGAAGATATAAACAATGAAAAACAGTTAATATTTGATTAAAATATGACCCATTTGAAGCTAAAATCTTTTCCCAACAATCCTCTGATATGCTATATCTATATCGTTTTAT
>OY735223.1:10831610-11096610 GCA_963457665.1 Thysanoteuthis rhombus
AGATGTTTTCTAGTGTAAAACACCAGAGATATCATAAATAAAATTTATTCGGACCACATTTATTTTTTGATGCAATTTTTTACATGACTTCAAATGTTTGTTTGGGATGATCGATTAAAAAATGAGGAAAAGGAGTGATCAATGAATAAATTACTTCTCTCACATTGACATACAGACATAAACTAAGAGATCAACTTAGCATAAATGCACATTGTAAATTGACCCCACCCCCACCCCATTAAAAACCTTATGGGCGAGGGGACAAAAATTTGTTTTTCTAGACATAATAAAAAGTAAATGCTTAAAATTCCAGCCCTCTAGCTGAAGAACCCATGCTGATCTACTAGAAATATACAGAATAACCCCAAGTCTACACGCCATTGATCAAGACAGTAAGTTCAGCATTTTCCCAGATATAATCATGCTACAGTGCAACCACAGGTCACAGCAAGAAGCTACAAATCCAAACAGTCATTGGAGTTAGAAGGCATTTCTCAGACAGATCTGCCCCTACCTGGGACAAACTATCAGAAACCACGGGTTTTTTCCCCCAAACATAAACATATCCAAATCAAATCTCAGAAAAGATCTTGGATTCTGAATGTTCAAGTATGAATTTTCAAAACTAAATAATGAACCACTGGAGGACTCTATAGGTTGATCCCAATAACCTAATATTTTCCTGATTGAGATAAAATTTCAGATACAAAATAACTAGAAAAGGCTAAAGGCTAAAGGGTCATTTTTTATGAAACGTGATGTAGAAATTTCTCTTAGCAGCATCTTTAAATCTCTCTTTTTCCACTAGCTCTGTGTGCTGCTCAGAGGTTGGGTTAAAATAACTCTGGCCATCTAGGTACATATGAATGCACATTTCCCCTGGAAGGAGACAAAGCTTTCAAGCAAATGTAAGTAACATCATGTGATTTTACTGTATACACAGTCACTAAGACAATAATGGTTTTTATGATACACAATTCTAAACTCTTACACAAAAAGATAACCTAAAATAAATCCATAAGGACCCTTGCTTACATTTCACTTATAAAGATCTTACCACCACATCTCACCAGAATAATATATTTTATTATACACGCACTTATATATGAACTCTGAAAGACTTTGATAAAACCTGTATTATCTTCTTGTTGAATGAATAAAAACGATGTGTTTTTTCCAAGATTATGCTATAATCTTATCATTGTGATACCTCTCAGATTTGTCAAACACCCATGGAGTCAGCTTCAATTAGTACCTATTTTACCAAGTTTCTTTTATGACATCCATTACCTTCCTTACCACAAATTAGTAAAACTCCATCATCTGTCATGGATATTCTCTTTTTTTTTTCCTCTTTAAAATCAAATTTTAAAAAGATGTCATAAATAATAAGAAATAACTGCTTTTGTAATGTAAGACATTAGCAAAATATAAACTATTGAAAGTGATTTTCAACAAGTGAACAATTTTTTTTCTCTTTTAGATCCTAGATCACTTTTGAACTGAAGCAGAATTACTTCCAAAGAAGTGAATAAAGTAGTCTGAAGTTCATTCTAATGGTCTGTAAATATATGCTGAGTTATTTTACACTGAATTGAAAATGTTAACAGTACGATTTGAATCATAAATTCAGGATTTAAAGAAAAAAACAAGGAATAACTTACTTCTCTCACATTTTGTTGGACAGTGATCTCTAGAAAGAGAACGAACATCAATGTTATCCAACATAAAACTAAGAAATAAATTTAGAATAAACTTACATTGCAAATTGACCCCCTCCCCCACACACACTACAAACTGACTTAGGGGAGGGATTTTTAAAAAATGAAAAAATATCTTTTGAAGCAAGTATAAGTGCTAAATGTCAAGTTTCTACTAAGAACGATTACGGCTGGATGATGTCAGGATACATAGATACATATATATAAATGTCAGAATACATGGATAACCTAAACCCAGCAACCCAGTATCAGTCTTTAAACTGGTCTGTTGTGGGTATACTAAGGGTATAATGACAACTAATAGCAATACTTAATCATTTTGACTCAAAAAGGGAGTTGAAGACTATTTCTACTGATGTAATCCTGATTTCAACCAATCAGTTTTCTACCAGAAGCCAACTAACCTATACTTAACTGAATTACCCAGCTACTTACACTCTTGCACTACATCAATGGGAATAGTTTTCAACTTCCTTTTTAAGTCAAAATGATTAAGTATTGCTATTAGATGACATTATAGCAGCCAATTAGAGAGATTCAAGGGATAAACTGAGTTTCACTAAAATTTCCAAAGGTTTCCTAAATACTAAAAGCAAAAATTAAAAAGAAAAGTCTATCTCTCTGATCAAAGGTAAATTTCAAATGACATACAAGGTACAGAACAATAATAAAATAGTTGTATTGTAAGAAACTATTTTTGGTTGACCTCTTACATTGGTATCTCTTTTATAACTTGACCGTGAAAATTATTGAGGTGGAAAAAACAAATCCAAAGAAAATAGGTCACTTGATAGGAATCATCATGCAACCAATGTCTTTTTGGCTGCGTACTGTGTTGGGGTGATCAATTAAAAAAAATGGAAAAAGCATTAATCAATGAATAAGTTAATTCTTTCTTCTGTTGTTGGGTAGTGATCACTAAAAAACTCTGAGTTTTCAAAAAGCAACACTGAGCGCTACCAGACACAAACTAAGGGTCCGCTTTTGCATGAACATATTGCAAATTGAACCCCTCAACTAAAAACATATTTGGGGGACCAATTTTCAAGACATAAGAAAGAGTGATACATACATACACAGATAGGTGGCCAACCAGCCTAACCAACTTAAAAACTGGAGAAACCTGTGTTGACAGTTCTGGTTGAGTGTTTCTAATAGATGGAATCTCATAAAATAGTACCTTATGCAAATCCCTATTCCATGTTGTCTTCATTACAAAGAAATATTGCTAGTCAAGGAAATAAAAGAAGTTGAATTCACTTTTTGACTCAGTATTTACTTTATTGACCAAATTATCATGAAAACTTTTGGCAGGGACTATTTTGAGTTCTTTCATATGAAATGCTTAAATTGGAAAACTTTCATGATTAAATCTGCCCTCAATGTTGCTTCTATAAAAAAGAAGTCTGTTAGTAAGCAGCTATAAAATAATGCAATCTGATTGTTACTTGAAGTGACTGAGAAAGGAAAAAAATGTTCATCTCACATTGGGGCAATAATCATCTTCAGTAATGCTCTCAATCATGGAGAAAAATAAGTTGGATCCTTAGTGGGGCTGCCACCAAATTTTTAGAAAAAGTACCAAAAGCTTAGTCCAAAACATACCAAATCATCCATAAGTGTACCAAATAGGGAAAAACATGTTAAATACTAATAGACAGAAATGAATTACTAAAACTCACTGCAAGGTCTACCTCATTAACCATGGTGATGGTCTTCTCTGCCCTTTTGATGATTAACTGTACTATTGCCTTACATACTTCAAAATATTAGTGCATTGCAGGAAATGAAAAATAAATATGTTCTAATATTCTTCTCAACTATTATGCAAAATATAAGTTTGACAGGAAATAGCCAAAATGTACCAAGTTTACTGAGCAAAGTACTAAACTCACCGCAAATTTCCAGAAGTACTAATTTTGTATGAATGTATCAAAAGTTTCAGCCCTGATCCTTGCACACTGTATACCTGTTATATTGTGGCTTGATATAACGCAGAATCGCTTTATCAAATGACCACAATTTTTAGGAAAAAATGCATTAAATACCTTGTGGGTATTTTATGGCCATTTAGATGGCTAGAAATATTTACATTGGTCTAAAATGGCTTAAAATAGCTAAAAATTAGCAAAAAAAAATGGGGCTTCAATGGCATCAAAAATCTAAAAAAATCATACTCTGGACCCTCTTTTTCTTGCTTGATCTTCTCTTATTTGACACTCAACACATATGTATCTAAGTATTGTCAAAATAGAGGCCTTCTGGTGGGGTATATGATTTTTGAATTTTTTATTTTTATTTCTGCCTTTCTGCCAGACTAGCCTCACCATATCCCCCCACCCTCACGGTTTTCTTTTCCTTCTGCACAAATTACAAGGGTTGGTCTTAGAGGATTTGGGGAGGGATGGACTCCCCATTAGGTTCTGTCATTGTACATTACGTATTTACAATAAATGATGCTAATAGATTATCATACATAACTTTACACTTATTTTGCCGTTGGGAAATGATGTCCCTGCATTCCTCATACAGCCAAGGGAAAAACTTTGATCAAGGTTTGTAAACATGGAAAATTTGTTACCACGCAGACTCACTTATAACGATGCACAGGAGGTAAGTATGTAAGTCTTGATTTTCCATATTTCAAATTGCTGTCTCAATATGTAGAAAAAATATCTCTCAGTTGAAAAAAAGATTTATTGATTCTTCCTTAGCCTATGGCCCATACTTCCACAAAAATATCTTTGAAATCAATTGAGAAACTGAGGATATTGGATGGACAAATAAACATAAGTGATTTCCATTTTTAAGACTATTTTTCGAATACATGAAACTATATCTATCAATTTGAAAAAGATTACAGGATGTCATTGAAATTAATTGACATAACAGGAAGGAGTGGGCTATGGACTTTAGATTCCATGAGTATAGCCTGAGAGATGAGAACTAGTGCAGAGCTCAACAGCAGGTTACGAGGTTAGCCCAGAGGTCAGCTTAGAGATCAGAAGGAGACATTCCAAAGAAATCAGAGATGCAAAAGCTGGATATAACTTATATGAGAGCACATTTACATGATCCCCCTGCATATGATTCATCACACATTCCTGAACACAAAAGACAACCAAGGAAGGCCTAGAAGGTATACAGCCGAAACATGGAAAAACAAACAAGAAAGATAAGGAAAATAGTCTGAATAAAACACATACAACGTTTTTTTCATTTCTTTAGATAACTTTTCAGGTTGGTATTAAGATTTCTGATAATTTGATCAAAGCTCTTTTCTATAAGTTTTTAAAACATCATCTTGATTCATATGCCTATTCAAAGAAAAACTATGGAAAAAATTCAAAGAATGAATTTCCAGTTTGAAATATATCACAAAGGTAAGGAGTAGTAAAAGCTGAATAAGAACAGGTCTAGTTAGTTACTCAATCAAACCTGTCATGTGACCAAGGTCTTTTGACAGTAATTCGGATGATCAATTAAAAAATTGGGAAAAGAGGTGATCTATGAATAAGTTTTTTCTCTCACCTTTTGTTGGGCAGTGATTACTAAAACAGTCAGAATTTTCAAAAAATGTGTGAATGCTATTGGACACAAACTAAGAGGCCAATTTAGCATATACTTACATTGTAAATTGAAGTTCTCCACTAAAAACCAACTTAGGGGTAGAATTTTCCCCCAGAAAACTGTTTTTTTCTAGAGATGATGAGGAATAAATGTTGAAATGTTCAGTCCTCTAGCTCCATTGGGGCGAGACCAAAAAATACTGAGTAGCAAGATACATGCAATACATACATGGGCAGCCAACCAGTCAGCCACTGAAGGAATCTATGTTGGAAGTTTTGGTTGACGGTTTCTAAGTAGGCCATACATTCTTTTCTCTTTGAGTGTCTGTGTCCGTGTGGAACTCTATGTATGAGTCTGTTGGCATGTACTTCTGTTCACATTTTTGGCTCTACTGCCTTGAAAATCTACGTAAGTATACCACTGAGCAGAATCAATTATTTTTTTCCCCCGAGTGCTTTTTTTGGTCTCTGTGGTGATTTTGGAACCAACAATGCTCAAATCTTGTGCTGCACTTTTTAAAAATGATTTTTGTTGAAAGATTTATTTTTTCAAAGATGATTTTAGATAAAAGGTCTATTTTTTTAGTTCTGTTACATACACAGACTTTGGTGATTCATTTATATACAGATATTTTTTTGAATCATTAATTGGCTGAAAGACATTATGCTGAACTGACATTTGGGTTTTACTTATGAATCTCTACATTCATTTTCTGAAAACATATCTATTTCATTTTGCAGAAAAAAATAAACTGAGTCTTACAATGATTTAAAGTAAATTTTACGTCATTTTTGAATCCGTTTATTGTCTCAAAATATTCATGTTTCATTTTGGGAAAAAAAACAAACTTTATCATGTAATGATTTATTGGAATGAAAAAAAAGAAATTCTAATTTTATTCAAAACCCGAATAACCCGTCTGTGGGAGGGGTATTTGGCTAGTATCTGAAATAGTGGAATGGGAATGAATTAAGGTGGGCGACAGAGGCCAGAAGGAAACATTGAGTTGTTTAAATGGAGCTGACAACAGCATCTGCAATAGATGTAGTGACTCAGCATTTGTGCATTTGGACTGCCTTACAACAGCAGCAGAAGCTGCACTTTTGGCTATTTTGAATGAACACCATTTTAACAGAGTAAAAATACTAAGTAGCAAGATACAATTATAGAAACATATCTAATTACACACACACATAAACATATTGACAGATACATATATAGATGTAGATATACATACATATAATCATTCATTCATTTATTTGTATTTACTTGTGTTGTTACATCTGTTTGACTGTCTATCCAAACAATATCTCAAAAACTTCTCAATGAACTGCAATGAAATTTTCTGGACAGATAGGCCGTTGGGTAAGGAAGAATTGGTTAAATTTGGGGGCAGATCAAAGAATTTTCTTTGATAAAGAGATAGAAATCAATATTGCCATAATTGATGGATCTGTTAGCTGAAAAAAAAAATTCAACAATCTTTCTTTTATCAATAATACAAAGATTATTATGATAAAATTAATAGATTTTAAGTAACAGATGTTTTTCTTGACACATGTCACTTTTTGCCAAAAGTCTGTGTGAGTTGTTGATATACAGCGTACACCAACATGATTCATCATCTATGCGGATAAAACATATATATATGTTATGAAATTATTCAACATATCGTTAGGTTAATTAGTTCTGGTCTAATCAATAATCATCATTATCATCATCATCATCATCATCATCATCATCTGACTCCTCTGAAAATCCATAAACTGTTAAGTTTGTTTACTTCTAAATGTGGAGGAGTAATTGTAGCAGTAATTTTGAAGTGGTCCCCTAATGATACTATGCTATGAATGATGGTGATGAGCTTTCTGATCACTCTTTTAACTCAGATTTTGTCAGGTGCAGGGGTTCACTATATATATATATATATATATATATATGGTTGGGTAGCCACCTCAATGTAGCATTGCTCTCGCCATCAAGCTAAACAGCTGCTGGTAATGCAAAGGTCCAAATAACTGTTTCATTCCAAATTCTCAATTTTTGGTTATTCACGGTCTATATCTGCTTTATTTGTTTCTTTCAATGCAACAATTGTTTGTAAGAAATCGGTATATGATCTAACAGATTGATTGCAAATAGCGTTATATCACATAAAAACTCTTATTTGAAATGAACACCCATTATTACACGGTGAATGTATGATTTGGCCTAGACAAAGTTAAACCAATTAAACAAAATAAATACGCCTACTGCAGGAATTGAACCTGTGATCAATAGAGTAGCGTTATACGTAGTGTTACTCTTACCATTGAGCGATGTGGGACAAAAGAAAAAGCAATGACATTGAAGTGCCTAATTTCATTTATGGTCAGTCTAGCAAAAATTACAACACAAAATAGATCTATTGGAAAAAAAGTGCATGGAAATTTCAAATCTGTTGACATAACTTTCTTTAGTCCCTAACCCATAAAATGACCACTTCTATTTATCATTACTCACTTTTGGTGTACCAACTACAGTTTATTCCCACAAGGTCTAACACCTTGTGGCTGACATGGCATTTGCCATGCTATTTTTTTCTTCTGGTATTTATCTTAACTCTCTTGCTGCATGCTTTTTGCCAAGCATCTATCTGATAGCCAATTTGCAGTGCTTTAATACTTCAGCAGATATATATGCGGGAAAGCATATTTAGCCTTGTGAGCAGTATTCTTTCCATTCTTTACTGAATCATCGTTTTCGGTAATGTCTTAGTATTCAGACGACCATACCTACCAAAACATATTCAATTTGGTAAATCTCATTCTCTCCACCAAAAAGAAGTAGCTATGGCACATTACAACACAGTCACATGTATTTCTATTCAAATTTGTTAGCGGTAGTAGTAGTTTGTAATCGCCTACTATTCTGTTTCTTATTACTGTTAGTTAATTCATCAATCTTCTCTTTCAGTATATTCTGTACTAACTGTGCATACCTATTCGTATTAATATTTACTTGTTGTAAAATGTTTGTTAAGTATTTCCACAAATATCTGAATTTGTCTTCATTCCTATAAATATTTGTTTAATTTCATTTGACCAACGTGGTCACAAAATTTTGAAAATCCAAGATGGCAGTTATTATCTTCAACATGCTGTTTGCTACTTGACCACATTCCTTCTTCATCTTCATCTCCATGTCGTCAAAGATTTTTGGCACACAGGCCACAAAATATTCAGTTCCCCATATGGTCATCCAAATAATTGGATGACCATTGGATGTTGCATACTCAACATCTTAGCGCCTTAATAAAATATAGGACTTTTCATCTTCCCTATATAATCATGGGCAGAATACATAAACCCAGGTGAAGTATTACATTTTTTTGAAGGTTGGTTTTTGGTTCATTATATTCATGCTCCTAAACAGACTGCACCCCATTCCTACACTGCCTTCCTTTCAACTTTTCCATTTTGAAACAATAATTTTGTTGGAGGTCTCAGAGCAAAAATTAAAAAAAAAAATTCTTTACATCATGAATCTTCTACAGGTTTTTTACCAATTCATTCCCAGCACTTTCAAGCTGTTTCATAATGAGCAATCTTTTTCCTTAGAATACTGTAAATTTCTCATGGAAATATTTTTGTTTGAATAATGAATATTTTTAAGACCAGTTCCAGGGGGATAACTCCTTATTGCCGACTGAACTCACATTCCCCCTTTTTCATCACATGACCAATGCTAAATTCAGGAGAAAAGGGAGGAAACATTCAGGAACCTCCTATGAGAAGACACAGCACCAAAGGAAAAAATCGAACAGCTCTCAAGTTTCTGGATAGAGAGGCACATTATGATCTAAGAAAGAAAATAAATATATTGTCCAAACATCTGCAGGAATTTCGCCGTCTTTTTCTATCCCTTTAAAAAGTAACTTTGGGTGCGGTTACACCAAACAATCATCTACCTCTCACTGTGAGGTAAAATTTGAACATGATACTAAAGTAAAACATGGATTATTGACTAGTTAATAAATACCATAACATTTAAAAACATGATTAAATTGAAAACTATAAATGTCAGTAAAATACACAAGAGTTAGATAATCAGCTTGAGCTCGCTGCAGCGCCGCTCCGGCTCCTCTGTAAAAAAAAAAGGCAAAATAGATGAACGGAATCTCCCTAATGGTTGCTGTCCTCCACTGTTAATATTTGTCATGTGACTAAGAGCGAAGATTTAGGAAATGGCTGGCGTTTTGTCAGTCTCACCGCATCCCTGAAAATCAATCTATTATTTATACAACACACAAGTAAAAACTAGATGAAAAGATATAGCCTATAACCTTAAAATACTCGATGTATGTGTGATTTTAGAATTTCCTGAAACAGTTTCAAAGAACTATCTCCGAACACACAGAAAAAATTCCAAGGTTATTTAAATAATTGTTGATCATTGCATAGTTTGGACTGTGTCTAATCTGAGACTAGCATTAAAACATCATCCTCGGGGCTTTTGATGAAAAAATCGATAAACCGGTTTCGTTTTTTCGAGGTGAAAGAAAAAAATTATGTATTGCGTTTACTTCTAAAGGTTGTACGTTGACATTACTTTTCAAAAGTGTTAAATTCAAGGAGAAAAAACAAAATGACAAAAAAGAAAAACGTGGATGTAGGTATTTGAGATGTTTCATGTCCGTCAATAGCACCTTACAATCTACTGATTTATACTAAATCAGAATTATACTCAATTCGAGAAACGCGAAAGAGATAAATTACAAAGTAGTCTTTGTCAAGTTTTCAGGGCGAACCCAGATCTTAACCAATCGCAGACGAATCTGGAATTGCCTCGTGTCTGTTTATGATTTTGAAAAGAAGTACACAACAGGAAGGAGGAACTTCGCATGTCCTGGATGGGAGGGAGATTTAAAATGCGTACACTTCAGAATGCACAGGAAATTAAATAATACTTGTTAACTAAAAGTGTATTAGGTATATTCTTATAAGAATTCTAAGCAAACATATTTAAAATTAACTTTAATTCTAATTTTTTTTTTCATTCGAAAATGCTGCCGGAGTTAAGAAGACAATAATGAGTTGTCTGTTCCAGAGATAGGATTCACAAAAGTGTAATTTTAGGATTTTCCGAAATAGCTTTATAGATATATCTTTCCGTCAAGCACAAATTGTTCACTTAATAATTAGTTCGGACTAAGTCTAATACAAGGCCATATTTATCGAGCACTTTACGGAGTCATTTGAGATATTTACAAAGCTCAGTTAGTCTGTCAGAAAGAAACTATAGTGTAGGTTCCAAGTAACGATCAAACTTACTACATGAGCGAATAATTTGCAAGACAAATCATCGCTGTATGAAAGCTGCCCCCATGATGTCAATTTTGTACCCACATCTATGTCTGGTATTTGAAATCGTGAGGAGAGTGCAATCGATTGGTTACATTATTTTCCGCCTGACCCTCATTGAGGCTACCGTTATGTTAGGTACACTGGACAATTGTTGGTTAGACTCACTTCTTGCTTACCTGTCGAAGCTTCGTTCGTTAGAACACCTGGAATTTCCAATTGTCACATATCTAGTTACCACTCAACATTACTTAACGTCGTTGATCTTACGAGAACTGGTGTATAAGACCGTAACCCTTTAAGGCTTGTTGAGAGATTCAATACTAGCCTTTGTGCTGAGTGCTTTGTGGAGCTGCATTGAGCACCATTTTAAAGGTCTTTGGTATGACTAGGCAATGGATTGAACTATATGCAAACACTCTACCACTGGGCCACAATGATCAGTTCTGTCATCAGCATTAAGAGACATAAAGTTTATTGGCTAACATTTTTTCAGGAATATCAACCACCAAATGTAATGGCTTTTAATCTTTGAAATTCTGAATTTCTGTTGTCATTGGAGAACTAACTATCATGAGTCTCACCAACTTGGTATTCTTCAGAATCATGCATTTAATGGTGCAATGACCATTTTGTTGAACGTAAGAAGACGAAATGTGTGTGACTTGCTATTTGGACAATAGCGTGATAAATGTTGAAGCGTGTTTTGTGTGCAGGATTTGACTTAGTCCAACTTTCCTTTCTTCATTTGTACCAGATTGCCCCACCAATTCTTTCATCTGTTGCTTCTTGGAGTAAAGAAGGAAAATAGTTTTTTCAAGAATACCCTTTTTGCTTTCACTCTAGAACTAAAAGTGACACTTTGAAAAATTTTTTTTTATTGAAACTCAGGATCAAAAGTGTGATGAAACATTCTATCCCCTTTTAGGAATCAAAGACGAAGGGAATATTATAAGGTAATGGTATTTCTAGAGATTTTACGATATAAATGCATTGGAAATTATGGAAAAGGGGATTGTTAGTGGTCAGGAATGAAAGGAATGTGTTACTGTCATATTAGGGCTTTTATGTATAAAATGCATTATTAGTAATGTTACTATAGAAATGCATTTGTATTTTTGTTGAAATACTGAAACTTTACTGAAATTCTGCAATTCTGTCGATAATGTTACAAACAAATGTTAAAAATTGTAAACAACGTCGCAGGTTTTGAACACAGTCTGTTCTTGCTTTTGGAAAAATCTTATGAAAATTAACTCTGTACTTAACAATTTGTAATTTAGAATTTCATTGAGTGCTTGGTTTCTCGTGGCAGGTTCTGTAGGGGAGCCATAGTATGGTACATATCGCCATGGGTATCATCTGGCCGGAGGCGTTTACCCTCCCTCGGCTCAGACATTATCACTGTGGGCGAGGAGGGTTTTTAAAGTTGAAACCTTATCATCAATAAAGGATTATAGTGCAGTACCATTGTTTTATGTAGCATAATGCTTTGTTGATGAACCAATGACAACATCTATAATAGAAGTCGCCATCATATTTGAAACCAACGAGCACAAAAAACATCAATAAAATCTCAGATGAAACCAGAAATCTCATGGAAAAATGCAGAAACCTCAAGCCATCAATAACAACAAGAGAGAAAATTGAAGAGACGGGAATAAATAGAATAATCAAGAAGAAACAAAGGGAAGACAGAAGAAGAAACACGACGGCAGTCATCGAATCGACAAGCGAGAAAGGTCGAGGCTTCAAAGCTATAAACAAAGGCCTCAATCCAGGACGAAGGCAAATAACCAGCATACTTGAGGAGAATGGAAACCTAACAACAGACAGAGACAGGATTGTCGAATGTGCCAAAGAATTTTACCAAAAACTCTATTCGTTCAAACAAGGACAACGAAAGAATGAGAAGGATACGCAAGACGCGAGCAATCAACTCAAGGGTTTTCCAGAAGTAACCCCGTGGGAGGTGAAACAAGCCACCAAACGAACAAAAACAGGAAAGGTCCCTGAACCAGACAACATCACCATCGACCTACTCAGAAAAGTGGGTAAGATCATTACTATGAAATTAGTCGTCCTATTCAACTTATGCCTAAAACAAAGTAAATCCTCAGATGATTGGAACACTGCAATTTATTTTATTTAAAAAAGGAAACTCAAAAGATCTCAGTAACTACAAAAGATAAGTCTACTCAACTGCATCAACAAACTTTTCACAAAAATCATCACCGACCGGATCAGTAAAACACTAGATGAAAACCAACCACGGGAGCAAGCGGCTTCAGAAGGTATTCCGTCACGGACCACCTGCATTCGATAGCTGAAAAAAGCAGCAGAATATAAGCTGCCACTCGCTGTAGCATTCATCGACTTCAAAAAGGCCTTCGACTCAGTAGAAACCCCTAAGATCATGGAGGCCATCACTCTACAAGGTATAGATCCAGTATATGTTGAAGTGCTGAAACATATATACAGTCACAGCAGCTCTTTTATTAAGCTACATGAAGACTTTCAGCTCCAAAAAAAGGTAAGACAAGGTGATACCAGCTCACCTAAACTGCCTTGAGATGATCTTCAGAAGACTAGACTGGGAGAATGAATGAATAAAAAAAAGACGGCGAAAATCTGAACAACCTCAGATTTGCATACTTGTAAACGACATTGTCCTTTTCGCAGAGGACCTACACGACCTCCAACTAATGCTAGATGAACTAAATGAAGAGAGCAAGAAAGTCGGCCTACACATGTACTCCAGCAAGACGAAGATCATGTGCAACAATTACGCTGGAAATAACAATATTAAGATCAAAATCAAGGACACAGAACTGTAGACCACTACATCTACCTTGGACAACGAATCTCCATGAGACCCTCAAAAGGAGAAGAAATCAAACGGAGAATTACCCTAGGATAGCAAGCCTTTTGCAGAGCAAGCTCAACCTTCAGAAACAAGAAGATCCCATTAATCCTAGAAAAAGGTATACAACCAATGCATCCTCCCAATAATCACTTATGGAGCTGAAACGTGGAACCTAACCAAGAGACTGATTTGCAAATTGAGAACCATGCAACGTGCACATGAAAGAATTATGCTCAACCTCACGTGGAGAGACCATAAGATAGGACAATACATCTGGAAGAAGACAGGAGTCTGAGACATCATAGAATCCATTAAAAAACTCAAATGGCAATGGGCTGGTCATGTCACAAGAATGGCAGAAAACCAATGGATATCACGTCCCACAACATGGATCCCCAGAGATCATATGCGCAACCGAGGCCGGCAGAGTACTAGATGGAGAGACGAGCTAGACCAATTTAGAAAGTAATGACTCTGCAACACCCACGATAGAGATGCGAGGCGAATCACGGGGAAGGTTTATGTCCAACGACGGACGTTAATAGACTGATAATGATGCTTTCATATAAAAAAGACTGAATCATTATTCGCAGGTGGTCACTCCATCGTGTCACCCTAGGGCCAGTTAACACGTCTCTGTTAACGGCCATTTAACATCTTGATCATACAGTGGGTCGTACCTGCTCATGCTACAAATGACGGTGAGTGCACCATGTTATCCACGGATGAGATGCTAATTGAGTAATAGGATTATTAATATATTATTCCCAATATGTCTACACAGGATAAAAACCATAAGTCAAGTGACAAAAGTTGACTGCTAAAGAATCGTTTTTTACTTTTAGTCACCCTAAGCAAAGCCTCTCAGCCATCCTGGGAACATCAAAGGGTTAGTAAGATGGGAATTATTTATACCACAGAATCGAGAATAGTAAAAAAAAATGTTAAGTTAGTTAATTGATCTTAAAATTGTGGAATTGGAAACACTAAGACTTGACTTGTTTAAAAAGAAGACTAAAAAGACTGTCATTGGGTAGAGCACTTGTTCACTCTTGATATGAAAATGTTGAGAGTGTACTTGCCGGGAAAACATCCAGAAGGGAGTCTATTCCATAGAAGATGTTCTCGAGAAGTAGCTATTCACGTGGAACTTATGGAAAGTTTCCAATAAATCTGAAAAGTATGGATGTAATTGCAGACTGAGTTGAAGAAAAGTTGTTTTTTATCGCTCAATGAAATCTAAAATCAGCTCACCAAAGCCTACTCTGTCCCCTCTTCTTTATGGCTTGCTACTGGTTTAAAAATATGTTCAAGTGTTGAGGTAAAGACGAAAGAGTTTCATGGACCCAAGGTGAGAATTCAAGCAAGAGTTTCTGACGCCTCGGACAAGATTTAAAATTGTATAATTACGACTATTTTTTCAATTTGGGGTGCTCCCTTAAGATCTTGCGCCCTAAGCGACCGCCTAGTTTCGCTCTACAGATGAGACGGCCCTGGAGTAACAATATTGCGCAGGAGCGTGTCAACTTGGCGTCAATTTAGCACTACAAAAATAATGAATGTACAAACAGAATGAATCCAGATGTTATTGTTTTACTTCAACTTAAATTCACTTGTCGATAACTTGATATGTAGTGTCAATGTTAAAACTCGACTTTATTCACCCACTTCGTCGTTGTAGGTTCAACAATTACAAAGGAAACTGAAATTACTTAGAATCTTTTCATAAACCTCACATATCTACCATTAAATACGAACCATGAACCCAAGCCTGACCGTAATTCATTACTTTTTTACAAAATCAAGATTCTTTTCCCGAATCTGTAGTCAAAGAAGTAAAGGTGTTAAATTCCTTTGTACATTTATTCTTTGTATTAAAGGATGATTAATTGTGCATAAATTACTTCTTGGCAATCTTTCCAATGACGCACTGAGAGAACAGCCATTTTTAAAAAATTTTTTAATCAGTCATTTTGAATGGTTGAAAGTTTTCAGACGACCATTGATTTCTTTGCCTAAAGTTAATGACACAAATGTTGGTTACTTTTAGCACAAAGTGTGTGATAGAAGAAATGATTGGTTTCTATTTAGTATCTATCCTTTATTATTCAATTCTATATTGTGCATGGCATTAAAATTTTACGGTGCCATATTATCTTTTCATGGGCACGGCCGCACAACTTAAAAGGGAACACCACCCTTAACACATTTTCTGTTTTCTTGTATATCGGTTGAAAAAAAATAAAACAAAAGTATCAAAAATCGAAAGTAGACTATCAAAAACCTCTTCCATATTGATATGACCCCCACCATCAGTGGAATAAATAGAGGCAGTATTGGTAAATTTTAATACAACAGAGATCAAAATCATAGTTGATACAAAATGGCTTCACAGTGATGGAAATCCCATGTAAATATGATAGAAGGGCAAATATGAGAATATCGGTGAGGTTGGCCATGCTTAGCTAGTCTTTCTTGCGATGCATCAGTATTTTCATATTCGCCAATCACAAAGATGTGACACTTGAGGAAACATGTCCCCATTTTTATGCTCTTATGATACAATATATACGAATGGAGTTAAGAGATAGTATAATACAAATGGACACTCCGAAATTGTTACAAAAGCTAAATAAGAATGAGGGTAATTACTATGTCCCATCCATCCTTACTTGTCATTCTAGCTGTAGAAAGTTTATTGTTTTACTGTGATACACCTGTCCCACTCTAGTTTCTAGAAACAAAGGGGGACGAAAGGAAAGACAAACGCAAAAAAGTAATGATTGGATGGGGACAAGGGCGTAGGTAGATACCTCGGCTCCTGGGGGCTCTTTCTAGCGACGTCCATGATAAAGAGGTCTAGCGAATCCCGGGGAAGGTCTCTGTCCAACGACGGACGCTAAAAGGGTGCTGCTGCGGATTGCTTGCAGAAATTCTATAGGAAAACTTATTTATGGAGCCTTTTCCGCCCACTGCATTGGGGGGCGTTTTCAAAGAGCCCCACCTCAGCTACTCCTATAGATGGGAGAAGGGGAAAAAGTCTTAAAAGAAAATAAAAAAAAGAAAAATTGTCTGGAAAAGAGTGCCTCTCAAGATTAAAAGAATCAAGGGACAGGTGCTGTATTCGTTCCCTTCGGGCAGGTATGGGCAACCTTCTTCATCTAGCAGGTCACATAACACAATTTTAATCTTTAATCGGGCCACACATTTACTCGAAAAATATTGATCGTATTATAAAAAGTGTGCTTGATTTTTGTTTTAGACAAATATATGAATTATAAGCCAAAACAATGATGATTTTACAACATCAATTATAAAATTGAATATCTGGGAAAAATTATCTAAGATTTTAAATAAATGCGTTTATTGACTGCGAGCCCCAAAATATGTTGCCGCGGGCCAAATCTGGCCTATGGTTGCCCATATATGCTCTAAGGAATGTTTATTGCCTAGTTTAACCAAGCATCGATTCCTTTCCTTCCAACACATGGGTTATAGCAGCGGTTTCGAAACTGTGGTCCACAGCCATAGGGGGCCGTCAAATAATGTTCGATGTGTAAATTGAAATTTGAATTAATACCATGAATTTAAAATTAGGATTACTGAGCTCCATAATAAGCCCGGTGCCATAAGGGATGGAAGATCCGTCGCGAGTCGGACACACTGCGACTGAAGTTCCGGGACGGATCTTCCGTCCTGTGGGCTCCATTGGGTAATCATAGCCATCCTACAACGTAGTTATTATACTCAGACCTGCACCATGTATTAGGGTTCGAATGAATGTAATCTATTTAAAAGAAAAATGAATTTAAAGGTCAAAAGTTGGCTATTATTGTAGTTCATTAATTACTGTCCAAAAATAAATGCTTAAAATTGGGGTTCGCCAGAATATTTATTTTTATAGAAAGGGTTCAAATATCTTAAATGTTTCAAAACCATTGTCTTATAGAAAAAAATCTGTCATTTTCACGGATCTTTATTGAAATTATCAAGGTTCAGTTCTTTTTTTTACGGTACCTGATGTTGATTTTAAGCCGATGGGTAAGGTTATACACCAGATCATCATGAGAAAAAGATTAATTTTTGAAGATTTTCTTTAGTTGTACGTTCTACACTGCCATTCTCACCACGGTTAGGAGCGCAAAAAAACACTCCGTTCCAACCGTGTCCATGAAAGTGATACTTTGTCACATCTGTAGGTGACACTTAGGGACAACACCTTGGGCACCATGCGGGCCACCAATTACAGCAGAGTAGCTGAGAGGAGAATTGTATTTGAAAACGCACCCTCAGGATCCTATTGGGGGGGACTTCATAAATAGTATTTCACCAAGAAATTACTTACTGATAAATCAAAAATACATTGTTGAAAAGATTGATATTCGTCGAGATCCCCCGACGACAAGTCGAGTTGGTAAATTGAGCTCTTCTGGAGCGGTCACTTCTTTCCACTAGATCCCGATAGAGTTACTGAATCAAGCAATTCGGGTTAAAGCAATGTGACAAATGCGCAAAACAGGTTTCTGCCTTCTGAGTTTTCTGTGGTCTACGACTCTGGAAGAGTTGGGATCTAAACTGAGTCAAGGGAAGGCGACCCTCTCACTTTTCCATTTAAGGAAACCAGCCTAAAAGCGATATTGGTTACATTCGAGAGCCAACTATTTACTTGCAGACATGAACAGCGCAGTGAAAGTCAGTAAAGGATTAAAGTTTGGTTACCATATGCAAAAATAGAAAAGGAGGACAATCTATTCTGAAATCAACTGAATTTCGAAGTAAGACAAAATTTATGATTTATGCTTTTATTATGAAAAACATTCTTTAAGGACCTATCATCCCAAACACTTGAACTTATTCAACAGGGTTATACTGTCCATTTTTCTGAATATTAGTATTAATGATAAAGATAGGTGTTGTGCGAGTAAAACAGTGTAAACCAAAATGTGAAGACATTCAAAGTGAAAGGGGCATTATATTTCAATTAAAAAAAGAGGACATGTCCTCCTTTTGGATACCATATGGTAATCCTAATCAAGGGTAAGATGAACATCAAGCACACCTCAACCTTACTATTTGAAGACAGCTGCTTTCAAAGCCAAGTCTTTAATGATATTTCAACTTCAACTGCATCGCCCAGTAATTCTTCTCCAGCTGGGGATTGAGTCCAAATGAAGGGCCCCGGAAAAGCGATTCCTTTCTCCGCGCCTAACCGTAAACTAACGCACCTGTAACTGTGAATGTGAATAAATAATACATCGCCTACGAATGTATCCTAAAATCTCACCCATTTCGAAGATCAATTGCAAAGATCTTTCTAATTTACTAGATTTCTCTATTAAATCATCTTACTAAGGGCAGAAATTAGCCAACAGAAAGAGCATTGTGTGTGAGTGGAGGGGGTTCGGCAACCCTGAAACCCCCAAGTACGCCCCTGCTTGCTAAGTCGACTAGACGCTGAAAGGGCTCTGGGTGCTTGCCATTTACCAGAGCACTAGGGGACAGGTGAAAAAAAGATGGATCCAGGTGCGAAATCTCTGTTCAAATCCAGTAACCACAAGAATAGCCTTGTGGAAACGAGATTCAAATGCTTTGCACTGATTTAACTTGATCAGCGCAGCTCTCGTGCCGTTTTAATCCCTCTACAAACTAGATGCAAATTGTCAAGAACTGTGCTTCTTGTCACAACGATAGATCCGACCGACTACAACATGCAACCATGTCATACTGTAAGAAGTGGTGGCAATGGGTAGCACGTGGGCAAAGGCGTATACCTACATTTTGTTTTTCACGGCCCTGAAATTGGCCATATTAAAAAAAATCACCTGCGGGGGCTTACAGTGCCTGGAACTTCCAGCAGTACGGATTCACTTTGCTCATTCCTGTTGGACCCCAAACGTAAATCCTACATACTCTATGCCTAAACCCATTTCTATCACTGACTGTTGGCATTTTATTAGACATTCCCTATTTTAAGTTCGAACGAATATTGAATCTCCGTAGCCATGATCTCCAATCCAACCAAATAACAGCAGCAAACATAGTTGCTGGGTATTTTTCACTTTCCACTTGATTGTTCTAGTTGTGAAACTCCTGCTGGACACACAATTTGGTTACAACTTTGCAAATTTGCATGTGTACTTCCCTGGCCATTTTATGAAAACATCTTTGAATTTTTCGAATTGTTCATAATTTTTTTTAAATGGAATTCTTTGGGGTCTTTTTGGACTTTAAAAAAGGTTTTGTATCAGCACTATCGTACAAAAAGCCCGGGGCAAAATAGGACCCCTTGGTCACCTCTAGGACTCTATAGATGGGGTACTATAATATTTCTTAGGATTTCCAAGAAAGAAATTGGTAGAAAACTACCTTATTTGCATAAAACGGAATCGGGAATTTCATATCTCGTCTTTCAATTGACATATCCGAGTACTTTAAAAGGCTAAATTGATATTTTCAGACACGAGGAATAAAAAATGCATTTGATTTCATCATTAAAGTAATTTTCTATTTATACGATTTGTATATGTTGAGGATGAAATGTTACGGCGAAAAACATGAAGCTAGTTATGCAGCATTTTTCATCGAAATTACAAGTACACAGTCCTATTTTTTTCGAATTGTTGGATTAATTCCTGATGAAAGTATATACAAATGGGTACTGTGGGAAAGGGAATTCTATCAGCTTTCCAAGGATGCATCTCTTGTAAGTCTAAAGTTAGGGCAAAAACTGTGAAGGTAGGCATGTAGCTTTTTCCAAGAAAATTCCTGATACACACTTTGAATTTTTTTATTAATTCCTGATGGAAGTATATATATATATATATATATATATATATATATATATATATATATATATATATATATATATATATATATGAAAGAGAAAGCTATCAGCTTTATCAAAGTGTATCTTGTAAGACTGTATCCCTTGTACATCGGAAGTTACAGCGAAAACCCTATCGCCAACCTATCCACAGATCCCCGTTTACCATTATATTTTTAAAGACCCATGTGAATATCGTGAAGATAGGTATATAGCAATTTTCAATAAAAGAAAATACAGTCCCCTTTCTTTGGGTTTGTATGAAGTATTTGACCAGGACACTGTCAACGATCGTACAGCTTAACATTAGTTCCCAAAATTCAGAAATGGAAACGCGAGCCTTGAAGATGAGGATGATTGTGGACGTCCTTCTGTGGATGACGATATCCTATTGAGGACCATTATTGAGGCAGACCAACGCAAAACAATTCGAGATGTTGCAGAGGAACTAAACGTTGACTATTAAACAGTTGTTCGAAATTGACCTCAAAACTGGAGAAGCGAAAAAGGCTCGACAAATGGGTACTGCACGAAGATAGTATATTAAAAAGGTGAAAATCGCTATTATTTTTTAACCAACCAAATAGAAAAGCGTGATGGTCCTACATACAAACACGGAGGCATAGCTGGGGAGTATTTGAAAAAAAGAAAAAGAAAGAAAGCTTTATTGATAGTGGTTCACCTGCATTTCTAATGGCAAATCTCACTAAACGTTGGAGAGCCCCCTCAGAGGGGCCAAGTCCTGCCCTCATATCCAGCTACGCCTCTAAAATAATAAGCAGAATTATTGAACATTTTTGTATATTAATATCAAATTTTTATCTACATCCAGTAGATGCATTTTTTAATGAAAAAAAAACTGCAATTTTCAGTTTGAAGAAAAATGTACAATTTTGAAAATTATTAAATAAAAAAACAAAAATCCTGCTTTTGAACTAACTCAGTGATCGTTATCACCTGAATTTAAACAACTTTTCTTCTCTTTTATTCTTGTTTAAAATGACTGTCATAACTCACAAGAGAGCTAAATGAACTGTTACTGTTGCATTGTGTTTTCTGGATACTAATGCATTTCTTTTCAACGAAACATATCGAACATCTACAAAAAAGTTTCTCCAAAAATTTGAATTGAGTAAGATTTTTCTGCAACGCCACCAGTGAAGAACGTGAACGTTTAGAAAAGGAAGAAATAAAGCGTGAGTACGTTCAACATGGAGCCGAGTGATGAGTCAAGCTGTAATAATGGCGCTTCTTTTGAAAATGGTAAAAATTATGCTATATTCTTCATCATAAAAGTTGCATAAACTAATATTCAAAAAGACAAAAAAAGTGAGCTTATAATTGCAAACATTTTTTTATTCACACCATCGCAATTTGAAAAAAAAAAGAAAGTTGTGAGGTAATCTTTTTCTAATTAATCAAAAACTTGACCTCATAGACAATAAAAGAAATCTCCGCAAAGAATTTTTGGCACAGTGGAGGGAAGGTGGTCCTAATTGTACAGTTCCACACCCTAGAACACTCGACGTTAAAAACGGCGCACAAATGCAAAGAAATTTAAAAAAAAAATCAATTTATACAACAAGGCAATAACAATATATAATTTTTGTATTTACATTTTTTATTCTTTCAAAAATTCTCTTTTTTTTACGCTCAACCCATTTCATCTATTCTTTCTTTCTTATGCCATTTTTAACCATTTTGTGCATCCGTAGTCGATTTTGTCAATAGTTAATATTGGCACGCATCCAAATCCAAAGATTGCCGAAAACTACTCCAATGCTTTCTACTTTCATTCGAAATCATTTATTTTATTTTTCATAAACAATTCCATCAATGTTGTCCACAAAACGAGCATTACTTACAATATAAAGCTGAGGGAAATCATCGAGTGTACGTTTAATGAAAACATTTCATAGTGCGACATCGGCTATTATGTTGAACGCAGCCCGCCACGCCATGCCTCAACGTCACTCGCACTGAGAGCGGTGAAGTGCCCGACTGCAACACACAACAACAGTGTTGTTGAATATGGGCGCTGTCATCAATGTGAAGGCTGGAGCTATTTTTATACCGAAATAACGTGGAAAAGAGTAGCGAGAACAACTGGTATAAAGCAAACAATATATACAAAAAACACTGACAGTAGGAAGAACCAGTCAGTTGGTGCGCAACTTCGTTTTCTCAGAGTGAAAGAGAGAGCCCAATGGGAGGGAGGGCATGATGTGTGTAGCTGTCTCGCTTGGTGCTAAAATTGCAAAGGGTTACACAATAATCTTCTAATATACTTTTTTTATTGCTATACTCTCAGTAAAGGACAGAAGAAAGTTCGTCTCGGTCTCTTCTTCTCTTAATTCTAAATTGCACACCTGAGTGTTGTGTTTATGTATAGAAACACTTGGTCCAAAATTACGCCATGTGATCATCAGAGAGAATTGAACGAAGCACAAAACTGAATACAGTGATTGAGTGATTAGATTTATTTATTCTTTTTTCTTGTGACTTGAAGTCAACTTTGGATTTCGTTTTTTTCTTGCTATCGGAATTTTTTAATCACCTTTTTTTAACGGATGCATTTATTAACTTTTTCCTGGTTGTTAGAAGTGAAAATGTTACACAAAAGACACGCCACGCCACGCTAAAGAATCCACACAAGTCAAGACGAAAATAAATTTACCTTTTTTCAAGTGTATTCTCTCTCTGTGAACTTGTGAAAACAGTTTCTACACACACAATACACAATCCTGTATTTTCTGACATGTTCTGAGAGTAACGCTGAACGGATTTCCCCTAATCCTTTACGATGTCCCCAGTAAAAACTCCACTAGCTACCGACCCTCAGGTGGCAGAAACGAAGAAGTTGAACCGGGAATTGGGATATTTTTACCTGTTTGTAGCCAGTGTTGTGGCATGTTCCTGGATATTCGGAGCCGTGGGTCTATCTTTCATCTGGACCCTTGGTCTTATTGCTATACTTTTCAGTATATGGAGAACTAAACTGATCAACCTTATTCGGAGGATTTTAGATTTGGAGCAACTCTCCATTCATAGGAAACGTGCTTTACGACAAAATGAAACGACCGAATGGCTAAACTTTCTTTTCAATAGATGGTAAGAACTTTTGTTTTTTTTTTTCACTTAAAAAAAATCATAACCATAACATAGCTTGAGAGCTATCATTTTGACAGTATTCTGGGAAAGATCTGATGGCACTGTTAAATTTACCACTCCTCTAAAAACCAACACCTTTAGTTTGAAAATAACCTTAAACAAGAATTCCCTACAAAAATTGAGTGTAAATTCATTTTACAATTTTTCTGTGTAAAAAAACAAATAAAACAAAATAAAAATGATATTAAGATAAATAGTTTAGGCTTGGGTCAACAGACATGGAAAAAGAAACCGCAGAAAAATACTGCCCTAGTCAACACTTTAATGTCCTGATGAAACTTTTTTTTTCTAATGATATTTTTTATTCATATTTGAGGGCCATAAACACAACATAAATGGTAAAAAAAACATTCAAGTAAACAGTAAACACCAATTTTCATTTTTCAATTTTTCAATTATTTTTTTTGTACTGCCAGGACACTCAAGCTAGACGGGGCAGGTCTAAAATTGAGCGACAAAGCGTGTTGTGTAATTAGAAGTAACGTTTGTACATGAAGAGTTAAGTTAAGGATCTCTACTCCTAAGTTAACCACAGCTATAATACTAATCATTTTGTACCACCGTTGAGTTGGATACTAAACAATATCACTCGTAGTCAGTAATTAAATATTGTTTGTTCACGTGACTACTTTATTAAAAATAAACATGAAAGAGTTTATTCGGACGACTTTCAGAAGTATTCTGTTTAAAAAAAAAAACAATTCGTCGATGGCTAAATTTGAAAAAAACCCTTTAATATTGAATCCTTGAAAAGACCAGCTTATATATTGGCAAAGTTTCAACCCCAAATATTACCTTATGAAGCTAGGTAAATCACACAACTTACACAAGTAACAGTAGTAGAGCTACCTAGCTACTGTCTGTTATCTGTCATGACAACCTGATGGTTTTGCAAACTGCATGTGAATTTATGAATTTATCTATTGATTTAAAAGGCGTTTTCAAGAATGGAAAGAAAGCTATCATTAAAATTATCCATTCAATCTCTTTGTCCCTACTGTTAGTTTAAAACCGTAAAAGTTATCAGTCTAATTTTAGCGGCAACTACAAAAAAATGGGTCAAGAAAATGATTGAAGAAAAAGCAAAAAAAAAAAAAAAAAAAAAAAAAGCAGCTGATATAAGGATTTGAGGTTGTTACTGATCATGGCATAGAAGTAAAACTACCAGGAAATCGCCGTAATTTATCAATCTATTATGATTCATCAGTGCAATTAAATTGAGGCCGAAAAAGCTTGTGGTGATGTTGATCATTATTGCTGTAATGAGTTCGATCCTCACCGGTGCTCTACCGCCGTCGTCCTCCCTGACAAACTAAACAAACTATTTTATAAATACTGAAGCTGACTCGATATTCATTAAGTTTGGCTTAGTTTGACGAAATGCCACAGTAGTGGGGTATCCTGTAGTAGTAATAATCAGCATCACACTAAACCATTACACTGTGAAACTAGGGATATACTGGAATGTTCAGGTATTCCATCTCGGGATATCACTGGTTTCACACTAAGTCTTACTTAAACATTGAAGCTGAGATTAATTTAGAGGTGAGTTTATTCTAGATGAGTAATTAAATTAATGAATGACTTCGGTGCATGGAAAAGAATCCAAAGACTCGAACTTTAATCATATTTTTTAATGTTAAGGCATCAACGTTTTTACCTGGTGAACCAGGACCCCTCTCGCTTTTAACTTGATCGATAAACGAAAAACGTATTTTGATCATCAAAGGCGAAATCCCTAAATAAATCTGTATAGAAAGAGTATATCGATTTATATCGTGAAATGGGAGTGCTCTTTTAAATTACTTCTGACACCAAATAAGTGGCCTTCGATATTTTTATCTACCAAGAACTGATGTATTTAAAAGAAAGATTCACTTTTGTATTTTTTCCCCTTATTTTTGATTAATTTCACAATTAGATTTTAATGAGGGATACAATTGATTACTAGCCAATAGGTAAGTCTAGTTCATGAGTATGTTTTTCATGTTTCATTCTTACAGACAGTAGTCAGTTCAGCCGTATACTTGTAACGTCTGCTTCAAGTTGAAATCTTTCTGTTTACGGCCAAATCGCGTTGGATATAGCAACACCGGTTGTTGTTGTACGATCATCAAAGTTAAGCAAGTTGAGCCTAGTCAGTATCTCGATGAGTAATCAACTGGATATATACCGGGCACTGAAAGGAGTTGAGGATCATGTGGAGAGCCTCACGTTGCGATCTTGTTAATTCTCATATGGAGGAGACTGATCTCAACAACGCAAATCATAGGCCCCCTGCCTACGAACCCTATGGCCTGGTTGCGAGCGCTAAGAAAAGTATGAATGAATGCAAAGCTGTAGTAAGCGTAGTTGTAAGGTTTCCACGACTCTTTCTTTGTGATGAATCCCGATGTTTTAGTTGTACTCTGGTGTTTTCCGATTTAAGCTTAGTCAAGAAGGTCAGTAATGCGCATAGTAATTTCATGGTTTAACGATCATACAGACATTATCACCACCTCGTAATTCAAAGAAATTCAAATGTTCACGCAAAAAACCCCCAAAACAAAAAAACAAAACAAAAACAAAACGTTAGTTACTTTCAACGTGAACTATTAACTTTTGATTCAAATGATAGCCTTGAATTTCATTCTTGCTATTACAAACAAGTAAAATGATATTTTTTGTTTATTTAACAAAATTGTTTTTGGTTTGATGCATTGCAAGCGAGTGTACTCAGAGCCAGTTCGAGGTATTAGCAACATGGGCAGTCGCCTAGGGCACCAAGTGCTATATTTGCCAGTCATGTGCCTGAAACAGAACTTTCCAAGTACAAATGGAAAAATTAATGAAATGAATAGCAACAACAGTCAAAATGAGAAATTTCCCAGATAAGTCAGATTTTTCATATCTGACAGTTATATTTGACAAATACTTTTTTTGTACTGTGATGAAACTAAGAGGAACAATTGGTAAAGGAAATTCTCATGACTGATAACAAGCTCATTTAATTAATGCATTGTAATTTTAATTGCTATCTAACATCAATCAATGTAGTACTTATATATTCTTATACATTTATTCACTGTAAAATATAAATAAATAAATAAGATAATATTATACTTTAAACTGTGCCAGAAACCCTAAGGCAAGCCCTGAGTATAATTTATAGTCATTTTGTAACTAGAATCTGAAGGAAGGAAGAATAAATAACAACCCATTAAAGAATAATAAGCAATGCTTAGCTAAGCACGAGGTCAGATGGTGGAGGGAAACAGGGAATAGGAAGAGTGTGCTGTACCAATTTTCCAACTTCGGTGATTTGGAATAATACAATCTTCCTGTCTACCTAGAAAATGGATATTTGAAGCCCTGACTCTCCACCTGAGCTCAAATAGTATAAAAAGAAGTGGCTACATTTCTAGATATACTGCATGACAAGTTCCAGTCTGGAAGATTTCTGCTATCTCTATTTTCACTTACCCAGCATCAGTGAGAAATTTGTCGGCCATTAGGCACGCCCTAAGTAGCCTCTGTAAATTTGAATTTAGGTGGAGAAAAAGATGGTAAGTTACATCTAGTCATGTCACTTGCTCCATGATTGTTGACAATTTTACCACCACACCCCCTGTAATAGTTGAACTATGGCTCCACCCATCTTCATCCCCCCATATTGAAAGAAAAAACTGTGAAATAAAAAATGTGCATTTTTAGTCTTCTTTCTATTAAACAAAGAATACGAAAAATATCTAATGAGAAACTCGATATTGCTTCTAGAGAGAGAGCACACTGCAAGTCCTCTCGACATTCAGCTTGTTTCTGTTCTAGATCTGGGCAGCAAGTATGGAAAATGTAGCTTCACAAAGATACATTGATCCAAACATTGTTAGAATCCAAAATGCTAGATGTGAGATAAAAGGGTAAATAGGAGGGTACTTGACCCTGAAAATCTCTAGATCCAGTTTTTTAAAGTTTTCTTTGGCTGAGGAGTTGAACTTTAGCTCCAGAAACTCCTTTTTCACTTCATCTGAAATATCAGCTACTTCATATTGAAACGGTTTTCTAATGAATGTCCAGGCTTCATGCTTCTAATCTGAAAGATGAAGGATGCACTGTGAACATGTGACTGAACTTTTTTTCTTTCATTCTCTTTTGAAACCAGTTTGCAAACCAAGCATGACTGGAGCTTCATCATTGGCCACCTCTAACTAAGGAGCCCCGCAAAAGTTGATTTTCTTGGATGTTAAATAATACTTGGAAAATATCTGTTGTTCTATAACTTTCTGTAGGACTGCAGAAGAGCTCCTTTTCACTATTGCCTGACACAAAACGAGCAATGAGTTAGTAGCAGAAAACACTGAGCGACATCAATCATTTGTTTAAATGGATGACAAATATTGGAAAAGCATTTAATTTACTTTTGATATCTCAAGGCATTTCATTGATCCTTCCTTTGACGTTAATAGAGAGATTTGGGAAAGTTTGTTTGCACTATCCGTCCCTAGAACAAGTTTTTCTCCAAGCAGTACATTAGGCTTTATGAGTGTCTCTCCAATGTTTTTGCTCTTTTCAGCTAACAGATTTTGCTTAAGTAGCCTCAACAATCTTTGAGGTCTATTGCCAGAATGCTCTGTGGCTGTCTATTTCAGTTCGTTTAATTTAAAACGATCTAAAAGTTCAAGTACTGCTTGTTTCAAAAATTGGGTTTGGTAGCTAGAGCAGAATAGATTGTTATCAAGTGGGATTCCAAGTGTGTGGGTTACTTGATGATATCATTGCTCAGTCTTGTAGGACATTACGCACTCTGTAACTTGAACCATTTTGAAGGACATAAATCCAAACCTGGTTTATTTGTCAAGATGCTTTTGTTTTTTTACTCTTATTACAAATGATTCAGTTTCAAATGGGTATTGCGAGTATGTGAAAAAAATAAATTTTCATATTAAAACTAAAATTAGATATAAATTTCGATATTTATCTTAGATGAATTTCAAATTTTTAAATCAATTTTTGTAAAGTAAATGGAAGGCCCAGTAGTGAAAAGATGATTAAAATCATTATTAGAAGTGATACTTCTGGTTTTTTTAAATGTTAATTTAGTTTGAAATGAGTACTGCAAATCTGTGAAAAAAGTAGGTTTTAATATCAAAATTTATTAAAATACAAATTTATAATCAAAATCAAATTAATTTTAAAACTGATTTCAATACAGAAAATGGCAGGCCTAGTAGTGAATATAGAACAAAATTAATTAAAGGCAATAGTGTTTTTTTTCAAATTTTCATCACAATATTATGTAAACACTTGAGTGAATTCCAAAAATGGTTAGAGAAACTCCCTACTTTTTCCTGTGAGCATGTGCTCCCCAACTCTAGCAATTATTTACATTCTCTCTAGGGGAGTGACCCCTGGCCTAGGTAATTCAGGAATAGTGTCAACAAAAGCATTTTACTGCTACGTGTGTGCTTCAATGATGTTTTCCCATGCATTCAGGTAAAAGCATGACACATCAATTAAGTTATCAGCTGTTATTTGGCTCAACATGACCAGTTTTTAATTTTGCTTCCCTTGTTGACATTCAGTTTTATTAAATAGACTTGGATTTTAACTCAATCCCTCTGTATGACACATTAGTGATTCTGTGTCCGTACTTAAACTTTAATTTTCGAAATTTGGAAATTCTTAGAACCAATGTTTAGTTGTATGTTCATTGATGGTCCCCTGGCCAAATGCTTGGTTGGTAATGAGAGTAGTTTCTATTGCTTTACGTTTAATTTTGAACTCGTACAATAAAATTGAAGTTTTAGCAGCGTATACGATATATGTAAACGGAGATATTTGATTCGTCAAGTGTTTAAATAGGATCAATCAAAGGTTAGAATATTTTTTCTAAATTAAAAATCTTACTAGAAATCTTTGTAGCTGGCATAAAAGTTACAAAAATTTTCCAAAATCAAAAAAACTTTTTTTGATATCTATTTGAGTAGTGAGGCAAATTTCCTAGGTTCTAAGGTAAATCTTGTGTCTGATAGCACTGACACAAGATTCTGTCTCTCTAACTGTAATTTTGATTTTTGGTTCTTCAAGATCTGAAATAGTTGCTGTGATTTATAATCACTTATATGGTCTCTCTTATGATATAGCTAGAGATTTGGAGGCTGTTGGGTGGGGGCTTGGCTTCTTGAGGGACTTCCTCCAACATTTAGTAAGATTTTATGACCAAAGGAAATTTGCAATAAATTGACAAGCACTATCACTTAATTGATGTGAAACCTGAAAGGCTAAGTCATTATTTATGCAATTCATGTATGTGCAAATCTTTGTTATTATATAATGTTTTTAGAAATGCAGTAAGTGAATGACTATTTATAAAATTTGGGGGGGTACCTCTCCATTGTTTGCCCAAGGATGTCTTCAAATGATTGTAAAAACTTCTGAATCTTATAAGGTTGGGACAAAATATAATTTTTCAGCATCAACTTTAAAGTAGCATATCCCGACTAATAATTAAAGTTATTGATCATAATTTTTGCCAACTAGAAACAAGTCCATTTATTCTGAAAGCATAGAATTCTCGGAAGCTGGAACCAATAAATTCTTTGAAGGCATTTTGAGCTGTTGCTTGAGGGTTGAAGTTTATTACTGCAAGGTTCTTGTAAATGGACCCCCCTCAACTTCTAAAAACATTTTCTGGGGTGTTGTTTAGAAAAATAATTTGCTTAAAACTTGGGGCTACATTGGTACATACAGAACATTTCATTAGGTTTATTTTGTGTGGAAGACTTTTACAGATAAATGAACTGACAGATGATTAATTTAGTATCATAAGAAGCTTATCTAAAAAGCCAGCAGGCAAGCATCATTCACAGATTGTTACAAATTGGAGAATGAAGTTTACCTATACTATCAACGCTAACTTTGGTCTCTTATGAATTCTCTATTTGACAAAATAAGAAAATGTCTAATTTCAGTGCTATTCTATGAGATGAATTTTTTCAGAATCTTTAAAAACATAATTTCCTTAAGCCATTTCTACAAAATGTTGCTTTTCAGCAACTATTTTGTCTTATAAATAAGCAATAGATAAAATACTAAATTGTTGAGGTGAAAATATGACAAAAATTGGATCATTTCCTTTTCCTGCAGTGTATAATATTCAACTTTTCCCTGCATTTCCTCAATTATTTTTCATTACTAAGATCTCAAGAATGAATTATATTTTGGGAAGTAAAAGCTAAAGTTAACTTCAACTTTTCCAGGAAGAGAGAATAAAAAATGAGTAAATTCTCAGATTATTCAGTGTTCAATCATTTTGAATCATCATGGAGTACAATAGAATTCTATTGATTATCATTATTATTATTATTAATTATTTACCATAACTTCTGACTAAAAGTTACTCACAAAACTACTAAGTTCATTGAAAAAAAAAATCATCGTGGAGTACAATAGAATTCTATTGATTATCTTGAATCCAACCAGCAATCGTACAACATATGAGTAAAATCAATATATATATATATATATATATATATATATATATATAAAATTTAACGCTGATATGAATGATTGTCTTGTGCAATTCTTAATATTCACATTTTTTTGCTCATTAGAAATAGTCAATCAAAACAATCAACATAGATTTCTTCAATTTTTAAGAGAGAATCATAAAAATAAACGTTTCTTGACATGATAAGATTGAAATTTTCAGCCTTCTACCTCCATGCATATATACATAGCCAGCCAGACCAACAAACTTATGAAACTTTATGGCTGGATGGGCAGTCAATGGGCTATGGAAGAAGTGATTAAATTTTGGGATGGATCCATGTACACTTACAATAGGAATTCCCTTGACAATAGCATTGACAGAGGTATGTGCTCTGAGTGCTTTCTAATTCTTAATGGATCATTTCCTTTTCCTGATGTAAGAAGCAGGAAACATTCAACTTTTCCCTGTTTCCTTTTCAATTTCAAAGATCTCAAGAATGAATTATATTTTGGGAAGTAACTGTTTAAGTCAACTTCAACTTTTTCAAGAAGAAAGAATAAATGGTGTATTTTCTGATAATTCAATAAATGTTTGATGTAAGTTTATTTGCCAAAAAATATTTCACAGTTTCTGTTTTGATAGAATATTTATTAAAACTGTAAATGCAGGTGACAAATGCACAACAGAGGTCCTTCCATGGGACGAAGGATATTTGGTTGTGTTTGTCTCCATTTTGAACAATATGGGATTTGTTCTTTGGAAATCTATTCATTGTTTCTGTAGCATTTGTAGGTTTCTTATTGGGTATGGGGTGATGGCTAAATGTCAAACCCTCCCTATTTTTCAACTGGGTTTGGGACCAACTATAGCAACTGCTAAGCTGCAGATTTTTTCTGTCAGTGTAACCTTCTCTTAGATGGACTGCCTTACTAGACAAAAGGGCCCTAACTATCCTGTTATTTATCTAAAACTCAAGCTCAGTTTGCTGATTCTGTTTCCTATGCTGGTAACCACTATACCAATCTGTACCGGAGGGTGAAATACTAATCAAATTAATAATAATATTCCTCTAACTCTAATTTTTTTTTCAATGAACTTAGTAGTTTTGTGAGTAACTCTTAGTCAGAAGTTACGGTAAATAATTAATAATAATAATAATGATAAGCAAATTTGAATTTGTGTTAGAGGCAAAGCACTGAGACTTACCCCCTCCCACATTGCAGAGAAGGGAACAGGTTCATGATCAAATCCTTTGCTATTTGTGGGTCTTCTATTAGTGGTGTAGTTTTGAATAATTTTGTTAGAAAATTTTGGCAGTTTTGCGGCGTACCGCAAAAAAATGCTTTATAGATAAAAAAAATTTGCTGTGCAAAAGGTCAAGAAAATATTAAATATCTTCAGAAGTTTAATTTTTGTTATAACTGTAGGAAAGTAGCATAAAGTTAGTTGTGAAAAAAAAATACTCTTGCGAAGTCACAGAGGATTTCTGGGCAGATCAAGTCTGTTCTTATGTTTTTGACTATAAAAAATATTGATTCCGTCATAATTAACTGATCCGTCACTAGAAAGAATATTGTCAAGTTTTGAAATTCATATTGTACACTGCATTCATTTATCTATTTGTACATTTACAATTTTGAAATGTTGAAAGTTTTGTTTAGTGTAAATGGTTCATAATTTATGGGTTTCAGGAAATTAAATGGTTTTAGGAAGTTAGCAAAAATTATTAGCAGATTTTCATATTCATTGTCCCCTAGTGTCCTTAACCCTGGGAATGGCAAGGGATGAATATTTTGGGGAGCTTAGCAGCATAAGTATTCCCTGAGTGAAGCTCTGTAACTGCAGTAACAATACTGGATGTTGAATCAGAGCGAAGCTTTTACTTCAGATTTCAAACGTCCATTTTATCAATAATTGATTTCTCTGGTTCTTAAAATACTTCAGTTGTAAACACTTTTAGGACTAGTCATTATTTTGGAGTTAAACTCTATATTTCCTACCCTTTTCTTTGAGACCATAGATGAGATAGAGAAAACTGGGTCATATAGTTATATAAGAGAAGTTAAAGGTAGTAAAGTTCTGCTAGAAAAGCAAAAATCTTTGTATTCAGCAGTTGTGACCAGAGAATGTTATTGAAGAATACCTTTTTTTTAGAAAGCACCAAAATTGTGGAGATAATTTAAAACACTTTTGGTGATTCCAAGATCTTTTTGAACCATTGAACTCATTTTTTGTATTACTTTTGTTGTAACCATAATGATTCATTCTACAGCCTTCTTCAATCAACAATGGTGTTGTGTATGACTTAGTTTAGTGTTGAAACAAATGGCTATGTTGAATAGAAAGGAGAGATCTTGATAATGTCTCTTAAATTAAGAAAATGTATTGTTGTATTACTAATAGAAAATTGAATTACCTCTGCCTACGAAGTTGGAGAGATATATGTATTCAGTCGCATCTTTCCGGTACTGTCTCTCTGTCCACAAGATATCTCTGAAAGTATTCCATGAATTTCAATGAAATTTTGTGGAAGAGTGGATATAGGAATTTTGGGGGGTTTGAGAAAAATATATATATTTTGTTCGTGTCTTTATTTCATGTCGGTCTGCAAAATATCTCCAAAAGTTTGGAATGAATTTCAATAAAATGTTAGGGAAAGGTGGAAAATCGGCTCCGGAAGAAGTAATCAAGTTTTAGGGTGGATCCATGCAAAATCACCTCCCCTCTGTCATAGCCGTATGTCCATACCATATAATATTGCTAAATGTTTATGTGCGTCCACATGATATATTTCCTGAGTTTCTCTCTGAATTTCTATGAAATTTTGTTGAAAGTTTGACAATAGACCAAGAAAAAACTGATTAATTTTTTGGGTGGATTCGTGTACTTCTATGCTTTCTAGTTTTTTGTTAGTTGCAGAAATAGGACTAACACTATCCGTGCTATCAAAATGAAAATGTCTTAATGAAAACATCATCATCTGAAATAACACATGATGTATGTTAGAAACCATTGAACACCAACCATCAACAAAAGTTTTTTCAGTTTTTTAGAGGTTCTGCCTGGCTGTATGTGTCATGTGTACTGGGTGTACCAATGGAGCTAGAGAGCTGAAAATTTATTTTTACTGCATTATTTAATGTCTTGAAATAATACCTTTTTTTTTTTTTTTTTTTGAAAATGCCACCTAATATGTTTTTGGGAGGGGTTGATTTATAATGTAAATTTATGCTAAATTGGCCTCTTTGTTTGTGTCTGCTTGCTTTTCTGAAATTCTAACTCTTTAATGATTACCACGCTACAAAAGTTGAAAGAAGTGAGCTATTGACACCCGCTTTCCAATTTTTAATTGATCACCCCCAACATAGTACGCTGCCAAAATACAATGGTTTCTATCAAGTGGCTAATCAGACTGCTTTCTTAAATTGTCACTCCTATTGTTACGTATAGATGCTTACCATGTTCAAGGTGGTGCGTTTATGTCCAAACAGTTAGTTATAAGCAGTATAAGTCTTTAACCCTTTTCATACTATGATACAACTTTTCATCACAAAAGGAATTTACTTTTGTAGTAAATGAGTAATAGCAGGAGAAGAAAAGGCAATAGAAGTAAAGAATTGTATTTTTGTTTGACTGTCTGTCTTCCTTTTCTTCTTCCCACACAACTTGAAAGAACAGATGAACAGATCTTTATATGTTGCAGTTCAGTGTAATGGTGCTTACTTGTTAGTAAATATACTGATGGTTAAAGTGAGATGATTGATTAGCTTAACAGAGGTGGCATGTGAGACTTGCACACCCTGCAACTGTTGAGCCCTGGGGGGTACAATATATCTGAAGAACCATGAAAAATCTAAAAAGAATTAGTAGAAGGAGGGGGGCAGTTAGATCTGGTGCTGCCTCTGCTGCTTATAAGCATTGAAATTCACTTTTAATCCAAAAATGTAAATGGAAAAATAAGATCCTGTCATATTCATAATCTATCAATACAAACATTTTTTTCATCAATGTCCACAAATAAGTGCAGGAAAACTTCTATGAATAACTATGCATTATTTTGCCATTATTTGATTTGCTTAATGTAATACACAGTCTGATTTCAGTATTATGGGATGGAACCAATGAAAACCAGATAAGACAACTTTTATCTGTTTTTATTGATTAGTACCCAGAATTTTCTTTCTTATTTATTTTTCCAGTCTGACTTTTCTGATTTCTTTCAAATGATTACAGAGATAGTCACAATATGAATGCACCATAGTTTGCAACGTAAAAGAAGACACTTTAATACAAGATTCTGCTGCTGTTTAATAGTCAGAGAAAACATAATAGTCAAGTTTTTTTTTCAGAAAACAAATTGCTATCTGTCTAGAACCCTATAATCTTGAAAATTATTTTCATTTTTATCAAAATTTTCAATTTGTTTTTGTCGGTCAGGTGTGTAAAAAATGAGTGTCTTTCTAGGACCACATTGAACAGAGTAATTTGGGTATACAGAAGATTTAAAATCTTTGTTGCTGAATATCTAATTCTTAACAATGATGAGAGCGTATGATTTTGATTTTGCCAACAAAAATTCTTAATAAAATTTTATGGAAGGGTAAGCTATGAATTATTGAAGAAGCAATTAATTTTTGAAGTGGATCTAAAAAATTTTGTTACCTCCCCTGCATTAGAGCCATATGTCCCTACCACACAATGTCTCAATTAATTTCAATTAAATTTTCTGGAAGGGAAGGCCATGGAGTAAAGGAGAATTGATTAACTTTTGGGGTGCGTCCAGGTATTTTTCACAGTTACCTTTCCTGTATCATAGCTATATTTGAAATGATTTTCATTCAGTTTTTAGCAACAATTGTGTTGGCTGAGGTACGTGCTCTCTGAGTGCTTTCTAGCTTGAAATGTGACGACTGAAACAGTCTTGCACAATCCAAAGTACAGCAACAAAAATATTGCTGGAAATTGAAAAGCTGAAGAAATGAGATGTTCCTCATCAAAATTAGAAATCTGGTAAAATCAGAAAAATCTTTTGATCATTTTAATTGTATTGCTTCACAGATCAAGATTTACCCTATATTTCTGCAGATAAGACAACCCTGGAAGCATCCAACCACTCCCCCCAAAACGGGGTCATCCTCTTGTTACAGAAACAGTTGCTAAACAGTGAACTAAAACCATGAAATTCAGACTGAAATTGGGGCCCTGTCTTATCTGAAGGTCATCTTATCCAACAAAATATATGATATTTTTAAATAGATATTGCTCTCTGTAGGCAGATTATGAAAAAAAAGTATGTTTCCACTCATGAAAATATACAACAATGGTAAAGTGAAATTTCTTAGTCATGAAAAAATGGTAGTTCACATGAGTAGCCTTTAGTTTTACTCATCTTATAGAAGATATAATTTTTTTGATTTTTGGAAAAAGAGCCTAACGTAATACACAGAATCTAGATATTTATTTACTCTGTTTTAAATATTTTCCTGTGTAAATTGCCAGTGATGTCATAAGTAGAATTTATTCTAACCATATTTAATCCTCAATGGAATTTTTTTTTACATGATTTCAAATTTTGACACTGGTTGTTCAATTATCGACTGTGTTGGCAGTTTCATTTTCCTTTCAACTAATGATTACAACTTGGTATTATTATAAATGCCTGTATACTGATACTTTTTAGATTTTGCTTGTGTGTGTGCGTGCGTGTGTGTATATATATTCCTGTTTCAATGTTTTTTTTTTTCTTTTAATCTTTGGTCCAAATTCTATGAATTTTGAATCTGTATAAGGATGCTAAAATTTTTTAAAATATATTGGATTTTTTTTGCATTCAGTGTATAAAATAGAATTTTGCACTGTTGTTAACATTTATGATGTAGACTAATTTTTGTTTTCAATAATAAGTAACTGTTTTCAAGTGGCAATTAGTTTGTTGATAGGTTTAACTTAATTTTATGGTATATTGAGGAAATCCTGTTATCTGTATGATGTGACCATAAATGTTTGTTAGATAAAACTCAGTGATAGATCACTTGAATCGAGGTTGAATCTGAGAACCTGAAATAAGGAAGATTCTGGTTTTTAAGTGTTTTTTGACCTCTGTATAATTTTATTTATATATTTCTAAATTTTATGTGACCATAATGAAGATTTGTTAAAATAGGTTTTTCTCTCAGCAAAATGCTACTTTATTTACTTCAGCTAACAAAGTTTGAAGAGGTACATATATTCACTTGTGTTTGGCTATCCTTACAATATCTCTGAGGTTTCTCAAGGAATTTCATTGACATTTTATTGAAGGTTGGCCATTGGCTAAGAGAGACTTGATAAAATTTTTGGGCAGATCCAAGAAGTTTTAACTATGTAGTATCCAGACTTGGGTATCTGTTACCCAACTATATGCATGTTTTGGGGAGTTTTAGAATAAAAGTAACTTTTTTGCTTAGAGATTCTCATAAGTATATGAACTCTGTAAATAAATACTTTGTTATTGTGGTACCTCCCTGTGTTATATAAATTACTTTATTCACAAGTTTCACTTTCCTCCAACTCTTTAACAGACATTACATTTTTTTTCTGCAATGATTACTTATTAAGTGTTGCAATTTCTAAGAAACGGCACTCTATATTAATGCATATATGCATATATTATTTTTTACTGTCACTTCCACTGGATCACACACACACACACACACACACACACACACACACACACACACACACACACACACACATATATATATATATGTAAGCTTTATGGCTTTAAATTCTAGGCATTAAAAAAAAATTTTTCAAAAGAATTTTTCTTTTCCCAATACCTGTCAATGCAATTTATACATTTTTCTCTATTTCACATATACTTTGTTATTATGGTACTATATTTAAATTGTATCTTGTTGGGATCAGAAGCTGTTTACCATGTAACTGTTTCGGGAGTTTTAAAAACAAAACAGTTTAATTAACATGGCACACACTATATATATATATATATATATATATATATATATATATATATATATATATATATATATTATATATGTATGAACTGATCTTCATTCAGATTTTAGTGACTGGCCTCGGTGGAGGTATGCATTCTCTGCGTGCTTTCCAGTTTAATCTTTTCATTCATCAATTGGGTGTTTAAGAAAGAATGCTCATTTCTGTTGGCAAATGTACAATCTGCTATTCTGCACAAAACAAATGAAGAAATCTGCAAGGTACTGTATAAGGTAACAATAAATCTTCCACCTGGATAGTTATTTCTTAGACGCTGTCAACCAAAACTCTGCATGGATTTCTTCATTTTGAAGTTGACCTGGCTGGCTGGCTGGCTGGCTATGTATGTCAATGGACATTGGATAAAGCAGTTCTTGTACAATCATTGAAGTTATGGACTGTTGAGTCTGGGCAACGACTACCAATTAGGTAAACCAGGTGATG
Source organism: Thysanoteuthis rhombus (assembly GCA_963457665.1). Taxonomy (NCBI): domain Eukaryota; kingdom Metazoa; phylum Mollusca; class Cephalopoda; order Oegopsida; family Thysanoteuthidae; genus Thysanoteuthis; species Thysanoteuthis major. The sequence goes on from OY735223.1 coordinate 10,870,015, forward strand.
TGAGCAGCTGGGGGTCATGTAGAGTGCCCACCAGGACGATCCTATTGATCCTCTGAAAAGAGAACCCATCTCTACACTATGCTCAATAGCACAAACCAAAGGTTCTCCCTCCCTGCAACTCTTTGAGTGGCCTGGCTGTGAGCAACAAGAAGTGAATGAATTAGTTTATTAATAAACCTTGTGTCAATATTGTGTTAGCTACAAACAAATAGGACTGTGTAACTATTCACATAAGGTTATTATATTTCAGTCAATTAGTTTAATGTGCATTGCTTACCACCATACAGAGTGTGTGAGACATGCTGCTTCTACAATCCTTTGATGAAGTGAATATTTCATAAATGTGACCTTGAACCAGCTACCCTGTTAAAATAATTGCTGTATTCATATCGATACTGCCAGTTCATAAACAAAAATGGCTGGACATTAACCTGGCCTCCTTTCTGGGACGTGAGTTTGAGTCTCACTGGAAGTTTATTCTTTTTTCTACCCAACACAATTTACTCACTTTTATTTAAGATATTTCAATCTCCCAAATCAATTAATGTATTATAAGCAGAAAAATTAAGCCAAGAATATTCAATTAAAGAACTAATGAGAAATGTTACTTTGATCTTAATTGATAAAATCATCAAAAATAGTTATATCATATTAATGATTTGATCTCCCATCTCTCTATAAAGTCTATCTTTATGGTTCAATTTCATCTTTATCTGTCATAATAAACTAATTAAAAGAAAAAAGAAAAGAAGGTCTAATTATGATCATGAAGATCCTTTTAACTTGGACTTAACAGGGGTTTAAAGATATTACAATAGGCCTCCCCTTTATGACCCTGACATTGGGGTCTAAGAAAACCAACTGCATTATAACTGAACTGTGGTGGGTATGGGAAATATTCAAGGGTGGGTGATAGATAGAAACTGTTAGATTTGAACAAATAAGTAAAGGTATTCTTAAATGTTAGTCTTTTTATTAAAGATAACTTCAGTAATCACTAAGTATAGTAAATTTCTGTATTTAAAAACAAAATATCTATATATTTAATAATATCAATGACTCAACCCCTTGAACCTGTACATTAAGATACCCTTATCAGTGTGCCTGAGCTCTTGAGAGGAAAAAAATGTTCTGTTTGTTGACTCTTGAAATGTTTTTGTCCAATTCATTTGATTTTTACAGTTGGTTTGCTGGCATGCATCAGATATATTTCTAAGTGGGATGTGGGAGTTGCTTAACCTCCGTCTTCAAAAGGGCTTGAAGAAATAGTGCTGAACATAAAATTCTGTTTTTATTTTTTAATCTTTTTTATAAATAGTTGATAATATAGATAAAAATGTTGGTTTTCCCCACTAACTTGTTTTATTATTTCATTTTTTATTTATTTATATATTTATTTATTTATCTTTTTTTATGAGTCAGCGATGATATAGATAAGTGTTTGGTTTGCCCACCCACTTACCTTATATCATGAACTGTGCTATAATGAACCACATCATAGACACCTGTATATCTTTTTATTTCTTACTTGAAAGTCTTCATGTTATGCTTAATTACCTTGGGTGATGGTAAAAAAATTGCTAAGGTTTTCAGTCCATGATTGTTGATATTTGTTATTCATTATCGAGAATTTTTTTTTTTTCATTTTTCATTTTTCTGTAAATAGTTTTGTGTAACCTTTAATGTTTCTTCATGGCCACAGGTTCACAGATTGTACTGTTTAGACTTAAATGCATTGTATGACTTCAGGATTTAATTAGTGCTGGTTTGTTATCTGGTTTAATGTTGAGGTTCTAATGCTGTATCTATATAGATTCTGTTGTAGTCTTCTTTAACTTATTTCCTTATTTTCAAGCTTATGAGTACATTTTATTTCTATCATATATTGCTGAAAAGAATTGGAAATGGTCTTTGATAAATAAATAGTAGACAAGCTTGGCTGCACTAAGGTTAAACTCCTATGCTTTATTAAGATCTAGAAGGTAAGCTAAACAGAATTCATTTATCCATACAATATTATTCCAAAACAATATGTCACATTTATTACTAGTTTCTGTAAATGGGATTTGTAAACTTTAGCAAAAGTTGACCTGAGTTTGGCTTTAGAAGTGGGAGTGAATTCATCATCAGTTTTTGTGTACCTCACCGTGTCACTGATTTTTGTACATGGTGTCTCAGGTTTTACGTTTGGTCATTGTCATCAGTCATTGTTGCTACGTACAAAAATAAAGACAAAACTGATTATTAGCAGTTTCACGATATGTATATTCTTTAAAGACATTGATAGGAAGAGAGAGAAGGGAAGTTATAACAAAAAACATAGTATTTTTTTTCTGTAGGATGTAATGCCCAAAACGTTGTGTACATGAAAAACCAAGATGAGGACAATAGTCCAAATAAAACTATGTATAAAGAAATACTGTATCCACCTTTTTTTAGCAACCAACTGGAACTACAGACAGTTCTTGTTAGTTACTCAATAGAAACCTCTTGGCAGCATGCCATTTTTGGGGTGATCAATTAAAAAATTGGAAAAAGGAATGACCAATGAATAAGTTACTTCTCTCACCTTTTGTTGGGCAATGATCACTAAAAAAGTTTGAATTTCCAAAAACAAGCATGAACACAGATGGACACTAACTCAGGGATCAATATAGCATAAACTTATACTACTAATTGCAACCTCCCCACACACTAAAAATCTGAGGAAGAAAGTGCCTTTTCTAAACATTAAGGAATAAATCCTTAAATTTTCAGCTCTCTAGTGTGATACATATATAGGTAGCTGGCCAGTCAGACCAGCTTAAAAACGGAAGAAACCTATGTTGACAGTTTTGGTTGACTGTTTCTGATAATAATAACTAATCATGTGGCCAGCAAAAGTTTAATGCATGGACTCAAAAGAGAAAAAACAACAGAGCTTGATGAATTCTAACAATTGATTCTGGCAACTTTGCAATAAAACCTGTTGATAATGTCAATATATTCACTGCCAAGTTTAGCCAATTCTGTTTCTCTATTCATAATCACATGTTTGGCATCAATCCCAGTGTGTGGCATTTATTGATGTCCATGTCATTATAAAGTTAGATATCAACTGGCAAGATTGCCCAGCTTTAGTGATCATCACTAAAAATTATTGACTAATTCTATCTGATCCCTGATTAACATAGAAGTTGAACCTGGAACAGAAAACTGATAGACAATCTATATTATTATTCTACTTGTACAACTGTTACACTTTCTGACTGAGAAATTCATTCATTCATTCATTCTTTTGTTTCTTGCATCTAGGCCAGTTATAGGGTTTCCTTATAAGTGCTCATTGTAAAAAAGTAGGCTGAAAACTTTTATATAGTTGGGGAGGGGGGTACCTGAATTTATTTCTTGTTTTCTCATAGCTTCAAAAGTCCGTCAAAAATTTAAACTTAATGTACACTTAGGCAAAATAAGGCATTTTATATATGTCTGAATATGAGTAATCTCTTTTTTACTTTGCTTGATTTAGCCAAGATAGGCTAACCTTTAGTTCTGTTGTACTGGAGGCTGTGAAAAACACCTGTTATACACAGTTTTATATGTATTTTGATGTTTTTTATGATTTGAAATTTGTTTAAAATAAGACTCCTGTCTTATTTTAAACAAATTAAACATTGGAATTCTCTTTCTTTGATTTCATCTACCTTGTTCTAACATGATAATCCAACAACTTTTATAAAATTATTTTGGTCTATATAAATGAATATTATATAACTGTATCAATGTCAGGGAGGTAAAAACAAGATTGGCCTGTCACCAGTGTTGCTAATTTGGCACTTTTTTTTGTTTTATCACTAAATTAGCCTGGGTATTTGGGTCATTTTTGGCTGGTTTTTGACTATTGTGAGCATCTTTTTGGTGTGTTTTGGTCATTTTGTTTATTTCATGATTTTTAGATATTAAACTAGTGCAAAAATATTTTTGAATTGGCAACACTGCCTTTCATGATCATTGAGATCAAATCTTTCAAATGAAAATAGAAAACACTTACAAAATCAACTTATATATTGTCAATCAGTATTTTTGAATTCTGTGCTACCAAATTTGCTATGAATGTGATAAAAAGTTGGGGGTTTACTTAGATCTTTTTAAATTTTAAAAAAATTTGTAATTAAAAGAAAATATGAATTAACTTTTTGTTAAATGAAATTTCAATTTGAAAATAATAGCAAGTATTTTAAACAGATTTTCATTGGAATTGGTGAGTGTTGGGAGTCTTTTTGAAGATAGCCCTCACTACCTCCCTCAGCTAGGCCTCTACCTTCATTTTAACTCTTTATTGGAGAAAAGAAATTTCCTCTCAAAGTTGGGGAAAAAGTCTCCTTTCACTTTTGACCCCTTAAAGCAGGGAAAGAGTCTCCTTTAATTTTTTACTCCTCAGAAATGGGGAAAAGTCTGCCTTCACTTGCAAAAACTTGAAAGAACTAAGACTCCCATCACTTTTGACCTTTTACATGGATGAAAACGTTTCCTTTCACTTTAAACCCCTGAAGGGCCCCTTAAAGGTGAAAAGGAATCACTTTGAAAAGTTTGCTTTTGACCCCTAAAGCAAAGGGAAATTTCTCTACACATTTGACCCTTTGAAGTTGGATAAAATCACTCTTCACTTCTTACCCCTTAAAGGAAAGAAAAATTCTCTTGTTCACTTTTGATACCTTAAAGAGTGAATTTTCAATTCTTTTTGGTCACATAAAAGAGTACTGAGATTGGCAGTTACCTTTAAGGGAGATATGTTATGCTGCTGAAAGCCTTTTTATTTATTTGTTCTTGGGTTAGATTATTTAATATATATACATAATACTCTCTCTTAACTGCATTATTGCCAACTTATCGAATTAAAAAATCTCACCATAAAAAAGCATAGTAGTTACGAAGGAAAGAAATCAGCTGATTTTATTGGTTTTATTAAAATCGTTGGATATTAACAACTCATCTCATAATTTTGGTCTAAAATAATCACCAATTTTAATTCCAGATTGTCTATTTACTTCCAGGTAAAGAGCACTTTTATGATTAGAGAGTTTTTCTTCTGATAAACATCACTAGCAACTCTCATTGCTTCAGGTATTGAGTTGTACTCACATTGGTGTATCTGGCATGAAGGATAATCAACATAACAATTTTATATCTTGTTAGGGGGCAGGGTGTGCCGTTAAGATATTAGTTACTTCTAGGGTGTTGATTTCATATATTCAATGTTGCCAATTTAGCGCTTTTTGCTCTAAATTCAGCACGTTTTGTGTCTTGGCCGGGCGAATAAGCATTGGATTAGTATGAGCATGTATAGACATTTTGGCTATTTTAGGGCGTGTTTTTGACTATTTTAAGTATCTTTTTGGTGTGTTTTAGCCATTTTTGGCATTTATTTGTTTAAAATATCAAATGCTTTTTAGCAGTCAAACTAGCGTGAAAATATCTTTGAGTTGATGATATTGTATAAGATGCCTGTTTCTGGGGTTCTTGTTTCTATTACAGATTTGTTGACAGCATACTAAATATTACATCTTTATATAAAAGTGAATGTATGTGTATTGCAAGTTGTTGGATACTGAAATTTGGCATTGGAGTACATCTTTTCACAGCAGAAGTAATAAGCTATGTGAGGTTAACCTCAGAGTTTATTAAGGTCATTTCTTGCCAATTGAAGCAATTTCTAGCATAATATTGTTTGCTATGGAGTACAAAAATGTTTTTGACCTCACAAATAGTAGGGCAGTTATGGTCAAATTCAATAGGATAGGTGATGTTGATCTCTAAGTTCATTGAAGGTTACTGGAGGTCAATTTTGAATTAAAATAGCTTTTTCAGCCAAATTGGAACCAAGCTATTAAATTCTTGGAGGTATGTGAAATTAACTTGGGCAGAAAAAGGTGATAGGATAATTGGTGTTGACCTCCAAGGTCATTTGAGATTTCAGAGATGTTAGTTTTCATTTTATTTTGGAACTTTTTTGTACCATTTGAAAAACTATTGATTGTTGGTTGAAGAGTGATTTTGGTGTATTCATGATATGCAATGCAGAAATAATTTTCTTTTTATTTTAATTCTTGAAAATTTTTTCATTATAAAAAGAAATTTAATTAAAAAAAACAATGAATAAAACCCAAAACAAGAACTATCGTCTGACTTGTTTAATTGTACTATAACTCAATTCAGTAGCCTTCAATTAGTGTTGTAACCTCTTGACTACCACCTTGTACAAGATGATATAAATATTTCCTATTTAGTTTGCCTCTTTCTTTTGGATTTGAGCAGGTGCAGAATTGTAGTAGTGCATCTGATAATAGAAAAGAATTTCCATCGATCAATTCTTTACATATTAGACTGAAGAAGAGTCATCCTTTTGTAGTAGAGGCCAAATTGCTTCATTTCATTGTCTGCTTGTTAAGCATCTGCCAAATATGATTTTGTTCATTTTGCTAAAAGAAAGCAAATTTAGTCGAGGGGAGGATTTGAAATTTTATTTTCTCATTTAATCCCAATGCTTTAACAGATTTTTTGAACTCTCATGATTGCAGGTGTTTTTGGCTGTTTGAAAGTGCAAAAGAAATCTGTAAACTGCAAATCTTGTGTAACATGTTTTAGTCCTGCTGAAGCCATTATTACTGTTATAAAAGTATTAAGACTTGTTCAATAAATCTGTTCAGTTGTACTTCAGTGACTAGTGTTGACCCAACTACTGCTACTACCACTGCTTTATTCTCTTTTTTACTTCTTTCTCTTCTCTATCATCCCTTTTGCTTCATTTTTTCTTATTGATATTTAAAACTGTCAACTTGTTTTTTTTCAGTTTTCAAGTCAGTTTGGCTGGCTAGCTATGTTTGTGTACAGGCTGCAATAGTGGAGCTAGTGGGTTGAATTTCAACATTTATGCCTTATGTCTAGGAAAATTTTTTTTTTCTTCATTTCAAAAAATTCACCCTAAATAGGTTTTTAGTGATGGGGGGAGGGGTCAATTTACTATCTAAGCCTATGCTAAATTGGTCCCTTTTTTTGTACCCAGCAGCATTTACATTAGTTTTTTTGAAAATTCAGACTTTTTTCAATGATCACTGGCAAACAAAAGGCAAAAGTAATCTATCCAATGATGATCCCTTTTTCAAATTTTATACTATTTTTGGTTTCTCTTTTGGCTTTTTGAATTTCATAGTGATCTCTAGCCATGATTGGCAACTAGTCTAGGAGAAGGACAATTCTGAATTCAAAACTAATCCTCTCCTCCCCTCAGTTATAGGTAGAAAGAAATATCAATAAAAATTGGGGTAGGTCTTGCAACCCTATACTGTAAACAGACACTAGCTGATTGGCTCAGGATCCAAGATTCAGGAATCCATAGTGGTCCTTAACATTTAATCTTAATAATCCTTTTTTTTTTTTTGGCCTTGGATGATTTAATAAGGGGAGACCATTCTAATTTTAGCATTGCATATTGACGTTTTCAGTGTATAATGTCATTGGAAGCAGAAGAAATTTTTTTACATTTAAATTTTGTGTTTACAATTAATCATGTGAATTTCACATGGATGCGCTAAATCAAAGTTTTTCAAAGTAGGGGTTAGGACCACTGCAAGGATGGTGTAAATTTTATTAGGGGTCACAGGAATATTTGAAAATCTCTTTCTTTTCTAAAAATAATTATGAAACCAGAGTGTAAAAAAATATATTTTTTATCCTCATACAGAAAAGAGCTTATTGTAAAAAGATTACTATTCACTAATTTTTAAAAAACAAATTTTGTTTTTGTTACTTTTTAGTAATTCATTTTCAACTAATTCTTTTATAATAAACACCATGAAACTTATAAAATATAAATACAGTGAGAATCTTTTGGTCTCATGACTAAAGACTCATATATTGTCCAAATACCTATTGTTTTTATAACAATCATTGAGGGGTCATGAAAAATTTTGTTTCATCAGGGATTACAAATGCAAAAACTTTGAGAAGCTCTGTTCTAAATGAGACTCTTTGTTTGTATGTTGCAAGGTCTCTTGTCACGTGAGAAGGAAGGATAGAGGAATAAACACCGTTAAACAGTCACGCATGAAGAATGTTTCAGAAGGCATCCTCACCTTTCTAAGAGGCTCAGTCTGACTGTCTGTCTGTTGGTCAGTTGGTAGGTCTCTCCCCATATTGTTTCTCAGCTTCTAAGTCAGATGTACTGGAAATCTGTTAGAAAGGTGTCCTTTAATAAGATGCTTCTTACCTGGAAAAATATTCCACCAAGTGTCATACAATCTGGCAATAATGGCAATTAAACTTGTTTTTAGATTTAATTTTCTCAGCTATTTTACATCAGATTTACTTGGGACTTGATAGAAAGGTATTCCTTGATAAGATGCTTCTCGCTTAGAATTATCTCTTACTCAGGGTCACATGATCTGAAAACTATGGCATTTATTTGTTCTTTTGTTCTTGTTTATTTACATATTCATATATTCTACAAGAGTTAAAAACAAGAAAAAGGAATGTGCTATAGTTACAAAGAAGAAGGGAGCATAACAATGTTTTTTTTTATTTTCCATCAGATTTCTATATAAGATAATTAAATTGGAAGTATATCTTATACATTTGCATGCTTAATTTGATTGACAAAAGAAAATCTTCTTCTTGACATAGAAAAAAAAACAAGCAAAACTTGATAGAAAAGTGTCTTTCATTACATTCTGAATATTTTTCTGAAAAATTGTTCACAATGGAGCAAATACAAATATTAGAAAAAAAAAATACCTCTCAGAACTCCACTCGAGTAGAGGCTTTGAGAAGTGTATTTGACAAAAGGAGCTTACATATGTATATCTTTAAGTTCACAGCCTAATGGTGGAAAAAGCATCTATTTTACACAAAAAATATTTTTCATTATATTCTCCTTCTTTGTCGATGCACTTATTTCAATGGTGAATATTAATCAAAGATTGATATATGCCATTTCAAAACTGATGCATATAAAACAATTGTGAACAATTTATTTATGGAAGTTTAATACTGATAATATTTCAACTTCCTATATTAAGTGCATGTCATTGATAGGGATTAAGGTGATTTCCCCCCACCCCTAACGCACCCAATGTTGATAAGCTAACTTGAAAACTTTAGCCTATGAATCATGAAAATCCAAGGAAAGGTATTTTCACCTTGAGTTCTTGATGGCCTCTAGGCTTCAGTCAAACCTGCCTGAATTGTTTTTCTTTTACATATTTTTCATATCCTTGATATATTATTGTTTTTGACTTCAAAATAAGTGGACATATTAAATAATAATACTTTCATTGTATGTGGCTTGGTCAGACTATTCTCCTTGTCTTTGTTGTTCATTTTTTCATGTTTCGGTCACATTTTCTCTGGTGTCCTGCTATAACTATACATGACATGTGTAGTAGGAGGAATCAGCATGCTCCAAAAACTCCCTAGGAAGGCCAGAGGTTACATAGCCATAACTTGAGGAAAAAAATGATCAGTAAAGATGAAAAAAATAGTCCAACATGAAATGATTAACAAAATTCAGCAAAGAATCGTCATATTTTTCCTAAAATGCTAACTAGCACAATAAGGTAAACTTTTCCCACAAACAGTCTGTACTGATCATTCAACTTGTATTTTTCAATGACTTGTTCAATAAGTAGTGCCCTTATGTTGGCTACAGCTTCAGCCATCTCTATTTTGGCTCCACATATCCTGTTTCTCCTTACTCGGCCTGTTTGTAATTTGTGAAATAGATTTGGAAGTGTGGCAAGCAACTGAAGTGGCATCAATAACTTCACTAACAGAAGAAATAGATTCATGCTGTTCCCAACTCTGCCTGCTGAGTCCATTTTCTAGCTTGTTAACCATTCAGCCACTCTGCACCTGAACTAGTAGCCTGGAATTGACCAATAACTTTAACTCATAATTCATCTGCTGCTTTCTTCCTTGTGAATTGTCAAATAATTGACTTTTTCAGAATTTCTTCCTTGATTCTTTGATGATATCTCTGTTTCATGATTTTAAAATCTGATTTTAGTAACAGCAATGATTTTTTCTTTTCTATTTTATTAAGCATCATTCTTCCTTTATTTGCCGTGTCCCTTCAGGGCGTGGGCGATCATGGCTCTCCACAGTTTCCTTTCTTTTGTTGCTTTCTTCTACAATTACTTTTTTCTAAATCTGGAGCACTAATTTGATCTCTCTGAGCTAAATTACTGAGCAACCTCTTTCCATTGTAATTACAATAACACTGTTGACGTTGAAAGTTGAGAAGATTTTTTAAAGGCTTCAAATATTAAATGGCTTCGTATAAGCCTTGTTATGTTGGAGGAATAACAAATATACAATTACAATTCTGATAAGTCACAATAGATACTTTCATGTGATCAATGTCTTTTGGCAGCATGCCATGTTTGGATTGTTCAATTGAAAAAATCAGAAAAAGGGGTTATCAATGGATAAGTTACATCTCTTGTCTTTTGTTGCACAGTGATCACTAAAAAATATGATTTTTTGAAAAACAAGTATCGATGCTGCATGACACAACCTATAGGGTTTAGCAAAAACTTACTTTGCAAATTGTACTCCCATTAAAAACCTTGGGGGGGGGTATTTTCAAAAAACAAAAAAACGTATTTATCCTATGTATTATAAGGAGGAAATATTTTAATTTTCATCCCTCTAGCTCCACTATACTTAGCTAGCTAGCTAGCCAGCCAGACCAACTTGAAAACTGAAGTAATCTATGTTGACAGTTTTAGCTGACGGCTTCTAATATTACAGGCATCCCTCATAATAACATGGATATTGGGGTTCAAGAAAGCAAACTGCATTATAGCTACATTGCAATATGTACAGGGTGGGTGTGGGCAATGTTCAAGAGCAGGCAATAGATGAAAGATGGTAAACATCATGTATCTTATAGAAACTAAATGAGATTTGAACAAATAAACAGTCACTTCTTTTGATAATACCACTACTCTTAGGTGCCTAATTGCTGTTCCCCCCCATATTAATTTTGGCAAAAGTTTACACCACCACCACCCCTGCACTTAATAGGTCACCCCCTTTCCTGCTAATTATTTTTCAAGAGTCTATCTTTACTCTTTCCTCCCTAATAGTTGGGAGGGAAGATAACTACAGATTTGTCATTTTCCCATCAAAAGACAACTATTAAACAATGCAAGGAGGTGAACTTGGTTATCAAAATTTAATTGTATCCACTAATTTTTGTTATCTTAAAATTTGGTACCACCAAAAGACCTTTCAGTTCAATTTTCCTTGTTCAGTATTTTTTTGTTCCTGTTAATACTGTACGATTTTACTTGTCATACCTACCCTGTCCTTATGATAATTCTTTCTCTAATGACTTTTTTTTTGCTCAGATCTTACTTGACTGTATCAGTGGTCATAGTTTCCATCCCATCTAAGCCCACCCCCAAATCTCCTGCTTAATAAATTGTGACAAATTTTTTATCCCCCCTGCTTATTTTGACCCCACCCCCAATTATTCAAACACTTGGAGTAAATAGCCACAGTATGGTACAAAGAATAAATTTCAGAATTTAAAAACGAAATATTTACATGAATGACTGAACCCTTCAAATCTGTATCTGAACTCCAGAAAGGAAAGGAAGAAAAGATTTTTGTTTTTATTTATTGACTACTGAAATATTTCTGTCTGATTAATTTCATTTTTACAGTTGGTTAGTCGGTCAAAGTCAAATATATTAGTAGGATGGGAGTTGTGTCACCTCTATCATCGAATGGGCTCAAGTTGTAAAATAGCACTCGGTCTGAAATATGAAATATCGGTCTTACAGGTTCAAAAGGAAGTTTTTGCTTTTTTTTTTTATTTAGACATTCGGAGTTGAATTATACAAATTTAGGACAACCATTATCTCAGAGATATATTCTTAACTTTAGTCCTTGTACTGAGTGCTTAGTGGAAAAGCATTGAGTTCCATTCTTTAAAGAAACCTTTGATATGACTCGAAGGTGGATTGATCTATGGCCTACTGAACCGGAGATAAGCACTTTACCGCTTGACCACGATGATTGATACTGTTGTCTTTTAATCTCAGTAATTACTTGTATTGGGAAGTAATTAAGAATCATACAGGTCACTCAATAGGGACAATGACATGACTAATGTCTTTTGTCAGCATGCCGTTTTGAGGGTGATTTATTAAAAAAAGAGTGATGAAAGAATAAGTTACTTCTACCCTTTATTGGATCCCCACCCCCCAGATAGTGTCTAGAAGGGGTTGTTCAATTGAAAATGTAAGTTTAAATTAAATTGCTTTGTGCCTGGCAATATTCACGCTTGCCCTTTTAGTGATCACTGCCCATCTAAAAAGCAAGTAAGGTAACTTATTCATTGATCACTCTTTTTATCAATCTTTTGATTGATCTCCCCTAACACAACGTCAGTCACATGACAGTTTCTGTTTAGTGACTAATCTGCCTATACATACACATGTACGTACACATGCACACATGCATATTATTTGTATACGCAAGTGTGTGCATATACTAGCTAGGATATTCATCTTTGTAATCTGGGTGAATTAACCCCCCTAAAACTAATGTGAATGATAAAGGAAATTTGTGAAGTGCTTGGAATAAAACTTATGTTTATGGTACAAATGAAGACATGAATTAATGAGTTTGATTTCCAAGGCTGAAAGTAAACGCTTATTAATCCCGACAGATGAATCATTTAAAAGTCTGTTTAGATTTTCAGAATTTGTAACAATAGCTAAATATAATTAGAAAAACATTGAGTGTTTAGGATGAATATCATTGCAGTAACATGGAGTAGATATGATTTATACATCATCTAGAATTAAATAAGGTGAATAAAATAGATTAATTAAAAAACTTAGTTTGTAACATTCAATTCAATTAAATGAAAAAATATTAATGAATTGTGTTAGCATTCATTTGAAATGATACAGATATATTCTGCTTCTTATGCCATTGTCAACATTTAGAACAAGAATTTCTAGTTGCTTTCAGTATTTAGAAGAGTGAGTTATAAACTCTTTACAAAATTCTGCAAAAATGCAAAGAGGACCTGTGCAAACCTTGCGATGCAATTTAAATTATGTAGCAGGAATGATACTCTTCCAAATCAATTAAAAATGCCATCGTTCCAAACAGCATTGGCAAAATCCACAAAAGAATATAAATTGACTAGAGCAACGTGACAAAGTTGAAAAAAATTCCAGCATTTTTGAAAATAAATTTACTTAACCACTGGCAATACCTTCTAAGTGGTATTAATAGAGGATCCTAGCCTCTCTTTCCTATGTGTACAATTGATTCATCCAAGAGACTTGCATGAATTACACACAGAGGGCCTCTGAGGGGATTTTTATTAGGAGGTGCAAAGCGTTTTTCATCCCTCCTACACAAACATTACACAAATACCCTCGTCTTTTAACCATCATATTTTCTTCTGATATAACTCATTTACTTGCTGGTAAATGACAGTTAACTTATTTCATTAATAGACGTTTCATATCACTCAGTTCTACTAAAGAAACTCTCATGCCCCACTTGGCATTCTGAGCCACAGTGTAATACACTGGCTGCACCCCCTCTCAGAGGCCCTGCATGTGTGGACACACGGACACACATGCGTGCACACACATGTACAAAAACGTCTTTTGCAGGTTGAAAGGACAGACATAAATCCTTGATCCTGGATCTGATTGGTCTGTCAGCTTATACGCCAATCATCTTCAGCATGGAGGAATTGCAAGCCCCCCTTTTTGTTATTTTTACCCATACTTGGGGTCGTGTGGATTCCACCACTGGTTTTGAATTTCAAAGTCGTCCTCCTTATTGACATTAACACTTGGATATTATTATTATCATTTATTATTACTATTTCTGTCATCAATTTCTAGCTTATAAGATGCAAAATAATTTTAGAAATATTCTATAATTGGAAGCTGTTTTTGTTATAAGCCACAGTCTTCTTCACTGCATTGTCTGATGATTCTGCATCTGATAATCATTGAAATTTCATTTTGATATAATTGAATAGATCTTTATATGAATATAAATCTACGCATCCCGCTATTTATAAAAAAAAGAAGAAAAAATTTAAACTAAGCAAAAAAATCTGTTAGACTCATCAGAATGTAAGAGAAGAATCTGCGAGATAAATGACTGAGAGAATATAAAAATAACATCAAATTGCAAAAATAAAGTTGAAAAAAAGATGCAGAAATAATTTTATTCTAATTTGAGTGTTCTTGGAAGGAAGATGATAATTGTAAAAATGGAAAAATAAAAGGCCTTTTGAAATCCTCATTTTTTATCCTATAATTGGAAAAATATTATTAATCCAGATCTGGTCTGTCAAGAAAATCCTCCCACATTCAATGCCTGGAAAAAGTATTTTATTATATCTTTTTTTTATTTGAAACCATTAAAAATTATTTTTAAGTTCATTGATTTGATCAGTTATTTTGATTGTCTTTAGCTTGTTGAATTTTTATTTCAGTTTCTTCTTCAAATTTCCCTCTTCCCTCTGTCTGTTGCCCATTCTTATTTAAGATTCAACTGTTTTTTTATATCTGCCTTTCAAATCATTATATTCCACATTTAATCTTTCATTTATCAATATTTGTAGATTTTATAAAATGGTGGCTGAGTGGTCTATAGTAGTGTTCCTCTTTTAATGTTTTCAAAAGATCTGCTCTTGGAATTCTGTCTTTTACCAACAAATGCAAAATTTTAAAATAGCAGGTCTCGTTAGTCACTCAATAGAAACCTTGATGTGACCAATGTCTTTTTGGTTGCATGTCGTGTTGGCGATGATCAATTAAAAAATTGGAAAAAGTATGAATAAGTCTCTTCTCTCTGAAGTTGTTGAGCAGTTATCACAAAAAATTGTAATTTTCAAAAAACAAATGTCAATGCTGCTGACACAAATTAAGGGACCAATTTAGCATAAACTCACATTGCAAAAAGAAATCTATTTAGGGGGAGAATTTAAAAAACAAGCAAGAAAACTGTTTTCTCTAGACATGATTAGGAGTAAATATTGAAATTTTCAGCCCTCTAGTTCTTTTTGTATGGCCTGAACACGTGGTACATTCATGTATACATAACCAGCTAGCCAGCCAGACCAACTTGAAAACTGAAGAAACCTATGTTTACAGTTTTGGTGATGATTTCCCTTTCCTTCTTTAACCAAGAAACTTTCATAGATTTTGAAAAATGCTTTTATTACAATTCATTTAAAAATGAATATTTGAATTCTTTCTTAATACTCACTTTGTTTTACATATTGTGCCTTGAGTAATTTAATGGTTAGAGCATTGAACTGACTGTTGAGAGGTCTATGGCAATGTTTTTTTTCTAAGCTGTGCGGCAATAGACAAGAAAAGTTTTTTGCTATGCTGTGAAATGTTCATGCCACATACAAATTTAGAAATATTTAATAAAGAAATAAGAACTGAAAGTTCAATGAAGTGTCCACAATAAACTTTGAATGCTATTATTGCCAGATCATGTGATCCTTAGTAGAAGATAATTTTAGGTAAGATGCATCTTATCAAGGAACACCTTTCTATCAAGTTTCAATTAAATCTGACTTGAAACAATAAGAAACAATGTGGAGACAGACACCAGAGTGGAAAGAGCTTTTTATAGAGAGACAAGAATGCCTCTAAAAAAAGCTCTATAATAAAACATGGCCTAACAAGCAATTGTCATATTGCTCTTGTAAATTATTTGATTGCAGGTTTATGCAAAGATCATAATGATGCATCAGTTCTGTCAGTAGGCTGTCTACCAAGAATTTGTCTTTGCCAATGAATGAATAATAAAGAGAAATCAATACACCGAATGAATCATTTCTTCTATTATACACATTTTTGTCAAAAGTAACTGACCTTTGTTTTATAAACCTTGGACAAAAAAATCAATGATTGTCTCAAAAGTTATAATATTCTCAACACACTTCAATTTTTCAGTTGCTCACAATCTTTTTGGTCATGCACAGGCCATGAAAAAATTAGAGGGAACATTGATCTCATAGCTCATTTTAAAAAAAAATTTCGAGTCAGTTTACTAAAACTTCCAGTATAAAATATTGATTGAAAACTATTTCAAATGAAAGGAAAGTTTTTTTTGCCCTCAATTATTTGTGAAGGTCTTGAAGATATTTTTTGCTCACTACAAATATTTTTTTTTTTTTTCCTTCAGAATCAATATGCTTATGAAGAATTTTTTATCTCTTGTATGTGTGTAACAATTGTATTCATTTTTTTAAAATTTGGTATTTTTCAGTAAGGAATTTTAAAATTTCCTTTACTATTTGTAAAAATCTACAGGTGAAAATTCTATCATTGTCCAAAGAGAAAAAGGGCAATTATAAACCCTCAATATGAAACCCTTGAAAAATTGCAGTCCAAATCTCTGATAATTTTCACTTCTTTCTATTGTTTTTGGTTTGTTTATTCCTGTAAACTCTTTGTGGAGCATAGGGCTGTAAACACTCTGCTGCAAGCTCCATGCCAAAACCTTCCTCCTTTATCGGGACTTGCGACCAGCTATAACAACTATCAAGCTATGGTTTTAGATGGATTGCTTTCCAGGGGGCTGAAGGGTTCCATCTGCCCTACGATTTACCCATAGCTGATAGAATTTATAATAATTGGATATTGTTTTTTTGAAATAAGATAAAAAACATGGTTTAGCATTCTTTTTTCTTTCTTTTTTTTTTCTATTTGTTTTTCAGCAAGAAGTCAAACATTTGCTAAAATAATTCATACTATTCATTAATTTCCAAGTAAATCTCCCAGTAATTTGATTATGACATTGTGGACGGTAATTTCATTTGATCTTCAAAACATTTTCATTCAAATCTGTTGAGCAATGCTACTGTAATAGCATGAATTTTGATTTATTAAAATCAAATTAAAATTTTTCAAATTCAGGTATATGATTTAAATTATTCATTGATCATGTATTTGATCTGCCGACCATGTAATTGCAGTATGAAAATATAAATCTTATTTTCAGTTATCATTAAATCTTTACCTACAGAGTAAAAATGGAGCTGCTCAATGAATTCTATTCATTTATGAGAACACAGCTTTATGATTGGTGCAACCAGTAAAATCATCAATTCTGTTTTTGAATATGACCTGGTTTAGAATATATAAAAAACAGAATTGTGTTGGGATTTCCATTCTGCTTTCAGGAATATTTAATTCCAGGGTATTAATCTTATTTACAATAGCTTCTGCATAAGCTCTATTTGCCATGAATTAACAGCATTAAATTAAGCCAAGTGTGTGTTGTGTGCTGATTCTATAGAAATTTATGATGAAATGGTCTATTTTTAATCTACTTGGTACAAGCTTCAGCGGTTTAATCCTTTTCATACATTAATTTTCTGGTTTGAATGTTGTTCATTGATCAACATTTAGTATTTTTATGTATATTTTTTCATCTTTGTAGATTTTTAATCTCTTCGACAATGTTTATTTAACAGGATTGCATTGTGCAATTTTTAAAACTTGGGTTTGATGGAATGTAAAATTTCTGTGATAATGCATTGGAAGTATATGTCCACACGTGATTATTTAACTTTGCTAACAGAGTTGGACGATGTATATGTTTGACTGTCCACATAATATATACAAAATTTCTCAATGAATTTTAATGACATTTTGTGGGAGGGTGGACTTTGGAGTAAGGGAGAATTCATTAAATTTTGGTACCGTTCCAGGAATTTTCTTTTTATTGTTAAAGTTGAGTAATCTTGAATCTTGTTAGTAGAAAGTGTAACCATTGATTGTTGCCATAGGATTATAGTCTGGTTCAAAGTTTTCATAAAAAGCAACTGAAAATTAGGATGAAGGTAAAAAATAATCAAAATTGATAATAACACTCAGTCCTGTTGGATAAGCCATTGCATGTTAGTGCAAATATTTGGCAACATTCTCAACTTTTTATGCATTGGAAGGGTACAAACTGGAGAATGAAAACCCAATTCTACAGCAAACATTGCACCCATAACTAGAAATCAAAGCTGATCTCACTGAATATTTACTACTTAGGTATTAGTCAAGTACTAATTCACAAAGAATTATATTTAAAATACCTGGTACTGACTACAGACATCAGGAAATGTTCTGTTCTCTTTATGTTTAATCATCTTTGATCAGTAGAATTTAGTGGCCAATAGAAATATTTTTTTTTCCTGTTGTCTTGAACCAATTATTATCTGTCTTTCTTACTCAAAGGCCAGCCAGTTCATTTTACCCACTCTGAAATCACTCTACAATTTAGTCAAATTAAATGTCAACCACTAGATACCTATATAAGATAGCTCAAGTTCTAATTTGTGTGTAATATATGAAACATGTTTTAAACACTCTGGTCTAACCTCTTGGTATATCCCAAATTTTGAAGATGTCTGAGAAAATGAACCATTATTATACTTCAATGATTTCAGAGTAGACAGAGTAACCTGGTTGACATTTAATCGACTGGCTAGTCTAATTTGGTTCTTAGGTAGACAATAGGAGCTGTAGAAGGTAATGTGATTATTATTGGTCTCTGAACTTGATTGGCCTGGATAAGTGAATAAAACAGAAAACGAACTTGACCTTTTGTTACTTTGTCAAATAGTTTTAAGGCTGATTACTAAGGTCAAACATCAGTTTCTATTTGCCTAGATTCATAGTTATTTGTAATTTGGGGACTGTTTACAGCAAAGTTTCTCTTCTGTTAACAATGCAGTAATGTATGTTTTTCTATTAAAGACTGATATCAATTACCTAAGCTTTGATAAAAATGTTGATATAATCTTGAAAGATTCAATTTCCATGTACATAAATGATGTCTCATAATGAAATGTTTTGCTCTATAAGGGTCATCCTCACTACTTTTGATGGAACTTAATAGTATTGACAATCATTCATGTGGTCTTCTCAGAGTTTTGGCATTTTTACAGGAGTTGTGCACATTATGCAAGCTGTGTACTAAAATAGATATTTGCCTCTTTTTATGTAGTTTAATGACTGACTCATTGGTAAGGAAAAGGATAGTGTGTGTCACATTCAGCCACGATCAGATTGGAAAAGCTAGATTCACACCACCCAAATCCCCCAAAATGTCAATTATCTTACCCTCAAAATAAAAATCATCAGCTGAATGTTTTGATTAACTTGTTTTGGAAATTATTTTAGACAATTATAGAAAAAGTGAAGAGTTGTAGAAGTAAACATTTCATAATATTGAACATTTAATGAATTCCTAATCAAATTGTATCAATTCTAAAAGGTTTGTTATAAAATATGACTGCTGGGATATATCTGTCCCATCTCTTTTAAAAGTTGGACATTCCAATTCAGACACTAAACACCTGAATAGGTTAGTTTTGAAAGATAAGTTATACAGTTAGTAAAACTTTTGCACTTATTTGTGTTTATATCTTACTATTAATTTGAGAGTTTTGTTATTTTTCTTTTTTCAAAAATGTTTAATTTGTTGGTTTAAGTAATTGTCATATTTATTTTTTAAAGCTGTTCATTGTTTTAGTTTTTATCATTTATGGATCTTGAACCATTGATTTGTTCCTATTATTGACAATTCTTTGTGAGAGGAAGCCCCTTCTTTAATTTTTTCTGTAATTTTTTTTCTCTTTTCCATTATAAAGAATCTTTTAGTCAGGATGTTGTAGATACTTTTTATTATTTTAAATGTTTGTATCATGTCTCTTGTTCTCTCTTCTTCAAATGTTGTTAGTTCAAGTCTTTCTTCATATGGGTGGGGGGTAATTCACTACTGAACAAATAATTACAAATTGTTTTATGTACATGTAGGTGTTGATAGATTTCTATATTGTTTACTCTTATACAGTTGCTATAAGGTTAACCTTTTATTTCTGTAACTATGTACAGTTGATAATTTGCATTCAACCAGTGATTACCCATCACTCACATTCAAAGCAGCTACAGGTATTACCTTGTGAATCAGTGGCTTTAAGCTAAATAATCCAATTTAGTATTATCTACTCAGATGGCATTTTACTATTGAGAATGTTAACTACTTCAGCTATGTGCACTGCCATAAGCCAAGGCTCACATGATTGATAAATATAATCCTCATTTGATCTCATATTTGTACCCAAAGGCTATGTGGTCAGGATCAGGTTCTTGCTAGAATATGAGGTGGGAACAGGGGCTCTATTGATGAACTAGGTTGAGGAAACTAGAATATCAATAATTCATTCAAATGTTGGTGAGACTACTACGTCTCGTATAAAATGGCTTTTTATGATCATCCCTGTGACTTGACCCTGATCTCAGCCTATGCTAGATTAAATTACATGGTGTGAAGATTTCAAGTTGTTTGTGTACTGTTCAGTATGTTTATGAATTGATATTGTGCAGTACAAATTGTGTTATATTTTTTTGAGGGGGTGGGTCAAAGCGTTGTATCTGTTCTTGTCAATTAAGAGAAATTTGGTCAAGGAACCTTGAATACTTCAGTTAAAATCTTAAAAAATGACAAATCTGTTTTGAATTTTTGATTAATTACATAAATTCTGTTCTCGGCCAGTAAGTATTAGGCCTGTTAAAACATGTTTTCAGTTGCTTTGTTTAAATTGTCTCCTGTTGCTTGGGAATTGGAAAACATGAAAAGTTTTTTTACGTAATCTTTGTTCTTAAATACAAATGATTATATATCGGTTCAAAAAGTGTTAAATGAACTTTTTTCTTTTTTCAACAAGCAGCACATCAAACGAATCCTATTTGTCTCACAATTTGACAATCTTTATTTCCGACCACTCCCTTGTTGACTATTAGCTAGTTTTAAAAAAAATGAGGATATTTTGTGTTGATATTGATATTTCTTATTTTACAATACATACATGCATACACTTATATTATTCAGTGATCATTTTTTACTGGAATTTTATAATTATTAATAATTTGTTACATAAATCCTCTCAGAAGTCAACATAAAGTTTGAAATGTTTTTTGTATTGAAGGCACCGATTGAATAGATGAAACTCAGCTGAATTATTGAATGGTTAAAGTAATTCAAAAATGTAGTGTATGCAAGTTTTTATGAACTTAATTGACCTTGTAGTTGTGAATTTGTTTCAAGGGTATCATAACAAACCAGTAAATCAAATCCAGGCAGGTAGGCTTATTACTTAGATCTTATTTAGAAGGAAAATTCTGATTCCTAATCAGGACAAAAAGGCTTTCTATGTGTACTTGGTTAACTAGTCGTATAAACAAGGTTAATCTCTTATCTGGTATTGAAACTATGAGAAGCTAGATTAGCAATCGCTGTTGGTTATGTTCAATACCTAATCCAAGTTGATCTCAATTTATACAATATCAATATAAATTAGAACTTTCTGTTTGTCTGTGTGTTTTATTTGTACCACTATCACACTAAACCTCTGAGGCTGTTAGATCTAATTTTTAGTATGAAAACTCACCTGACAGAGTTGTAACATGGGCTATATGAGGGTGACCAAGGAGGTCATTCATGGTCACCAGAGGTAATTTCTGGCTAACTGAAGCAATATCTGGCATAATACTGAGTTTGTTATAAAGTGCAAAGATGTTTTTGATCCAAATAGCAAGGTAGATGAGATCAAATTCAATAGGATAGATGGTGTTGATTTCCAAGGTCATCTGAAAAATTAGAAACATTGGAGTAGGTGTCATAAAGTAGAATATTTGATATTTCTTTTATACAAAATTAATGCAATTCTTCTAGCAGTTGCAATTCTCACTCTTTGAATATGTTCATTTATTCATTCATCTAAACAGCATCTATCCTTCAGGTTTCAAGAAAGAGAAAACACAGTATGTATGTAATTGTTGACAAGCTCCTCTCTGCTCACACCCACAAATTTGGTGAGGTATTTGTGTTACCTCTAGGTCTTTCCATCCATCTGCCTGTTCACATGAGCTCCAAAAGTTCTCAATGAATTTCAATGAAATTTCATGGAAGGTGGGGTCATGGGCTCAGAAAGAAATGATTAAATTTAGGGGGAGATCCAGGGATATCTGTAATGACTTACTGTAGGGTGTTAGCTGAGGTATGATTTCTAGTTATTGTTGCTATACTTACAGCATAGAAGATTATATTTGACCATCACTCAGTTCAGTTGTGCTTGTCTTATTTAGGAACATTTCTTGTTTGTTCAATATTTTTCGCTTCTATCAGGCATCACATTTTGTAGTTCATAACATGTATTTTTCTCTCTGTATAAATACCACCCAAAATTGTTCTACTTCATATTATCCTTATGATTGCTTGCAGACTGAAACCGACATTGGCTTTTGATTTCTGGCTTGCTATTTGAGTTGATATGTTTTAGCTTCATTCATTTCAGTTTTTATTTGATACATGAATTTGCCTCATCCTTGCAATGAATATGATATATTACATATAATATTTGTAAAATGAGGGAGCTTACAAAATTGCTTATATCTATTTACTGTGAGACTTTTCAGTTAGATTATATGCCAATTGTTTTGTTGTTTCTTAAATCAACAGTAAGTGTCTCTGTTATGAAGTCTTGAATCATTCCTGTAGACAACTGGAAAGCACTCAAAGAATGCTTACCTCTGCCAATGTCATTGTCAGGGGAAGTAATTGTGCATGGATCCACTTATCTATAAGCCATTGCCCACCTGTCCACTAAATTTTACTGAAATCCATCCTAAACATTTTGAGATATCCAGTGGACAGTCATGAACACATACATGAATGTATGAAAAAAAGAAAAATATCTGTCAATTAACTGAGATTTCCTTGATCTGATCCCCTAATTCAACCGACTCTTTCTCACCCCAGTGTCCACTCTTCCACAAAATTGAAATTCATTGAATACTTTTGGAGATATCGTGTCGTTACAGACAAAAGATGGACACAACCAAATTGATATGCCTCTCCAACTATGTTGACAGTGATAAAATATTTGTTCAAAGTTTCTTTCTCTATCATCAATATTTCAACTTTTTGAAAATATTTTCAAAATATTAAAAAGGTTTGATTTTTTTTTTTCTCCAATTCATTTAATTCCTTTCTATTGATCTTTTGTTCTTGAACATTTTATATTACTTGTCTGAGTTTGGGTTCTGAAATCATGATTATAGATGTTTCTGATTCTCTGTAATACTGACTGTTATAAAATTTTCTGAGATTCAGTATTATGCAAAGCAAAACTGAAAAACTGAAAACAATTGAAGATTAAAACTTGACTTCATATGCTAACAGATGAATCTGTAAAGCTTCCATGTCAGCTTGAGACTGATTGTGAGAAGATATTTCATGATGGATATATTTTTATCAGCAAAATATAAATTCTAGCTTTCTTTTATTACATGTATTAGCTGATATAAATACCTCCTACCGACCATCTGAAACAATGGACTATTCTGCTTAAATCTAAGGACTGAAGACACAGAAAAACACTGTTCATTATATTGATAAATGGCTTTCTACATGGGGTAGAAAGCCATTTAATTAAAAAGTTGATAATATCTGTCGATTGCCAATAACTTGTTGAAAAAAGAGAAGGAATCTGACTGACTTTGAAAAATTAGTGTTGCTATGATTCCAAATATTTTCTTTTCCTCAAAATTGTTTGAAGGTGGCCATTTTTTTGGTTTTGGTTTTGGAGAGAAGCCATATTTGTTATGAATGTTTTTGCTTTCATTTTTTGTATTGATTTTGTTTTTAGAGTGAAAAGAAGGGTTCTATTTGGGAATTTGATTTAGCTGCAGCCTAGGATACCCAGAGACATGCAGAGATTATTTGGATTTTCATTTCCTTTTATTCTTGACTAGTGTGAAGGAATAGGAAATGAAAAAAAAGAAAAGACTAAGATTATTCATATACTTTACCTTTTATTACAGACAACTCTAAATCTTATTGGTTATATTTGCATTTTTCATTTTCTTAGCAAATAAACATTTTATTATTAGAAACAGTCAACCAAAAAAGTCAACATAGGTTTCATCAGTTTTTAGGTTGGTCTGGCTGACTGGCTATGTATGTGTGTATGTATGTATCAAGTGTACAGGTCTTGGATTTATAGGGCTGAAAATATCAACATTTATTCATGTCTAAAAGGATTTTTTTTTTTTTAAATTTACCACCAAATAGGTCTTTAGTGGGGGTTCAGTTTGCAATGTAAGTTTATGCTGAATTGATCCCTTAGTTTGTGTCCAACAGCATTTATACTTGTTTTTTGGAAATTTTGGCTCTTCGAGTGATCACTGCCAAATAGGCCAGAGAAGTAACTTATTCATTGACATTGCCTTTTTGTAATTCTTATTGATCCCACCCAACATGGTATGCTGCCAAAAGGCGTTGATCACGTGACAGTTCCTATTGAGTGACTAATTCTTATAATTATTTCTTCTGAAGTCATTTTAGGTATTCTTGAGACAATTTTTTTTCTCCCAAAAGAAAAGTAGAATTATTTGAATTATTGTTGCTTAGATTCAGTGATTTATTGAATATCCTGAAGAAAACTGATTAATGTAGTTAAATCAGGTAACTTGTTATTTTCAAACTTCATCTCTATTCTTATGTTGAACTTTTTACTGACTCATTTCTTTTCTATGTTTACTTGGGCTGGGAATTACAACATAACCATGCCAAGATATGAGTTATTTATGTTTTTTTTCTCTTTAGATTCCTTGTAGAGCATAGGGCTGCATTGTGGTTGCAGTAGCAAGCAGTCCTTACTAGCTAGAGTTGTTAACCCAATACCCAAGATGAACTGCTTTATAGGGTTTCAAGGTTTCCAGCTGCCCTGATGTTTACGTATAGGTTGGGGAAAAAGTGGATCCATGCCTTCCCCAAGGGTATTAGTGCAAAGCAAGTGTTAGCAGCCTAGGTCGGAACTCAAACTCTGTTCCCCTATTCTACTTTCCATGCTGGTAACCACTAGGCCACTCCACATTTATCTTTGCTCAAGAGATGGTAATAATATTTTCATTGAATTTAAACAGTAGGTCAGCAAAAGATGCACTGGAAACAATGAAAAAGTAATGCCAACTCTGTTACAATGGCTTTTTTAGTAATGTAATTTGATATTTGCATCTGTGTACAAAGATGAGAAAAAACATATTAATCTTGTTTGTTTATCATGAATACATAACCTTGACCCCAAAATGAAAATAGATATAGAAAAAAAAAATTTTTTTGAAAGTACACATCACCCCACTTTTTTGCATTGACAAAAAAAAGAAAAAGTGTTCAGTCTTTACTGTTAAGTATTATAGAGGTAGCACCCACTCTCTTCTTCTCTATTCTGTACTCCAATCACCCCAACCTCTGACAATGCAGCCTAACATATCATTGTCACCATTTTAGGGGTCTGGAACACTTAAAATTTTACCTGTATAGATTAATAGTAATTGTGTCTGTGCTTTATGCCATTTCTGCTTATGAAAGGTTTCCATAGGAGCGGTTTACTTGTGGATCAATAGGTGGGGCCTGTACTGCTAAATTCAATGACATTTAAATTTTCAGTCTTGGAAACAATCTATCATATTCTTTAAAAATCAATCAACCTCTCTTTGAAATTGTAGAGGTATGTTCATTCGGTTGTGCCTTTCTGTCTGCCTGTCCACCCAATGAAAATTTGTTGAAGGGTTAGCAATGGGGTAAGGAAGAGTTGGTTAAATTTTGGAGCGGATCCTCACAATGACGTTAACAGAGGTACGCACAGAGTGCTTTCTAGTTTTTCCAGTTATGTTGTGGACACTTATACAAAGCTTATTTCAATTCTCTGCCTCATTATTTCTTGTCATCACTCAAGCTTACAATTGAAAAGTGTTAAATGTTTGAAATATTTCAAAGCACTACCATTTTTAAAAAGTTGCATTAAAAGGAAGATAATAACTAATATATTTTATATAAAAACATTAATTTGATATTCATACTTCAAACTGCTATATTCATTGTTCCATAGCTGTTGCTATGTATTCAGTGATCTGATCTGAAACGTAACCTGAGGGAAATTAGCATCAAAGTTCTTGTAATGATTGATTTATTTGTTTCAAGTGTCTTCTGCTTGAAGCTGTTTGATCTTTATTTTAATCTGTTGAAACAGCTTGCATAAATCTGTCAGTAATTGTCTTGGGGTACATTTTGTTTGACTATCAGTGTGCACCCTTTGCAAAAGCCATTGGAACGTGAATCTTGTAGTGTCAATGGAGGAAAGGGTTATTTTAGCATTGCAAAAGGCAAATATATTATTTTATCCAAAAGATTTTTCCCATCTGTTCCTCTTCCATCTTCACCCTTGCTCTTTCTACCTTCATCTGGTTCGTATGAATTTAATGTCCAATATACATACTTCACAAAATTGACCCAAATAATAATATTTACTTGATTTCTTTCTCCCAGTTAGCAAGATTATTTTCTGACCAAGGTGTTTGTCTTAATCAGTAGCTCATTTTTCTTGCATATCTGTAAATATCTAGATGAATGCACTTATACAATATTTGTTTAGTATTATTGTCAAGACTGCATCCTAAACCAGACCTTGGAGATTTAAGCTGCCAATATCAGTAGAAAAGCAGAAGAGAGCCACCAATGTACTCAGGTATATACAGCTCTGTTTACACAAGATACTGTTGTAGATAATGATATTTTCAGCTGGTTAGCAAAACTTTCATCATTGCCTTTGGTGTGGTGCCATCATAAGTCTGCTGACCAATTTTGGTTATGATTTAACAGTCACCATCTGGCATGTTACTCAGAACTAGTACTGTGAGTATGTGTAGCTGACATTTATCACTAAGAACTAACCTTCACCTTTATGCAATGTATGAATGAATATTAACAGAAACATATGTTTACTTATTTATATGAATGCATGATTATTGTTATTGGCAGAATAGACACATGATCACATTACAGTTTCATAGATAAGGATGTGACTTTGGTTCAGTAACTTTTTCAAAATACAGTATCCAAAACTGACTTACCTGCCTTTTCTATTTTTGCCTAGGAAATTATTTTGTATTTTGGACACTATTTTTTTTTTCCTGATACAATGACTGTTTTTGTTTCAAACATTTCAATGGGGAATTATTGATTATGATATAAATTAGATAAATTATGTTGAATTTCAATGGCTATTTTTCATTTTATTCTTAGTGCAATGGTTATTTCTATTTTGGATGTTTTAACCGAGATTAACTAACAGTTATATAAATCAGCATTCGTGACTAACAAGACTAAATTTGTAGTACAAGAATAGATATTTGAAATAGGTCTGACTCACCTCACTTTTGATTTGGAAAGTCTTGCATCAGAAATATAACGAAAAGAGCATCCAAAATTCAATATACTCTCTTAGGGCCAAAAAATCTAATGGAGTTGAATCGGAGGTTGTAATGCGATATTTTGAAAAGGAAATTGAATTGAACCAATGCCAAGGATTTTATGTAATGTGTCAAGCTATCAAGTTAACATCTGCTGAAATCAAGCTTAAAACCTTTTTTCTTTGATATTAATCTTTTACTTACAACTCAGCAGCTTTTACTGTAAGTTAGTCAGCTTTCAGTAACAATACACCAACATTTAGAAAATGTTTCTTTGACAAGAATGTGTTTAAGTTGTTAATTTATTGTGAATCATGAAACCTTATTGATGGACTTTGTTCATACTGACTTTTAGTAGAATCTGCTAAATATTCTATTTGATGCTTGTATTGTGAAAATGAATTCTTGTCCATACCAGGCTCAATTTTTCAAAGTGTTAACTGCAAAAGCCCCTTAGTGTACTTAGAGTACAAATAGTTTATGAACTTGAGATACTATTTTGCTTTTGATGATATCAAGAGTATTTGGTTAGTGGACTGATTTCTTATTTGGCTGGAATCCAAAAGCATCATCTCAGAAAAGTAAGACAAGTTATTTTTATGTATTTGTCCCTGTTTCTGTTTCGCACCACCAATTTCAAGCTCTTACTATTCTGATCTGAGATGCTACCAAGTCAAATCTGCAAACAGTATTTTACTGTCCAACTATTTTGTGTTCCTAACAAACCATATCTATAATGTAGAAAATCGTGCAGTTGGTTTAGACATAAAACAAATTCTTGTCCACATCTTTACAGATTAGTGGGTCTGTTTGTAAAAAATGAAGACAGAAAATTTTTTTACTGCTTATGATAAGAGTAATGGAATAAAAAGGCTTTTCAATTTTTGTTTAAATTATTTACAGAAGAGAATATTGGTAAGAAGCAAAAGCTTTAGTTTTTTTTTCCTCTATGAAATTATCAGTTTGAATAGTATCATAATCTTAATCTTTATTCATTTACTTGGTAATTCTAATACAAAGGGTTTTGAATGACTGAAAATCACTGTAGTAACATGAACTCTTGGAAGTGGAATTTCAGCTCTCAATCTGCATATTTTGCATTGGAAATCATGAAAGGATTTCCAGTGATCAAGAATTGATACTGGATGTGACTATTTTCTATCATCACATCCAGTAATGTTCTTCTGAGAGCTAAGTGTAGTAAATTCATTTTAGGGGACCCGAAAAACAAAACCTTGTTTATCTCAGATTCTTACAAGTGTAGAAAACTTAGTTTGCAACAATACCTTTTGAATTTGTTTTCAGTTATTTGATATGAATGGTTTTTGGGTTCAAAATGTTATGCCTTTAGCTTTGCTTGATGGCAAAGTGTGGTAAATTTGTAATTTGTATTAACATTTGTGCAAAGAACAAGATGGATTTTGGTAAATTTTCAGAAAAAATGGCTTTAAAAAGGCTTGGAATATCTGTTATGTATTTTTGTTCAATATAATTCATACAGAAAAAGAAATTTTATTTTGTATGTCTTTCTTCCAAGTAGGGATTCATCATCAATTTTTTTAAAAATCCTAAAAAGAACAGCTATCTTTTAAAAACATTTGTAAACTCAACACTCTCTTCTAGAATTTGTCTTTATGTATTCATTTTAAAGAGGCTATAAAAATCTTAAAGCTGATTTAACGTTTTATTCTTATTTACTAAAAGAAAAAAGTAAGAACTAAAATCATTGAATGAAGGGCATTATTTGAATTTGTTCAGAAAGATGGTCTTTTTACTCTGCCTTCAAAGAGATCTTTACTCCACTTCAAAGTGTTGAATGTTATGTATATTATTTTTATGCGAACAATACCAATTTTCAAACTGATGTAACTGCTATGTGATATCAAATGCCACATTTTCTCTTCAATGGCATTCATTGATGTTCATAGTGTGTTACAACAATGTTTTAAGGTCATTGAATTGGATGAATTTTTCATTCATCAGCTGTCACGTTTGTAATTTACAAAGATACAAAACCATACATTTGTTTTGTTCAAATAGTAATTGTAGACCTTTAGTTGTTTATTGAATGTTAACTATGTATGATTTTCTTGTTGACTATCTACATTGTTTCAATTCAGTTTGCTTGTGTTTGAAGAAGTGTCTTGACAAGTCAGGTCTCAAGTGTTAAGAATCAACATGATCATAGTTGGTCGTTTATCTCTAGCCTTACTCTGGCAAAATATGGAAAAGGACACTTGATAATTTGATTAGAACTTATATTTGAATTACCTTTTTTCCCTTGATTTTGGAGTATTTAATCTACAAAAAGATTATATATATATATATATATATATATATATATATATATAAAAGTTAATTTATGCATTAAACAAAATATATAAATAAAACTTGAAATTTGTGTCATTACTTTAAATTATTGTTCTGCCCAGATTATTTTCTGTTTAAATGATCCTTTTTTTTTTATTCATTCAAGCTTGGAATTTTGTCTCTTAGTATTATTATATTTTTTATTGATTCTTACCCCCACCCCTTTGTGCCTGTCCATAAGACGTATAGTTTACTAGGGTATTTGGGGGACTATTGCTTGCTGCAACTCACTAAAGCACCATAACAGTCCATTCTAAGCTTTCGTAGACAGTCCCCTAGTTATAATACCAGCACATTTGACAATCATTGTAATATTAGCGTTGTGTTTTTTATTTTCATTTCTTTAATTAGATGTGTCGTATCTGCTGGATGATAGTAGTTGTAAAGAATTAATTCCATATTAACTGTTTGATATTTTTTTTTCATCCATCTTGTATATTGATGTTATAGAGTGAGTAAAGTGTTACATCAGAAGATAGCTTTTATGTTGTTCACTTTTGCACAAATAGGAACAAACATATTCAGATACCAATTTCTTGTTTAAAGGTAAATGTGCTAAATAGATTAGAAAAAACTAGTTTAATTTCAAGTAGTAGTCCCCAAAATAGTAACCATTGACACTGCATGAGTGCACCTGAATAATCCTCATCTATACTATTTTTAGCTCATCTGATAATTAGATAATTACCAATCAACTCACCAATTACCTTTGAGGTGACTGATCTCAATCTCTGGCCCATTATTAGTATCATGGAAATTGTTCAGCTTTTTTTCGTCCCTTTGTATTTTACAAAGGGATGTACACTCAGATCAAAATTCTGAACTTGTCTATTTTGTCACGCCATGTTGTTTTTTGCCGGCCACAGTTTCGTATATGATCTCTGGGGATCCACATTGTGAGTCGTGATGTCCTGCTGTTATCTGACATTCTTGCAGCATGGCCAGTCCATGGCCATTTGAGTTGGAAAACCTATTGCTTGCCTATAAGACATATGGTTTACAAGGGTATTTGGGAGATTACTGTAAAACAGAAGTTCACCTTTTGAATCATTTTGGGGGGGAGGGGAGGTCTTATTTTCCATTAAATATGGTGGATGTTCGTAGTTTATTGTGTGGTTGATTTTGAATGTCCTGATTTTCTTGAATATTTCTTGAATAGAATCAATTTAGTTGGCTTAGTGAAGAGTAGTATTATTAGACAATGAAGAGAGAGGGTGAGAGAGTACATTAGTAATCATTTTATTTTTATTGGCATTAAAAGTAAATGACTAATATATCTATTACCAATAATGGCTGAATGGAAACCATTGGATGCAGATGATCTGGATTTAGAAAACTCAACTGTTTTCATCTTGTTACGAGTGAATATTTACAGGCATTTAAAAAGGTAGTATTCAATAAAGTATTTATAGATTGTATGAATAGGTTTCAGAATAATGCTTAAAAAATTCAAGTAATATAATAAGGGAAAAAATTGAAAAAGAATATGTTTCAGGTTTTACTTAGAATAGTCATGGAAGATTTACAATTGCTTTTTGTCCATTTACAAAGGAAAGTACAGGAGGGTCTGTGAACACAATTTTGAAAAATTTTGGGTTGAGTTTTTTGTTTATTCTTGTTTATTTTCAAAGATTTCATTTTTCACTCATACAAAGTTAGTTTCTCTAATCTTGATTAAATTTAAAAAAACAAACAAACAAAAAAACAAAGGTTAAAACATGATATCGGGTTTATGAAAAAAAAAATTTCTTCCACTATTTTATATTATTTTTGCTTTGAGGATATTTAGTCACATATTCATCAGAATATTTATTTTTGTTTTAATGAGAGAAAAATATTTTATTTTCCGTAATGAAATACTATCTGCTCTGTACAAACTCACTTTGTTCTTGAAAATCAGCTTTTATACGCTTTAACTTACATACACACAATAATTATTTGATATTTGCTGTAACATATTGTAGAATTACATAAGCTTTTTGTTTTTTACATGGTTATTTCTTCAATAGGGTTTTATGATAAATTTCTTTTCTTTCTTTATAAAAACGAATTCTACATACTATTCTTGTATGTATGACCATAACACTTTCTGATTAATATTCATTCCTTTTATGGTGTCTTCTCATTCCATTGAAACCTGTTGATTTATCTTTTAACTTGTTCTTGAGTTTTATTATTTGTTTCCCTTTTTGATGTCTCATTGCTATTCAAAGGTGAGGAGTCAATTGCTTTTAGATATTCTACCGGGGCAGGTTTTAAACTACATTTCTAAAGAATTTTGCAAAGCTGGAAGCAATAAGGGGATTTATTTTAGTCGGCTCCAAAACTAATGTCCATAATTTTAAAGTAGAGGAGCTTAAGGAAAAAAAAAGCTATGGCAGATTTTTTGCTAACTATCAACCAAAAATTTCAACATAAGTTTCTTTGGTTTTCCAATTATTGTGGTTGGCTATCTATGTGTCATACATTCTGGCCATACAAATGGAGCTAAAGAACTGAAATTTTCAACATTTACTCCTATTATATCAAAAAGGAATTATTTTTTGTCTTTCTTTAAAATTCTTCCACTAAATAATTTGATTTAATTGAGGCTTCAATTTGCAGTGTTAATTCATGCCAAATTGGTTCCTTAATTCTTGATTATGATTTTTTATTTGGACTTTTTTAGTGATCACTGCCTAACAAAAGACAAGAGAAGTAACTAATTCATTGATCACTTTTTTTTTCCTATTTTTAATTGATCACCTTCAATGCAGCATGCTGCCAAAAGACATTGGTTAAATGATGGTTTCTATTGGGTGACTTATTGTATGTTTATCTATTCATTGAGTTGCTTAGGATGAGAATAGCTATTATATTCAAGTAGACAAAAAGTATAAAGATTTTGGAAAGCAAAACAATCAGGGCAAAAGCTATCCTGAATTGTATATTACAACAGTTGTGTACCGTGGTCAAGAGTTAGGTGGGTGTTACTGGTATGTTAAACAAATCTTACTTGACCTGATTACCTTATTTTTAAGCCACTCCTTTTTTTGTGCTCAGTCATCTTTTTATACCTTTAGATTATTGTTAAATGGTGATCATCAATCACAACTGGATAGTGAACATGATTGTGTGCCCATTGGAAAGGCACACTTTTGCTCTCAAACATCAAAAGGCCATGTTTTGGCTCATATAAGTGGTTGTTAACCTTTATTAATTCATGCCACACTTCAGGAGTTCAAAAAGTTTGATGTCCTCCTTGCTATAATAAAAACCAATTTGCTTTTGAAAAGGTATAATGATATAATATTAAACTTAGAAATTTACCAGAAGTCAGTTTTAAATCAAGGAGAAAAAATTTATATCCATATCAAATAATTTCAACAAGAAATATTGCTTTAATCAAGTTATAAAATGTTTAATTAAATATGACCTGCTATAATAATGCCACTTTAAATTTGAAACATTATCTAAAAATATAAATTCATATTTTCAAGTTAGTTCTTCTAATAAGAACTTGGTGCTGATGTTCACTATGCTCTAATTTAGTTAGACACAGTCATGTCTCCCTATTTTGTGACATCTAATTTATTTTTTCTCTTTCTTATAGTGAGTCACATCACGGAAATTACATTCTACAAATTATGATGATAGGAATGGTAATAGTAACCCTCTTGCCAAACTAGTTGAATTGGGGTGTTTAGTTTCTGGCTCATTTTACTTGGATATAGTTTCAAGAAACTCCTCTTTCTGTATTTCAGCATGTTCTTCTTCATGTCCAATTCAGATAGGCCCATTAGGAATGGCTAAGTAGAGCCAAGATGGAGAATTCATTTCTCTTAAATCCAAATATCTAGAATTGTATTCATAGACCTGTATTTCCAAATAATTCACAATGGTAAGTGTAGCAGCATCTCTCACCTCACACCTATTTAAATAATAAAATTGAGTTAATATTCTCAAATGTTTTTTTACATAATTCCACAAATAGTGTAAAACCCTAAATCTTGGCCTTTGGCTCAACAAGTATCTTATTTACTCCTTGAATTTGATTCAACATATTCAGTTTCTTAAAATATCAGCCAAGTAACTCAAACTGGGTTTAGTTTTCAAAATTTGAAATACCTAGTACTGAAATATGCAAAACTATTAAGATTAGATTTAAACGAAAATAGTTTCTGCTTGTAACTTGAAAGATGACATTCTACATTTACATTGAAGACGTAGAAAAAGCTCTTGAACTTGAATAAACCTGTTTCTCCTGCTTTTTTTATTTCATGGTTTTATGTAAAATAAAGATGGCCAACTGGAATTAGGCAACATATGTTGATGATAATCTCTGAGGTCTCTTTCCCCCAGGCATCTAGAAAACTTGAATATTATTTCATACAATTGGAAATTTATTTGTTCATCCAGATGTGAATTCAAGGCCTAAGAGGATTAGAGGCATGTGATATATTGTGCCTGGGCTTTTGGGTTCAAATGAAACCTGGAAGGAAAAGGATTCAGAGGGGATCCAGGAATTTCCTGGAATCTCAGAAAATGTTTGCATCTATTGAAGTGGATAAAAACTGAATGACTAATGGAGAGGGGAAAGGGGGGAAACTTTGTTCCCCCTCATGAAATTCTTCTCAGAGAGCCTGTGTGAATCCTTTCATATTTGTATTTGACAAGTGCTGTTTAATGTATTTCTAGATTATTTGAAATCAATATAGCATACAGCCACATTCTTACAAGCCCCTAATGGTTTGTATCTACTTTCAGTACAATTGAACTGTTTCATATGAAGTGACTTAGGTACGTTGGTAGGGAATCTGAAATTGTGCTAATGTTTCTTTGATGCCCATTGGGTTTCTTTGATGTGGATTTCTATTGAATTCACTTCTCATGAAATTTGACCATATTTGTATTTGAGATACCACATTTACAAGTTTATCATCATCAGCAGCAGCAGCAGTCTTTTAAGGTCCATCGCTTGATTTCTTCTTCTTTTGAGGGTCTCATGGAGATTCATTGTCCTAGGTAGATGTTATGATCTACTTCCTCCAGTTCTGTGTCCTCGATTCTGATATTTTCGAGTTTTTATCTCCAATGTGGTTGTTGCACATGATCTTTGTCTTGCTGAAGTTCATGTGTAGGCTGACTTATTCAATAATTCACTATTACAGTAATTTCACGTACCAAAATTCAAAACTAAATTTCCTACCCAAATTTTAACAAAAAATCTAGTGTGGTCTGTTGAAATGTCGGCATATATGATATATTACTACTTTAATTGCATAGATTATATTAACTAAGGAATCTTGATGAAGGACAAAAGTGTAAAACACTGTTTATACAGAGAAAGTGATTTTGTGATAAATATTATAAAACTTACTATCTTACTGTATAAATAAAAGTTCCAGATTGTGTATATGTGTGCGTGCATACGTGTGTCATTGAAAGATATTTTTTTGATGATGTTCTTAACTGATTCATTCAGTTATGTATTATTTAGAAATCTTATAATGAGTCCACGATTCTTTGACTGAAATAGTTGGAATTAGGATCATGAGAATCAAGAAATAAGAATAATTAATTTGTTGATCAGACCAAACCTCGTGCAGATATTGCATCTTTTAAAAAAACTTGATTTTGATGCATGTGTTGCAAGATGGAGACATGAGGTTTCCATCTGTGTACTTGTGGGTATAGAACATTGATCCCCAGCTGATTCACTCACCAAACTCTTTGTGTGCTGTCATAATGAAATGGAAATCATTTTTTTTAGAAATTTGTTGGTTTATAGATTCTTCATATCAAGAAAGATATGTTGCTATTAAAAATATGATGACTTAAATCTATCTCTCAAATATGAAAGTATATTGATGCTAATGCTTTGATATTTATTTATATCATCTTCAGAACATTCTAGCAAAATCAACTTTTTGCAGTAAGTGCTATACATCTCAGTAAGTTCATCTTGACATGCTTATGCACCTTCAAAATTGATTGAATTTGGATCAAAGATTTCTGATTTTTGTAGATAACTTCAATTCTCAACATTGTCTCAGCTTGTTTCAACACATTTTTTTATTGTATTTTTGATTCTAGGGTTTAAATATTGTCAATTTTGAAGGTGTATAAGAATATTACCATGAACTTATGTGTCAGATACGTTTTGCAAGTTACTTCCAATATCTTAAAATGTTAGGTGAGAAATGAAATCAAAGATGAAAACCATTAGATAGAATTGGAGTAAAAATCCAAATGTTTGCATATTTTGAAAAGACTTTTTTGAAAATAATTTGGTCTTTCAATAACATGGTAGGCAAATATTGAATAACCAAATAGTAAAACTTGAATATTTTTCAAGTGTTCAAAGCTGATTTCAACATCAATATCTACTGTATTCATTCAGCGAGCTTGGAACTGAAA
This sequence comes from Thysanoteuthis rhombus, assembly GCA_963457665.1. NCBI lineage: Eukaryota > Metazoa > Mollusca > Cephalopoda > Oegopsida > Thysanoteuthidae > Thysanoteuthis > Thysanoteuthis major. The sequence continues at coordinate 10,906,143 of OY735223.1, forward strand.
TTGGCCTGGATTACTGTTCCATGGCTTAATATATACTTGAAATATAAAAAAAGAAAAAAAATGAAGAACCAAATTATATTGTTTCAAGAGACACTGAAAAGCCTCCATATTCTTTCTATGTGTACAAAATTAAACTTTTTTCTTCATTCCATATTTGTTCTCTAAAAAAACTGAAAATGAATTTTCACAACTTATTTCATTCTTTATTTTGTTGAATTACAAAACAATGATGTCTATGTATTTCAGCCATAAACCTATGTTTTGGCTAATGTAAGTGCCAATCTGATTTCAGAGTTGTCACTCTCTTTCTCAAGGTTTGAGAACCCAGTCTACCCTACTTTTCTACTCATAACTGCAGGGTAGAAGGATGGATTGATGTGTATTCCATCGGGATTAGTGCAAAGTGAATGAGTTTGAACTCCATTGTCTGTGCCATTAAGCATATATATAATTTACAATTTATATATGTATATATATATATATATATATGTATATATATATATATATATATATACAGAGAGAGAGAGAGAGAGAGAGAGGTAGATATATATATATATATATATATATATATATAGATATATGATTATGAATTGTTATAAAATATTGAAACTCTTTTTTGAAATGATCTCCCATTAATACACGTTGAATACATCATTTGGCTTAAACAAGATAAATAGAATAAACTATCAAAGAAAATGGGACTGCTGGTGGAATCAAACCTGTGACCAATAGGGCAGCCATTTCAACATTTATTTGTTTATTCTATTTAGGTACTCAAGGCCAAATGTTTATTCTATTTTTGTTGTCTGATACATTCACTGTGTAATAACAGAAGATCATTTAGAATAGTTTTAATGTAATATGACACAATTTATTATCATTCTATTGGATTATATATGCATTTCTTGATAGCATAACTGTCCGCGTTGAAAGAAACAAATAGAGCAGCTATAGACAGTGAATAAACAAGATGAGTATTTGGAGTTTAAATAGTTATTTGGGCCTTTACATTACCGGCAACTATTTAACTCAAATGATAAGAGCAACGTTGAAGCAGCTACCCTATTGGGCACAGATTCAGTTCCTGCAGCAGCCCCATTCTCTTTTATTGGTTATTCTATTTACATTTTCTAAGCTAAATGAGACATTCACCATGTGATAATGGGAGATCATTGTTTCAATATGATATAACACAATTTATAATCATTTTGTTGGATCAGATATTGATTTCTTAATGATATATATATACATTACTGTTTTAAAGTGTTGCTTTATCTAAAGTGGTAGTGCTCATTTTTCTAAAGCAGAACATAGACAGGTAGATATTTGCAATTTTGTTGTTACTGATAAGTTTCATGTAGCCATTGTGATCAATTGTACGCATAAAACTAATCAGATTGCAAGTATTTACCTGTCTATGTATCTACCTGGATTCTGGTCAAATTACCAACTTTTTTTGCCATTAGATGAAATTGAAATAAGTAATTTGTCATATCAAAGAGTGTTGTGCTGGTATTTGCTCCAATTTCAATTGTAGGATACTTCTAAAATTTTCAAAAGGAGAAAAGTGGTAACAATCCTGATATTGAAAAGACTTCAATGAAGTGGTTTGCTTTTGTAGTCAAGTTACTTGACCAACGCAAATAAAAGAAGCATGATGAATTTGCGGAAAAACTATTACAATATGGATTCATTGCTATGGATGGATGGATGTCACGATTGGACAAAAACACCAAATGATGTTTGAAATTGCACATGGAGAAAAAGCTGATGCTGATTTAGGCACCAATTGTTGAAAGTCAACGACACTGATTACTTTAACAATTTTCTCCTGATGACACTTACAATGCCTGACAGGTCTTTATTTTTTAATTATGAAAATTTGCTGAATTGTGTGATCTTGTGTCTCTATTATTTTGTGCAAATGTATCTGAATCTGATGAATGAAAACTCTTGGTGATTGGCAAAAGTGTAATACTGTAATGTTCCAAAGGATTTGCCATTTGTATTTTCCTGGGCTTTTATCCTCTTTTTGCATAGATTTGGGCTTTTAATAAATATAGGATAAAACTATCCTCTAAATGTCTTTATCTTTGTGTAATAGAGCTAGTGCTGTGAGAGAAAAGTCTATTCCTATATCCACAATACAACATCAATCAGTTACAGCAAAGGTAGGCCAAAAGTAAAGCAAAATAAAGTAAAGCCAAAAGGTGGATGATAGATAACAGTAAAAAGGATTCAAAATAAAAGTAGGATTTCTTTGCTTATTTTTGCTCTGTATAATATCCTCTTTATATTGATCCTCATATGAAGATTTGTAACCAAAACTAAGTGGATGAGTCTGTTGTTCCAAATATTGGGTAGGAGATATTTTTATTTGCTCCAGACAGAGAAACAGAAAAAACTCACACTGTTCTTTATATATAGTGCCCCTATGTAGGACAAGTATTTAGCTAGTATATCCTTCTGAATTGGTTTATTTATAAGCATTTAACTGCTGAAGGTGATATGACTGATTTATTTGCAATGTATAACATTAAAAGTACTAAAATTGTCGGTCTTGAATTCAGCATCATAGCACCAATAACATCATGCCTTTAATATAAGTGGACTAACGGACCATCTGACCAAAAAGCATCTAATGGAGATGTGTGGACACATCTGAAGAGGAAAAAAATCTTTTTCATAATAGTGGAAGAAAAAGAGACCAGTATTTTTATATTTTTTTTTTTCTTCAAGAATCTTTATTAGAATGTATTTTTCTTTCCTCAATGTTTATTATCTTTATTTTTGCAACAGTGACAGAATTCTATTGATATGTTTAGTAAAAGACATATCCTCCTCCTCAGACAAAATGAGATTTGAGTGGTGCGCAATATCTTTTCATTCTTTCTATCCACATTTCAAATTGAATCCAATTTATTTAAAAGCAAAGAAGATGTAATTAAAAAAATACTAACCACCCAACTCTAAATCCTTCCTTCCAGTTCTCCTTCCATTTATTCAAGAAAGGTCTGCCACTTAAACTTCACAATATAGATTCCATTTGAAGGCCACATCTGATGCAGGCAATTGCAACTTATAGAAATTGATGAGAATATAATGTTTCCTGGCACAATAGAAACCTTTTAGACTTGTGCAACAGAAGAAGCATTCAGATTTCATTTAAAATGGTATAAAAAAAGTTGTAAAGGTTTGATATAAAAAATTATTTCTGATATCTTTAAGCTAAGAAAGAATATCTGAAAGTGTCATCATGTCATAAATTGATTTTATGTAACACATTAACAAAATTTGTATCGGATTTCATTTTTCTAAAAAATACAGGAAAAGGCTATGCTTAGTGAGATTATATTATGTAAGACTAGAAAGCACTCAGAATGTGTACTTCTTTCAACGCCATACACTAAGAACTGAATGAAAATCAGTTCCTATATGACTACGATGCAGGGAAGTAATTTTCTATATTTAGGCCTCATGCCTGAAAAAATCTCTCTCAATTGAGAAAAATTCCTTGATCCACCCTATAATTTAATCACTTCTTCCCTAGACTATGGCCCACCATTCAACAGAATGTCATTGGAATTCATTGAGGACTTTTGGGGATTTTTTGTAGACAGACGGACAGACAGATTGGAGTAAATACATATAACTTTTCCAACTTTGTTTATTGAGGTGATGATGATTATCGAACTTCCATATCTGGAAGTTTGGAAGCTACCAGAATCAGACAATTGGGATTTCTCAGTTGAAGATGATGAATAAAGTTGGTACTGAACTGAATGTTACTAACCACAAAGTACTCTGAGTGCACATACTTCTGCCAACATTGTACACATTTAGCTTATGTTTCTTGTTTGGGCAGTGTGAAAATTGCTAAATTAGCATGGGCATTCTTGGCCTTTTTATGACCATTTTTAGCATCTCCTTGGTTTGTTTTGGCTGTTCACAAAAAAATTTAGCGGTTTTGGCCGTCAAACTAGTGCAAAAATATTTTTTGAATTGGCAACACTAGTTTTACACTAACTCAATTGAAAGTAAAATCCTGGATCCATCTTAAAATTTAATCACTTCTTCCTTAACTCATGGCCCACCCTTCAACATTTCATTGAAATTTATTGAAAACTTTTATGTGTGGTCAGACATAGCAAATACATATATTAATAAAATTTGATGACTTCTTCCTTACACAAAATTTATGTCAAGTAATTTTAGAGTCATAAGATCATAACATATAACAAAAGAATCTTTTGAAAGGTATTTGACTTTTCCAAATGAAAATACAAGCTGAAGCTAATATCTATACCTGTAAAAACTTGTATATTTAACTAGAAAACACCAAAGAGCACATACTCCTGACTTTATCAAGGAGAGTAATTGCGCATGAATCCTCCCCTAAATTCAATGCATTTTTCCATAATCCATGGCCCTCCCTTCCATAAAACTCAATTGAAATTCATTGAGTACTTTTGGAGAGATGGAAAGACAGAATAACAGAGAGACACGCTTAAATAAATACACCTCTCCAAATTTGTAGATAGAGTTAATAAAAAGTATGAATGATAATTGTAAAATATATCCCATAATGCTTATAATCTTACAGATGATATTCATTTTGTATTCTTTAGTTTAATATTCAATCAAGTTTATTATCAGTTGAAGGCTAATAGAAAGATTATGAAGCATAAATGATAATAATTTAGCAAAACACAAACGAACTTAGGAATATTACAAAAGATATTGCAACTATGATAGAAGTTTAGTGTTTCTGATGTTGCACATTCTGAGCTGTACTCAACAAGACTTTGTCAATATCTGTTTGTGTCCTTTTTGGTTTTTATTTCTATTTTGCACAAAAACCCACTTCTAAGATTGGATGAGATTTTTCATTTTTCTAAATTAGATCATTTTGAAGGCTTCAAACCAAAATTTTGATTTGAAATATGAAAATGATTATTGGTTTAAATTTGATGTGTACAAGTTTTGTATGTAATGACCATTTATTTAAACACAATAATATGATTTGCATATGGATTTTCATATCTTATTGAAGGTGAAAAAACTTATATTTCAACAGAAAAAATATTGAAATATTTTCATGTGACCTTAACTCTTTCAATATGGAACTACTGTATATCCCCCAACCCCCCAAAAATGTTTAAAAAGGTTAAGATAACTTTCATTTTCCAGCTCCACATAAGACAGAAGAGAAGTTAAAGAAAATGGATGATAAATTAGTGGGATTAGGGTAATTTTTTTCTTAATATTTCTTGCTGAAATAAGGGATTGGGGTCCCATATGCCATCAAATTTGGTGATTAATTCTTGAGTGTTCAGATTAGAGTGAAGAGGAAGATGATTTGAAACATTGGGTTGGATTCATAACAGTAGGTAATAAAAAAAAGTCTTGTAGCTGGTGGATGCAACATGGTTGCCAGATTTAGCCAGAAGTGGAAATGATCTGAGCTTAATCTCAAGAGACTCATCCAACACAGTCATTGGAATAGTCTGGAGGCAATGTTTAATATCAACCAACAGGCTGCTATTGAGCTTCTGCTTCCAAACTCTTTCAGTTTCAAAATTCAATGCTAATCCAATGCCTCTGTTGCGTTAGTATCTGAAATGAAGCTGAGATTGTCTCCCTTTCAGGTCAACTTTGACAACCATGAGATGCAGTGATGAAGAAAAGGTTCTCTGAAGGTATAGAAGACTCTGAGCTTCAGAGCAGAGGCTTGCATTTGTGCAAAGCTTTGGGGAAAGTCTGAAAAGTTGGTTAGAAATCAAAGTATCAGTGTTAATAGAAAAATGCCTGAAGAACTCACCTGGCAAATAAGTTTGCTGATCTGTGGAATTAATAAAGTTACAGTAGGGCTAGTCTCTATGATTCATTTTGAGAACTGTTTTAGTTGATAGATATTGATGAGTTTTCCTTTTTATTCATCAACAGCTGTGAAAACAAATTTATCTATTCATAAGATTTTTTACACAGTAAAACTTCTGAAAAAAGAAAAAAGGTTTTACATGAGTTTTTTTTTGTTATCTTTTCAGGTTTATAATGTTTTGGAAATGCAACAAAATGTTGTCTATTTTTCTGTTTATCTAAGATAAGATCCTGAAAAATAACATTCATTGAACTTGTAGAAATTGATAGATTATCCTGTGATAAAAACCGCAAACCTTGTTTGCTATCAGTGAATATTTACATCATGGAGAAATCATTTGATTATGGAAGCAAGACTGATTACATGAGGAAAGTCTTCTTTTGACAAGGTTCAGAATCAGTTTTCTTTCTGCAAACAAACCTAACCTTTAGATTTTCAGTCCTCTCTCCTACCACTTGAACTATACCCACATGCACTATCAGTAACCTTTGATTTGTAGTTTGTTTAAAATAAAGTGGTTGATGAGTCTTCTCAGTGGGGTGGATAGTTATGGTACCAACAACTTTTTATTGAACAGCATTTCATCAAACATGCAAAATACACACATAAACATATATACCATAAGCACAGACACATACCACATTTTTATATCCACACGTGCACATACAGACCATAGAGGTGCAGAAATGCACTTACGCACACATATCATATACACATACATTCACACATGTTTGCATGTGTGTGTTTGTAATGTGCATGTGTGAATATATTTCACATTTAGGATAAAATGTAATTAAATGAAAAGTTGTGCCATAAATAATTGCATATCTGCCTCTGGATTTTAAATGCTGATTTCCAAAGCAGGCAGGCCCTTCCTAATGAGAAAATTGGTGCAGCACAATCCTCCTACCCCTATTTGACCTAATGTCATAATAAGCCAAGTAATTATAAAGAAGTAAACATTATATTGCAAAAATTACATTAAAGTAGTATAGCCATGTCATCAAAAATGATAATTTCATTTTTTGTTCTTCTCTAAATTCTACCCATCTAGGCTGTTAGCTGCTTTGATGTATTGTCCCCTTTCCCTAATGTATGCAATCTGACTGACATACGTCATGCTTAAAATTTCAACACTGTGTTATCAGTATACTCCACTTTGTGGTCAGTCATCTGGCTGTTAAGGTCCATGTCGTGGTTCAAATTGAAGTGGCAGTTTTACTTAATTTTATATATTGGTTTCTTTCAGCATGGTGGAGAAAAATCTCTAAATAAATAGACAAACAAATAAAAGTACATCAGTAATTATGTGTTTTGATAAATAAGGAATAAATTCATCTGTTAAGAATAAATAAATACACGCCATTTACTGCTTATTTTCCAAAAGCTTAAACCTAAAGCTTTTTATCATTCCAATTATTCAGTGGACAGAAAATAATTTTCTGCTTATTCCATTCTGTGCATGTTGTAGTTTCCTGTTCAATCTTTTAGTTAGGTTCGATGTGTCAGTTCCATATGTGACCATCAGGAGGATGCGTTGGTTATATAGCATTCTTTTTAAAGCCAATTGTTTTTTTCTTGTTCTCTAAGGTCGAGCTTGCTCTATCTAGAATGATTCTTTGATTTCTTCTCATTTTGAGGATTACATGGAGATATGTTGTGAAGAGTTTGGTTGTCCACCTTGTCTACCCTTTTTTCAAGCCAATAAGACTCTGTCTTTATGTAGCCTGAAATAGGAACTGCTATGTCAGTAATTGTGCTGCCAAATTCTGTCAAATACAGGATCTGTGCCTTGTATGATAGTTAAAATCCCCAAAGTCATTGATGCTGAGTTAAAGGCCTTCTTGAAGTCAATGAATTCTATAGCAAGTGGCTATTTATATTTTGCTGCTTTCTCTTTAGTTGATTTACTGAATGGAGCTGGTCAATGGTTGAATAGCTTCTTCAATTTAGATTTTTTTAGTCGGCACAGGGAGACAAGTGACATTTGAATATTAATCGAAATAATCATTTCTTTTATATCTCTGAAATGTAGTGATAATAGTCTATTTAAAAATTATAATTACATTTCTTTAAAAATATATCAAACCTTAATTGCCAGCTGTATTTTGTACTAGGTAATCTCCATGAAAAAATCCCTATGTATACAGGTTTCCCCACTATCCACAAGTATAGCAGTCCTAAAATGGCATATAGTGAAGCAATTACTGTTAATCTATATATTACAAAGATTTTGAGTGTTCCCAGACCCCTCCCCAAAGGGTGAGGATGTTATATTAGGCTAAGTTATTGGTAGTTTTGGGGGGTTTGGAGGTGCAGGAGTCTGGGATGTAGAAGAGAGGGAAAGAGAGTGTGTGCTGTTTCTATAATGGTTTGCTGCAAAACAAAAGCTGAAGATTTCTTTCACTTTTTGTCTCTTTCCAAAAAAGTGAAAAAGTGGCATGAAGCGATCTTTCCAAAACTAGGGACTTCCTGAATTTTAATTCTATTTGATGTTTTTATTTTTACAGTGGAAGAATCCATGGTTTCAAATGGTAGGTTGGAGATATTTTCATAAGTAAAATTGTTACCTTTGAGTGGAAGACTCCATAGTTATGGACGGAGAACTTGAACAAATAACACTGTTCATTTTGTTGGTAGAGGGCCTTTGTCCAGCATTGGATTTATAATGGCTAATGATGATGATGATTTATTATAGAACTAGTCCCCAGTTTTATATTCATCAAATTATTAAATATTTGTAAAACTGAAAAATATGAAATCCTCATGGTAGGTTTTGCCCAGAATGTATACCATTGGATTCTATGTTTGTTGCTTTCTATTGTTATTTTATCTGGAGGACATTTTTTTTTTTTTATTTCCTTCAAGCAAAGAATGTTTCCTTCCATTTGATTGGTTCAAAAAAGGTTAACTGAGTCGGGTTTATTTTTTGTTATTGTTTGGATACTTGAAGGGTGTACAGTTTCAGAAATTACCTCTTCAGAAAAGACCTGTATCCATGGCAATTGTCTGCTTTCTTTTATCTTTCATCTTTAACCTTTAACCTCCCGCTTTGGACTAAAAAATCTAGATCCTTTCATAACGTTTCTATAATGAGATCCTTAGTATACATGAGTGCAGACAATACATGAAAAGTATCTTTTTCCTGAGATAATGATTAATGGAATTTGGTTGTAAGAATTGTTTTTGAGATCTTCTTAAATCATTGAGGAAGTTGAAATAACTGGAAAAACAGAATGATTAATGTAGATGTGTAACTAACGATCAAAATGCTGTTCACATAAAGAATGAGTGGAGATCTCTCTGGAAAAAAACCAAAACAGGTCTGAAATATTTTGTCTGATTGGATAAATTCCTGGCTCTGAAAAATTATTTTCTCAACTAGCATAGTACCCGAAAAATAACTGGCCTATTTATGTTGTGTATAGATAACTTATACATTTGTGCTACTTTTCCCTTTTGACTTCCATTTTCTTCTATATAATACTACAAACTGGGTGTAAACCAAAGTGGAGATGGGCAGTAAAAAGCTGTTATTAGCAGTAGCAGTTTAACCTGCGCCTGCTGCTTGCTTGGTCACTAACTTGTAATTTGATTTTAGTCAAGTTTCATGTTAAACTAAATATAACACTTTCATCATCTATAGAAGTAGATATTCAAACCATTTCCAATTTTAACATATAGTCTTTACTTTCTTATCTGTGCATTTTGCAACATGGCTGCTCGTAAAACTCAATGATAAAATAAATCATTTGAAAATACTTGATCAGTATTAACTATTCATGCTAACAAAAGTTGACCTGACAGATACGTTAGTTACCAGCTGATATCCAGGTTGAACATTCAAATCACTGCAGGGTATCATTATTTTGACCTATATACACAATTGCTTGAAACCAACAAACCAACAGAAGTTATACCAGCTTTTATATGATAACATATTTCAACTTTGTTTGCATGGTGGGGGATTGGCTGTAAGTACCATCTAGTTATTTCCATATGAAGGTCATCAATGGCCAAGATATTTAACCTCACAAAGATTTGTGTAAAATTTAGATATCCTTTGGTATAGAAAAGTATAACTCAACAATCCTTAGCTGGAGGAGATATTCTTAGAAACTATGAATACGAAGTACTTTTACTTGATTGTTCAAGTTATGTATATTGGTACATATTGGATCTTTAAACAAACATTAAGACAGTAGTCTGCAGTGAAATTTGACATCATAAACATTTCAGCCTATCCAGTAGAACTTAACTTTTTCATGTGATAGACATGCAAATAGTTTATTAGTCAAGATAATGGCAAGCAGTTTTCATGTGAAACCTTACAGTCACGAGATAAGCTGCCAAGATTATTTATATCAGTCTACAACCATTACATCCTGCCGATAGTCACCTATGGAGCCGAAACATATAATCTAACCAAAAGATTGGCTCTCAAACTAAGAACCATACAACATGCGCAAGAGAGGAACATGTTCAACATCACTTAGAGAGATCCGACAGTACAGTATATTAGAGAAAAAAACATGAGTTAGATATCATTGAATCTATTTGGAAAAACAAATGGCAACGAGCAGACCATATTGCAAAAATGTCAGTCAGCGTGGATCCCCAGAGATCATTTATGAAATTGTGGTTAGAAGGTCTATGTCCAATGATGGACGATAAATGACTGCTGCTGATGAATGATTCTTTGAAGAGGCACACTCTCTCTATTCGGTAGTTTTAACTTTTATTATTCTTTTACCATTAATTTTTTATGAGACACTGATCATCATGGCCCAGCGGGAGAGTGATCAGCTCCAGTTCTGTAGACCATGGGTCAATCCACAATCAAGTCATACAAAAGACTTAGAAGTGGTACTTAATGTCTCTCCGCTAAGCACTTAGCACAAGGACTAAGATTGAGGAACCTCTCTTCTAGGCTGAGAAATTATGGCCATCAGATTGGATACGCCAGTTCTTGAAAGATTACTGAAGTTGAGTTACATCCGTCCAGGTCAATATCTAGATGGGTGACCTTGGGGGAATACAAGGTGCCATAAGCAGAACAAAGCTTCGATGGGCCTGGTGAGCTGGAAGTGGATCTTATTAACAATTGCCTTTGTATACCTGACCTTGTTATCAATGAGGAAACTTCATCCAGACTGATACTCTGATACACTTTACATCAAGATGCTTTTTACCATTTTATTGACTCCTTATCTAAATCCTCCTTATAAGGCTTACTTGGTGAAAGTTTATGTCAAGAAGATATCATATTATCATGTATAAGATAAGTATAACCAAAGACTAGTCTGGTTGTTTCATTGAGTCATTTTACTGACTGCTTAGGCACTAATCAGAAGTCAAGCTTGTCTTTCAGACCAATTTACAAGTGAAGTGAGTTTGATCCCCACTAGTAATATCAGGTTTTTCCTGATAATTTATACATATATTTTTTATTGATGTGATATATGTTATACGCTAGTGTTGTATCAGTATGATTTGTTAACTGGTAGTACTACGCCTGCCTGTGTTGGCCTGGGACCAAACACATGATGCCTGCTCTCCTAGTTGTTGCTGGTGGGAAGAAGGCGAGATGCATGTGTATATTTATACCTCGTGGTCTCATAGTTTTTATGCAATGTATGCATATAAGTGTGTGGGAGGCAACTTGAATAGTATTGTGATACTACACCATCCAATACTCCACTACTGTGGCCTTGAGCCAAACTAAGCTAAGGGTTGTCTTATGTAAAAATGCTCTGAGCAATGTTTTCTGTCTGTAAAACTAATTTCATACAAATACAGAGGGTGGGAATGAATAAAATTTTCACTTTGCTTTTTTCTCTCTGAGATTTGAATTGTAATCTCCCTAGCATATATAGCAACTCAGAAAAGTTTATTACTTTCTGATGAAGTCAGTTTGGGATTATTGACTTCTTAGCTTAGCTCCTAATCATGTAATATTTTTATCAAATAATTCTCTTTCTGTATTTTATATCATTAGTTGATAACAAGTCATTTTAATGATTAATGAATGTTTTGATTGTTTAGAGAATTATTTTTATTTAGCAAAGAGCAATTTTATTCTTAGTTTTGTAGGGAAACTTGTCTGATCTATTTATTAGAAAATGTCAATCAAAATTGCCAATATTGGTTTCTTCAGTTCCTCATTTGGTCTTGCTTGCTGGCTCTGTATGTATGTATCACGTGTACAGCCTACACAAATGGAGATAGTGGGCCGAAAAATTCAACATTTACCCCTTATTATGTATAGAAAAAAATTTGTTTTTATTGTTATCCTCCCCACACCGTTTTAGTGAGGGTTCAATTTGCGATGTAAGTTTATGCTAAATCGGCCACTTGGTTTGTGTCTGGTAGCATTTACACAATTTCAAATTAATCACCCACAACACAGCATGCTGCCAAAAGACATTGGTTGCATGACAGTTTCTATTGAGTGACTAACCAGATCTGTTATTATTTTTTTTTAATTTGAGAAATACAAGATTTTGTGTACTATTGTCTTCTGTTGAAAATTTAGACATCTTCCTTTCCAGGTACTTACCTGATCTTACTTCCAAATTGATTTTTATGCCTTCAGCATAAACCTGAATGGGAAAACCACAATCTTATCAAACTGCATTATTTTCAGATTTCTTTGTCGAAAACAGTTCTGTACTTTTTGGGGTCTTGTTTTTATTGCATATATATATTTTGCTTCTTTCTTATTTATTTGTTTTTTCTTTCTTTGAAGGTGGGTCTTCAGCTCATCATCTATCCAGGATCTTATAAAGAGGAGGCTGGATGAACGAATGCTAAACATAAAACCTAATTTTCTCAGTAAGTAATTTCATTAATTATTTCTAATTTCCATATTTACTCTCAATTATACATTCTTTTGTATAAAAAAATTAAATAAAAGTCCAACTTTTAACTGTCTAAATTTTGAAGAAATTTTTTGTATCGATCAATTTTAGGATGATGGATTGAATTATGGTCTTCAAGATCTGAAATTCCCTCTCTTAACCACTGGACTATACCTTTCAAGTAGACAGATTTTTATACTAGCAAATCCTAGCTCCTCAGCACCTATTGAATTTTCATAAAATGTCCTAATGTTTTATTATTACAATTTATATTGCTTTGCTTAACCTAAACACAGATCATAAAAATTACAAGGAAATCATAATAAATGAAGATGATCTTTATTAAGAATAGCACAAAACAAAACCATCTTAATTATTGATTAGTGTTACTATTTCCCATGCTGAAGGATCATGCTGGAAAGAGAGTGGAAAGAGAGACAGAGATATGAGAGGAGTCACTGATGAACACAACTCCCCATCCACCAGCACAGCAACCATCAAACCACTGTAAAAAGTGATGAGATTATTTTGTTGAAAAATAAAACGCTTATTTATTTATTTATTGAAGTATTTAAAAATTGGAATGAACAAAGGAGAGGGTGGAGAAAGAGAGGGAAAGTTGAGAAAACAATTTACGCTGAAGGCAAAACAAAGTCAAAATTTACAAAAAAATGGGGGGGGGTGTAAGGAAGAATTCTAGTAAAGGAAAAGAATGAAAAAGAAAGAAAAAAGATGAAATGATTACATGGCAGAAAATAAATAAGATGTAAATGGAGTGACATAAAATGAATAGATCTTTTTAATTGAGGTGAACATATTTTTTTTAAAACTTGAATTTCCTTAGCTGCTGTTAGGTGTGATAAATCTTTGACAACATTTTACAAAGATAAATTCAATGACTTTCTCAAGCTTGAAACTGGAGGTTAATCTGTAAGCCTCAAAATTTACTATCTGATGCAGTAACCATTGGACTGCATATCCATTCCTTTGTGTATTCAGATGATAACTTTTCCCAAAAAATTTAGAGATGAAAGATGTGTTTTGCTTAATTCTGAGTCATCTTTACAGCTATGTATAGCATCTCTCAACTTTCTTGGAAATGCCAATTTAGTTACAATGTTTAAAGTGTGTGTCTCAATCAGGACAATAATTGGTGAGATCAACATATGGTGTCCTACTGTGGCTCATTTAGTTTTAAAAATTCATACTTGAACATTCAGAATCTAAGATCTTTTCTGAGATTTGATTTGGATATGTTTATGTTTGGGGGAAAAAACCCGTGGTTTCTGATAGTTTGTCCCAGGTAGGGGCAGATCTGTCTGAGAAATGCCTTTTAACTCCAATGACTGTTTGGATTTGTAGCTTCTTGCTGTGACCTGTGGTTGCACTGCTTAGGGATAGCTGTAGTATGATTTTATCTGGGAAAATGCTGAACTTACTGTCTTGATCAATGGCGTATAGACTTGGGGTTATTCTGTATATTTCTAGTAGATCAGCACAGGTTCTTCTGTTGGACAAATTGAGCTTTCCAATCATAGTGTTTGATGCTGGAGAGCATCATTGAAGCTCTTCTTTGCTCTCCTTCTATTCTTTGTTGAATTGTGTTGGAGTCACCAGATACTGGAGCTGAATTCTAAATAGGATCTGACAAGTGCTTTATACAGCATTTTAGATATCTTTGTATCCATGTCCTTGTGGCAGAGATGGTCCAGCATTTCATTCATTATGTTGATTTTTCTGTTGACAGTGTGCTGTGAATTTTATTTGTCAATGAGTACTCCTGAGTCTTTCTCTACACATGTGTTTTCTAGAGAATGATAAGCTCCATCTTCTGTCTTCATGGTGTATTGGTTTGAACTTTGTTGATTAAAATTTAAAAAAAGATTGAATAAGTAATTAGAGGCTATGAGAATGTAATTAAAACAGTTTTTTAATGATTATGTAAACATCACAACAAATAAAGCAATGTGTCATAATTTATCGATAATGTCATGTCTTGCTGATAATGTAAAGAATTTTTGTTGGAAACGTGGATAACAGCATCTGTTTTACCTTTAGTTTTTCTATTCATTCTCAATTCCTACCCACAAAAGAAGTTATCTTGTTTCTAAAAAACATTGTAAAGCAAAGTTGCTTCCTGTGTCACCTGATGCATGAAACAATGATTTTTGTCTCCATTTCTCAAACAATGGGGGCCCAATCATTATTAATAGCAATTTTGGGTTTTTACTGGGCCCATTGTTCTAGCTTAATGCACAAGATGAACTGTCTTATATGACTAAAGGCTCTAACTACACTGCTATTTAGGAGGGAAGTGAATTCATGCCTTTCCCAAGTGTGAAGTGAACATAAACTATCCCAGCCAGAGTTCAAACTTGGTGTTGCCGATTCCATTCTTTATGCTATTAACCATTAGGCCACCTGCATCTCTTGAAAAAATATGTATGTACGGATAGATAAGCATCAAGTTGTGGAGATTGGATTTTGAAATTATACCATTTGGTATCTTAATCATTATACTTTTCTTGTAAATACATTGTCAATTGTTATTATTCTCAAAAATCTAATAGACTTTACATGAAATTCTTGAATACTTAATGATCACAAAATCTTTACTGATTTGTTCAATCTGAATATGAATCCTAAAATTCTAAGGAATTTGAAATTATTGTCATCAAGTAATTTTTAACATTTTCTGGTTGTAAGTCTTGTAAGAAGATTTCAATATATTATAAAATTGAAGTATTAATTTCATCTATTTCTGATAATGAAAATATTAAGCTCAAATATCATTTGAAGTTGAGTATGAATCTCTAAAATATATCTCAAATGAAATTTGTGCTGCAGTTGTAATGATATTTGCTGTAACTTTGAAAAAATTAGCTATTAAAAAAAGATTTTGGAAAATGCAATCATCCTACAAATTGTACAAAATTCATTTTTACAAAGGTCTAACTTTGCTTTTATACTTCCAGTTCTAGAATGAAGTCAGATTATAGTGTTTTTTATATCATTATAGTGTTTTTTTTATTTAATAAACAGGATGGCCTTAAGTAAAAGTCTAATTGGGTGTTGCTTATAATGTGATCTCTTGTTTTTATATATCATTATTTCATTTCACTTATATATGTATTTATATAGTTTGTGTCTAGTGATATGTTGTATGTATATGAAGTTGGTTTTGAGAAGTTGTAAAAAGCATATAGACACATAGAATAATTCTAAAAAATCTAAAATTTGGACATTTTTGCTTTGCATTGACATTTTGGAAATGTCAGACTTTTCCTCTCTTTTACTCTTCAACCAAATGTTGGAAATGTATATTTTTGATCATCTGATTTTTTTTTTTGTGCAATTATTTACTATCGTGATGCACAGAATGGTGTGGGCAAAGAATGTCACCAAAATCCACCCTAACTTACACATCTGTCCTTTATTTGGGATCCTTGACATTCGCTTGTTTGGTAATAGAATTACAGGAATAAGGAAATAGTAAGAAGACAGAAAGAAATGTTAGAATTTGCTGCAAAATCATTCATGTGTGTTGTAAAATAGTCAGTTCAAAAATTGAAACATGTGAACATAACATGCATTCTTCCCTTTAACTTCAGTTAGAATACAAAAAGATTTTGTAGCCATTTAGTTCAATATCCTCTAAAATCTCTTATTGATATGATGCTTGATTTTTGACTAACAAGTCAAAAAAACCTGACTACTTCTTATGATGCATAACAGTGAACTGAAGAGGAGAGCTAATTGAAACTTTCAGGGATCGTTTGTCTTTTCCCATTGGTCAATGTATACCACATGGTTCACAAATGCATACTCTGATTCAACTTGCATAAACTCTATCTCATTATTTGATAGCCACATCTTATATATTCTACTTTGTAAATACTTCTAAAGTTTCTTTCAACATTTTTTTAAATGTCTTTGACTGTTTGATGTTGCAAATCCATTTATGTCATATTTTGTCTATCATGCATGGATAGTGTAATGGTTAGCATGTCTGCCTCACATGCAGAAGGTACTGGGTTTAATTCCTGGAGTGTGGAAAACTCTTCATCAGGATGAATTTCCTTGTGCACTCAGCAGCTAATTGAGTACACACTAAGCTGTGTGTTCATGGTGGAGGTATTCCTTCGATGAAATTACATCCTGCCAAAGGGATGGTCATAAAAACTTGTAGGAATTATGTCCAGGTCTCAACCAGACTTGAGACTTGCTAAGATCATTTAACTGATGAATACAACAGAAACTCTCCAGTCTCCATACTTCATTGTGAATTGTCTCTTAAGAGACGGTATGCTTTACACTTTTTTTTTTTTTTTTTTTCAATCCTGTTTTAATAAAAAATGTGCTGGCTGAACATTCAATCATAAACATGGGTGCTCATAAACATTTACCTATGCATATCCTTTTTTAATTAAGTGGATGATTAAGACATGCTTGAATACACCCAGAGAAACATTTTTAGATTTATGGAAACATGTATCTATGTTTGTTTTGTGAGCCAAAGTTTTGAACCAAACTTTTTTCAACTGTCTGTTCAGTCATTGGTTTTCAAAAAAATGTGCTGGAAACTTTTGCACTCACTTACTACATTCCATACTGTACTATATACTTTGCTATCATTCCATGTCAATGATCACAGCTAGACCAAATTCTAGGTTGTTATTTTCTGTCTTGATTTGATGTCTTCATTTTGAAAGATAGCAGATGTGTCTGGAATGATAAAAGCAATGAATCACCTTCAAGCAATGAGGAACAGCAAATGACTGAGCAGATTTCTGTTTGTTCGTTCAAGCTAATTTTATCCACCATTTTGGGTTACTTGATCATGCTTGTTACTATATCTTGAAAACATGATTTAGCATTCTTGTTGATAAGCTAACAATGCATAAGAAGATGCTTGCATCCTCTCATGCTTATTGGAGTTAATTTTAGTCTTGGAATTGCTTTGTTATAATAACTTCTTCCTTTAATATGTTGGAAAAGTGTTACATAGGTTGCAATACATGGCTGTTAAATTTGTTCAGTATTTTGAAGGGAAAAAGGAATATATAGATTGAACCAATATTGCGTTTACTTAGTTTCTTTTGTAAATTAAGTTTTGTGCCATACTTTTCAGCATTTTCTTATTAGTTCTATCTTGGAAGGTGAATGCTTTATCTGTTGTCACTCAACGTTACTCTAGGCAAATAATGTAAGTAGGCAGTCACTCTTGCAGAGGGTGGGTAATATATATTGGAATAAGTAAGAGCATCAAAATAACCCAATAGTGTGGAGAGCTATGAAGATCAGGGAAAAAGGACGAGTTTTTTTTTCTTTCTTTTTCTGTGAACCTGTCTGCAAAAATTGAGGTGCACCTTATATGGTTGTGTGTCTAATATGCTGGAAAATATGGTAAATGTAATCCACCTTCTTTCTTGCAAGATTCAATTGTACTGTAATTCCTTTTGTATAACATGAAAAATGTTGTACTCAAACCTGAGTATGGAGAGTGGGTTGTGCAATGTCAGAATGTACATGGAAAAATTTTTTATATGTTACTAAAATTAAGTTCATTTACTGGCAGAGAAATACAAATTCATATATATATGAATATATATATATGCATACAAATCTGAAGCATCAAATCAGAAAAACACATGGGACTGCCAAGCTATTGTGCCAAATTGAGAAGCCATATTATGCAAGAGGCTACAATTTTATACCTATTTTTACTATATCTAGTACTTATATTATACAAGCATTCTTATTCACAAAGAAGTACGGTAGATGTGAACTATGAAATTGCTCATAGTTCACATTTTTATATGTTTGCCTTAGAATGTTGGAAAAAATTTATTTTCATGTTCGTTTGTATATGAACACAGTGTGTATTGGTTTGTATTTTGGAGATCCCATCTCTCCAACCATTACCTTAATTTGCATGATTTTGAGGGCCATGGATGATACAACCTGATGACTTATAAATCTTTTCTTGGTGCGGGTTATTGGCAATGCGATATTGACCTGATATAAATTCTAGCCTCTTTTCCTTGTTGTCAGCTACAATTTTGCACCTATGAAACTGAAATTGGGTATAGAGGTTGATTCTTCTATGGCCAAAATATTTAGAAATGTAATTTTGACATTGTGTTCATTTGGGGTCTCTTTATTTTAGTGAATTTTTTAAGTTACTGGCCACAATATTGCACATAGGATTCAGAAATTTAGCATATGGGTTCATCTTCACATGGTGAAAAGTCATAGGCAATGTGAGATTGATGCTAGAGGTCACCTGAGGTCATTTCTGGAAATTGTGAAGAGGCTCTAATATAATCTCTCTAAATCACTGGCCTTTACCTGAGTTCTCCATGTTTTTACAGCTCTATATTTATTGTTCTAGGGTTGGATCCTGGCACCCAATGGGAGAAACAATTACATAGTGTATCCAGAAGCCCTGTAAAAACTAAGCGGCAACAGCATTTATTTTTTTTATTTTGTACATCAGAATATTTCTTCTGTTACAGCTACTTTTTCATGTGTACATCGTTTTCAAACGTTTTTCATTAGCTGTGTTCTGTTACGAGAAATATATCAAAGAACTTATTTTTTCTCTTTGCTTATTATTATGTTATTTTCCTCCACCAGGCAATGCTTGGTATCCCTGCATATATATATATATATATATATATATATATATGTGTGTGTATTTTTCTCATAGGTAGTACCAAAAAACAGTTCATTATCTGATCTTTTTGTTCCACAATTTTTCTTTTTTGAACTGATCTCAACATAGTAAAAAACACTTGTCATTTTTCATAATTCAAGCATAACTTGAGAATGACATTGGATATTTGTTGGTCTAAGAAAACTTTACCTCTAGACCACATTTAAGGAGTGGCCATTTAGAATCAATCACACTAACAATGGTTTATATGACTAGCCAACTATTTCTCTATAATGGACTTGCATGAACTTGCAATGTTTGGGAATCGTGTTAGCCTGAAAATCAATTGTTTTTTCCTTTCTGCTCTATAGCTTTCTTTACCTATTTTTCTCCACATTTCACTATTTTGGCCACAGCAACTGGCTAGTATATGTTATATGCCTCCAATAATGAGCTCAACTACAAATGTTAAAGCAAAATTTTATCACGGGTATTTTCCTGTTGAATCAAGAGTTCATTTGCAAGTGAGAAGCCGAGTTTTTTGTTGAGTTAACTCCCCTTATCTAATAATATTTAACTACAAAAAAGCTGGTTAGTAGCAAGATTATGTATGCAACAAGTGAAGTCAAATGAAATAAATTACCCAGAATCTTGATGACGTAATAATTAAAATGTTTTTATGTAGAAATTATACAAGTTTGAAAACCTGTTGTTTTATGGACAGAGTTTTTTTTATGCAAGTCAGTTTGTTGAGTGAGAATGTAATTAAGGATGCATCTTGACAATAGTTTTGAAGGCTTTTAAAGCAATAAGGTCCTGTTCACTTTGTAGTGAATGTAGTTCCTGAAAAGTAGTTGTCCATTGGGAAGTTGTTATCTTCAGGTTATAAATGTTCTTTCTCTGAAAAGGAATGTGTTATTGAGTGAGTTTTATGTTGGACACAAAGTTAATGTTTGTAATAAAAATTATGTATGTAAACATGAAAATATGTTTGTTGTGAATGATGTCAACTTGTGTTGAATTGGAATATTCACTGACTTGAGTTTGTCTATCACAGCTTGTTTGAAAGCTATTCTGTAGACTTGAAACTTCTTCTGTTGAAATTGATTACAATACATGTTGATTGGTCAGGAAATATTCTATGGTACTTTTCTATTGGTTGATTCAATTTGAACTTGTACCTAGCAAAGTTTGCTCCAAACTGCTTTTATCCACTTCCATGGTTTTATAAGTTTGTGTAAATGTACTTCATCATTTATGATTTTACTATAGTAGCAATTTGTGGAAGCATCTTATGAACTGTTATGAATTTTATCAGTTCCGTAATATTTATGCTACTTCTTAGTTCTTCTCATTGGTTTGCCTATTGCTATAATAATTTGACTGTGAAAATGTTTTTGTCAAACTACAATCCAAGTTTAAGTTGACTTTACTTTTCCTCATAACAAAAATGAATGTCACTAAATTTCTTCATTGTTTGTCTATCCCGTCTTGTTCAACCAAATCAATATATGAAATTAACAATTTTTTTACTGTGATTTGAAATCACAATCATGTGATACAAGCGTGGCTCTCTTACCAACTGAGCCAAACTGACTAGTCTTATGTATCTTTTGATTTATTTATCATATATACAGTACAAAAGTTGCAATAGTCTTGAGTTTGAACAGAATTAGGAGTGGATTTGGATCCGGCAGTATCCAGGCTTGTTTCTCTAATACTCATCTAAATGGTTGATATAAAATCCTCTTGGGAATGAAAGCTAGTCGTCTTGTGGGAAATGAAATATGATAAGCAATTTTTTTTTTTTTCTTTTAAAATACATCTTTTTTCATCCTGTAAGTAACAAATATTTTACTGGCTTATGGATATTATTTCTTCTGTGAGCATAAATGAAATAAGTTGTCCAAGGCTGACTCTATATACTGGCAACACAGGCAGTCAACCAGGATGCCAATACAAATGGAAATTGGAAAATGAATAAATTAATCAGATAAAAAACTGTCAACGTGAGAAAATTCCTTGTTGTCAAGTCAGATTTTTCAAGAATATAAGATAACTAGCTGGGGTACCTGGTATTGCCCAGTCAAAGTTCAATCTAAAAATGTATGTAGTTTCCTTTGTGTAGTTCTTGATTTGAAAGAGCACACACACACATACACACACACACACACACACACACTTTACTACTCCATGATATAGATACCATATTTTAAAGAGTGCCCAAGTTCATCTTGCCAGGGACACTAGGACCTGCCTTGTTGTTATCTATAGGTGTACTGTCATTCAGCATCTTCTCACACACCTGCTTTTTTTCATCACCTCTTGCTTTTTCTGAAAGAATTGTTAATGCAAAATATTGAGTGTTTTCACAGGTATACCTTGATTGGAGTGGTTAATTCAATTCATTCCAGAAATGTTTTTACTCTTCAAAGTCTTCATATTTAATGTTTTTTTGTTGTTGTTTCCAGCTTATACTTAGTTACATTAATTCATACAGCAATGCCATAACTGTACTACATCAAACCTGCACTTCACAAAATCAGCACAATTCAAAGTCTTATGTTTTTATTTTCAGCTTATATGTAGCTACATGAATTTGTATAGCAATACCTTAATCAAACTATATCGAAACTCACACTAATCAAAACAGTATTATTCAAGGTATCCCTGTGCTATATTTTGATCAATTCTTTGTCTCAACCACTTGATTATCAGTTGATGATGAGAACTAAAATCCCTCTCGTTTCTAGTTTTTTGAAAAAGACTATCTTCAGCTCAGAGTATATTACACAGGATATATATATCTCCACTAATTGTAGAATTACTTTGATCTGTGGTCGGTGTGCACTCAGCACTCTCAATTCTTTCTTCTAAGATCTTTATAGATAACAATCTTGGGTCATAACTGATAAATACGAAGATCTAGCTGTACTTCATTTCCTATACCCCCCTTACGTAACTATATGATCCAGTTTCTCAACTCATTGGAAGTCTCATGTTCTAACATGCAAATTAACAAGTAAGTTGGAAGATTAGTTTAATTTTCCTATTTTCATATCAAGGATTGGGAAGTAAAATCTTGTTTATTTCTGTTGTTTGTATAGAATCAATGTTATCTTCAACAGGGAAATGTAATTCTACAGATAAATCTAACAAGTTTTTCAATGTTCCCTGTTTTAATGCAATTAGTTATTCTTGAACAAATAAAATGAAAAACCTCAATGGTTACTACAATCAGGAAAATAAGATGAGATGGGGGGATGATAAGGTTACAATATAATAACTGGTTTTTATGAGTATAGTAGGGTTTGTTTTTTTTTTTAATGTTCTGCTGATCTACACCATTAGCTGCCTTAATATATTGTCCTCTTTCTCCGATGTATGCAATCTGAGTGACATACATAATGCTTAAAATTTCAACAGTGTATCCTTGGCCTATTTGCAAGACATCAGGCTGCCAAAGTCTGTGTCAGGGTTCAAATCAGGGCATTTCTACTTAATTTTATATGTCAGTTTCCTTCCGTCTGTTAGAAAACAAATAACTAATGAAATAAGCAAACTAATAAAAGCACATAGGTAATTATCTCATACATTTTGATAGAGATCTATCAAGCTTCTAACAAGGCAGATGATAAATAAATAAAGGTTAAGCATTGGGACTGTTTTCCCATTGTGTTAGGACAAGCGTATGTGTGTTTGGAATGTTTTTCATGATAAATGCAGATGTGTGCACCTTGCATTTGGGGCTAACAAAATCAATACTGCTGGACAATGGATCAGGAGACCATATATTTAGATGGCAGAGAGCCTAAAAGGAGGGTCCCTCATAAGCTAACTCATGACTTGGAGAAATAGACCCACTCATGGTGAGCATCATCCACACAGGAAAGTGATGTTGTACTAGTGTCACACACGCGCACATACATTGACTAACTTTTTTCTCCCTTCAACGTTTTTCTCCCAACACTTGACGTTTTGGAATAAAGGGTTCTCAGTTGACACAGGATAGAAAAATGAGTTGCATTCACATTTTCATTCTAGTGGGGGGGGGGGGTAATGGAAAGTTATAACTATGGTTCACAATGTTTACCTCCACTACCCATTTTGCATCTGTATCTATACCTCCTGACTGAATGTCTTTTTGCCAGACTAGACATATCTCTTGCTGGAGACATTTCCTGATGATTCTCTGACTGGGGACTCCATAGTACCTCCAAAATTTGACTTACAACAACTCAACTCTACAAGTTTCACCACAGAAAATGGTGTTCATTTTGATGTCATGATAATACAATAGTTTTCTTTGAACTTTGGATTCTTATGACTGTTTTACTAAAACTTCATAGTGGATACTACAAACGAAAGAAGATAATCTTTATCTTCGCTTGACATCTCGTCTAATGAATTTACCAAGTAGCTCGATTGAGTGCCTTTCTTCGATAACTCACAAACTAACTTTGGATATATATAGTCAAGAAAGCTTTACAGTTTTAAACACTAAATATATATAAAAAAAATGTTTTCCCAAAAATATCATTTCAATCAATTATTTCCCAATATCCGTTAATGTAATTCATATAATCTTTTCAGTGGTTTTTATGTTCTATACAGAATTTGATTATATGGTATGATGTCCGAATTTTTCTTCTTGGGATCATCAGTTGTTTACCATTTGGGATTTAAAAAAAAAACAATTTTATCAACATGGCCCCCAAACAGTTTTGATAAAACATTTACTCCTTATTTAGTATAGAAAACATAAAATGTACTTAAGTACCACTTTTAATTCTATAACTGTCTTCAGAGCTCATAGTTTGAGCACATTTGTCTTAAAATGGAGAAAATAAAGGCTTTGATAAAGTTCCATATTTGAAAAGCTGATTTTTTACTACAGAACTTCAATTATATTTTGGTATAAGATTGATACTTGATTTTTAAAAAAAATCATTAACATTTCATTTTCAATGTATAGGAAATATCGTTCTATAGAGTTCTCGTTAAGGAATGGATAGCATGAAGATATCATTGGAGATAAAGGATTTTGTTTCCACATGGTTTGATGTTAACACCGGCATCACTGGAGAGTTCAAAGGTGTATGGAGAGAATGCGTGTCAAGTATGAACATGGGCGTGGAGATGAAACATAGTAAAAAAGACACATACAAGTATTTGGATGCACAAATGATATGTACATTTAATACATAAACATTAATGACGAATTAAGATTTAAAATGAAATAGATGTGATGAAAACATTAATACTATCAATCGTTCAAAGAGGGGAAAATAGGAGATAGCTTCTAAGTGAAAGCAGGGAGCTTTGTTGCCATATAAATTGCTGTTGTTGAAATTGAAGCAGAGTGCCTGAACTGCCTTTGAATCCATAAGGCTTGAAGTATACCAAAGAATGGTTATGGAAACTGGGGTCAGTGTGTATGCCAAACTGCTTGTGCAACTGGGGGGGGGGCATGCTGGAGAACATATGACAGACAGACCATGTAAGACAGAGAACACATGAAGTTTAATCCATGTGCATTTCCTGAAGTAAAGAGCATTAGGAGACAGATCATTGTGACGATTGGGTAGTAAAAAGCATTGCCATTTCATTCATAAGAGTTAGAGGTGTGTATGCATTTTGAGCATGTGAAGACATGGTTGAGTTGCTGTGAGATGCCTCAACATGGGCAAAATTAGTACAGAGATTGGTTATGGTAGAAAAATGGTAAAGTTCGAATTGGCTGGGAGGCTAGTGAAATGATATCAATCTTGGGAAGAAAGAAAGAGAGAGAGAAAGAGTAACCGGATACAAGTGCTGGGGCTTGTAAGCATTTTACCACGTGTGTTCAGGGTTTTTATAGGGAGATGTTGTCAGAAGTGATGTTTTTGATGTCTAGCTAAAAGAAGAGTTTCGTATTTAATTCTTGACTAAAAGTATAGGGGGCACTACTTATGTATTAATTTTGACTGACAGTATGGGGAGCGCTGATGGAATATATGGTGGCAGTAGTCTGAAAAAAGTTTGAGAACTGCTGACCTAATTCCTTTGATAGTATTCTGAATTACTAGAGGTTTTGTGTGGTTCTGTAGGAGGGACTTGGTTGGACTCCTGACTTCCTGGATGGAGATTGATAACTGCTATTCTGCCTAGCAGGCATTTTCTTATTTGTTTCTTCAGGTTGGGAAATACATCAATCTTTCTTGCAGATATTAATGGTGTAAAGTGACTTGCAGCATTAAGCTTGGCTCTCAGTCAGTTCTAAACATGATGAAATATGAAGAGCATACACAAAGAATAAAACTCTTCTGAAGTAAATTATGAGCAAGAAAGATTTCATTAATTGCTGCATACTGCATTTTGCATTCCTTTTAAACGTTAATAGCTTTAAGTGTATCCTATTTCAGTCTATATTTAAGCAGATTTTTGAACCATAGTTCTAGACCTTTTTATCAATGACCCCTTGCCTATATGCACCCTTCATATCTTTAACCAAATGATTAAAAATTCTTCTTGAATCGAAAGAAAAAACTGACAAAATGCTTGTTTTCAGTCTTTTTATTGAACAAAAAATATAAAGCTTATTTAATGAGATGACATTTAATGATAAACTTAACATTGCTTCTTTGCTACTAGATTTTGAAAGTGAGGTCGGATGACAGAGACAGCCTGTTTTCTGCAAGATTAGGCTTGTTCTTGTAATAGGTCTTCGCTGCAAAGAATGCATCTCCACAGAGATATACTGATCCCAAAATTGTCAAAATCCAAAGAATTTGTTTCTGATTGCTTGTATGATTATCTTTGAGGGTAGTATCCAAATCACACTGAATGCTAAAGTAAAGAAAAAAAGAAAATTTATACAGAATCCAAAAGATTTGCTTATGGGTAACTTTTGATTTGAATAATCTAATTGGATTTTTAATAGCCTTTTTCCAATAATATTATATGGATAATGATAGTGTTCTTTCTAATTTCCATATTAGGATTGATCAGTAATTTAAATGAGTCTTGGAGCAAGCCAATACACTTCTAGATAACCAAGCAGATTAATCCTTTGAACAGCAGGGCTATCTACTTGTAAATGATAACAAAAATTGAAAAAAAATACCCAAATTAATAACTGGAGAAATTACCTCATACCTAAGACAAGCTTTTCTGAATTTTTTGATGGATGGATCATATTTTGCCATATGATCCACACTGGCAATCCATAATATTCAAAGCCTCCAGGTTCTTTTTGTTATTATATCTTCAACCTGGGTTCAGGTTTGAGATTCCCTTTCTCCAGGTGTTAATGTTGAAATTCAGGTAGGAGTTTTTAGGTAGATTTTCTTCCCATAGCTTGAAATTACACCCGCATTAGATTTGAAACTCATACTGCTACCCATGTGTTCATATCTTGCAGCTCTCTTCTTAGGTCATTGAGGTCATACTACACAAAATAATTTAAAGTTTTAGTTAAAATTCTCAAGATTCTCTTTATCTAAGTTTCTCTCAGAAAGGTGATTATTCTGTTTTGTTTGTTTATTACTTTAAGAGATTTCCTATATACATTTGGATGATACTGTCTGGTTGGTTTTGAAATAACATTTTTGCAATATGGTAATTGTTTGAAATGAACATGTTTTGAATGAGGTTTCTTTAAAATGAGGTATAAGCTACAGCAAGCCAGGGACTTCTTTGGAAGATGCTGAAAACACTTATTGATAGGAACATGTTGACGTCTACATTCGAAATGTTTTTGTTTTCGCTGACATGTGTAGGCCAATAATAAAATGATGATGATTCCCCAAAGATTAAATAGTTTTGCTGGAAAGCAGGTGTTATTCAGTACAGTAGGGTATGGAGGACAAAATGGAGACCAGGCATGATTTTTAAAAAGGAGGATGTTGCCTAATTTATGTTGTTTCTTGCTTAATAGAAATTTTAATTTTCTTCCTGAAAAAGGGTAGTAAGCCTGAAAAACCTGTTTGTAATTTTCAATAATGTCTGGAGGTAGAGGTTCAACACTGTTTTTTTTGAGTCAGGCCTACCTCAAAAGGCCAGAAGTGAACCTCTACCTTCAGGCTCGCTTGAATTCCTAATTTGACTCTATTCTGATACCTGTGTTGGATAAGTTTTGGAGATGAAGTTTGGATTATCTCCCCTTGTAATTCAGTTTGGCAACTCCAAATAGATGAGAGAAAACAGATGGAGAGAGTATATATTGGAAAAGAAGATTAAAAACATTGAAAAGAAAGAATTTAAAAAAAAAGTGAAGCAGAATGTGACAGAATATTAGACATCTCTAGTAAATGCTAAGCTCAGTTTAGTCTGGCACAAGCTCACAAGTGTTAGTACTAAGTTTGATTTTCACTGGGTGACCATTCCAAGTAATATCATTGGTAAGTCAAAAAAATAAATTAAAAGAATTGTGTATAAAAGTTCTGCAAAATATTGTGGCACCAAAGACGATGCCTACCTCTCTAAAAGTAAGTCTCCTGCATCTCCCCCTACATCTTGTGGGCTGAAGGTTACATTTTTCAGAGGCATATCCTACTCGGATCTTCTTTCTTTTTTCCTTCAAAAATTTGCAAGTCAAAATTTGGGTGTGTCCCTATCTAGGCTGGAGCATCTGTGGTTCTGACATGAAAATTAGAGAAGTTAAGGCTTAAAAATTGTGTTGCAGGAAAATAAAAGTTGAATTGTGCTTTAAATGTATGAAATCTTTTAAAAAATTGATTGACTGCAGTAATGGAAATATTTTAACTTCTGACAAGATAAAGACATTTTTCAGAAGAAACAAATACAAGCCTGGCTGCTGCAGGGTCAAACTCTACTCCTACTCCTATTACAGCCGAAGATGATTTCTGCAACTTTTGTATTTTGATAGAATTTAACAAATAAAGAATTATAAAAATGTTTTTTGTTTTTGTATAAATCTATCTATTTATGCATATCTGTATGATGAATTTCCATTAATATCTAAAATTTGTCAATTTAGTAAGGCAGCTGCCTAGCAAATAGTTGGTTGTGAATTCAAATCATGTTGGGGGAATGTGGATTTTACATATTGGCTAACACTTCTAATTTTGGTGAAGATTGTTATTGTTCTAGTTCTTGTTATGGTAGGAAAACAAAGTCCACTCCAGACTTTGACAATGCTAAATATGTAATATGGTTGAGTGGGGTCAAATGAGTATATTTGGGGATTTCTACCCCTCCCCACAGAAAGTGATGTTACCTAGGCATCTTCTTCTGGTTGCTTCTTGCCATTGTATAAGTTGAATATGATAATCAATAACAAATTTCAATTTCTCATTAAAATTTACATTGTAAGAGAGGGTTTTATTTAAAAGTATGGATAAACCCATTTAATCCCACAGTTGACGTCAAATGGGTATATCATTTTTTCTTAAAAATAACATATTCGCTTATCTGAGAAAAATGGCAGATTGGATTCTTCTTTTTGACTTCATTAGATCATATTCTTAGAGAAAAAATTTTTAATATCTTTATAATGGACTTAATGAAAGAATTAAAAAAAATATTTCTATTTTCCATAAATTCCGTTTAAAAACAACAACTTTTCTTCAATAATTCAAATCTACACTTATCACCAAATGTTTTTCATGTTTCTGCTACACAACCCATTTACTGGCCAACTCAGGAATACTGACTGTACTGGATTCACTAATAATGCACACAATGTCTTCAAAAGTCCAAACTGTCTTCTTGGGCCAAATTTGAACAAAATAGTATTTTTGCTTAAAAAAATTTGTTGATGTATGATGGAATAACCCAGTATTCCTTTTTGACAGCTATACCCATTTGACCCCATGGCATATATTTGGTATTTAAAAAAAAACTATTGAGGGTAACTTTATCAAAGTTGGGTTGAATATACACCCATACCTTGCCTTTTAAATCCTGCAAACCAAATTTATATTTTTCCGCTAGAGCGAAGTTTGTGAAGGCATAATTTTATGATTTTTATTTTGTTTTATAAAATGGCTCAAAAAAGGAATTAACGGTACTTGATATTTTCACAGTTGATGCTACAATAGATGGAGCATTTATTTGGCTTTATGGCTGTGAAATCAGATTTTTAAAAATTAATAGATAGGGGAGCTTGAATTGAAAAAAACAAAAATATACAAACACCCCATTTGATCCAAGTCTACTCTTCCATTTTTTTTTCAAGTTGCTTTGGATTCAGTCTAGTGGTAAAACAAGACTGAAGTAAAGTTTCTGGTTCAATTATCTGCTGTCTGGTCAATCTCCATATGCTCATCTAGATATAAAATATCAGCATCAAATAAAGTAAAATATGTGAGAGGGAATTTCACTTTTCAAGATTATCCGGTGCGTAACTTTTAAGGCATAGACGGGAAAGATTAATTTATAGAAAGAGAACCAAAAAGCAAACTTGTAATATGATATCAGTGAAAATTCCAAGAGTTTTTTCTTCAGCATTTTTTTTCATTCTGGAATCTTGGAAAGCTGAATCCAGATTCCAGGAATTGAAAACTCGGTTTGGAAAAATTCCCAAAACCCGAATTCATACCTGCTGGCAAGTGTTTGGCACTTTCTGCAATGAAGACCAAATTAAATACACCCAATGAGTAAAAGGAACTATCTTACTGTGGAGGTAGATAATCGAGCAGTGAGTTGATAATATCAAAATTAATGTACGTTCTATTATCATATTTAACCATATATTTTTTTCTCTTTTTTTTACTATCATGTGGAAGGAAACAGGTATGTAAAATTGAGTGGAACTGTTATGATTTGAACTCGGATGTGGACCTTAGCGGCTTGATGACTAACCAATAAACCATGGATACACTGATGACATGGTGTTGAAATTTGAAGCATTAACTATGTCAGTGAAATTGTATGCATTGGGGAAAGGGACACAATACATCAAAGCAGCTAAGGGCTGAGAAGAGACATCAAGACTTTTGTTATAATTCTCTTCATTTCATCTGATCTTCATTGATCATCATACATCTCCTGCTTTTAATGCTTACACATTACTCTATATCATTCTTTTAAGAGACATAAAGTATATCATTGTGGCATTATGATGATTCATAGTGACACAATGTGAGCTGTTTGACTTTAAATGAAATATAAATGGTGAGACCATCCAATGGTAAGAGGACTTTAGATTATGATGTTTATTGTTCCATTTTAAATTAAATACTGTTGAAATAAAATTAGACAACTTTTGATATTCAGCAGTGATTTTGAAAGCTATTTTAACTTGTGTGAAACTGGGTAACTGAACTATTCATTAACTCCAATAATATCTGAGAGCCCAATTCCATTTGTTTGGTAATGCCGAAGCTGAATTTAGAGTGTCTGGAATGTTAGACAGATCCAGAAAAGAATAAAAACAGAGCCAAGTACCTCTCAGTAAAATGGGATTGGAAGACTAGGTGTAAAAATTGTATATTTTCATTTTAGACACCAATGTAAGAGATAGAATAGGACAGGTCTGGTTAGTCATTAAGTAGAAGCCTTCATGAGACCAATGTCTTTTGGCAGCATACCTTGTGTGTGATCAATTGAAAAATTGGAAAACGGGCAGATCAATAAATAAATTACTTCTCTTACCTTTAGTTTGGTGATGATCACTAAAAAGGTTTGAATTGAAAAAACAAACATGAATACTGTCAGGCACAAACTGAGTGACCAATTTAGCATAAATTCACATTGCTAATTGATCCCCAAAAGACGTAGAAATATTTTGATATCTGTAAAAATCAATGGATAGTTAAAACTTTTTTGGAACAATGTCAGGAAGGTGGTGTCCAAAGATGTTCATAAAGAGTTACAAGGCCCCATGGAAAAGTACTTCTATTCATTTGCTCAATATGTTATTCTATAATTATGTTTACTCTACAGATTTCATTAGTTTTCTCTTTGAAATGGTCTTAATTAACAGTTTCTGCCCAATTTTCATATTTTTCAAGCAAAAAAACAATTTATACATGGAAGAAGTATCAATTTTAGGATTCCTCGACCCTTATTTGA
This sequence comes from Thysanoteuthis rhombus, assembly GCA_963457665.1. NCBI lineage: Eukaryota > Metazoa > Mollusca > Cephalopoda > Oegopsida > Thysanoteuthidae > Thysanoteuthis > Thysanoteuthis major. Next base: position 10,937,560 of record OY735223.1, read on the forward strand.
CTAAAAGCAATTCAAACCTCTTTCTATATAATCTTTAGAATCTGGCTTGGAGGTAGTGTTTGTTGACATAGCTATGTGTATTGCTTACACCCTGAGTATATCTTTTTTTATACACCCTCTCCCTGTATAAACAACAAAATTAAAATTCTGAAATTACTTTTCGATTTTGAAACTGTTTTTGTGTAACTTTTCATTCTTTGTGGCTATTAGGAAAAAATGATGAGTTTCCCAATCCTCAGTCTGTGCTCTTTCAAAAATTACATCAATTGGTGTCCTATAACCCATGGAAAAATTTGACCCAGTCACCCTAATAATAGTGCTATTGGGAAGAAAGAGTAAGCCTTCACAAAACATATGCACCCCCTCAAAAAAATATAATTTTGCTCTCCCCTAGAAAAATGGCAGCAGATGGCCAGGGTGGTCCTGATTGTAAGAATTAATGGGACACAGAATTTGGATGAGACACTATTAACAGAGGATGTTGGTGTCCAAACCAAATTTTGTTTTTCTTCCATTAATTCTATTAATTCTATTATTTCTTTTTATTTGATTGCCGTTACATAACATCAAATGTGTGAGAGTGTGAAACATACGTTGTGAAATTTACAATCGCGACCACCTTCCCTACATTGTACTAAAAAGACTTTTACTATCCATTGCTTTTCATAAACACAAATATTTTTGTGTTTTTGTACATCCATAGTACACCCAATATCATTTCACATAACAGTAGGACAGTATGCAAGGATCTGTAGGTATACTCTCCCCAAGGGCATTATTGCTTGGAGAAACTGGGCAGCCTCCATCAAAATTTGAACTTATTTTGCTAATTCCACTTTCTGTGGCAATAAACATTATGCTGCTTAATACCTTATATATATATATATATATATATATATATATATATATATTTGTCTGTAAATTTATATGTGTGAATATATTTCTGTCTGTCTCTGCGCTTAACTTCTGTAATATACAAACATATATGGTTTTGGTAACTAATGAATGTATGACTTTTTCGGTTAGGGTTTCATTGGAAGAAATCTGAAACTTGCTAGACGAAGAGACTGAGGCTCCGGATGGAATTAGGTTGATGAAGTAACACCTGAAGGAAGAACTCACCAGCTGTGAATGCATGATTTCTTGGAGGAATGTTTCTGTCATGATATTGTTTCTGTCATGATGATGATGATGATGATCAACAACAACAACAACAATGGCAACAACAACTAGGGACCCTTTACTGACACTGGCTTGATCTGTAAATATTTCTATGCTATATTTTCATGGAGATTTTATTAAGTACAGATTCTTGTTTATATTTGCCAGTCTTACCCACAAAATAGTCTTTTATTATTAGATGCCATCAACCAAAACTGTCAACATAGGTCTGTTCAGATTTCAAGTTGGTCTGACTGGCTGTATATGTATCACATGTTCAGGTCACTCCAACAGAGCTAAAGGAGTGAAATTTGAGCATTTACTCATTTATAAGTCTAGAAAAAAATTAATTTAGAAAAAATTTGCCTCCCCCACCCAGGATTTTAGTGGTATTAGTGGGGTTAAGTTTGCAATGTAAGTTTATGCTAAATTGATCCCTTTGTGTCCAACAGCATTCACACTTGTTCATTGAAAATTCAGACTTCAGTGATCACTGCCCAATCAAAGGAGAGAGAAGTAACTTATTCATTGATCATCCCTTTTTCTAATTTTTTAATTGATCACCCTGAACACATTATGCTGTCAAAAGATGAACACTTGACAGTTTCTATTGAGTGACTAACCACCAGACCTGTTATTACTAAGTAGTTAATCCCTATAATGTATACTGTTTTTGCTTTTTGCCGCTTTTTCAAAAAAGCGGAATAGTGAAATGAAGGAAATTTTTGAAAAGCGAGGACTATTTGTATTCTTTTTTTTCTTTTTCTTTTTTAGAAACGTAAATCAAAAAACTTGTTACAGTGGAAGAGTCCATTGTTTCAAATGTCACCTACAAGTGAAAGAGTCCATGGTTGAGGAGATACTAATGTTACTATTACATGATAGATATTGTCTCTGAAATAATTAATTTGGTAACATGATGGTGTTGTATTTCGATCTTGTAGCCATTACACATATACCTTGATTGGTCGGTCTAAAAAGATTTTCTACCAAGTACTGAAAATCAATTTCTAACATTGAGGACGGACCAACAGACTGACCTACAGAACCAGCTAACTCACCAAAGGCTAACTAACTCTTTATTTGTGGTCGCACTGTTATTTGTTGCCATAGAAAATGTCCAGAGTTGAAACTTGAATAAAAACAACTAAAGATGAAGGTAAAAGCTAATAAAAGTATTGCTACAATTCTTCTTCTTCAAAAAAGAACTGAGTGAATATTTCACAATTACAAACAAATGAAAAATAATGAAATATTTAGCTTACATGAATTTGATGATGCAAAAAGTAGCCATGATAAAAGCTCCTAATCTTAATATTAGCAAGTTAAAGTTAATTAAGTGAAAAGATAAGATCCATTAATTATCTATACTATATAGCAGTGATCTATTAACTTCAACTATTTAGGGAGCCCTTTTCAATAATCAGATTCTCCAGGGAACCCCTCTAAAAACCTTTTTCCCATCTACATATATATATTTATATACATGTATAACTATTGGATTTTAGTCTTGTTTATTGTATTATCCAAATGTGTATAAACCCAAGTAGAAGATACACACTCAAATGAAAAAGTAAGAACAAAGCTTACAGAGGAAAAATAACATGAATGACTTCAGTCTGAAAAGTGTTCGTGTCATGTAATTAACCAAGATGTTATTAATTTAAAAAGCAAAATCTTGATAATCTTTCCTTATACAAAAAATACTGTTTGTGTTAGAGAAATAAAATAAAGACATTCAAAGGCCATGAAGGAATTGTTTATGTAATGAAGAATTATTAAATATATTTTGTGGAGCCCCTGGTATGGTTGCATGAAACCCTGGGGTTCCATGAAACTCGGTTTGAATACCTTTACTATAAAATAAATGGTGTTTATCTTAAAAATTACTACTTCACACTGAAAAGTACTATCTGATTTATCAACAATGACATTCTTATGAAAGATAAATTAGATTAAGTTGACAAAAAAATATCAAAAAAATTATTTTTCAATTCCCTAATAAGTCAGATGTATTGATATGAATTTGGAATAGGTAAAAACATTCTCACATGCAATATCACACAGCTCTGTGAGATCACAACCAGATAATTGGTCATATTGAGGTCAACATGGTTGCAACGGGTCGTTAATGCATAATTCACTTGCATTAATGGAAAGAGCCAAATGAATATTATCTACAAATCAATCTCATGGAAATAGGGTCATAAACCAATCAATACTGCCCGGCCATTGATCGGTTGAGATTGAATACCCAAACATCAACAGATGCTACTCAAGTCATTTTCCCCAAAGATTTTATGACCAGGTAAAGGAATAATGTCTTAATCAGCTGGAGGAAAAAAGCAAAAAAAAGAACAGCTGTAAAACTGATTGTAGATACAGGAAAACCTTGAATAGTGCAATTTCTGTTAGTATGGAAATTGATGTTGTATGGCTAAGGTATGCTGTACAAATCAATGCAATTAAGTATAAGCTGAAAAAATCATTAAATTATGATGAAACCTTGAACAGTTTGGATAGTACATAAAATTTTGGAATGAGTTAACAGCACTAATCTTCACCGTGTTCTAACTTGATGCATAAAACTGAATTGGGTAGTTCCTGCTGGTTACGTCATGTTTTAGGAAGGTAATTCCATTTACTATCCAATTACAATGCAGAACTGGACCCTGACTTTATGGCTACTTGAAATTACGTCTTTCAGAGAACAAAAAAATTCTCTGATGTCATAAAAATTCAAAGAACAAAACGATCTGATCAGATGCTTTTTGTTTGGAAAGTTAGGTTTTTTTTCTTTCACCTGACATCACATTGGTGCTATAAAAATACTCAGTGTAGGTATGCTCTGATATAATGTGATTCATGATATATAAGACACAATTATTATATTGTTACTAGCATTCCCAAAATAGCACTGTTTGCAATATATACATATTGTACAGATCAAAAATATTTATCATACTGATACAGACATCTATTGATATCATGCTGTCCATTCTAGTGTGATTTGAGCACTTCATGAAATAAACCCATTATACATTGGATGTTGTATTATATTATTCTATGTTATATTGCATTCCTGATATATATATATATATATATATATATATATATATAATGTGAATCTTCTCAGCCTGCCGCAGAAAAGTGATGTAAAATACTTACTACATCGTAGTTATGACAGGTGGAATGCAAATGCATTGTTGTACTTATATCCTCATTTCAGTAAAGTTCAGGTAATTTTATCCATTCATTCAAATTCTTTATTTACAAAGAATAAACCTTGAAAGCTGCAAATGTGTTTGTTGCAAACTTTTATTTTCCTTATTCAATAGTCAAAGGCTTGATCTGGTGTGATTCTATTCAGTTTGTGTGGTGAATTGGATCAGAAGACTATCGAATAATTAGTTTTTTGAATGGATGAAACTGGAAGTATTAGTCAAGATACAGAATCTGAAAAGGAGGTGAATTTTAGTCATTTCATTATTTAAATCATTGTGAACGTCTTTGGGTAACACTGATCAAATTGACCAATGTTGCCTCATAAAACCTCAAAATAATTCAAATATTTTTCTTATGTGAACTATGTAGTGAAATTTGAACTTGACAAACAAACGAAGTTAATCTAAAATTAGCTGTTTATATAATCCATGATATCTCCAAGCTTCACAGTCATTGGCCAATGTTTCTAGGTCAGTGGTTGTTCCCTCTGTTTCTATATGCTTGACCTCTTTCCATGTTTGAACCATCCACATTGTTTTTGATCTTCCCACTGGTCTTCTGTTGAGGTGGTTGTATTCATCTAGGGTATGCCATGCAGGTATCAGTGGTGGTTATCTTAATAGGTGTCCTAGCTGGTTAAGTTGTCTTTTGATGTTTTTGCTCCAGGATTTGCAATTGCTTTTTTGTAAAGATCTTTATGTTGAAAAATCTATAAATTTATGTATATAAGTATATACATATATTCTTCTTATTTGTGCAAGTGTATGTGTTTGTGGGTATTCTTGGATTAATTTTTATAGTACTCTTTTGTTAGTGCTCTTATTGCATTTTATTGTTGAGTTGATTTAGAAGACTGATTGGATCCATTAGAATATTTTTAGTAGGAGGGGAAAGTTTCTCTCCATTCTTTCCTTTTTCTCACAGCCAAATTGTTAAAGGTCAGGAGAATGACTTATACCTTTTTTTTTTCATTTTCAATTTTTCTGCAAAATCCTACTTTGAGTCATTCAACTAATTCATCTATGAAAAAGAAATTGAAATTTTTTTTTTACACTAAAGTCCTTATGAAATCCAAGAAGGGCCATGTTCATCATCTGGAAATGACATGTAGATAATATGGAATGTGGTTTTGGAATTAAATTTATTATGAATAGCATTATCAAATACTGAATTCTCATTGTTTTTCATACCAACTGGTATTTGTAGGGAAGTAACAAGCTCAGCTACACCAGGGTCAAATTCCCTCACTTCATTGAAATGTAAACAAAACAGAATTCATTTCTCCACACTATATTATTCCAAATTATATATCCCATTTCAACTACTTTATTAGTAGTTCCTTTAATAAAACAAGTTGACCTGAGTTGAGAGAGTGAATTCATCAACAGTTATTGCATACACAACTCTTGTATGTGCTCACACAACATCTCTGGATTTTAGTGTTGTTGTTGTCTTTGTTGTGACAAACAAAAATAAAGTCAAAACTTAAAAGTAGGAGTTTGAGAATAAGTATTGGATAAAATTGTCTGGGTATTTATTTTTTTTTCTGACTTCTGAAAGTTTCAAAGTTCAAACATTGAAAACCTTTGGGCAGAACATTAGCCTGTAGATGTATTATTACTAATTTAATATGTTGACTAGGCAGAAAGAAGGATGAGAAATGGATTGACCAAAATTTCATGAAAGACAAAAATCAGGGAAGTCTAAAATGATCCCAGATAAAGATAACAAAGAAGATATTGGACTGAATGCAAATGTTTGTGTGTAAAATTAGGTATATGTTAGCTTTTAGAGAATATTTGCACATTTGGATTTTAGGATCAAACTTAACGGTATCATTAATGGACTTATTGTATAGCATCATTTTTGTGAAAGAAGAGTTTCCTCTTGGCACTTCTTTCTTGTAAAAAGAAAATCTTCTTGCTTGTACCAAGAGTGGGGGGGGGGGGAGATGGACACGTTATTTAGTCAGTTTTTTATTTTTATTTTTTTTTACTGAAACAGTTTATCATAATCCACTTCCTGCTTACTATGCTCACTGAAGATTCACCAGTGCCGTGTTTATTGTACAGTTTTGGAACATATTACCTACTCTGTTTGTTATCTGCCTCTCACAATGCTGAACAATAGGTTAGACTTCCCTACTTATGAATCAGAGTTGTCTTTCTCCTAGACTGGTTATCGACGAATTATGTCTGTCTTGCTATTTACCCGTAGCTAGCTAAGGGAGCAGAGATGGATTCATGCCTTTCCCAGTGGAAAATGAATGTCAACTGATATGGCCAGAGTTTGAATTTAGTTTGACAGTTCCATTTTCCTCACCTGTTAAGTGTTAGGCCACCCATATACCCCACCACCTCTTCCATTGATTTATCAAAAAAATGTTATTAACAAAAATTCCCTTTGTCAACTTTCTTTTTCAATCTATTCTTTTTACAAGATCAGGATTCATTCTTTAGGAAATGTTTTACTGAACTGTGTTTCGTGTTGCAATTGATTGATTTTTTTTGTATTTCATTCATCTGTGTTTTCTACATTCCAAGTGCTTTTAGTTTAAAATCCAATGATATGAACACTTACATCAATACAGTCGTTTCATCTAGACTTTTTTTTCATTCAATATAGATACTTATTTGTTTACCCATTGTTAAAAAAATAGCTTTGCTTGTAACTCTAATTAGTTACCTTTCATGTAATTTCATGAATATAACTGAAGTTGCATTTGATATTCTCAATTGTTGAATAAATCTAATTCTTTCTGGTAGAACAGGTTGATATGTAAACAAATACCAAATAAACATTAAAATAGAATTATTTCAATGATTTGTATTCATATATGGATAGAATTCATCTTTAATTACAAGTAAAAAATTTGAATTAAATTTTGTAAACTGACTTTCCAGTCTTGTGCAAATCTGATGCAGTTTGCTGTACACTTAATTCATGGCAAAGAAATTGCTTTGAATTTGAGTGAATTATAGAATATTGTATAATTTTCATACGGACATCATGTCTCACAACATGGATCCCAGAGATCACATGCGAAACCGAGGCCAACAGAACACAAGATGGAGATATGAACTTGACAGATTTAGGAAATACTGGCTCCGTGATGCCCATGATAGACAATTGTGGCGAATCCAGGGGAAGGTCTATGTCCAACAAAGGACGTTAAAAGGCTGATGATGATGATAGAATATTGTTGCTGAAATATTTGTTTTTATTAGAAACCATCAGCTAAAACTGTCAACATAGTTTTCTTCAGTTTTTTAATTGGTCTACTTGTAATTGATCTACTATTTTACTAATAAATTAAAGCTTTGATATAATTTAGTTTTCATAATTTTATTGTTTGATTTTTATCTTAATTATTTTGCAGAACAAATTGAACTTTCAACATTTACACTAGGGGCCAATACACCAAGCATTCGACATGTCCGGGTCTTCGAGTATGCAGAAGGAGTTCCCAGAGGTTCAAAAACACTTGCATGGATGGATGTCACTAAACCTCCTCCAGGTTTGGAGAATAAATCAGAATTCAAAGTTGTCGTCGAAGTTGATGTTGACATGCTCTGTGAGGACTTTCGGATGGTTTTCAAAATTCTTGTTGGAGGGAAAAAGTTAGTGGTAGCTTTTCATTTCTTTTCTCTATTTTAAAATCTACAAAGTACCTCAAATGTTTGTACAAGTACATTATTTTATTATTAATCTTTATTAGATGGATTATTATAACCTATTATTATTAATTTTTGACTATTGCTTACCTTCATCTTAACTTTTTGTTGTTTTTGTCACAACTTAACTGAGGCTGTCAATTTATGGCAGTTGTCTTTGAAATTTAAGAACTCGCAAAACCATTTTTACCAATTCAAAATCTGGGGAAACTGTCAAAAAATGACTTTCCCTTCTACGTATATATATTTACATTGGATGAGTGTATAAACTTCAAACAGAAAAGAAAGATTAAAGTTCTTTGAGGAAAAATGGACGTGTGAATGATTACTGACTAAATAGTGTAAATAACCAAGACTTCTTGAAAGAGATTATTTTGTTTGTTGAACATTCAAATCATTCATGATTAATCCTCTATCAATTAATGAAAGATTTGGCAAAAACAGTTATAATTATGCATAGAATGATATTTTTTTCAGCATGGGTTTCAATGTTGCGGTTGAAGAACTTACCATTAAAGGAACCATGCAGATAATTCTGGACATGTCAATGGATGTCCCATTCCCTCATTTTGCTAAAGCCACTACTTTTTTCACAGACAGGTTAGTTAAACCTCTTCTTTTTTGACAACCTTTATTCATTTTCTATTTCAACCTGACTTCTCAAGCAAAATTATCTACCAGGCTGACATTTTTTTAACCCCATTAACTTTATTCGCTCTGAATCAGTCTATTCCTAACTGACCAATTATAATATGAATTGTGTGTGATAGCAACAATACTGTAGACAGGAAAGGTGCAGTAGAAGATTTTGTTTTGCTTGTTGTTGCTCTTGTTTTGTTGTCTCCCTTTCTTAGGGACCAAAACCAGGGCAAAGGACAATCAAGTGGTTGTTTTATCTTGAATTGTATGAATATTAGATGAAGCACTCCCCCATTATCAATTTTGACTTGTATTTCTTTCATTGTGATTTCAGTTTCTTTTATCACAATTACTCAGACCATCACTCTACGGTCATTTGTGAACAGTGCAGATCGGAAATAACTAATAGGTTTGGTGAGATTTGAACCTGCATCCTTTCGTCCTTGGGAAGCTTGTCTATGTATAACAGCAGCTTTACCGCTTGAGCTATGAAAGCCAATGGTTGCAGAAGATCAATCTAACCTCATGGGCTTTATCTTTATTTGTTCCTGAATGCCTAGAATATATTTGATGTTCCATACACTTGTGTGTGTATGGAATGAAAAAATGGATGGAAAACAATTTTCAACTTGAAATTTATCAAGTCTAGTTGTTGTCCAACTCCAGTCCAAGATAGAGATTGACTTTCATTTTCCCATAACAAGAACAATCCTCACCAAATTTAATGAAGGAAACTCTCCACTGTTTGTCTATCCTGTCTCATTAAACCAAATAGTTGTATAAAATTAATATTTCCTTACCATGATTTTAAATCACAACATAGTGGTTATTAGGTGGCTCTCTTATCAACTGAGCCAGACTGATTAGTCTTATGTATTTACAATTTTATTTATTATATATACAATGCAAAAAATTTCTTGACTGTGATAAAAAATCCGTCCATGGAAACCCCCAAGAAGAACTGAGATGCAATGATGAATGCAAATAGAAATTTGAAAGAATGAGAATGAATTAATTGTGACTATGAAATACAACAAAACATCTCTATTCAAAATTCAAATTAAGACTTGAAATGCTTTCTACAAAGATCTTCATAGATGATATTCCTATGTTACAACTGCTAAATATGAAGTTTTTCTTGCAGTAATTTACTTCCTATATTTCCCTGATGTAATTCTACAACCCAGTTTCCCATCCTCATCAGTGGTCTCTGGGAAATGGGTATCACAATAAAGAGTACAGCTGTGAAAAATGAGTAGCCTTGAAAGTGTTGACATTTCTGCAGTTTTATGCAGATACTATTTCTCACAAAGTGAGGGTTTACCATTCTTAGATTAGTCTGGCAGAAAACCACACCCATTAAGGATCAAAATTACGACCGATGAAGACTCCTTTGCTAAGTATCATTTTACAACAGAAGTCTTGTTAGAAAACGTCAATCAAAACTGTCCCCAAAACTATCAACATGAGTTTTTTTTGGTTGTCAAGTTCATCTGGCTGGTTATGTGTCACATATACAGGCCCCACCAATGGAGCTAGAGGGCTGGAAATTTAAATATTTACTCCTTCCAACTAGAGCTTGATGTAACTTATTTATTTATCATCCCCTTTTCTAATTTTTTCATAGATCACACCTAACAGGGCATGCTGCCAATAGATATTGGTCATAAGACAGTTTTTATTGAGCTACTAACTATACCTATTTCTTATTAAATTGATACTATCAAACCTGCAGGACACTCAGTACACATGAACAGTAAAGATGCCATTGTTCCAACATATTTATTTTTGCTACTTGATAAGATTTAGATTTCATTTTTGTTAAACTGGTGATAGTCTGTTATTTTTCAAGATGGTATTAAGGGCAATGACATGGAACACTGTAACCAAGTTGTTGTTGACTTTATTTCTTACGTATTTTATGTTTGTTGAACAAATGCATAAGAAATAAAGTCATAAATAATTGTATATATAAATAAACAAATGAATAAAGTTATAAGTAACAGTATATATAAATAAACAAATATGTATGATTATGAATTGCGTTATATTATATAGAAACTTATTTGAGATAATCTCCCATCATTACACGATTAATATATTACTTGGCCTAGACAACATAAATAAAATAAACACTTAAAGAAAATTGGGCTACTACCAGAAGCGAACCTTCCACCGATAGGATGACTGCTTCAATGTTATGTTACTTTGACCATTGAGCCAAACAGCTGCCAGTAATGCAAAGGTTAAATAATCGCTTTCAGTCCAAATTCTCACCTCGTTTAAACTTGATCTATTTCTTTGTTTCATTTCCCTGAGAATGCAATAATTTTTCTAAACCAGCAATTTCAGGGGAAAATTTATTATCTGGTTTTCACGAGTGTTCATTTTTTGTGCTGTATATTTCTTATGAAATGTTGATGAAAAATTTCTTTTATTATGTGAATTCATAGGAAAATTAGTGTAGCATGACTTCCATTTATGCTTTATCATTATAGCAATTATGTTAGTAATATCTGTAGAACAGCGGGTCCTGACCTTTTTTGCTCCAATGCTCACCTTGACAGCTCAAAAGATTTTGTGTCCCCCTGACATAATGAAACAAATTTGATGTTGAAAATGTATATTCTAATGTTAAATTCAGAAATTTACAAAACTTTTAAATGAAGGAAAATATTTTTTAAGAATTCTTTGTAAAAAAGAAAAAAAATACTGATTAACTTCAGGGTTCTAAAACAAATGCAGACAGATGATACCTTCAATTCAGTCAAGATTTCACCCTGACAAAAGGCCTGAGATCTTTTATTCTTCATATATCTCATCATGAGCAACTATCATATCCATAGTGACTGGGATTTGCTCTTATATCCAAGGGATCTTTATTCCAGGTTTTGTTTTCTCTAAGGACATACATCCATCTTTTCTCTAAATTTGCAAGTGATGATAAATGAATTTTTTCCCATGTTTTTCAATGCAGAATGAATTATTTTTGTGCCATCAATAGATGTCAATATGCAAAAATATTTCATCCATATTTTTTTATTTTCTTTTAGCCCAGAAGTCTGGTTCAATGTTTGTGTTCTTGGAGGATTTCAGATCATGGAAGTTCCTCTTCTGAAAACTTGGATTCATACACATGTTTTGGAAGGAATCACTAAAGGTAGAAAAAAATCTTGTGTAATGAATACAATATTAAATTACGTTGTGTTTATATATACATATATACATGTTTACACTGTGGATGACATCTGTTTTATGTATGCGTATGTATACCTCTTTTAATCAAATAAAAGATTTATGAACAAGATTTGAGAAGTCTATTGGTTGATTTTAATGAACAATTTTAGTAGATAATATCTTCCATATTTTTCTTACTCTACTGATAAGTGATATACAGGGTGAACATGAAATTCTTCCCTGATTTTGTGAAATCTTCCTAAAAAGGAAAATATACAATACTAGATATAAATATGAATGCTGTTTTATGTAGGCCAATTATTAGAATTTTTCTCTGTACAGGTAGCACTGCAATCTCCAGAATCAAAATGGTGTCTGTTTGAAATCAGGGAAAGACTTTGTACTCATCTTGTATTTTAATCTTTATACAATTGCTACAAAGAAAAACAAACTTTGAATTAAATTTAGACAAATGTAAAAAGTACATTTTTCTGTGTTAGTTCTTGTATTCTAATTCTTCTATGAAAAGGTGTTGATGTTAGCACGGTAAGATAACTTGATTTCAAGAGTGTCTCATCTTGGTGAAATAATTTTGAAGGTTGCTTGGCATTGACTATCACTACTGTATTTCAATCCTTACTGGATGCCCCACATGCCAGACTTAGTCTAACTCAAGTCAAACTGTATCTATAACTTAATTTATGGTGTGATGGTTTGTAAGCTATTAGGAGTGAGTTTGATCTTCACTGAGGGCTTCACACTTATGAACTTGTATCTAATTTAAGCTTTGCATAAATATCAAAATAATTTACTTTGAGTTTTAAAGCTCTATTACTGTACTGTTAGCTTTTGTATGTTTGGGTGAAATTCTAAAGCCTCTTAAGTTGCAGGGCTGAACTTTATTTTAAATTCTTAAGAATACTTTATTCCACAGATTTTTTTTATCATCTCCATTTTTTATCACTGTGCTAACATGGTACCCATCAAAATTGATGGCATTTATTTACAAATGGATTGGCACTTTTGCCCTTGATCAGTGTAGTTACTTTGCACTCATTGAATAGTATTACACAAAAATAGGAATATATATATATGTATTGCATTTTATTCCAGTGGATTTAGATTAATATGTTCAGTTTTCAAATTAAAATGCAGGCTTCAGAACAAGTAAAACTTTAACTTGAATATCATACTAGGGGAACTTACTATGTCATGTAGCAATGCCTCTACAACTTTGACCATCAAAGAATTAGTAGTAAGTTTTCTATCATCAGTAATCTTCATGCTATGAAAAGTCTTTTCTTTATTTGAAAAGGTTAGAAAAATGTATTGCATACTTTTTATGATTAACTACAAATGTCACTTTTCAAATCCTGTACATGATATTTCAATTTAAAACAAAAAGTAAAATCCTCAGGCTTGCTCAAAGTTGTTTTTTTCTTTTTTGAATTCTGACTGTGAGAGGAGATAAAATAATTTACCCTTTTATCCTACAAATGCATAGTCTTCTAATCAAATATTGTATGTTAATTCTATTTAATTTTATTTCATTCATTTATTCCTTTTAGCACTTGTTGATCCTGCGAGACTGGACTTGATCTTGGCTTCTGCTGGACCAATTCAGAGCATTCATCAAGCGGCAGCCTTAAAACCAACAGGTAAATACTGTGATATTTGTATTCAACTTGATTTACATGCACTTGGAGGTACAAATATGATAACAGTCTACCCTGATTTTTTACCGGTTTGATATATGCCAATTGACACTAATGCCAGTTAGAAATTTGTTCAAAATTTTAAAAAAATTGAAAAACTTTACGCATTGGAATGTAGTTCATATGTTCACTGTTGGTGGCACCACCTATGCTACTTTAATCAATCAGAGCCAAATTACGGCTTTAAGAATTACACTAAATGTTGTAGTGTCAATGTAACTGATGGATTGATTTTGCGTTGATTTTACTTACATCTAGGAATGCTCCTCTGGTGTAAAGTCAGGGCAGTGTGTATTTTCTCACAACCAGACTATAAGGTTAGGGATGAATGCATAGAAAAAAGCTGCCTTACTGAAATATATTAACTCAGTTGAAATTACTGTATTTTTTTCTCCACAAATCAACTCAAGTAGCAATTGATTTTACTGATTCGGATATGAGTGGTCTACAAACATTAACTACTCGGGGAACCCTTTTCAGTAAAGAGAAACCCCTTTAAAGAATAACTTTTTTTACATGTATATAATTACATATCTATGTAACTATTGGATTTTGGCCTTGTTTATTGTATCATCTAAATGTGTGTGAACCCAAGTAGAAAATACACACTCAAATGGAATGAAGCTCACTGAGGGAAAATAGACAAATGAATGACTATTGACTGAACAGCATCCGTGTCATGTAAATAACAAAGATGTTTTTTTCCTTCAGAAGAAGTACTTTTTGTATTTAAGAAATGAAATAAAGACATTTAAAAGCCGTTGAAGAATCATTTATGTAATGAAAAATTATCAAATATATTGTCTTGCAGAACCTGTGGAAAGGTTGCGTGGATCCCCGGGGGTAAAGCAAAACAGTTTGAATACCACTGATCTACTTCAAAGAAATTTTTGGACAATCGAACTCAGTCTTTGTCATTTTTGTTGTTCTCTTAATGTTTTGGCTTTCTTCGGGTATACAATACGTATATTAAAAGTGGTTCTCTTTCTCTGATAGTGCTAAGTAAAAGACGGTAGCAAATGGAAAAAATTTTTCTTTATTTACAGCAACACTTATAACCTACGTCAAAGATCTTTTCAATTCCGTTCTTTATTTAACAAAAAATTCTTTACCATGTCCCTGTTGAGCAGCACAAGCCATATCGAATTGAGATTCTGGTTTGTCTGAATGGCTGACAAGTTGATGTATGCAGATTCTTTTGGTTTTCTCACTCTCCATTGGTGTTCTTTGTCTATTATTCGGACTTCTCCCCAAAGAGAGTAATGTACACCTTTCTCCCTCCAAACAGTCTCCCATACCAGCTGAAACGTTGTGGGAACAACAAGAGATTGAGTCCAATTGTCTGAAAAATTCCAAAGCTAATTCTGCCTAGAAAAACTGAGGGTCCATTCATGAACTGAGAAAAGCCATTCATACTAGTGTCCAACTCAATGACTTTCTTGCTTATATGGGTTTTCGTTTATCTCCACTTCAAATATCTTTTATTAATAACTCATTTGATAACAATGTTTTATTTCTTGAACAGATGGTAATGGAAGTACAAAGATGAAAAGTGTCCAATGTCAAATTCATTTCTAATTATTTTGTAAAGGTTTAAATTCCAGTCAATCAGCCATAACTATACAAAGTCTCTGTACTTAGTTTAATTTCTAAACAAGTCAGATCTGAAATCTTTCAAAAGTTCTCTCTTAGAATAACTTCATTTTTACAATGTTCTGTAATTAGGGAGAAGGAAAAGTGGCAGATCAAGGAACACTTAGTGTGGTGACCTGGATGCAGTCATGGAGAGAATTGGACAAACACGGGACAGGTGGTCAAATTGTCCAGGATGCTTGGGAAGTCCTTGTTGGGGGCCTAAATCCAAAATGGGGCCACAGAATTAAATAGAGATAAAATGTAATTAAACTGAATTTGTGAGTCAAAAGTTTCCCGCCAAATTAAGGATTTTTTTCCTTTTTGTATTGTATTTTCCACAAACACAAATCAACAGCAGCAATCAAATTTTCATTTTTATCAACCGTGAACTAGTATTTTTAATTTTAATTGGTAATTCTTTTATCTTTTCACAGCCCAGGGTGTACTGACAATCAATGTGAAAGGCTATGGAAAACCCAACAATGGTGAGACCCTTTTTATTACTTATGCAAAGTGCTCCCCTAAAGCTGGGGTAACTTAAGATATGAATATGGCTTCTTCCGAGGAAGAAAAAAATTGATAGAAAATAAGGTTCTTTATTTCTTAGTGGGGTGATTTTAAGAGATATATAAAATGTCCTGTGAGGTAATCATGAATGAATAGACTGATCAATTTGTTCCTCTTGAATTTACAGAAAGGAAATTCGGTCAGCATCTAAACACTTGTCTTTCTCTTCTTCAATGTCAATGAAAATTAGATTTCTTTTAAGAATTCAAAATCCCAAAAAAAGATTGTGGTTACATCCAGGGAAGTCTTCAATATCTCCTCCTAAACAGTATTAAGGAAAACATTTTGTGTTTGATGGGATTCAAATTGGCAGTATGTTTCATCTCTGCCACATTTTAATGAAATATTTTGATTGCAAAACTATCCCTGTCACTTAATGTTACTAGTTCTCAAGCATTAATGGACAGGGAATTTGTTTATGTTTGTGAACTAGTAGTTATAAGAAGTGGCAGGGATAAAAAATACAACATGTTTCAAAGGGAATACTGTATTATGAATTGCTTGAACCTGGACAAAATGATACTTTGCAATGCTTTAGTAATCTATTGGCTTGTTTGAATGATGCATTGGAAATGAATATATTGCTTTCTAGGTAAAGTAGTTAATCAATGATCTTGCTCCATGATAGCCTCCATATTCATGTTGTAAATGAAACTCACACAAATGAATATAGAACTAGGTTTGGAAATTTTTCCACATCCAGCATATTTTCTGAACCCGACATCCTCAGACTATCACTTGCCTTACTCTATTCCACACTCATCTGGTCAATAATTTCAACAAGTTCATTGAAAATTCCCTGAATCAAAACTGGAATAGCTTATCCATGAGGGAAGACATAATTTACCTTTGAAAAACAGCATACGGTCATAGAAAGCCAGGGAAAATATTTCCATGACTGAAAAATGATACTATGAATTTATAGGAATGAAAGATTTTGTCAGAAAATGATATTTTGTTTCATATGTCTATTAACAGTGAATACAATAACCTTCATTTGTTTTTCTAATTCCCTCTGTTTCATATTATAGATGATGGCCTTGATGATGTTGTCTACACTGTGATACGGTTGGGAGATTGCAAACGACAATGTCCAGAAGTTTATGATTCACAAAACTGGGAAGACATCTGTTCTTTTCTTGTTAATGATTTGGCCAATGATAAAGCAAGTATTACATTTATATTTCATTTCATTTGTTCATGAAATCAATAAAGAATAAATTTGTGATGTTCATCTCCCATTTTTAATTTATGAAATTTTCATTTAGAAGACAAGACTATAACCTTGTTCAATTTACAACCAATATGAATCTATGCATAAAGTATAGAATTATAAATTGAGACCAAAAAATCTAGCTTGTATTTACTGATTTTCGCATCTCAAACTTCTGTATAGGTTCTAATAACTGATGGCCAAAATAACATTATTAAGAAGTATAAGAGACAAACAAAAAGTTTATTCAATTAAAACAAGGATAAAAAATTATTCTTTGATCAAAGATTCATGTGGTGAAAGTTAAATCAAACTTTTTTACAAAAAATGTGGGTAGATTTTGCCATTTTATCCATCTCATCACTTCAGCGTAACAAATACAAAGTATGTAGGTGTTTGTGCCAAATCAATTTGAAGTGGAACATCTGTCAACCTAGATAATCTTTTAAAGAATTTCCATTTAGCCATTGACTGCAGGATTTAGTGTATCGAATTGTAGCTACCAGGTTAATTTGGGGTTTAGGGAGTTTATTGTCAAAGCAGAAAAGAAATCTGTTAACCACTTGGGAGCAACTGACTAGATATTTCAAGAGAAATTTCTTTGTTCTGAGTCTTCTTACTCTGAAAGTGAATCAGATAGTGATTTAAGATAGTTTAGTGGTGAGAGCAGTAAAAAGAAATGTGCCTTAGTGGCCCAAATGTCACTCCAAAATATCCCAGTCTCAAATGTTAAGAGATTTTAGAAAGTGCTCCTATAGTATCATGATTTTCTACTCGTATAGAGAGTGTAAAATAATGCCATAAATCTGATTCCTTTCTTTAGAGATGATATCTTTTTTTTTTTTTTTTCAGCAAAAAGTTATCACTATGTATAAATATTTCTATACAGTAACATTCAAGCATTTGAATTGGAGGGCTGTTTGAAAAGCCTTGTTTCTCTTTGGTATAATCAAGTATTTCTGTCTTAACAAATTATAATTGTTTTCAAGACCTATTGACTAAATTATAATGTTTATAAATCAAAATAATTCTTCTCTGTTGCAACTCATATATTCTCAACTTTATCGTATTTAAGGTAATGTTCTGTTTTTCCCACCACTTAATTCTTCAGCTGCTGGTGAAATACAAGTGTAAACGTCTGTTGACCAGTGTGACTCTGGAGCAGCAAGAATTACAGTTGTCTCAATATCCATTTCAAGTAAAAGGAGAGTAAGTTGATCCTCTTTCATTTTGATCTCTCATCATCAGACAGAAATTGGATTTATTTTAAAAGGATTTTTAATTTGACTCTTGAGATGAAACTAAACAACTCTGTGACCCATTGGGTCACCTTTTGAAAGGAAATTAGTGCAATCTGATGTGACTAGAACAAACTATAAAACTACTCTATATCTTGCATTTTATAGCTGTCTCTCTTGACTAATGAATTATGATATAGATTGGGATGAGCATGAACTCTGGTCCCACACAACTATTATTTAGTTGCAAATCACCTGGAATGTCTTCAGGTTAACATATTTTATGGATACCTTAATTCAATACCTCTCGCTACAATGCATTGTTTCAGTTAATAAACAGATAAACAGAATCATACTTTTAGTATTATATGGACATATAAAAATTGATTTTCAATCTGAATGCATTTGCTTCATAAGTGAAAATATAAATGTCTTGATTAGTAATAAATGTGTTCTGTTTCACAATCATTGTAAATAGTTATGTAGTTTGGATAATCCAAGCCATGAGGCAAATTTAGATATTTATGGCACTAAATTCATATTCAGTTAACAATAGATAATGGAAAATTAAAGTAAAGAGTTGATAGTACTGTAAATCAGTACAGGGTTTTCAGGTCTGTAAGGGCTCATGTTTTTACAGGTGTGTCTTTGATAAGATAGCCTTTCCTGGTTTCCTCAGTCCTATTCTTTATTCTGAATGCTTTGTTGAGAGGCATTGAGTACTATTTTCAAAGTCTTTGATATGACTCTGTCATAGATTGAACCCAGGACATGCTAACCTAGAAGCAAACACTTTACTACTGGGCCAATGTGATTGGTTTTTAGAGTAAAGAAATATACAGTTTCTCAATCTACAAGTTATGAGATGGAAAAGAAAATTCTGTAACTTATTCCTGTTATCCTAATGCTTTTGATATTTTTTTGCAGAGTGGATGTCACTCTTGACTTAAAAAATGGAGGCAAACTTTATCTGTCTCTCCAGTACACTCCATTAGCACCAGTCAAACTTGAAATTGGCTCTAAGGAAGAACAACAAGCAGGAAAAGATGGTAAGTTTTGATCATGCGTTTTACATGATTTTTCTTTTCTGTTTCATTTCAACATGATTTTTACCATCTTTGAGTTAGCAGGACTTTTAAATTGATAAATTTTCCTTGACATTTGTCGAAGAGAAATTCATTCAGGTATGAGTTTCACAGAATGATACTTTGGATGAAACATCAGACCTTATAGCAGAGTTGCTAGATTGAGGAGCAAGGGGAGATAACTTACCCAACTCAGGCGTTAAAATAGTGTGATAGTAGAGGTTCAACTCTAGCTCATTATTCAAATCCAGTGCTATTCAATGCTTATGTTGGGTAATTCTTGGAGATGAAGCTCAAGGTATCTCCCCTTGTAGCACAATCTAGCAACCCTGCCTTAGAGCTAAAATGTCTCTGCTCTGCTATTGAGCTTTATATCCAAATATTCAAGCTTAATTTTTCCAAAATTGCAAGGCAGTAAAATGAGGAAAAAGATAAAGCTCTCAAACATTGACAAAACAAAGCTATATTATATAAGATTGTGTTGTTTCATGGTAATTTGTGTTGCATTCAACAGGTTTTTTAAACACTTTAGACTGGGTTGTTATTGTATGCTGTCATAACAATGAAATATCATGACAGCCACTCTAGGACAATCAATATTTTCACTGCCCCTTGTAAGTGTAGGAGTACCATGCATAAATGGGAAACCAGGGCACAGTTGATCAGGAAAGATTAATAGTAGGTAAAAGCCCAATCTATTTATATATTTTGATTAAAAAAAAGAAAAAAGATCAACTCAGTTGGTTTGAAATAGGTTATATGGAGAAAAGAGAGTAATATTCTGAATAGTTGTTGCTCTATAATGGTAGTAATTGTACCTCTAGATATTACTTTTGGCTTTAAATCAGGTCTCTTAGCTTGCACGCTGTTCAGCAATGCTAAAGCAGGCAAGTATTTCACAAAATGAAATGGCAGATTTGTTGACTTGAGAAAAGGAGGTAGTGGCTGTCCTGTTGTGTATTTGTATTAGTAAAAAAATCATATTTCACTGTGCCCTGGTTTTTATATATATATATATAAATATATATATATATAGAGAGAGAGAGAGAGAGTGGGTAGTTATATTGTATTGAAGACTATGTTGATAGGTAAAAAAATAAGATTACTGTTTAAACAGAATGTCCATAACTTTTTTATTTGTCTTTATTTGTTGTAGTATCTGGAGTTCTATATGTACATATTCATGGCGCAACCAACCTACTGGCCAGTGATAAGAATGGTTCCTCTGATCCATATTGTGTAGTTTTCTCTGAGAGAAAAAGGGTGAGTATTTCAATAAAATCTTATATTAACAAGAAGATTTTTTACCCTTTATCTACAAATGGTACTTTTAAGTTTCACTTCTTGAAGATGTTCATTGGTGATTTTTGGCAAGCCCCCTCACACAAACAGATTTTTCCTAAAAAGCAGGTGACAAAGGAGAGCAAACACACAACAATTATGGTTTATTCTTGTTCGCAATCACAAATCTATTTCTCAATGTTGTGAATATTATAGATTCCCTTATGACAGAAGACAATCCCAGCATTAGAAGTCACTAATTATACATTCTTATTACTCTGAAGACAACAACAGAACAACTGGACTTATTTAGCTACTTTTACTATTTTTTTTTTTTACAACAAAAATCAAAACATCAAAAAATGTAATGAACTAAAAGTTGTTAAGATTTTCATCAAGTATATACTAGATGACCTCTATTGACGAACAGAAATTGCAGTGTTGAAATAACCAAAAATAACAATGAAGCAAGAAATGATCAAAATTCTCCAAGTACAAATTTAATATGGATTGGTTCCTGGTTAGAAAAAGAAGTTCACTCATGACATCATGACTTAGCCACTGTTGATTCAAGCCAAAAGAGCAACTTTTCAGATTACACTCTAACCAAAATTCAATTCCATTGTTAAGTTTTTCAAATTTTGTGGTAATATTTTTTTCCAATATTCTTTCATATAGTTAGAGGTCTAAATCATACATTTCATCTGAATTTTAATTAAATTAAGTTTGATTACGGTGTAATCTGAATATTTGCGCTTTTGATTTTAATCAATTTTGGGGTCTCGGTTTTCTATTTGATCCTTCTTCTCTATTGACAGGAAAAGCGAGAATTAGCTATTTTTTTATTATGTAAGAAATATTGAATTCGGTGTGATTGATTTTTATCTAGTCAAGGGATATAACACCAGTTTTCTTTCTAGTTCTAAGGGATATAACTATGTTTTCAAATATTTCAGTTTTATATCTTGATTTGCGATGCAGTCTGCCTCGAACCCGAAGATTTCATGAACAAATTTCAGTTTTCTTTTACAAATGTATGTATGTATGTATGTATGTGTGTGTGTGTGAGTGATTTTAGATGAGTTACTGTATATAATTATGTATAAGTCGATTTTGTGTTGGTTGATCTTTCATATATGGTCTCATACACAGTTGTCTATCTATAATATACTTTGTGTATAAGTCAACTGGTTTTTGAGGCGTAATTACTCCATGTAGGTCAAGAAGATACATAATTTCAAGTTCATGAATTTATTTTTTGAAGTTCTTGCACGTCTTTTCATTAGTAATTAGTATATATTTTATATGTTCACATTTTGTCGGCAGTAAGCATTAAATACTTTTTGTTCTTCAAGCTAAAGGTTACCCCTAATCCTTCCTATTCTGAATGGATTTCAACCTTACAAAATTATTTTTTTCCCTTAAAATTTGGTTGCAAAACTCGACCTACATGAGTATATATATTAATTATTTTAAAACGTTTTATTTGTATTTTAGATTGTAACAACACCTTATGTGTCACGATCTCTAAATCCGAAATGGGAAACACATACTGAATTCTTTGTTAAAGACTACACCAAGGTAAGAATAAAATCTTTGCTTTTCATTTCTATGATTTTATTTCTTCTCTGAATTGTTAAACAAATTAATTTGAGTATTTGATATTTGAATTCTGAATGAATATTGAATGAATGTATATTACATTTATATCAGCATCAATTTGAAACCATAATGACTTATGCACTTTGTATTTATCAATGTATGCAAAAAACGTATTCTGATTTATGAAGGATAAAAATGGCCTGAAAAGATAGCATTTAACATCAGAGCTGACTTTTTAAAGAACTGGATTGTCATTTTTTCTGACAGTATTCTTTCTGCTGAATGACACAAAAGGATGTACTGCTTGACCCTTGGAGCTAGATAAGGTTCAAAATTCAGAACTTCCTTGATTAGGACTTCTGTTATGGTGTCACTTGTTAATTATATAGTGCAAGTTTTGAGTAGACTCCTGTAAACAAATACTGTGTGGGTTTGTTGAACAAATGGTGTCATTTAGTGAAAAATTAGTACAGATACTTAATTCTATGTATTCCATTCTATAGAAAAAGTTTGAAATTATTTATTTTTTCAGTTTTTGGCTTTCATTATAGAGATCGGTTTCCTCTTTTGGAAGATTAATGGAATCACCATGGGAGGTTCTGTACATGATTCCCAAGTGCCTATGTCATCTGGTATTTTCAGATGGTCACTCATGTAAATACTGACCAGGCTTGATGATGCTTACCTTTGGCAATCATACGAGAATAGGTGTGTCCAATGGAATTTGGCTGTAACAATGCTTTTGTGGCAAAAGTTATTGAAAGCAAAAATGATGCTTTATCTTCCAATATAATTTCATTTTGATGACTATATTTACTTTTGATCTGTTTTATTTGATGAAATTTAAAAATTAAGGTTCACTCTTGGTTTTGTTTTCATTTTCAGACCAAACTCAGTTTCTATGTATTTGATTGGGACGGAAGAAATGTTATTGATGATGACTTTCTGGGTTGTGCATTTTTAGATGTCTGCCAGGTAAATGATTCTTCTCTTTCTCTGATGTTGTTTTAGTCTCAGAGTTTTTAATGTATTTTATTAATTCTTTCCTCTCTAGCCTGAGTATGACCATTACATGTTAGTTATTATTAAATTTTAGAAATTATCAAAAATCTTCTCTTCAGTATTTTACCAACAATACAGGGACCAAATAAAGCAGTTAATAATTGTTGTTCTTACGTTATTAAGCTCTTATTAACAAGTATTTTTCAAATCAATATTTTGTATCAAAAACAATATTTTGGTTTTCTGAATTGTAAATATGATTTAATATTCTAATAATAAGTGTTTATATGATTAGGTAAATGACAGCATATTAGAATAATATTTTTGGTCAGGGGTCTCCAAAGTGGTCAATATCCTCTCTTAGGCATTGATGGGACTATCCAAAGTGTTGATAAATGTCCAGACTTGAGAAGGGGTTAATAAACACCCAAGGTGATAAGATTGATTTAACTTTCAAGTTGAGTTTGAAAGCTGACGTTAGTGTAAGAAGGGAAAAATACAGAAAATCCAACTTGCTTGTACAAATTACAGATTTATATGTGGTTAGTTTTTTGCTTTCTATTTTATATCTGGTTTACAGAAATGTGATGATAAAGTTACATCAGAGGTGGTTTTGTTTCATTCTGTTTTGGCCACAGATTTTCATTTATTTGTATTTCTTGTTTCCTTTTTTCTTGAGGGAGAAGGGGGTCTTTTGGCCCCCCTCCATGCCAAATTGAACCTGAATGAAATGAAACCACGTCTGAAACTGAAAATCTATTTAATTATTATTATTTTTTTGTGCATGCCTTGGATTCAATAAGGGATCAAGGATTCCATAAATCAAAGGTCTAAAAAGTTTGGAGGCCCCTGCTTTATATTGAACTAACAGCCTACCTGCAGAGTTTCACTTGAATTATTATTAAATAATTTGATCCTTTTGGATCAATCAAACTGAGCATTGATATTATTTGTAATAGCTATGTATACTTTCTCATTAGGTGGCCATGATGTACACAGATATCAGTTTTTTGGTTATATTCTTGGTGTGAATCAGTTCTAGTACAATTTTCTCTTTACAAATCCATTGTTCCACATATATTTGTGAGTTTTACTTACAAAAAAGATATGCATCTGCCCTCTTTTCAGTCATTCTACCCTTGTTAATGTTTCATGTTTTTTCGAATTCTTTTCAAAGGAAAAATGGGCCCGAAATGAGTCTGAGGAGTGGATACCTGAGGTGATTTCTATTGTAACCAAAAATAGATTTTTTATGCCCTGCCAATTAAAGATAAAAGAATGAACACTTCCCATTTTTTAGATGTGCGAGAATCTCTAGTATCAATTGCCGTCATTGGCAGACTGACCAACTGGGAAACTCCCTCCACCTCTCGTTTCCTCCCACTCCTTCTATATATGTATGTCTTGAAGTGCAAGGGAGAGAACTCGCGCATCTATGGTCTCACATTCAGGCTTGTTTTTCTTTCCGTTTGCATCCCTGCAATTATGGTTTCCCCTGATTTGACTGCTTCTCTCTTTACAAACATCCATTTCATCAGCAGCAAAAAATATTCACTAGTTTATTTTCAAGTCTAGTTCTAAAAGATTTTCTTAGATCCTCTCAATGTTCTTGCCCTTATAAGGAAACAAGCTAGGATATCTTTTTCTTGTTTGCTGGTTTGTAAATGGCTTGAAAAAAATGAAGCCATTTATCATTATCAAATTTTCATGAAATTTTTACTACTAAATTACTGACTGCCTAAGGAAACCAGGCCGTGGTTTACTTATGATAAAAAGCAGCAAAAATTTTGATGTAGGTAAATCTTCATCTGTTATAAATAAGTAAATTTTTTTGATTACCGATACTAAACTATCTGTTAATAACAATCATGGTGCAGAAGAGATCGGGATAGGGGATGAGTTTAATGGTTTGATTTTGATTCCCACTGTTGGCCAGCTCTGTGGTAGGTGCCGTCAGGCACTAACCAAGCCATCCTCTAGTACAAGTTGTGAGTTTGATTCTTGCTGGAAACTTATTCTTGATTCTGATTCACACTATTGATTTATTTACTCAGAATGACACCAAGCTGAAATTGGTTACGTTAGATAGTGAGAAAAATCGTTATGAAGGTAAACGATAGCAGAAATTCAATAATAATGATTTACAATACAATAAATAAATTGACACCATGTATGTACTGCATGATAACGTGATAAGAGTTGCTACATTTAGCCAGTCTCTCCAAATCGTTTTTGATTTTCTTCCAAATTGCTTCCCTTGCACTGGATAATATGTTAGCTTTTTCAAATATACAAAAACGGATGTGAAATGTGCAGTCCAATTGAGCATGCATTCTGAGGAGTGATTCCACATTCTAGAACCAATAACACCTGATGAAGGGTGTAGGGTACATGGCTGAAATGATGTGTACAAATTAACACAGAGATAAGGAAAATACTCCAACCATATTGTACGTAATGATTGATGCATCCTGTTGAACAAACTTGAGACAAGAATTTTTATATTTTTGTTTGATCTTTTGGGAGATAGTTTAATACATCATTTTCAGATTTTCAGATAAGTGATTTTTCTTAAAAGAATGAACATTCCTTTGAATGAAAGATGTTTATTATTGCTTAAGAAACTGAAATAGTTTTGTTTTATGTATGATCATATTTTCTAATGATTGTTTTTAAAACTCATTTTTAGTGATGATTTTCATTAAAGCTAGTGTCATAGATACTTGGTAAGGTATTCTCTGGCCATGAAAACTTTTGATGTATTATATTTAGTGAACCATGAATCTAGAAATTATTTTTCTTATTAACCTTTTTGTTTTTTATTCTGAGATTTAAACAAGTAGATTTTTAATATCTATTGACCGAAAAACATAAAAAAGAACTTACACAGTAACCCTGTTGCATGAAGAAATCTTAACTTTTTTCATTTGCTATCATTCAGTCTGAGTTTCCTATGAGTCAAGGCAGAAAAATCGGCAACTTTGTATTGCTTCAAATTTGTGGTTATCCTAATTAAATATTAACATGATTTTAGGTGTTTCTCCTACTGGTACCAAAAGGTTCAAAAACTTAATAATCTATGAAGAGACAAGATCATTACATATTAAGCAAATCATTGCAAGCTTTATTCTTTCCACTCATTCCCGTCATCCTTCAGCTCTGAATACAACCAAAAATATTCATAGTTTGCTTTGCTTGATTCTCTTTCCAATCTTGTTCTGCTCACTTGAGTTGATTTGAAAATATTAGTTTTGATTTAACTTCTTGCAATGAATACCTCACTTCCATCATTTCCTATGAGAAAGAATCATTTTTGAAGCAACAGCTCATGAATTTAGTCTATTTGCATGTGACAAATTAAATTAAGTTTAATACTGTATATGCCAATATATAAGCTAGACATTTGATTATTTAAAAAAAAAACTTTGCAAATATTACACTGTATCATATACCCTGGTATTA
This sequence comes from Thysanoteuthis rhombus, assembly GCA_963457665.1. Classification (NCBI taxonomy): domain Eukaryota; kingdom Metazoa; phylum Mollusca; class Cephalopoda; order Oegopsida; family Thysanoteuthidae; genus Thysanoteuthis; species Thysanoteuthis major. Next base: position 10,964,236 of record OY735223.1, read on the forward strand.
TATAGAGGGCAATTTATAGAAGCTCAATATGGACAATTATTGGGCTTGGATGAATAAATGTGAGCCGTAGTCCTCGAAATATTTTTAAGCGCACAGCATGAAGGTGATCTTGTTCATTTCTCAAAAAAAACATTCTACTCTGAAGCTTGTGATAGACATTATAAATAACTATTGCTCATCAAAGAAGAATAAGCAAGCTGTTTAATTCAAATCTATATTTGATTATTTATTCTGCTTAAAATTCTTTGTGACAAATTATGCTAGAGTATGTAAGTGATCTTCATTTCTATCCAAGTTATTGAAATTATCTTAGAATATTCAAGAACCTGTTATTGGTTATAGTCAACTCCCATATAGACGGGCATTATTTATAACAAAAACTATGCAAATATAACACTGTCAAAATTGTAGGAATTTGAGGGGGGTGGGGGACTAGCTGTCTACTGAACCTCCATCAGGATAGTTATGAGACTTGGGTGAGTTACAGAGTGTATTAAGCTGGGAATGCATTGCTATCACATCACATGAACTCATGCAAGCTCAAAATCATGAAAATCCCATTTGTGTCATCATCTTGCATGATTTTACATGTAGCTATTAAATGTTTCCTGTGTGGATAAAAGAAAATGAATCCAAAACTATTGCAAATCCTGCAAATGTGAACAGAAACAAAAAATGTGAGTTGTGAACTCACAAGTGTAGACTGGTAAAGACTTGTGATATCACTTGCAGCCATTACAGAAGTAAGTCTCCTAGCAATTAGTTGAGTGTTTAACTGAACTGCACATTACTAATTGCTCCTGTGAACTTACAACAATGTGTTCCCGCCTGTAGCCCTCTAAATACCATGGTAAATCATTCATCCTATAAGTCAGCATATATGGTGATGAGTCGAGGTTTTCCTTGCATTCTATGATTCCTGTCTTTGTTATGCCAAGAATTTTGGTAACTTCTGTCTGCACTGGAATTCATAGTCTTTCCAAAAATTTATTCTAAACAAAATTCAACTGTTTGAACTTTGTCATCAAAATAACTATTCATTGTTTTAAAAACAGCTCACTTGTTCTAACACTTTAGCTGAGAATACTTTTAGAGAGTTGAGTCATGTAGTTATCTCAAGAGTTGTAAATTTTAGTGAAATCAAGATTAGATTTAATGAATTCAAAATAATTTCTAGCTTGACTTTCAATCAATCTCAATAATGAACATGCTGAACGATTGTAATATTCTTTATTTCAGTAAAATAGTCCTATATTGCAGTGCATCCACAAAAATTACGGAAAGTTATTGTACAATAATGTTTTCATTGTTTCAATTGTTCATGGACATTGTGTAAACCTTGTATAATTATTGTAAGGTTTAATTTTATTTATTTTGATCTGATTATTTTTTTGTGTTATTAAAGCTAATAGAAATTTTATATTCAATTTTAGGAAAATGGAACCGTGTTTATAAAAAGAAAATGTTTAAAATATTTTTGTCATAATATCTAAAAGACTATGCTATAATTTATATAAGTACTTATTTTTATATGAGGGTTTTTAAAAAAACATATTACACCTACTTCAAAAAATCCATTCTAGCAAAACACAAAATGTTAGTTTGTTTGAAAAATGATGGCTAAAAACAAGAAAAGAAAATAAGATGTTTCTTTTTTCTAAGGTTTGTGAGATTCTCATGAATGACAAAGTTAAATGTAGAATTTCCTAAAATTGAAATATTTTGAATATACGAAAAGAAACCTTCAGGAAAAAATATTTGGAATTTCTAAATCATAATTCTATTTTCATCATTAGTGTTGGAACAAAATGAAAATAGGCAAGTTTTATTTTGAAGTGAGAAATTTTGGGAAAATCATTTGAACAACATTTGCAAATGTTGAATTGAATTTTTCATTTTATTGATGGAAAATATTTGAGCAATTATCACATTTGTTTTCTGATATTATTTTTAAATTTATGGATGCCCAAAAGAAAAAAAAAGTTAAGCTTTAAAAATATATGATTGGAATTATCAAATCAAATGTAAACACATTTCCTTAAGTAAGAATAACAAGGAAGGTAAAAAAAGAATGTAATACTGTCACCAATTACTTAAATTTCTGTCATGTTTTAATTTAACCAAGTGGTTTTTGTCCAACTTTGCTCTTTAGCTGAGGGGTTTTTGTCCTGAACCCTACTTCCACTACTTATTTAATACTGTTGAGCAATAAGTAGAAATATTGTAAGTATTAGTACTATAAAAAAAAGTAGATTTTGACATTTATATTTATTCTTCTATTGCATGGGATTTATTTTCCACTTTGAAGGTTATATACATTTAAATGTTTTGCTGATCATTTTTTCTCCTTTATTTATCATTTATTTTTCCTATTTTTTCACATTTAAGTGCCTGGAATTAAATTCTAAAATCGGATAACTTTTTCAGACTAGTTTAAATTATCTTATTTAATTTCAGTTGAAAATTCAGAATGAATCATTGTTTTTATTAGTGAAAAATGTTTTATTAAAAATCACAAAACATTTGTTTTATAGAAAAAATGTTTAAAGATTTTTGTTGAATTTAAATTTCAGAAATAATCTTTTTTCACAAAATGTCTACTATTTTAAAAGTAATAATCCATTCAATTTTTGATTGCATGATCAATTTTTTGGAACATTTTTAAACAGAAGAGTAAGAAATATTTCTTTTGAATTGATTTGTCAATATTTAAATATTAAAACAGTTATTTGGGATTTGGCCATCAAAGGTGACAATGTTTGAATAAATCCTTTCTAATAACACTTTATCTTAAAAATGTTCAGTCAAGAGATTTTGTCATGAATAAGAGAAATTAAGAAACAATTTTATGATTGTTTTCTAGCATATGAATAGATTACTAAGTAAATGCTATAATCCAGTGGTTCTCAAACTCTGTTCTGTGGCTAATTAATCTAAGCATATTAAAATTAGAAACAATATTTTCTCTTTTGAAAGATTTTAATGTAATCATTTTTTTTAAAATTTACAGAAAGAATCTGTTTTTATCCGGAAAGCGCTCCCATTGGGTCATGATAAGCCAGCTGCTGGTCATACTCTCGACAAAACATTAGGACATGTCATTGTCTCTGTGATATTTCGTTCTGTGCCCTCAGTATCAAAATCAGGTGGGTAATCTTTTTCCAAATTTTTTTTGTTTCCATTCCTTGTAGTATTTTCTTGTTTGTTGTTTTCTTGGTCCATTACAGTTTCAACTGTTTACTCTTTATACTTCTGCTTTGTTTAAAATGAAGACGCGTTTTGAACTTTTTCATGTTTAAATTTGTTAGAAGTCAGACCAATTAAAACCTTGTCAGCGTTAACAGGGCTCCCATAAGATAACACCAGTGTTCTTGGAGAGAAAAATTGATGACAAAAGTTCTAAACAGGAATTACTGACCCAATATTTCTATATCTATTTTGATTGGAGATTTTTCAAGTTCATGATTTTCCAGTAGCATCAGCATAAAAAATATCATTTTTCAACATCATTACATTTAGGATATCTGCACATTTTTTAATGGGGTTTTTTAAATTGTTATTAATACAAACAAACTCCGACTATTTGAAGGCTAACTTCCTTAGAACAATAGTTTCCTACTTTGTGAAGTATGATTTTACGTACACACGCTCTATTCTTCAATACAATAAAAAATTTCAGTGAATTGGTTTATTTGTCTTATTATGCAGAGTAAAATAGTTTATACAGTTGGATCTTTAGACTGAGACTATTTAAACAATTTAAGGTACTGTTATGATATTGCATTGATATCCAAAACTGTGGAGAATCTACAAAACCTTTTTAGTGATCTAAATAGATAAAACCAAAAAATAAATTTAAAGATGAACAGAACTAAGACAAAAGTAATGTTCATGGATAAAGTCTCAAGAAAGACCATTAGAATAGATGGTAAATCCTTAAAAGTTGAGGAATATATTTACCTGGATCAGGCAATAAAATTTGAGAAAGATCATGAAAATGAAATAAGATGGCACAAGATGATTGGCTGGAAATCATTTGGTATGAATAGAGGCATACTGAAAAGCAAATTGCCACTTACAAAACGACTCAAAAACAAATTCAGAATAGCACAGAGGGCAATGGAAAGAGCAATGTTAGGAATAAGTTTTTGTGAGAGGAAAGATCAAAATGGATCTAAGAGAGGACCAGGTTGAAAGATATTATACAAGTAATAGAGCAACAAAAATAGTGATGGGTAGGACACAAAGTGAGAAGAAAAATTAACAAATGGAGAAAAAAAGCTAACACTTGGTGCCTCTGGGACAGTAAATGCAGTAGGAAAAGACCAGACATTAAATGGAGAGATGAAATTGTAAGATTTGCTGGTAAGACACAGCAGAGATTAGTGCAATCACTCTCGTCAGGGAAGGAGATGTCCAGCAGTGGACATGACGGATGATGATGACAGTTTATGCTAATATTATGAAATTTTACTTATTTCTTACAAATAATTATTTTATTATTTACTTTGTAGTCGTTATTTCAGATTTCATTTCTTTTTATCCATTGCAGAAAACCATGAGCAGTTCCAGTCTGGCTTAAAAGACGGTTTATATGTTGAAGACAAAGTTTCACCCCAATCTGTTGTAAGTACAAAGAAAAGACAATTACTTTTGGACGTCTGTGGAAATATCACTCGTTTAACCCATTGTTCTCAAAAGTGATGACAGAAAAAAATGTTATATCTTTTGTAAAATACAGTTCTATACAGAATATTTCCACTGGTTGACCATTATTAATTTTTCATTAGTATTTACAATTTTAGGTTTTTTTTATCGCAACTACCCAGACTGTCAGTATACAAAGGTGAGTAAACTGTATAGATTGGAAATGAAAAATAAGCTCTGAGTGAGACTTGACCTCACAACCCTTTTGCCTTAGGAAGCTTACACATATATGGCAACTGCTATACCAATAGAACTACCTAAGCTCTCATGTCATAGAATATCAAAATACTAGTAAAACATTAATAATGGTTGACAATGTTTCATGTAACAAAGAATATATCAAGAAAATATTAAAATTCCATTGGTGTTGTTGAAATTAAATAAAATCAATGATCTCTTTTATCCAACTTGATTTGTGTTTTAAAAGACAATGTTTACAAATATGTTCTCATTTCTCTTATAAATTTACTGTGTCAACATGAGCCATTTCAATTTTGTTAAATCTCACAGTATTGTGATCTAGAAATTGTTTATTTCTCTGTTCAGTACACAGAAATATCTGTTCTTCTCAGGAGTAGAGTTAGTTAGATCTGACCAGCAAGTCATGGGAAATGATTTTTTATATTCAAGTTCAATCGTCCTTATTATACTATCAACAAATTCAAATATTGAAGTTTTGTTTGCTATGTATTCATCAATGGGAAAGAGGGTGATAGTTGGTACAACACAATCTAAAATTGGGTGAATGTACCTAAAGATCACCGTAAAGCTATTTTTCTTTATACTTATTAAAAACTTTTAATTATGGAAACTTGTTGGTTTAATAGATTCCTGGCTTTTTTGTAGTTTATCCATAGCCTTTTTTAATTGCAATGAAAATTTCAAAAAATATCAGGTATATGAATGGTTATGAGATTATGATAGCAAATACAGTTGAAAGATCGAAAGAGTCTGACTTGAAACATTTGATATCACTACAATTTAAAGTCCAAGAGGAGAAAGTAAATGAGATTTGTAAACTATTACAATGACCAGATTTTCTCTCTTTCCTTCTTTTTGCTTTATATAAGATTATTTCCTTTTGTTCATTTATGCTTATATTATAAGAGTTTATCTCCTCTGTTACAGTAACTCCTCTTCCATTACCATCTGCATTATTATGTTTTTAAACTGTTTTGCTCTTGTTCCATAGAGCATTTCTCCATTTAAGGGAATAGATCATATTTACCATTTGAAAATGTATAAATTTTCTATGGAAGTAAAAAAAAGAAGAATAACTGATATATGGCAGAGGAATAATTGTGCTTTTTCTCTTCATTTGCATCTATTTTCCATTGTTTTCCTATCAATGTTTTGTGTATACAGCAAACCCTTGATTCAACAGACTAATAGGGGTGAACAACTATCCATTAATGTCCATTGTATCATATGTTACCAGAGAAAGAGCATTTTTATAACAATTTTTTTTTTACTATTTTTAAATTCAAATTCAAATTTCTTAATGCAAATATCGATTTAATACAATATAGAACATAAAATTCATTGAAGTTTGCTAAAAGAAAGTGTCCAGCTTTAGTTGTTTGCCCTGCAATGTAAAGATGAAGAGGAATCCTCAGCTGGAGAGTCTTGAAATTTACATAATTGAAAGCCCTGGTGTCTATTTGCTTGTAAGCGGCTACATTGTACAAGCAGTTGTTGAAGTTTGTTTGAAGAAAACATCCAGCTTCAGTTGTTTGCAACTTTGATATTGTTTCTGAACTATGATGTGTGGTTAAAGTGCCACTAAATATGAATGATAAGCAGAGAAAGTGTCCATTAAATGCATGATTAAAATGTCTGCTAAATCCAAAAAACATTACATTTGAGTTTGTTAAACCGAGGGTTTACTGTACTTTATTTTTATTGATCTGACTGTAAATGTGTACAGATGAATGTATGACTGTTTTGTGAGACAGGAGTATAAGAATATTGAACTGAACAAGGAAGGAAGGTTTTAGTTTGTGTTGCAAATACAAATATTATTTTTTTTAACAGTATATGATTCATCTTATTTTTGTTGCTTTTCATTGCAACTCTCAGATCATCATTCTATGATTTTTAAGTAAGCAATAAAGAATATGCCTCTGGCAAGATTTGAACTTACATCTTTTATCCTTGGAAGTCTTCCTGTGATAGCACTTCACTAATTAGGCTATAAAGGCGAACTAGTGGAAGTCATTCAAAATTAAGAATATTGTTTACTTTTCCTAATGTTATATTCCCTTATCCTGTTTGTTTACATTTTTACACTAGCAGTATTAGATGTAATAGTACTCTTGACTCTGGAATAATTGAAACACTGTCAATTATTATCAATTTTTGACTAGCATTTTTTAAATTTTATTACTGTGGCTCTTCAACGCAATTTCTATCAGAATGAATAGTTATTGAAATCATTGAAGTCATTCTCAACTGGGAGCATCAGGGTTGCCAGGTTTGACTCAGATTATCTTCCCTTCTGGCCAAATCTGGCAACTCTGAGCTAGGTATTCAGTAAGAATAAAACTTTTCTGTAAAAGCCTGCTTTTATTTCTTGTTTTAGAAACATTAAAATCTTACAAAACTAGCCAAAAATTATTACCATATGATGAAATAAATACTTTGAAGTATATAAATTTATGTCAAGTATAATTTTGAAAATATGTTTTGGGTAAATGTTTTTTTTTTATAAAGATGCCACGAATAAAGAATGAATAAGTAGCAGACGAGTCACAATTTAATGATTGCTGCCAATTTTTTCCAAATATTTCCAATCTTAAGAAATCCATAAATAGATTTAGAGGGCTGGCAACTGGAAGTGATTATGTGCAAACTGTTCAAGAACTCTTTAAATGAGAAAGTTCTGTTTAGAAACGGTCTGGGGTAGTGGACATATGCGTTTTATTTACTTATTTCCCTATAGGAAATGGACAGAAACACAAGGGACAACTAAATGTTGGCTTGACTTGACCAATTTTTGCCAAAAATTAACATAACCACTCCTCCTTGTCAGCCCATGATTTGCTTCTTTTTTTTTTTTTTACATCCTAATTAGTAAAATTTGGGATCAAATGTATGTAATGCGAAAAAGTATAATTTCAAGTTGGATGTTATAAGATATATTTCTCAGTGAGGTTAATTCGTTTCTTTTGGTAAAAAGAATAAAAACTTGGGTTAAAGTCTGATTAAGTTGAATGTTTGATAAGATTAGAAAACAAACTCTTTGCTTGTAATTTTTTATGTTTCCAATCTATAATACCTTATCTACCAATCTTAATTTGTCAGTTTCTTGGAAAAAAAAGCAGCTTTCTTTTCAGGTTTTCCACGACCATTTTAATCAAGGCCTCAAAGTTATGCAGTCAACCATTTTTATGGAAGTAAGACCTCAAAGTAAAACAGATGCTCATAAATTGTGTACTTTGAAGTCTTCTTTGAAAATGGCAGAAATTATGTGCCATGTTTAGCATTACAGTTACATTGTAAATAGAGCCCCCTCTCATAAAACCTAAAAACACTTTTCCTCAAAACTGTCAAATTTACAGAGATAAGTAAAGTATGATAGATTGGAAGTACAAAAGATTACTTGCAAAAATATTTTCTATTTTTCAGCAAATATTCAACTTCATCAAATCTTAACCAAAACTTGTTTTTTTGAGAGCGTGTGTGTCTGAGGAAGTGAACCTCTAATGTCTCTTTGAGTCAGATTTAATGTTGAAAAATGTAATTGTATGTGTACTTGCTTGTGTGTGTAAAATGTTTGAATATTTTCTGCCCCTAACTCAGCAGTTTATATGTTCTATTTTTTTACCCCAATTTTTGCCTGTATATACTGTGTCCTATGAGTCTATTTGTGTTTTCTATTAGTCCCCTGTTCAGACTGAACCAACTGATTATGCCAACACAGAAGAGGTATTTTTTATTTGCAAGCTTCACTTTTTTTCCCTTTAACCAATTTCCTGAACAACAACAAAGAAAACTTGGTCATAATTAATTTTACTGGAATCTTCTTTATTCTTCCCTACCTCCTTATATATGAATGTAGCACTTTGCTTGTTAGTTGAGTAGATGTATGTTGATGGTTAAAACGCTTTTGGTTTTAACTGTGAATTAGTATTGATTGAATAAGGAAAGACAGAACACGTGTGTTATGGTTACCGGCTGATGATCAAGTGCCGACTTCCGTTACTCAGACCAAGGCTCTCGCTACAACTTCCATTACTCAGACTAAGGCTTCTGATACAGTTATGAATGCGGTCGATTGTTTCCCTTTATTCACAATTATAGACAATTGAAGTTTATATTTTGAGGCAAAGAAAAATTTTGTCTTCCAGTTTTAATGGGAATTAGATTCCCTTAAATGTAAGCAGTACCCTTATTCTGGCTACAGCTGCAGCCACTCCTATTTGGGCACCACATATCTCATTACTACTTACTTGGCTCCTGTTTGCAATGTGTGAAATGGACTTAGAGGTGACAAGTACCTGAAGCAGCGTCACTCACTTCTTCCCTGTTGCTATTTCAGTCATTGCTGGGGTAGAGGTAGATTCATGCCTTTCCCAAGTTTGAACTTGAATCACCAAATTATATCATTTGGATTAATTTATTAGAACTGCAATTCCCACCGCGGATAATAAGCAGAAATTTTGATTATTCCCTGCAATTGTAATTTGATGAGCCGATGCATTCCATTTGTAAACACTTATGTCGTCAAAGCTGTGTTTTTGGAGATATATATCTGTGATAAAAAGCAAGTACTGTACAAAAATCAATGTGGAACAGAAAATGAGAGTAGCTGTGTCCAGTTTGATTCCAAAATTTGAGAAACTGTCTAGTCAGCCAGCCTACAATTTAAATTACACGATTTATTATTGTTTTTAATGACTCACATAATCACTTGAATGTTTCTACAATGGCTCAGTCTTTTTTTACTTTTGGGCTCCATAAAAACTTTTACACCCTATTGGCTAATCACCTTATTTGACTGACTGATGTATTGAGTTTCATCACTCCTTCATGTTCCAAGTCACCCCCTCCACTTCTATACCCTAGAAAATTACCTATAATAATTCATTAATAGAGGCGTAGACTTTCACTACCCTCTTCTAGTGGGTTGGGTCCCAAATCCGGATGTTGGTTGTCAAGAGACTATGGAGTTTCTAAGCTGTAACCTGTCTGGGGTTGTCAGTGTTCATAGTGACCCCTTGGTCCCCAACTTTCAAACACCCTGGTCATCAATGAGAAAGCCTGATTCAGGCAAATGCCCCATCTACACCCCCAGCAGATACTCTTGGATAGAGGTATCTCATTTGTTTTTCTTCTTCAGAAAGAAACAAATTGATTGGTTAATTGCTTTGGAAAGATGCAATCATTTCTTTTCTTTTTTTAATATTTACTTTATGTAATGGTATCTTTTTTGTTTATTTCAATAAGTTACCTATTTCTCTTTCTAAAATATCACTGACAAAAAACATTTTCATCTCTAAAATATGTTCATTCAAAATATAAGTAAAAACTATTCATTTGTAAGAATCCTTTAATTAAACCACAATCAAAATAATTGAAGATCGTTTTTTGTAATAATAATAATTCTGAATAAAAAGCTCTCAGAGAGTGCATACTTCTGCCAATACCATTGTTTGGAGGAGTAATGGTACATGGATCCAGCCTGTTCATTGGCAGAGGTAATAAAATTATGCTTAAACCATTTGCTTTCTTGTTAATATCAGTATTATTGAGTGGTTAGGAAGTGAGTATCCAGTGAAATTAATGTTGGCCCCAAAGAAAACAAATTTTTTCCCATTCCCTTGAGTGCTTGCTGTTGTTTAGTCCCGAGTTGGTATTAGACTATTTTTCATTTGTTTGCTTTTTTTTTCTTGTTAGTTTTTTTTTGTTTTTATCTTTATTTCAGCTTATTTACTCCCCCTCCCCTTTCAGCTTCTTGATGCACTACAAATTGCTTTCACAGCTATGATCCCCCTCCCCCGCAATCAACCTATCATCTACCATCTCAGAGTTCTTTCATTCCCTCCTCACTAATTTTCTTGGACTGATCTTTGCAACACTTTGTTGATGCAAGATTGCCAGATTTGGCCAAAAGAGGAGATAATCCAAGCTTCATCCCAGAGACTTATGCAACACAGGCATTGGAATAGGGTTGAATTTGGAAATAAAGAAATGAGTATGGAGGCAGTGGTGAGCCCATCCTAAGAAGTTGGTACTGAACCTCTGCCTCCAGATTTCAAAATTCAATGCTATTTAAATACCTATGTTTGGTAAGTCTCTGAGATAAAACCCAGATTATCTTGACAAATCTGACAACCCTGATAATCAGTCTGATATTCTCTGATCACAATCTTGAATTTCATGTTCTCTAATCTGATTTTCAAATCACAATAATGTAGTCTTGCATTATTGGTTTTGTAAAATAAGATAAAGTAAACAATTATAGCTTTGCTTGGACTACTAGTTCATTAGTATTATTTCAATGAAGTACATCCCTAAATACTTTCACATGTAGTCTTGCATTATTGGTTTTGTAGAATAAAATAAAATAAACAATTATAGCTTTGCTTGGACTACTAGTTCATTAGTATTATCTCAATAAAGTACATCCCTAAATACTTCCACATTTTTCACTATTTTTCTCTTCATTTATTCTTTCATTTTTCTATCCTTTTTATTCTCTTTGAAAGAAGTAGTAGCAAAAATTCTTCATTGCTTCTCTCGATTAAAAGCTTCATAAGACAAAATGCACGCTTTTCAAAATATGTACATCATGGTTTTCATTTTGGCTCTTTTTTTTTCTCCATATCTATTTTGGTCAAGGTTCAAATATTACCAATTATGAACCAAAAGCTTTTCAAAGTTATATAAAACAAATATCAAATAACAGCAACAAAAATTCAAATTATCAATGCAAAGTTTCTTAAAATATATTCTCAAAGCTTATATATCATTTATAGTAACTAAACAACTAAATTCATTTAAAACTGCCTTTTGTTAGTCAAATTTAGTTGTATGTAGCTAATCACGAGGTCACTATTATGAAATTAGTCTGAATGATGAGTTTCACTTGTATGTTAACACCTAAACTGCTTCTGATCTATGTCGTTAGTTTAAATCTTTTGTTTTTATGATTATGAAAAGCTTTATTTTAATCTCCTCCAGTTAATACCTGTTGCTTTTTTAAGTGATCCTATTATAGAGTTTTCTTTTGATAAGAAAAAGTTGTTTCTAATAGGGGGTGTGAACTGAGTGTCCGAGCAGTATCTGAGGGTATAGAGCTCCAAGAAGCCCAAGTAGCAAAAGGGTTGAAGAGCCAATAACTCTTTTTACCCTGGGCCCAGATCCCTGTCAATATGCCCCCTCAAAATGATCTAAAGATGCCCCACCCCCTACCATATACATCATATCTTTAAAATAATTTTGTATCCAAAACTCATAAAACATGAAAAACAGATTGTCAAAATAGATTGCTATCCAGCTCAAGATTTTCTTAATTGAATTCAATTGAGAATTGACATCAACAAGAAGACCAACAATTGAGTCATTTTACTTCAAGAATACACTCATTTGTTTCTTGTTGCCTGCAATCTGGCCAGTTCAAAGGTTTTGAGGGGCAAGGGGGGGGGTGTGGAGAGAATTACTGGGATCCTCAGGTGCTTATGACCCTGGGTATTTTTAAACTGTAACCCATCTAGATACTGATCAAGCTTGATGTTATGATCTAGGAAATCGCCTTAAAAAAGCAAGAAACAACTACACATATCAAGGTCATATAAATCAAAGATTTTCTTTCCCAAATGCCATTTGACTATTTTGGTTAATTTCATCCTTGAACAATTTTTTTATAATCATAGTTTACTTAGATATCAATTCAAGAAAGGTTGATGATAAAATGAATTGAAAGGTTTTTAGCTGTGAATAGTGCATGTCTAAATAAAGGCTTGCCACCTCCAAGAAAGATCTGAAAACTTTACAAGTTTGCTTTAAATACAAGATTTGCATTTAATATGAAGAAAAAATCAATATTTTAAAAAAATGTATTATTAGACTGTATTTAGTTTTTCAAAGTAAAAATGAAGTTTATTCAAATTGAATTATTTGTAGATATCTGAAATGGGTGCATGGTTATTTGCATTAGTAAAGTTACCACTATCTTTATTACATAAAGAATACTTACGAACATAATTGTAAAAACAGTCATGTACACACTTGATTGTGGTCCCATATTCAAAAAAAAGAAATTCTGCCTAGAACATTTTGAACTCATTTACATGAGGCTTAACAGAAGTATTGAGGACAGCAAAATAAAGTTTGAACTCTGGAATAGTTATAGATTATGTTTTATATTTATATCTATCATTGTTTGCGACTATGTTCACCTTCTTCTCCCAAATGATGCATCAAAGCCAGAGCTAATGATTAAATGTACCCTTAAAATATGTATAATTAGAGTGTGGGAAAGAAATCTAGGGTGATTTGTAACATTTGAGGGGGGTTCTATTTACTACATGCATATAGTGCTGAACTGGACCCTGAGTTAGAGTTTACAGCGAAAAATGCAGCAATGTCATAATAGAACATTTTATTCAATCAACATGTATTCTTTGATAGAATTTTACTTTTCTGAACTTGAAATTTGGAGGGATGGAGAGTTTTCTATTTATGATGTGACTATAGTACTGTAGTCTTTACTTCATTTTTCCAAAACATGAAATTTGGGGGTTAGAGATTATGTAGATTTTATGAAGGGAGCGTTTCAGTTTTAGGGATCAAAATCTAAGGGAACTTGTTTTTCACTTTTAGGGGTCTAAATTGTGGTGAAGGTATTTTTTCTTTCTCTTTTAGGGGTCAAATTGAGGCAAAAATCTTTCTCACTTTACGGGGTCATATTTGAACAAAACATTTTTTCACTTCTAGATGTCAAAATCAAAGGGGAAGTTTTTCTTCCGTTCAGTGTTGTTCTCTTTGCACTTATTTTCCTCCACACAACCACATGTACTGTTGTTGTTTGTATATAAATCCTAATCAAAATTAATAAATACCATTTTTATCAATAACTTTTGAATTCATAAAATTTATGAAGAAAAACTTATCAAGGGAAATAACTTCTGATTAAAATTATCCCTCTTTGACCATTGTGATTTTTTTTTTCCTATTCAATTCACAGAAGAGTTCCATTATTTTCAATTCTATTCATTGAAGAGTTTCATTGTCAATACAAATGGTTCATGAATTTATAAGTTAATAATATATTGTAAATTGAGAATTAATGCAAAATATAATATAGTTAACATAAACGTAATAGATTTAATGTTTACGTTCATACAAAGATAGATTTATTTTGCTTTGGTGACGATTGGAAGAAAAAAGTTTTTATCGGGGGGACTAGAGAGATGGCTGTTGAAAAGAAAATACTTTCAAGGCAAAACTTATATGAGTTAGCATAAACATTAATACTATTTTATGGATGCCCAATTGATGAATGCCAAAATATCTGTATTTTATCAATGAAAATGGATTAAGTGGCAGAGAAGAGAAATCAAAGTTAAGAGGTCTATGGTTGCTATATTTATTACTAGGTTTATACAGACTATTATATACTAATTCATTTGAACTGATGTTCTCATCTCACAATGTTTCAACTGTTGTACCCTGTAGCCTTTCTCTAATTGTCTCCATTCTTTTTTAGGTCTGTTCTGTTCTGATAATTTCATTCATATACACTGATTTATTTCAACTGGTATCCTCATCTTGGTTGTTGTAGTCACAGTATTTCAGCTGTTTTACCGTCTGATGAAGACAGTTTGGATAAATCTGTGTATAATAATGATAGTTCCTCATCTCAGGAATTCAGACTGAGATTCTTTAAACTAATATAAGAAGGGAATTTTTTTTCAACCATGGCAAAAATTTATGTCCTTTTACCATCCTTAGTATCCATTTTGCATACTTGTTATTTCTATATATTTCCATCATTGATCATTCATTGGAATACATTGAGGTAACTATGAATTTTATTGGATTAAGACTTGTAAAATCAGGAATCAAAATTTTTCATCGTAGGGGATTCATTTTTAAATGTCTCATATTTTCAAAATGACTTTCTAAAAACTTGATTGTACAGTGAATTCCACTAAATAGGACTATGTCTTTTGGACCAGCCGCACAATATAACCAACTTTGTAGGAACTGATGAACTGTTTATTTTGACCTGAAAGCTGCGGTATTGAATTAACATTTTTTGAAAATAAAATCTGGTAGAACTACTAAAAAATATTTTAAGTTCTCAAAACAACTTTCAAATATTTCTAGCTTGTGACTCAAGTCAAATATGAATAACAAAACTCTCAAGAATTGAGTCGGTTTGATTGACTAAGTTATCTCCCTTGCATTGCCCATTGCTTCAAACAAGTTCTCTTCATAGTAAACTATTTGTTGTGTTCGGTTAATAAGACCAGCCAGTTATTGGATCCTAAATCATTGGTCCTGATATGGTCATATTAACTGGAATCCACTGTATTACATTGAGATTTTTTGAAAGCAAAACTACAATAACCATCTTCATGAAGTGTTTAAATTAGGCCAGTGAATCTTATTAAATCCTCTTTTCTAAATGCAAAGAAATTTTGCCATTGATGAAAGGAAGAAAAATCCCTATTTTTGTTTCCATGATTCTATTGCCACGATGCAAGGGAAAAAATGATCTTTTTATGCTATCTGTTTGTATATTTATATCGTAAAAAGACTATTAAATGCTGTAAGGTTAATGAATGAAAGAACTCTTGAAATCTGAAATCTATCAGAACTTGATCAAGAATTTATTTAGAATTCATTTGATGAAGTAATGAAATCTTTCTTTCATTATAGATGATCTTTCTTGCTGACTCTTTTAATTTGATATTTCGATTTGCAGTGACATGGCTCAGTAGATCTTGCAACAAATGATTCTAACATACTAAACAAATTGTTTTTCTTAACTGAGTTCACGTATGATATATTGCTGACTAATATTCTACAATTAACAAATTGCTTTCTATTTTGTGATGTTTGATATAAAAGGATGAACATTTAAAAAATTTTTTTTTTTGAATTTTCTTTCTTGATGTGATTTTAACTTTATTTTCCTTGAATATTTCAGCAATCTTGAAGGAAAATTATTCTAATTTCTTGTATAAATGCATGTACACAGAGAACCACACAAACTAATTTTTGAAGACTGAAAAATGATTCAACAAATTCCAATCCTTTAGGGTCACTATCAATGGCTTCACTGAAATGTGCATTTGTCTATTTAACATGAAGCACTACACATAGAAACTGACTCCTGGCTGACTTCTTGACTCATGCTTCCACCCAAGATACCCTGCTTGTTGATTTGAAACTTCCATATCTTTCTCAAATTTCAATGAAACATTTCCAAAAGCTGAAAGCAGTTATCATCATCTGTAGTTTGCTGTAATCTATATTTAGTATTTAGTAGCTTTTATTGCTAAAAGCAACTGAGTTATTCAATTACATATCCAGATTATGATATATGCTATATTTTTAACTATATTGTTAAAAGATTTGTTTAAATATTTTTGTCATTGTAGAAAACAAATATCAAATATCTACATTCACTAAAATAAAATAATCATGAAAAGCATCTCTAAAAAAACTGTTAAAATTCAGCAAAATATCAACCATTCCAAAAAATGTAATCTATGTTCTTGTGACTTAATCAATATCCTTCATCTGTTTGTAAAGGGACTATCTATTGTAAAGGAATGATCTTTTGAGAATTATTGTGAAGGATCCAGGGAATATTTTAAAGCATTTTCTGTATATATCCTGCAATTTAACCTTTGTAGTAAATTTATATTTCCTATGTATAAAGGCTTAAAAAATAGACCTATTATCCATGTTTATTTAAAATGATTAGAATATACAATCTATTTTTTAAAAAAAGCTATATAAACAAGTCAGCACTTTTTAAAATTTTGATATATTATCATGTATACAAAAGTGTTTTATCATTACAACAAAACATTGTGTGTAATTGTGAATTGATGTTTGATTTCAGGCCCAAACAACCAATTCAAAACAATCTACAGCTTTTATTGAAAAATATTTAGAAGGTATATATATTTTACTTATTTTTTGTATTTTTGTTAGAGTGCAATTTTGCTGGTTGATTTTAATTTTCCATGTACAAACTTCAAATGTAGCATTGTTTTTACTTTGAAATGCCTTTTCATTGCAACCCTATATCAACTCTTATTGATTTAAATCAATATTTATCTGAACATCTTAAATCAGAGCATCCTACTTATGAGATTTTAATCTTTCAACACAGTAAAGCAAGTCATGACTAAACTTACATGGTTTTGTTTAATTGCAGGAAAGACTTTTGTAGACTTCAAAATCGTGCAAGCAAAGAACCTGGATGCAAAAGACAGAAATGGTATGTTTTTTTTCAATTTTCTGCAACACGATCAGCCCATTGCCATTTAAGTTTTCTAATGGATTTTATGATGTTCCGGAGTCCTTTTTTCCCCAGTATCTTGTGTGGTCTTATTTTTCAGGTGCATATTGCATGGTTCTCAGTTTGAGGGTCAGTCTTGTGGTTAGGTTTCATGTCTCGACTCCATAAGCATTGATTGTAATGCCCTTCTTTATAGGATTAATAGAATTTTCTTGTTCTTCAAGGTTGAGTTTGCTCTACTAAAGACATGCCATCCTAGAGTGATTCTTTGCTTGATTTCTTTTGGGGATTTCTAGCGAAGTTGTTATCCTAGGCAGATGTAGTAGTTCACTTTCTCCTGCTCTTCATATTTGATTTTGATTGTTGTGTGTTTGCTTTCGACATGTTTGTTGTACATGACTCTTATTTTGCTGAACTTAATGTGTAGGTTGACTTTCTAGCTTTCTCCATTCAGTTGGTCTTGCATTAGTTTGAGGTTGTGAAGGTTCTCTACAAAAAGGATGATGTCTGCCTATCAGAAGTTGCTTCGGCATTCACTGTCTATTCTGATTTCTTTGCTTTCCCAGTTTAGGTTTTGGAAGATCATCTTGAGGCAAGCTGTGTTTGGGTGAGCTGGTGTCACCTAGTCTCACCCCTTTTTGGAGCTGAAAAGGTTTTGAATCTTTAGGTGGCCTCATAAAGGGGCTCCTGTGACAGTATATATGCTGTAATACTCTGGCAAATATGTGGTCAGCACCTTCTTGAGTAATAGCATTGATGGCCTTCTTGAAGTCGATAAATTCTGCAGCAAGTGAAATTTTATATTTTGCTGCTTTCTCTTTTAGCTCATTTATTAAATGGAGATGATCAGTGGTTGAGTAGCTTCTTCTAAAGTCAGCTTGTTCCTGTGGTTGGTTTTCATCTAGCGTTTAGGTGATTTGGTTGGTGAAAAGCTTGTAGATGCAGTTGAGTTGACATTGGTCTGTAGTTTTTGAGGTATTTTGAGATTCATTCAAACGTGCTGTTAGCTTATTCTTCATTTCTGAGGATCAGGAGAGAACTCTCCTCTCACCTGTGCTGGTTGTTTTTCTTATGGTCTTTTTGTCTCTTAAGTGGAGATCAGTTCCATTCTAGGCTTTGTATCTTCCCTCAATAGCTTGGCAGGCCAAGATGGCCAAGGCAAGTGCTAAGCTCTAGGTATTTTGTCAGCGCAGCTTTCTTTTAAATGGACTGCCTCACCGGGATGAAGGGCTCCATCAGCCCCACAATTTTACCTATAGCTGGGAGTGGGGAAGTGAATTCATGCCTTTCTTAAGGGCATTAGTGTAAAGTGATCACAAACTACCTCATCCAGGATTAGAACTCCAATTTCTGTGCAGTTAACAGTCAGGCCACATTGCAACTCCTAAATATCAGATAGAAAATGAATGAAAGAATGCTTTCTGCAATATGATAGAATCTCTACTGGATCAGACTAGAAAACCAGATAGGAAAGAATGGCTATCTATCCATCTATGTATATATTGCCCATGCAGGCCACACCAATGGAGGTAGAGGGCTAAAAATTCAAACACTTACTCATCTACAAAAACTTTTTTTGGTTCTTTTCAAAAATACCATCCCCACCCCAATAGGTCTAAGTGTGTTCAATTTACAATGTAGATTTATGCCAAATTCATCCCTTAGTTTGTGTCTGGCAGCATTCACATTTGTATTTTGAAAATTCAGACTTTTTATTTTTTATTTTTTTAGTGATTACTATCCAACCACCCCTTTCTTCAAATTTTTCTAATTGATCACCTCCAACATAACATGCTGCCAAAAGATGTTGGTCATGTGACAGTTTCTGTTGAGGGACTAACCAGACCAGTTTTCATTATATCAATATACATGATATCGAGTAGAATAAATAATCATTAAGAAAGTGAAGATAATGGTCCCAATAATCTCATTGACCTGATTTTGTTTTATTCCAGGTTTCAGTGATCCATTCTGTGAATTGTTGCTTGGAAAGAAGAAAGTCTTCAAGACAACAGTTAAGAAGAAGACTCTGTTCCCCATTTGGAATGAGAATGTCACTCTAGAGCTTCCTGATGATAGCAATGCCAACCTGGAACTTGTAAGTTTTCATTCATGAGAGATTTTGTTTTATGATAACTGGAGTTTCATTGCTACTTTATTCCATGTGGAGCAATTTTTTGCTGCTCCTATATTAAAAAAAAAAAAATATGGTGTTATTGTTACATCTTTTTCTTTTCTTTTCAGATTGTGTCTGACAAGGACATCATCTACAATGACTTCCTTGGCAATTTACAGTTAACAGTCGGCAAGATGAAAGAAATGTCAATGAATGTTAGTACAATTTTTTAAGAATTGATCTGTAATATTCTTTTATCTTAAATGAGCAGGTTTACCAGATTGGGCTATTAGGGGGAGATAATCCAAAGCCTGCCTCAAGAGGCCAGTATTGAATCTCTACTGCCAGATACGCTTGATTTCTGAATTTGATATAATTCCAATGCTCATGTTGGATAAATCTTCTAGATAAAGATCAGATTATCTCTGGCCAAATCTGGATACCTTGTGTTAGAGTGTTGATTGTTGATACAAGAAATTATTTTGTATTTCATATTTCAGGGACATCCAGAGTGGTTTCCATTGTCAAGATGTAAATCTGGTTCAATCCAACTACAATGCACTGTGACATCCAAAGAAACTGTGGTACGTAAACAAAATTTCTTCTTTAAATTGTATTGCAACAATTTCAATTTTTTTATCACCTGATTTAGTCGGCTCTCTTTGTGACTATAGTGTTACATGTTGGTTAAAAAAAACAAACTTTCAGGGATGGTTCTTAATGTGATTATACCTAATATTTTCAATGGACCCAAGCAAAATTATTGATATTGTAGTAGCCATAGCATCCATTTTCAAAGATAGCTACTACAAGAATTCTAGAATACATGAAAATATCCGACTTATCTGATACCTTTCTCCTAATTCGTCACTGAGGATATTTTTAGCTTTACATGAATGAGGTGACCTTCAAAGGTAATTTGATATCATAAACTCCATGATTATTGACTCCTTTAAGTCACATTAGTCACTCATCTCCTTTTGATTTGCCATCATTTTTTTCCTAATTAAGCTATTTTTTTTTTTTTTTTTGTAGATAAATTCTCCATCTACACACCACAAAAAATTATTGTTTTATCATTATTACAAAAGATTTTACAGGCAAAAGAAATTTCATGGAATATCTTACCAACCATCATGTGTGGCTTTGCTTTGGCTATGAAAGTATTAATGTTATCATTAGTCCATATATAACAAAGCTGTGCTGAAAACACGATCAAAACATGGCTACTATTACCAAAATAGTTCAATTGTTTCTGTGAACCAACTTCTTCAGCCTGTCTGAGTATCACAGACGATGCTTCCAGAGAAGCAGTCAACCAAGTGGCTGTCTTGTATCACGGTCATCTTTTGGTTATATTGCCAAGGCTCGGATGTTGTAGTTATTCAAACCATGTTTAAAGCGCAAAAATAGCCAGCAGAAATGATGTTTTCCTTTTTGAATTAATTTTTCTCATTGTGAGTTTATTATTGCAGCTAGCTTGTAATTTTGTGATAACATGTGTCTGGGTTAGGTGATAACATGTGTCTGGGTTAGCTCTATAGGCTGCAAATTTGTATTTCAAAACATAATGTAAATTATGTAAAATCTTATTTTCAGCTGATAATTATAGTAAAATATTTGTTATTAATGACATGAAATGACTACTAGGGTCACATGATTTGTAGTTGGTTGAATTAGTTGGTAGATACATTTATTTTGTATTTTTAGAAATAAATTCAAGTTGGTAATTTTATTTCATTTTCCAAAGACATATAGTTCTAATGGTGGCTGTCTTGGAAAATGGTTACCATGGCTATAATATAATGAATTTTTGTTGAGTCTATTGAAAATATCAATCTTATATACCCAAGCTATCATCCCTGGAAGTTTGGTAATTTTATCTGGCATCTACTGCTCCCCAACTTTTTTTGCTCAAAGGGAGTCGACTGATTGTTCTTGTAGCTGAATTTCAAGCACCAGATTGATTTTTTAAAATATTGCTAAGGAGTTGCAGAGTGGCCATGTGGATAACAGCTTAGAGAATGGACTTGGTAAGCTGAGTTCAAATTTTGGCTGGGACAGTTTGTGTTCACTTTGTGCTAATACCCTTGGGAAAGACATGAACCCACCTTTCCCCCAATCTATAGGTGAACTGGCACAAGGTGAAGTAAGTGACACCACTGCGGGTGCTTGCCACCTTTAAGTCTATTTCACATATCACAAATGGGCCGAGTAAGTAATAATTTGATACGTGAAGTCTAGGTAGGTATAGCTGTGGCTGTAGCCTGTGTAAGGGCACTACTTACTTTTCTTTACTTCATGCCAAGCGAGATGCAGGGAAGAGAAGTTCCATAGTGACTGAATCCACAGCAAAGTACCATTAAACTTTCTTTTTTTTTCTTCATATTTCTAGGTAAAGAAATGTTAAACAAAAAAAAAAGCCCAAACAATCCCAAGTAATCATAAATTGACTTTAAAACAAATTTTTTTTTGTATCTCATCTAATATAAGTAAGATATTTACCACCCTCATCTTTACAAATTTTCAGTCAATTACATCTGGAGTAAATCACTTTGATGAATATTTTTTATTTGATTCTTTTGTCAATTCTGGTGCTAAGAAACTACGACTTGAATGTAAGTGAAAAAAGAAGGATCACATATTACTTTCTGGTTTTTGCTTATTTATTTGTGAAAATATTTTTTTTTCCCATTCAGCCCCTACCCTGCTCAAAATCATGCATTCCCTCCTGTAGATGGTATTATGCTTGCAAAATTTTGGATGTAGTTTTGGCTTGTATGATAATCAATAACTTGGCCTTCTACAATTTCAAAAGGCCAACTCATTTTACAGGTTCATTCCAGAATATATTGAGTCTAGAGAAATGTGAACCATGTTTCAGAATTGGGTTATAAACTTAGGTTCTTAGAGCAGCTGAGGCAAAACCCCCAAAAAGACAATATTGTAGTTGCAGCAAGGTTGTTAATTTTGTTCCTCTTCAGAGGAGATATGATTTATAGTTGCAGAAAACTAAGGTGTCCCTTTCCAACATAGTAGCAAAATGGGATTTTGGTACCTGGCTCATCAGCAAGGACGTGGTGAGAAGAATATGCTAGATTTAGTTAGTTCTACAGATTTAGAGACTAACATAGTTTTCCCTGGTGTCTATAAGTTACTTTTTTGCCATAAAGAAGGATAATATACTCTGTACTCTGGAATAATCAGGTGTAAGGGAGGGGAAATATTCGGGGGGAGTGGAAAGGATTACAAACCTTGATAAATAGGAGGTCTGGAATAAAGGAGGTATAAGAGGACAAGGGGTAGAAACTGACTGAATATTGAAAGAGATGATAAGAACATATATGATATCAGAAATGAATTTGTTGCCATACAATGGCACAGTTGTTCAAAACAACTAAAATTAAATTGAAATTAAAAAGTAATCAATTATAATTTTGAAAATATAAACAAATAAAATAATTTTCAAAGCTTTTTAACAGAATGATACTTCATTTTTCCTTGTTTCTAATATGCTCCTCAAGTGGTGTTATAGCTTTAACCTCTGATGGTATGTCATCCAAACTGTAGATGTGATCACTTTCATCTCCTTTGTTGTTATTGATCTCTACTTCCACTTCATCCTTCACATTTATGAAGAGTGATTTACAGAGTCATCTATGTAATCTTTCATTTCAGGTCTTTAGATATTTGTTCTGTGAATACCTTTCAGTAGAATCAGATTTTGCACAACATCATGCAGATACTTTGGCACCTTTGATTTCATGAACAACATATTTTATTCAATAAGATAAGAAAGTTGATCAGATACCAGGTGGTCCTCTGAACCATCCAATGCACTTGTCACAGCCTGTGATTTGAAAGCTGCTTGCATATCAACATCCAACTTATCCCAAGCAGAAACTAACAAACTCATCATTTCTTCCTGACATGTTGGTATTTTTTATTTATTAGCTTGAAGCTTAGAGCATTAGGGCTGATTCTTCATCAAAATACACATGTTTTAGAGAGCATTGAATGTGTGTATCATTTTCTCAAATGAATCTTCTTATACCATCTTCAAGGATAACCGAAACATATCCTCCTTTTCAAGGTGCTTTCCTCAGCTCAGACGGGAGTTGGACGGTATAATCATTCAATGCATAGATCACATGATCTTTGTGTGAATGGGTGGGACTGTGTTAGAGGATCTCTTATGTGATCTAACCAATATGGTCCACTCTCATACCACTGGAATTCAATACCTGGTGGGGATTCAATGTTGTCCTGGTATCTTTACCTTTAAATACAACTTCTAGTGTGGCTTTATGCTTGGATCACATGAAACCTGCATAACTTTATATAAACGTGCTTTAAATAACTTGGTTCTAAAAGAATTAAATGCCAGCACACAAATTATATGAAATTAAAAAATTGAAGACCAAAAACCAACAAACAGGGACTGGGATAAGAATTTTAGGGGTGGAATACTTGCAGAAAATTAAGGAGGGAGGAGTTGAGAATTCAAGCTTTCTCTTTGCCACATGCTGTGGTCTTATTGTGTCTCCAGTAACAAAACTCCAACTAAGGCCTAACCCAGAAGCCCAACATATAAGTTGCTCAGATTTTTAGATTTTTAGAATAAATAATCAGTTGACAAAATTAGTTTATCAACAGTCAATTAGAAGACAGAGTTCTAAAACCTCATCTTTCTTATCATCAGATGAAATATTGTGACACAATATTTTTATTAAATTTGTCTAGTTTTTACCTTTATCTTTATTTTTATTTTTTTCAGAATAAGTCCCATATCCTTCATGGTAATTAGGGGTATGAGTTGATTCTCACAAGAGACTTACTCTTTATTTTTAATCATGTCCAAATTGGAAGTTTCATGAAAACAACTGAAAACTTGCCTTCATGATTAATAACTGAATGAAAGTAATTCCATCAAAAAATAATTATGGTCACAATAAGTTCTATTGAAGACATCTTTGATGTTTTCACTAAAAAAATCTAAAATAGAGTACAAAAAAGCAAATAAATAAACCTATCAAAGCCTCCAAAAGGTTGTTAAACCTTTTTTTTCCCAAAAATTAAAAAAAAAGGGTTTCAGAAGGGATGTAGTAGAGTACTGACTCCAATTTTCAAGTCTGTAGACAAAACAGTATGGCCAGGAGTGCTGGGACAAGCAAACAAACACTCCAACATATACAGAAACACACATTGGTATAAAAAAAGGTAGAACCCTTAGCCATCTTTGATGTCTACTGTTGTTCAATTAAGATGGAGGTGAAAATTTAGTCTTTCTTGTCATTATTTTATTTGTTATCATGTTTGACAAAATTTATAAGAATTTTGTTTTGATGAAAAGTTTTCATGTTTTTGGCTCATTTTATCATCTTGTAAAATCCTATTCTAACTCAAATGTGTAATTCTATTTCAGCAACTAAAAGAGAAAAACTGTCATAATGAGGAAATTAACCACGAGGCCTTAAAGACAAAATATACAAAATCACCAGCGCAGTCCTCATTTGTAAGTGATTTCTTATTCAGTAATTTAAAAAAAAATAAAAATTTGTGATAACAGTATGAAAAAAGAAACCTAAATCTTAATTGATTTAATAACTGCTGATATTTCTATACGAATGTTCTTGCTATTCATGAAAAAAAAGTATATACTACGATATTTTTTACTTTAAAGAAAATTCATTCTTGGATGAAGTATTGCAACTTTATAATTAATTTTGACCAACTTTTTTCTTACATCCTAAATTTCAATTGCTTTTTATCACAACTTTGAATTCAACCATAATTCCATGGCAACAATTAAACAGCACAATCTGAAACTACTGTCTAATAACACCATCAACTCATGAATATAAAACTTGACTTATATTTGATATTAAAGATCAATTGATTGTTAAGATGAAATCATTGAAGTATTTTGCAAACCAAGTGGATGTGATAATTGATACTGCAAACCGTTCTCAGATTTTTATTTATGTAAAATATTTTGATAGTCAAGATATCAAAGATGATTTTTTGCTATGTTGCTCATTGATAAAAACAACAAAAAGAAATTATGTAATGGAGCTAATTTCAACCTTGTTTATTGAAGGACGACTTTCTTGAGAGAATGTAATTGGAATGTGCACAGATGGTGCCCTGGCATTGTTGGGTTCTCAATCTTGATTCTTGGAGCTTGTCAAAGATGAAAATCCTTCAGTAGTTAAAGTGCACTGCATTATCCACTGTGAGGCTCTCACCTCAAAGACATTACTGACAACCTTGCACATTCAATTAGAGGTCATCGAGGGTTCAGTTCTGAATACAAGGCTTTTCATGATTTAAATGGAAGAATGAATGCTGAACACCAAACTCTGTTGTTTCATACTAAAGTCTGCTTGCTATCAAAAGGAAACCTGCTTGTTCAGTTTTATGAGCTTAATGAAGAAGTTGTCACTTCCTTTCTATAGCTGTGCTACATTGGGGGACGTGAACAGCATTATAATGAGGACTGTTATATCAGGGGACATCTTAACCAATATATTCAATTTGTACAATATATATATAATGTAAATAGAATTTCTCACATAAAATAGACAGAGTAAAATTAAGTAATCAAAATACTTTGGAGACATGGATGGAAAGAGATGGTCCAGTTCTGCAGCACTGTTACATCATGTGTAGAACTCCCTGTGTTTTGGAATAATGATTTCTCAATGAAGTCAAGGGAACTAATGACAATACTTTGAAACAGTGGTTTCATATGATGGACAGGAAGAGAGGGTCCAGTTGACCAGTATATTCTTTATAAAGAGACCCCCCCCCCCAACAAAAATAGAATTTTAAAAATTCTGTACTTTGAAAAAAAGATTTCTACAATGTAGTTCATTTTAACCAAAATAATTGAAAGATGATAGTGAAGAATTCCTTGATCCTCCCCAGAATGTAAACACATCTTCCTTAGCTGATTGCCTGACCTTCCTCAAAATTTAATTGAAATTTATTGAGAACTTTTGGAGATATTGTGCTGTGTACATATTGCTATAATGTTGGGAAAGTAACTCTGAAAAACTCCTGCATTTGCACCAAAATGGTAAGTCTTTCCTTAGTGGATTGTGTAGCCCTCCATGAAATTTCTCTGAAATTCATTGAGAACTTTTGGAGATATTGTGTTGTATACATATTGCTATGAATCAGGAGGGAAGGTGACCAAGGGAAATTCTAGGAACCACCTCCCCAAAAAATGGGAACCTTTCTTTCTCATCCCATTGTGTACCCTTCTATAAAATTTCACTGATATTCATTCGGAAATTTAGAACCATGTGAACCAAAAGTAAGGGTCCAATTCTGCATTGTGATTATATGGTAAATTTGCCCCCTTCCCCTCTAAGATTTAATATAGCAGGTGAAAACCATGCAGATTTATTGTATTCTCTAAGTTGGAGCACCCTAGAAATGCAGAGCTATAAAGATTCTCTGTACAATATCCCATTTTTACTGGTTTATGGTTACCTATATATATATATATATATATATATATATACAGGAGTGATAAGTCATGTAATATTGAGCAAGGTATCAATTTTTTCAGATCAATACTGTAGAGATCAGTTGTTTATAAAATAATCAAGGGTTCTAGATAAGGTTTTCAGGTAACTAAGAAATAGAATGTAAAGTAAAAATGCATACTGAAATTTTTTTCAGTTGACCTTTAAGCCCTGAATGTTGAAAAGAACTTGAATTTTTAAAAGATATGTAATGAGGTGGGTACACACACACACACACACACACACACACACACACACACCCAGTATGACATTATTTGTATATTTTCTTTATTTTTACAGGAAGAATCCGTAAGAAGCAGTCCATCTGATACACGTCAACCCTCACCAGGAAGGTCTGTGAGCAAACCTATATCTCCCCTGAATGGAAATTCCATCCTAACCCGTTCAATTTCAGATGCTAACGTAAAGAAATCAAGTTTGCACCGCAGTATCAGCAGGTCCATACTTGGCTCCTCTGATGTTACACGTAGTGGGCTTGGAGATAACCTCCACAAAACTGTCTCGTGAGTAATGAAAACTAACATTTGGGTACCATTAGGATATTTTCCGCATTCACTCACTTAGTAAAGATAAACAACGATAATTCTTCAATTTTGGGATTTAAAAATATTCTTTCACCAAAACTTGATTTTGTTTTGTGAACAGTTGTATGTCAAATATAAATTCTGATTTTATAAAAACAGAAGTTCAAAAAAACTTGTCAGTCAATGCATAATCGATTATGTATATCTTACGCCAAATCAGTGAAATTGGAAAAAAAAAGTTTGCTTTCACTTTGATTACATAAACTTCTGATCATAAAAAAATAGCTGTTTTATATCTTTGTTTTGATTGAATTAATTTTTCATCAAATTAGAACTACTCATTTTTTTGTAAAACTGTTAAAATTTCACCGATTCTGTGTAAGATATACATTATTTTATAAAAAGTTATCTCATAAAAGTGCAATATAGACATAAAAAAGGCATTTTATTTGCATACATATTAGGTAGTTACACAGGAAATGTTGTTTTTACATCATGGAGAATAATGATAACAATTAAAGATTTACTATTATAATTGTGTTTTCTGCATATTCAATATAAATTGAGGTATAATTCATTATTTTTGCTAGTTTTAGAGTCCTCAACACCAATAGTGTCTACCAGAGAAGACTTATTTTCAAGCAGATATTCAAAACAGGACATAATGCTTCTCAAGCCACTAATAATGTCAATGAAGCATTTGGAGTGAACACTATTCAAGTGTAAACTGCTCAGGGTTCAATATGTTTAGGTCTAGAAATGAGGATATTGATAATGAACCTGGTTTTAATGATGAAGAATTATTGACAGCAGTGGCCAGTGATACCCAAAAATCAGTTTGGGCACTTTCTGAGCATTTGGGGACTTCAACAGTGATTATATTAAATTATTTCAAAGCAATAGGAAAGGTTAAAAACTTGGAACTGAATGAAATGCTCTATAATAGTCTAAGACTCTTAATTTACTAGGTCTAAGGTTAGAGAATTGGGATATGAAGTCATCAAGTATCTTCCTTATTCACCAGCAGATTATCACATGTTCAAGCATTTTGAATTTTGTATTTATAATAAAAGGTTCAATAAGAAGGTAGCCATAATTCATGCTTTCACTGAATTTGTGATCAGTACACCTAAGGATTTTATGGAGAATAGAAATGGCATATTATTATGAGAGGATTGTTTGAAAAAGATTATTGCTTCAAATGGATCATATTTTGATTAGCTGTCTACTGTTTTTATCGTTTATGCCATCCTTTGTCTAACTATTTCAAAATAGACATTCCATAAGTAACGACCCAATACCATGAAACTCAGATGCTCCAACTAAGGAAAAACAACATACAAATAGGTTTCTTTTAATCTTATAAATTCAATTGGGAAAACTAAGTGATAATTTTTATAATAACAATTAGTTTGATTGAATATTAATAATCTTTACACCACTTCAACCTTGAATTATCTCAAATCTGGTTTGGTAACATCTAAGCTGAAGCCAGATGTATTGCTCTCTTCTTTCCTACATCAGGGAGGCTGAAAGGAGGGGGATTCTAAAAACTGGGAATCTTCATAGGATCTTCATACACTTTGCACAGATATGCTCCCTGGAGTTGACACTCCTGTGAATCTGATCCTAGGTAGAGAGCCAGGGAGGGACACACTGATCCTAGGCTGAAGTGCATATCCATGCATAAATAATCTGGTCATTTTTCATAGATGCTATGTTAGTACATAAAATAAATAGTAAATTCTGTTATGTTAAAGATAACTGCTAAAGATTTTGTCTTTGATTTTGAAAAGAGTCATTGACATTCCAATATTAGTTTTGACATTGTTTGTGTTGCTAGTGATGTCAGCACAATATTTCAGCCGATTCGTGTTGAGCTGATTGGTTTATTAATAATTATCATTTTATGTCACCATCTTGTTCTTTAAAAAAACAAGACTCCTCTTTTTCCTCAGATTATATTTCCTGAAGAAGAGAAGATTAGCTGAAATGTGGTAATATCAGCAACAAAAAGAATGAGTCAAATTATATGGAAAAATCTTTGAATGATTCAACTTTTGGGTGATATACTGTTTGGATCGAAGCAAAATAATTAATGATTCACTCAACTTTATTTAGAAAAGATTAGAATTTATGAATGCAGAAAATAAACAAGATATAAAAATGTTGAACAGCATTTGTTGATGTATTTGATTTACAACTGTTTCATTAAAAATGATATCATTTTGAATAATTACACTTGAATGCATTTGGGTTGAAAAATTTGTAACTTTTTTGTTTCCCTTTTAATTTGAATTTTTTTTGGTTTGCTTCTGATTCACTGAATTATTTTTATTTATTTTCAGACTTCAAAATAATTTTTGTCTCTTTCAAAATCAAGTATTTATTCTGTTTAAAGATATTGAGAAAAAAAAACATGTTTTATCTTTCTTTGCACCTAATCTATCGAAATCTGTAAATATCATCTTTTTTCTATTTGCTTTTAGAGTTAATCATTTTGTATTTATTTATCAGGATATAAACTATTTTGAAATCTTGTTAAAAACAGATAAAAGGTCATTTTTGTAACTAATATCAAGTGAATACAGAAATGTCTTTGGTAAGGAGTCATGGCTCTTGTCAACAGATGCACATGAGTTGCAGCCTTTGTTCACGCATGCACGTGTACCCCAAAGTCAGCAAACAGCAGCAGTAGACGCACGTGTGTCCAGCCCCTGGGCTGGGACAAGAACACTTGTTACACTTCGGATCTGGAACCATGGGAATGAAATTGAACCAATGTATTCAGCCACCAAACTGAACGAGAACATTAAAATTACCATTAAATTACTTATTGTAATCTAATCATATTAATGACTTATTCATTTATGAAAATAAATAAAAGGTCAGAATGAGGAAGTCAGCTTTTAGATATGAAAAGAATAACACTGAAAAGAGACTTGTGTTCTTGCTCTTTACTCTACCTTAAAGTAATGTTTATTTCTTAATTTTATATTCAATTAGATTAATTCAAGGGCTTCAACTTTATGTTGTGAATCTTTTTAAGTACAATTCACTTAGAAGGAAATTGTTAAACGATTACATTTGTTAGTACTTTAGTATATATTATTCTAAGAAAAATGACCATTGAAATATATTCAAAAATGATTTGATCATTGCCTATGAAGTCAGCTTTGAGATATTAAAAATGAATCAGAAAAGAGATTTGTGCTCTTGCTTTTCACACCATGATGTATGAATCTATTAGATATTACATTTACAGTATAATGTGTTACTTAATACTCAAGGTGAATAGCAGCTGTATTAGTACAGCTGTAATATTCACAAAAACTGTATTGCTCAAGTTTTGTGCATGATAAAGAGCTAATACTATTAAAGGTATGTCTATGATCTATTAAGTTAAAACAAAAAAAAGAATATACTTTTTCTATATACCAGCAACAGATTACATATTTTGTATTTAGAATCAAACCTAGACTTGGGAATTTCTGCTTTGAAAAAGTTAAAAAAACACTAAGACCAACACTCATTTCGATTGCTATGCAATCTTTTCTCTTATTACTAATTTTAAGGCTTATATATGGCCTTTACTCTGTGGTGCTCTCTGCCAGAGTTGTAGCTACATATTTGGGGTGATTTCAGAGCCCCAAGGGTTAGGTTTTTTGAGGGGTTCCTTCCAACATTTAATGAAATTTGTCTCTAGAAATGTAGTAGGTGAACTACTATTTCTAAGGGTTTTGCCCCCCCCCCCCTCATAGCAAAAATTTTGTTAACATGAAAGATAAAACATGTTTCCTTCAAAAATTTTCATCATGGTACCTGGGTTAGTGTTCAAACTTATGAAATGCACCACTGTAGCTTGCAACTAACTGTTAACCTTTAGTACTCTGCATTCTTTTTCAAGATCTTATGTTCTTAGTAAATTTGTAACTTGTCTGTACATGTATGACTGAAATTGTCATGATAACAAATTGGCAAAATTTTAACACTGTTGCCTGCAGTTGAAGGACTTGGTTTTTGCTCAGAACAAATTCATCGACAGAATACTAAAGGTTAATCAACTTCTAATGATGATAACCTACCCTGTACCTACTTCCCTTTACTTTATTACCACGTTGCTTTTACCTTGTAACTACTTTGTTTCCCCTGGCTTCTCTCTAACTTTGTGTTCAGGTGAAAAATATGGTTGCTTAATTTTATTTTAAAAATTTCACACATCAAATAGATTTATTATCAGAAAATTTGAATATATAACTCTGGTATGATATCTCTTATAAATGTATACATTTCAAATTCCAATTCCAATTTCACCAAAGTTGATAGTTTTTTCATGGAAATTTTATCAGATATACTTTAAAAAAAAAAATTGCAGTTATTACATGAAACTTGAAAAAAAAAAAAAAAAAAGCCTGAAAGTCAGACCATAGATGCATGACTTTTCTCCCTGGTTCTTCCAGGCAGATATAAAAGTTGTGGGAGGAAACGAGAGGTGGTGGGAGTTTTTCAGTATGTCAGCTTATCAGTCGACTGTTAATCAGTCAATGATGGTCATAAGTATTTGAGATGCTCGCACATCTAAAATAACAAATGACTAGAGCTTGCTATTTCATACATTGTCAAAAAAAAAGTTCATTTAAATTTCAGTATTACTGACAGTTTTAACATTTTCCTAATAGTGATTTAATTCTGCACTATTTTCAAGAAAAATGTTCTTTAATCAATACAAATTATTTTATTTCTGTTTGTCACCTTGATGACTTTAAAAGTGTTTTAGAAGTGGAATCGTCAAAGTGAAGTAGTCTATTATTTGGCTCACTTTATAATCTAATATTCATTTTTCTTCAATGAAAAATTTGTAATTCACTTTTAAACCCACATTCTAAAATCTTCAAAAATCACACTAGATTCTGTTTTAATGAGAAATTTCTTTGAAATGACACGACTGTTTTTGACAGAAAGTAAATCTATATTGTAAATAATTATGCTAGAACAAAATCATATTTTAGCCTGTATACAATTTTTTGCATGATCTTCGCTTTCCACAATTGATTAATACTCAGCAGAGAATCAAATCTTACAAAACAAAATTAGTACATGAAATTGAATTGAACCATTGCATAGCCATCTACTTTTGAGAATTTACCCAACAAAGGCATTGGAATAGCTTCAAATTTGGAAATCGAGCGGATCTGGGGGCAAAGGTTCAATACCAGCCTCCTCAGCCGAACTTGTATCAGAGCTCTGACTCACTCGATTTCTAAATTTGATACAATTCCAATGCCTGTGTTTGGATAGTCTGAGAGATGAAGTTCAGATTTTCTCCCCTTGTAGCCCATTCTGGCAACCCTTGTTCGTGGCTATCTTATCACAACTTTTTAACTGAGAATAGACCATCTTGACTTCCTATTTAATGTGGATTTGATTCTTCTGTTTCTCCTTTATTTCAACTAATTTCAAATCAGGAATTTATGTTACTTGTTCTGTTTAGCCCGTGTGATCATATTTGTTATTGTTTTCAAGCAGATTGTATATGTTACAGTGTCTGTATGGATTCGTGAGCTTTTCTTTTGTAAAAGTTTAAGTTTAACTTCTAGCCAAAAAAGGTTTTATTTTAGTTTTCACTGAAATGGATTTTGGGGGGAAGTATACAATAGACATGTCACCAATATTATGTATTACCCTAGCCTGGTACATTGCCTGGTCACCTAGGAGCCTTGCCCACGCTCGCAAAATTTGAGCTTGATGTTATATTATTACTTATATAAATACTGTGTCTGTTCTCATGGTTTTCTGGCCAAACCTTACCCTGGTTGGTTCAAAATGCTGATGCTGCCACTTGTTGCAACCAGTATACATAAACAATTGAGGAACACAAATTTTTTAGAAAATAGTACTTTATGCATAATGATCTTCAAGATATAGATCTCAGAATGTGCATTAGTCACTGCAGTCAGTCTAATCATATCCTTATATATATTATCTTTTGAGAAACAATAACTACCAGCAATTATTAAAAGCCTCTGGACTGAAGAGAGTTACTGCTTTTTCCATAATAATGGAATTTTTTTTTTATATGAAACCTCACTAGTTATATTGTACACTAGTAAACATGGTATTTGTAGACATCAAGTTGTTTTTATATTTAGTTCACTGTTGTCTGATAAGAGACAAGTTAAAGATTAAAACTATTACCAAAAAGTGCAAGGGGATGAATGATTTTAGAATGAAACTGACACTATTCAGTTTTATGTAGTGATTCTTGGTATCTTAAAAAAAATTAACAAATAAATTAAAGTAGGTAGGTCTATAAGCTTTGTTTATCCGAAAAAGCTTCTGATACATTTGGTCCTGAATAGAATATTATTTCCTAATGTTATAGAGATTAGAAATCGCTTTGGGATCCAGAACAAGCCTTTTATTTTTACAGATTCATTTCATTACTTACGTTTGAAGTAAATGACATTACCTATTCATCAATTTGCTTCCTGATTATTCTACGTCTCACTCAAATTTTCAAATGCCTTTACTGTTTTCTGCTTTCCTTTTACAGAATAAAATCAAATGATGCACTTGCAAATACTTAAGCTAGATTAACAGCCATATTGTGTGCATAACTATTTTAAAAATATATGTATACTGTATATACTTGTAATATTTGACTTTTTTAAACCAATCTTTCAAAGTACGATTAGAGTGTCGAAACACACTCAGAGTCCGTGGGCCTAATCGAGGCACAAATCCCTCTTACAAGCATACCTTGAGTAATGTTTGACCCACTTATTATAGATTTAAAAAATTGGTCTCAAAAAGTTTAACATCACATTATATGGTATACAAAATTTTGTTTCAGTTCTGTACAATTGACTTTTACATTAACATTGATCTGATTAATATCTTATCTGAATTTGACCCTGGTTTCTCCAAATATTACTGAGGTGCAAAATTGCCAGCTTGGGCTACAAAGGGAGATAATTCCAACTTTATCTCGGAGACTCACCTAACACGAGCATTGGAATAACATTGAATTTGGAAATTAAGCAAGTTTGATGGTGGAGATTCAGTGTCAGCCTCTTAAGGTGAGTCCACCTCACAAGGTTGGAACCGAACCTCTTGGGTGAGTTTCAGAGATAAAGCCAGGATTATCTCCCCTTGTAGCCCAAATTGGCAACCCTCTTGATGTACGTAGTTTGAGAAAAAGATATCATTCTGAAAAAAAAAAACTTCTGTTGAATGATTTTATTAATTTAGCTTTGTATTTGAGCCATTCGTGTTCATAATCAAAGCTTGTGCATCATAAAGTCATTACTCATGGGTTTATGTTCCAGTTTTTATCTTATTGTTGAAATGTTTTAAATGATCTTTTTTCATACATTATAAAAGAAATGAAACAAATGCACTAACAAATATTCAAATTGTGCTGAAAATTGAATTTTGTATATTTTACAATAGCAAACATATAACAATTCCAGTGATATACCTGTACATGTACAAAAATTCATACAATATAAACATCTTGTATTTAAATTGACCTCTTTGAAATACTCTAATTCTTCGTGTATAGCATGAAAAATGTTGTGCTCTAATCTGAGCAGATATATGGTGGGTGGGTCATGCAATACTTGAATGTACACTGAAAAAAAATTAAGATTAAGTCCGTTTGAAGACAAAGATGTATATGTTTGTATTGTGGATGTGAAGTGATTTGACAGAATATAAATAAAAATGACAATTGGAGGGTGAAGAGAAAAACTCAAGAGATAGGTGTTACATCTCAAAATTTTTTATTTTCATTCCATGGGCGTAGTTTGCATTTCGATGGGGGCCAGTCATCTTCTTCGGAGAAAAAGTATTTGGGGCAGTTCACAGAGAAAAATATGCTACCTACATGTTCGATGCTAGAGAAGATGATGTGAATATTTCTGTTTGGCTGTTGACTAAGAGGGGAGGTGTTCGTATCTGTGTAAATGAGGGTAACATTTGGTTTAAAATGTGATGGGACTATGAGAGGCTGAGTCAGGGCAGGGGTTGTATGTTTCCTGTCTCTGTAAGTCTTTAGACACAACCTCTCTACACTTATAA
The DNA here is from genome assembly GCA_963457665.1 of Thysanoteuthis rhombus. Classification (NCBI taxonomy): domain Eukaryota; kingdom Metazoa; phylum Mollusca; class Cephalopoda; order Oegopsida; family Thysanoteuthidae; genus Thysanoteuthis; species Thysanoteuthis major. The sequence goes on from OY735223.1 coordinate 10,999,708, forward strand.
TTAAAAAAACATCTTTCCCTAGTCCATCACTGCTTTTCTTATCTAACACAAGCCAAACACAATCAAACTACCCCCACAGAATGATAATAAAAAATTATGAGATGTAATACCTATTTCTTGAGTTTTTCTCTTCGCCTTCCAATTGTCATTTCCATCTACAAAGATATATATATAAATTTTCATATATGTGTGTGTGTGTGTGTGTGTGTGCAAATAGATATGCTCACAAATTTGGAACATTGAAGCAGAAAAACATAGAACTGCTTATTTCACCATATCTAGTACTTGTATTAATCAAGAATCATTTTTATACATGAAGAATTAGTTTGAATTCAAGTTTAGATTTTTTCCTACATGAGCTTAAAATCAGTAAACATATTCTGCAATTTAATTGCATCAAAACATTGATTCATATCTGCAGTTAGTAATTTCCAATACACTTTTATTTCCTCTTTTTCTCAAAACTGGAAATCAGACCATTTTTGTGAAATCATTTTTTCAAAATCATTTGAAATTACTGCGATTCATGATTCATTTTGAATACCAGTGCCAGTTTATAAACAGTCAATCATTGTCATTTTTGTCATAAGAGCCTTAGTTGTTTTTTTACCTTTTTTGTTGGAGCCAAGTATACCTGGGAATAACTGAAACTAATGCTTTGCTACTTACTATTGATTTGTTGTTTTGTATGTAAATCGATTTATTCTTAAATATCATTCAATGATCAGTGTTTCACTATCAGTTTTTATTTCTTATATTAACATTCTTCCCTATTACTTATACCAACGTCCCATATCCAATGTTAAATTTGTGACTTTCTTTGAGCAATCTACTTAGTGGTAGGTGGGACTGAATCCAGTCAAGTTGTCTCCTTTAATTTTTAAAATTGAAATCTCACATAATACTTATGTCTCAAAATAAATCTTACTATAAAAAAGGAAACATTACTTTCAGTAAATTTATTTTGGGACATTTTATTTATTGGTGTTTTTTGACTGTTGAATTTCACCTCTGTTGATGACTAATTTACTTGGAGTAAAAGTTGATGAAAAGTTTGGACTTTTTCAACTGGAGCAATAATAAGCCTAAAATTATTTTGCATTGATTTTGTCTTACAGAATTAATTCTGTTGGTCCCACATATTATCATAATGAAGATGGCAGTTCACTTGGTACGTATTTTAACAATGATTTTTGTTCAATGTGTTATCACTTTTTTAAAATGACGTTTTTTTAATTCCTGAAAAAAAAAATTTACTTTTCAATATTCAAGATGGGATATTCAGAACAATGTCTTCATTTTGTTTGTATCCATCTTTTTTCTTTATGAATTTTTAGTTCTCTATTATCCAATCAATTTCAAGTAATTTCAGGAGGGACATCTGCTGTAGTCATGTTGGATATATGTAATTGTTTCTTAAACAAAATTCATAACAAAACCAAAAAATAAATTCTATTTAGAATTATTTATTTTTGAAATTTAACTAATATGTATAAAAATGTTTAATATATAAATGCTTATAAAACCTCTTACTGCCAATCATACACAAAATTTTGACTTAATACCTATTCCCAAGTGCTACTTTTAATATCAGCTACAACTGCCAGTGAATCCTTGATGAAAAAGTGAAACATGATGAGAACAAAATGTTCAAAACTTATATAAGAATTAAGTTTATTGTAAGAAGTATTTATACCATTCAGAGAAGAATGAATAGAGAAAATTTTAATCAAAAAATTGTTTGAACTAAAATAAAAGTTTGAAGTTTGCACCATTCAACTTATTATCCCCTTATCATAATCTATACGTAACTAATATATTTCAGCTTGTCAGGCTATTATTGATGTTCAGTTGACATATATGTCCAGATTCTATGAATTTAAAAAATATTTTCCAAGAATACAATCATGATATGTACTAGTCTTGGAACATTAACAACACCCAAAGTCATTGTGACTGAAAGAAAATTATTTGTTTTCCTTTTTTTAGAACTGGAGATTTTCGTCTTTGAAAAAAACCCACCTTAAAAACAAAGTAGGATTAAATTAATTAGGTCTAATCATATCCGACCCCTTTGATTACCTCAACTTAATCCTACCTCATTATCATTTTTATTACTAAATTAATTGTTTTGAAGTAAAGGAAACAAATTTTGCTTATTATGTTTTATTATGCTTTCAGAAGATTAAAAAAATGTAGGCAAGAATATAGTCTTATTACCCAGGGAGTCACTGAAAAAAAATGAGAAAATTTTGTTCCTTAAATTCCTATGGGCTCTACTCAAGATTATTCCACAGAGATATGAGAGATTTCATTTTGAATAATCCTTTTACTCAGAGACAGATACAGTTGTTCAGCTTAATTTACACCTTAAATGGCTCCTAGGGTACAATGAATTAATCTCTGGAACGAGAGATTATAATCAATATTTTCTTCCAACTTTTTTGACAGTGTCTTAAAACAGTTTTTTTCTATTTTTGTTTTTGTTCTGTCTGCAGACGATAATGCCACAGAAGGTAATGGTATCTATTTCTGAGATTACACTAATCTTGAACCAACCTCTTTTTTATGCCTAATTCTTCCTTTTTTTTTATTTCTCAAAATTCCAATGTATTTGCTGTTAATTTTGTTTTTCCACAGAACCACTCTAAAACAACTAGCTTCCATATAACAGGAGTACAGCTAGAGTTGTCAGATTTTGCTATGAGGGAAAATAATGTCAGCTTCATCTTAGAGACTAACCCAACACAGGCATTGGAATAGCATTAAATTTGGAAATTGAGTGAGTCTGGAGATAGAGGTTCAATACCATAATCACTTGATTTCCAAATCTGATGCTATTCTACAGCCTGTGTTAAGTAAGTCTCTGAGTTGAAATTCTGATTATCTCTCCTTCCGGTCATATCTGGCAACCCCTGCCATAAAACACACCATTCTGAACAGAAAAATTGATCCTTTTAGAGTGGTTCACTTGTTTATATTTTGATTCATCCTAAATTTTCATCAAGTGATATTTATTTAGTGATGCCTAAAGATATCTTTTGTTCCTGTTTTATTCATCTTCTGTATTGCAAAAAAGCAAAAATAAATATTATTAGGACCTCATAGTTACTGTCATCACCTTTAGATAACTCTATGGCTGCCAATGTGCTTTCTCTGTAGGAGAAGTAGTTTGAACTTTTTGTACGCATATTCTTTCTTTCTGAGCCGGCTTTTTATAGATTTTCATTCTTGAGTTTTTGAAATATCTATCCATGTGATTTCAGCTCTGAATATGTCATCATCAGCAGCAGCCCATATTTGTTATGTATTTTTTTGGTTGTATTTATAAAATATATGAATAGTTTTGATGATGATGATGGTGATGATGGATATCAAAGTACGTCCATATAATGATATATAACGACTGCTGTGAAAATAGCAGCAATACCACTGACAGAGCCTCCATCAGATGATGAACCGGGGGGGTGGTGTCAAGTATGGTTTCAGGGCCACAGGATCATTATCAATAACCCAGCAGATTCTCTCAATATCACTAGTCTTTGTTGGTTCTCTGGCAATGTAGAAGTGCCAGGTCAATTCAGATGCCACCCCTAATCTCAGACCTTTTTGATATATTTCTTTTTTATCTATGTCTACTAAGGTATATCAAAGCTGAATTGGCAACAAAACTTCATTATTCAACTTCAATAGGAAATGTTGTCAAACCATGGATCTGGCAGATCTTCATATTTTTCCAGCTTCTGTTGATTTGCCCAGTCTATATTTTCCTCAAAAGGAACCATTAATACAATGATGTAAACTCTTTTTTAATCAACTAAATATCATTCTACTTCAGAAATGAAAAAGTTAACAGAAACTTCAAGTGTCATATACACTAACAAAATTAACATCCGTTTTGTTGCTTCTAATATTATCAGATTACAAGCAACAAAATGTTAGTGTATAGCTTACTGTATAAGGAAAAATTGGTCTCCTCATCTCTATGAGAAACTTAGGCTGACTTCAAATAAACTGCTTGAAATCTTAAATAATTTTCAGGATTCATTTTGGAGAAAAAAACAGGACTTGAATGTGGAATCTTGAATGTGGAATCTTTAATAGATTTTTCCTTTACACTTTTAAAAACTAAAATGTATATTTTTACTGAAAGTAATCCTTTTTTTCCAAAAATAGGATTTATACAAAATTTGATTAAAATCAATTGAAACATCTTCAGCAAATTTTTAATGAATTATTTGACTCATCCATTTGTTGCAATAGTGGACTTAGAAAACAACTCAGTAATATTGATGCTTTGAGAATATGCATATCAGAACAGTATTATGACAAAATAATCCAGTTGTGGGAGATGATTCCCTAAGGTACAGCGATGGCATATCTGAACAAGCTTGAAATTTAATCTGTTACACTTGAATGAATCCACGTATTGAATCTGTGTGTATGAAATCAAATCACATGGGTGCTCTTAATTGAGGGGTTTTTTTTTTATTTTTTTGCAGCATAATTTAAATCTATAGCTTGAGTAGATGGGGAATATTTTTCATAATTTTCTTTGACGCATTCAGCATAATGATTGATTTTATTTTCTTTCCCATTGTGTTGCTGTTCGAGAGTCGCCGGATTGGGTTACAAGGGGAGATAACCAAAGCTTCATCTCCGAAACTTACTTAACACAGGCAGTGGAATATCATTGAATTTAGAGTCTGGAGGCAGAGCTATTGAACCAGCCTCTTGAGCCTGGCCAGTGAGTCCTGAGGCGGAGACTCAAAACCAGCCTTTTTTTCACCTCTCCTTCCTGACTTGCTCGCTTTCCAAATTTGATGTTATTCCAATGCATGTGTTGGATGAATCTTGGAAAAAAATCATGGATTATCCCCCTTTGTAATCCAATCTTGAAGCCCTGTTACTCATCCTCTGGTTGCTCAAATATTTTTTTCTGTATTCCCTGTCCTTCTCTTGAAAAGTTACCTCCCCTTCTTTTGCAGTGTTGATTTCTTAACCTTTCTCATTTTTATGGAAGTCTCTTTCCTTCTTCATCCATTACTGCTTCATGAATGCTAGAGAATGTCCTTTTCCATTTGTGCATATTTCATCTTTTTCATTTTCCCTTTTCAACCAATTTCTTCCTCATCATCTAATGCTTTCTGTTCATAAAAATATAACGTTATAGAGAACAGCAAAAATGATTATTCAGATGAAAATACTGTGAACACTCTTATTAACAGACCATGGGAATATTAGGAATATTTAAAAGTGTCAGTCTTATCTGTAAGTACGCAAAGTAATTGGTAGGCAGAAGATATGACATTGCTTCATGCCTCTTGCTCCACCCCTTTATTTACACTCTTGTCAGAGGCAGTATTTCACTAATTTGCTCCCTTTATGACTGGGATTTATTGGGCTTTCTTACAATATAACTTACAATGGCTTCCAAACAAAGAGGTTATACTGGTATAATAAAAAAAAGTGGTGTTCAGTATATGAAATCAGCTTTATAATTATTTTATATTCCCTTACAATGTTGATAATATCTATGTACTATGTCATTTCTGGTTTTTTTTCCGTTGTTTTTTTTTGCCATTTATACATGATTCAGTATTAACGGACAGCGGTTTCCCCCATGAGTTTGTGAACAAGAGGGTTTGGAATATTCTGAAATGTATTCATATAAATTAAATCATTACGTAAGAGCCTTTAGAATTTAAATGATCTCTCCCAAACCTGAGAAATCCTTTCAGAATTCTTTAGATGAGATACAAGGAACCTTACACATTGTTTTTCCTCCTAATAGTGACCTGTTTTATACAATGTGTTAAGTAAACTCAAGTTACTATACTGGAAAAGAAAATACTCTAAAGTAACATTTTGAGATAACTATAACTGAGATATTTTTTCCTACCATATTTGGTAATGATCAATTAAACTCTTCAGTTACTATTTCACTGAGATAAAATGTTACTTTGTGATACATAAGTAAGTTAACTACTCTATCATAGTATCAATAGTGATAATTCATTTAGAATATGGCAACAGTAATATTATATTTGTTTTACAAAAATGAGTTTTCAATTTAACTTGAATACATCCAAATTTGAGTTTGTTTCTTTTTTAAAACTATAATTAATTAGACTAACTTCCTCCTTTTCATCCTACATTCTTGTGTAATACTTTTTCTACAATCTTTTCTTGCATTATGACTTCATAAACACTAGAAAATGGAATTTCCTTCTCTATTTGTGCATATTGTTTATATTGTTTTGTCTTTCCTCATAAATCAACAACTTTTGTTTCAATGATTAAAGGCTTTAGAAACCCAAGTATTGTGTATATTTAGACAAAAAATAGTATTTCATATCAGTGCATCTTAAACAGTAAATGAAATCTTGAATGATTTAATTTTCTCAGATATCTATACCTAATAAAGTAATTTTTACAGTAAATATATACAATGAGAAAAAATTATTTCTAAAAATATAAGTTTTAAGACTGTTGTTCGCTAACTTTGTTACTAGAAAAATTCTGATAATTTTTCTGTGCTGATTTTTTTGTCACCCTCATTTTTCTTATATTTTGGGATGTTCAAAAAAATATGAATAAAGTAAACACCTGAGAAATGAGTTAATTTATGTTTTATGCACATGGTATAAAATGGATTCTGTATAAAATTATGCACATAGGAGAATAAGATAAAAATTATCAAAAACATGAAGAAATTTAGTTGAGGGTAAATGAAATGTAATAACGCTCAAAGATGAATGACACTGAAATACATGAAGAATCTCTGTTTTATAACATTATTTGAGTCATTAATTTGAATTAACAATATTTTGTTAAACATTGATGTAGAAGTCTTTAACAATACTGTGACACTGAGCTGTGATTACTTTAGAGCTATTAAAGACTTTGCATTTTTTATGATGGATATTTTCACTTGTTTTTCTCTCTTTGGTCTGTTCTTGTCTATTTTGTAATTTTTGTATTCGTCTTACTTCTAGTATGGGATTATGATTACCTCCATTTCTCCTTTTGTTAACTGGTTATATCTATCATAATATTAAATGAATATTTTTTTCTAATGATGATCATTTTTTAGCAAAGCATTGTTTATGATATATTTCTCCAATAAGATTCATGCAGAAAATTGGGCACTAAAGTCATAATTTTTCTACTATGAATATGCTCTATAGTATTTATGTGTACTAGTATTAGACTGTAGTAAAATTGCTTGGTAACTTTTTTTCAAGTTAACAACAATGTGAAATTGGTCGCGAGTAAATAGAAGTTTGGGATTATGTAAATCTATGAAATCTGATTTGTTTAAACTTATTTTTTTCATTTATTTCCACTTTTCTTAATCTGTTTTTTTAACTTCCGCAGATGGCAGCATTTTATCTGCAGATAAATACTATGGTGTCAGTGGTCGTATAATCCAAGGACGCCATCTCATGTTGTTGGAGGGAGATGTTTACTGCAAGGTCAGATTACAAGTGTAAGTATTTCAAGTCTTTATAATAAATACAAGTTTCAGGATGAGGTTTCAATGCAATATTACATTTCACGATTGAAAGTACATTTCTCTACTTTGTTCATTTAAGAAGTACAAAAAACGTTCCATTCTTGAATCGATCATATTTGTAACTGTAAAGATATCTTTGATGATTTCGATAAGTCATTATCATTCCAAGTGTTGTTAGACTATTGAATTTTTTTTTCTCAACAAAGATGAATGAAGACAAATATTCTGATCAGCTTGGCTAAATTCTTAAAAACATATGCCATGCCCAGCCCCCAACCCATAACACAAAATATTGATTATTTTTCTCATATCGGTGATGATGCTTTCTAATTTCTGGCTCCACATATTACATTACTACTTGGGGGGTTTGCTAAATGTGAAATGGACTTAGAGGCAACAAGCACCCACTGTGCTATTTTACCCATATATGAGAGGGGAGATTTTCATCCCTTTCCCAAGGGTTGTAGTGTGAAGTGAACACAAACTGCCCCAACTGGAGTTTGAATTCAATGCTGTTACCTGCTCGGCAACACCACACCTCCTACTTTTTCTCAGCATTTGGCAGTTTTTTTCAGCATTTGTTTATGTGATAAAATTTTGCTTCCAATTGATTTAAAAAAAAGTTAATCCCTGTTGAAAACATCCAAAACATAAATAGATGATCATCACATCAAAAATAAAACAAAAAATATTGACTAAAATGCAATATAATTTGGAAATGAATAAGTCATAATTATATATATGAAGTGTATACATCACTTATAAACTTTCTTTCTCCCTTCATATCTTCAGTTTCTTTCTTTTTACTTTCTATTTATTTTGAGAATTGATTTAAAAAAGGAATTATATGATGTAGTGTGACACAAAAAAGAAAGACAATATTCCCCTTCCTTCACCCACTCTCTCTATCCTTCCTTTCTCATGAATGCTATTACCGATTCCAAAAAATCATTTTGGCTTTCAGACAACTGTTGACTTTAGTCACAGTCAAAAAGAAATTAGCCAATCCCTGAAAGTCAGACTTGAGGTAATATAAAAAATGAAGTAGAAAATTGTGGTATGCTACACCATATTTAGGGGGACAGGTATACGTTATCCTTTCTGGGATGAAGTCGAAATAATAAAGGAGGAATGTTGATGGAGAGTGAGAAGATTGAAGGAAGCAGCATACATTAGTCTAATGCAGTGGTTTTGAAAGTTTGAAAACTCAAGGGCCCCCTTCTATAAATGAAATATTCTGGTCGACTTCTATCTTTAGCCTTTAGTTTTTAGACTGTAATCAATGAACTACAATAACAAACAACTTTTGGCCTTTAAAAATCATGTTTATTCTCAATGGAGTACATTTAATCAAACTTTTATGTATGGTACAGGTTTGTGTACCATGATTATATTTTTGATAGCTGTTGAATCAAAGATGTGGTTTTTCTGCAAAAGGATTTCAGGGAGAACACTGCTGTGGAACCCAAATATTATTTATTGGACTCCCAAGTGTACGCAGACCCCAGTTTCAAAAACCACTGGTCTGAAAACAATGTTTGTCAAGCGTTTGAAGATTTCTTTACCCAGCAGGAAAAGAATATAGAGAGAATTCCTACAAGTGAAAATATGGAGTCACTTGTGTTACATGGGTTGCTAGGAATGAGCTAAGCTGAATATTTCTCATATTTCCTGGAGAATTGACCTCTCTTTTTTCTTATGGATTGTACGCCTGAAGAAGGCTGCAGAATAAATCAGCTAAAATTTTGTGGTTAATATCAAAAGCTACAAAAAAAGTACAATTCTCCAAACAACTTCTAGAATATTTAAGGCTGTTTTTGTTACATTAAATTGTCTATGATAACTATCATAATACAAACCATTGGCCAAAACAGATTTCTCCAGTTTCTAAGTTGGTCTAGCTATGTATGTATGATGCATACAGACTGTACAAATGGAGCTAGATTGTTTTAAATCTCAACATTTTCTCCTTATTATATTTAGAAAAAAATCTTGTTCTTGGAAATCCTCCTGAGTTTTTTGCAGAGGGGGAAGGGGGGGGGGCTCAATTTGCAATGGAAGATTGTTTTTGATTAGTCTGGCAGCATTCACGCTTTTTTTTTATGAAAATTTGGACTTTTTCAGAGATCTGTTGCTAACAAAAGGTGAAAGGAATAAATTATTCATTGGTCACTGTTTTTTCCAATTTTTCAATTGATCACCTCCCCTAACACAGTATGCTGCCTAGAGACGTTGATCACATGGAAATTCATTTTGAGTGACCAACCAGACCTGTTTTGTATGAAATTTTAGTTACAGAATGTATTTTGATAGAATATTAAATTTAATTTTGTTGTCTCTACAAAGTTGCAACTTAGAATCCGGTCTGTTTGCTTTCTCTGCTATTATAATCAACAGTTGATGTCTTATTACGTGTTATGTTTTCTATATAAGATTAAGTGGTTATTATTTTTGTTTTCTAGTCATCATTCAAGTAATCGAACAAAGTTACGGTCAACAAGCCGGATCCTTGCTCGATCCTCTGCTGTTAAAGCTCAGTTAGAGCCAAACTTTGATCTCCCTTTTGAGGTAAGTTATTGTCAGGTTTGATTATCTACATCATCTAACTACAATTGAAAAATCTGTGTGTGTGCATGCACTGTGATTACTTGACAAAGTTGCCATTTTCCATTTATATTAGTCAGCACACCAGGTTTTGCAGTGTTGAATTTGAAGTCGTCTGGATCAGTGGTTCTTGAGAAATTTAATAAAAAAAGTAAATATAAAAGTACAGATGAGAGACCTTTTAATCTGGAATTTTAGACATGAAATATTTGAATTGGTAATAGATCTGCATTTGGACATAATATATCTAAATGTCAACACATTAATTGAAAGGAAAAGTAACTAAAATTGAAATAAAAAGAAATATTAGTAAAAAATGATAATGGTTTACAATGATTCATTTAATGAGAATATATCAAGATAATATCAATAAGACAAGTTGTTTTTACAAATATTATATATCCTATTTTTCAAATTATATCATATCCTATTTTCTAAATTTAATCAAACTGTAGTTTATAAATTTCATTGCAATATACATACCAAAAGCGCAATAACATCTAAATAAATAACAGTTAATTTTGCTGGTGATATTTTCCCTTGTTTTCATTTTAAATTCTGGTACTGAGATAATCTAATCCCAAATTATAAACTAAAATTACACTATGAGCAATTAAACAAGGTTTCGGTTAAACTCTCAAAATCTTTTACTGCAGGCTTAAATTGAGACTTACTTATACTTAAACCAATTGGAAAAAAACAATCACAAAATTATTTTCAGCTAAGATTCAAAACATTAGGTTTCCTTTGTGAACAATCAAGACAGTGTATATTATATTTAGATCAACCATTTAAATACAGAAGATCAAACAATTCTTGATCTATTTTTTTATATTCCAGGTTGACCGTGGAGCTGGAGTGTCTGCTGAGACACTGCTTATCTTTGATATTAAGAAAGGGACAAAGGAACACCTTGCCACCAAGAGTTTTTCTCTAAGGGAATTGATTGGAGGTCAGTCAGCAATTTCTCTTTTTGTAATTAAACCAAGCAAGGGCCTCCATGAGTGAGACCAAAGGGACATTCCCTGACTCAAAAAAATGTCTGCAGATACCTATGTCCACAAGATCTATAATCTCAATTCTGTTACCAGAGATTTTAATTTTAAAGACCACAACTCATCTCGATCTACATTTTTTGTAGTAATTAACATAGCTTGGTATGTTCAGGATTGTAAAATTATATTAGAAGAATGCATTTATTTTAATCCTGGTTAATGTTATCAAATGGTTCTTGTTGATAAAATCGGAATTGAAAATTCACTTTACATTTCATAATTTTTTATGACGTAAATTTATGTGTTTCAATGAATTTAATGATTGTAAATTGTTCCAATCTTTATATCCTTTGCTCAATGTTATCAGCCGGTTGTTGTTATCTGAAACAGGGGTTCCCAAACTCTTTCCATCTGCAACCCTTTTTGATGAGGCAAATTGGGTTTGATGACCCCTCACTCATTGGTTTAGTTGTTTAACAGTGACTAAACATAGAAGCAAATGAGGACCAAACATTGTCAAAAATTGAATGTATTTATATTCTATAAGTTTTACATTTATCATTACATTTTCCAAAAATATTTTTTGAAATAAATTACAAAAACATAATTCATTTTTTGAAAATCAGTTAATAGCATCCAATGATTTTTCAATAAGCACCTGAAGGAGTTCATTTTTGGATAGAGATTTGAAATAAAAAAACTTTAGTTATAAAATTATTCTTTGAAAAAAGGTTTTCAAATACTTCTGTAACCCCCATGGATCTCCCTTGGAGAGGCCCTGACAATTACTTTGAGAAATTCTGATCTTGAAGACCTTGTCCCAAAGTGAGCTTAATAAGTGGCTTGCTCTGTATATAATAAAAGTTGACAACACAGGCTATTTCTCAAAAGAGAAAAATAATCAGCTTTTCTAATAGACCTTTTTTGCATTGTGTTTGTAGATAATGACACGGGGAATGTGCGAAAATGGTTGACTCTGAACAACAACATTGAACTGGAAGTAGAATTCTCTCATGGAAAGACAACAGAAATCAATCATCACAAAAAACATGGTTTATTTCGAAACTTCTCATTTCGTAAGGACAAACAGCATTAACAGATACCTGCTCCTAAGTCAAATGCCTCACCAAGGAGCTGTGTAACAAGTATCATCTCTATTCGTCTTTGTACATTTTGGTTTAAAGTTCTCATAAATTCTTTGTTCTCTCTTGGTTTCCTTGTGTCATTCTTTATTTTTGATATGTGAATGTAATGAGGAAATTTTATTGAATTCTTGACAGTTTGGCTTTGATTACTAATGTTATTTATTCTATAACCCTGGTTAATCCCATGATGCATTGCAGTGGCATAGCTTGGGTTATCAACCGTGTGATATCCTAGCAGAGAGCATAATATAACAGGCATTATATGCCAGGGGGAAGTTTTTACTTTTCTCACTATTGTGTCTGGTGGTGACTGTTCCCTCACTCTTACAATGCCTCTGAGCCTCTGCTTCATTAAAAGTTTGGGTAGGTGACACGGCAAAATTTAGCTGTTATTATCACTTTCAAATATAAATGAGATAAGAGCTGTAAAATCTTGAAAAATTTCAAAATATATTTTTAACTTCATGAAATGTTTGCAAAATCCAGAATTCAGGCAACCAAAAATATATCAATTTTCTCCTGATTCTAATTTTCTCTTGTCAATGAAACAAAAAAATTTACTCAAGGGAAGGAGGGAGATATCTTTGATCAGTAGTTATTCCCCTTGAAATTGATTTTCAATTTTTTCTGTCTAATTTTTAGAGTTAAACTCCTTCTCTATTTTACATTGATATTGCTCATGCTAGTGTTTTCCAAATTTTCTATTATACTTGTCCACTGACTGGAAGTGTTTTAGCAGGTACTTGAATATGAATCTTTTTAAAGATTTTCTCCACAAGAAGAGTGTGGTTTACTTCAATTTGTTTTCCAATTCATCTCAATGAAATAGAATATAATTGATAATTCCTTTTGATTAACTTGAAATGTTTTTTCCTCTATACTTTTTCGTGATCAATACAAAAAAATATTTCTTTAAATCACATTTAAAATTGATTTGAATGTGTGAAAACCTAAACCAGAATGAAAGTAAGTTTCAACTATTTCTTTACCTCTTGATACACAAAGTGATTTAAAATAAGATGGTTTGACCCTTTTAAGACTAATCTATTGGGATGCTTACTGCCTGAATTAAAATAGAAGTAGACTTTTAAAACAGATCTAAGTGATATATATATCCCAGTAGTTATATTAAACTCAGGATATGTCTCAGGAGTCTCAAAAGGGTTAAACTAAAAAAATACTTATAACTTGTGATTAATTATACTCTTATCAATGTAAAATGCAAGCTTGCTTCTTTTTTTATCTATCATAAAACAAGTTTTCGAAACTCTTTCCAGATTATCTAATAAGATTAGCTTATAATGGAAAACAAAGTGAAGGATTTGTCATAGTCATCTCTTCAAGCTTGGAAAACATTTAGCTTATATCATTTTCCTGAATATCCTAATTGGGTAATTTTTTTCTATCAGAACTTTCCTCTTTCTCTGTATTCTTACAATTCAATAACTATCTTTTAGAAATAATTCCATATACTTTATTTATTAATAAATAAATATTGACTTTTACAAACACACGGAATGTCATGTAAGAATTATTTGACAAAATTTTTTCTTTTCTGAATTTGATTGAATTCTTCTCTCAATTTCTCTTGAGTTGCAAATGATATGACTCCTTTATCTTAAGTTTTATTCTTCTGCCAATCTTGTAATTCTGACATATTGTGTTCTTGATTGAATCCAAATATTGTTTCAAAAATGTTATGCAAGTATTACTCTCTTATTCTAAATATTCAGCAACTTTAAAAACTTGCAATTCAATACCATTTATAGTTTTTATTCTTTTTATAAAGGAAAATTCTTCTGAAAAGTTTGAACATTTTATATTCTAAATTTATGCTCTTTAAACAAAGTTTCTCTTTTATTGGATGTAATCTATTTCCCACAGAATCATTTTGTGCAAAACTATATTTGAATAACAAAGCAACTTTTTTCTTCATGAAAATGTGATATTAATTTCTGAGATTCATGTCATTCAAAATTTTGAATTCTCTGAAAAAAAGGTTCTAATTATTTGACAGAAAATATGCAAAATTCAAAAGTACAACATTATCTCCAAATACTGAATGATAAAAAAAAATATTGTTATTTTTTACCAGTTTATGAAACGGATAGTAAAAAATGTATTTTAAACAAGTAAATAATATGTTTACAGTTCGGCTTGTTTCTCAAGATATATATATATTGCATTTTCTAATCTTAAATTTGGGAATAGGAAAAATTTAGCAGGTTAGCTTGTATTAGTATTATTTATTTTATCTTGCCTTGAAGCTTCATTTCGTTTATGAGATATCAAACATTCTGTTGTACTATTTGTATCCACTATAACAATACACTCTGTGTATTTGTATATTCATTTTTTTTGTCTGTAACACCCCAAAGGAAAAAGGGATAATAAGTATAGAATTTTTGTTTATTGACTACTAAAATGCTTTTGATTTAATTCATTTCATTTCTATAATTGGTTTAGTAAGGACTTAACAAAATATCAATTTTATATATATCATCATTTTTGATGACACTGGTACACTAATTTAATTATAAAGTAAAAAGAAAAAGAGGCTGATATTAACAACACCATTCACATGATTTTTTTTTAACCCTTTGCAGAAATTTTGACTAAAAGAAAAAATTAAATACACCTTGTCAGTAAGTAGTAATTTTAACATGGTAACCAGGTGTTATAAAAAAATCTAAGGTAATCCTTCTCTTCCCTAAAATATTGATTTTTAATAAGTTATTGGTAACCAGAAGTTCTAGTTTGTGTCTTTGTGTTTTCAATTTATCTACTCCTTGAGTTCTTGAAACTGGCTTAATTTCAACCAATACACCTTGATTTTCTGCAGATGATTTGCCCTATACCTCAGGGTCTTTTAGGGTAAGTGTCTGAGATCATCTCGGATTATCCCCTCTTTCTGACCAAATTCAGCAACCCAGTCATACTGATCAAGATATCAAGTTGTAACATTTTGAAAAAAGGAAAGAAAGTTATTGAAACCTGAGTTATGGTTGACAAGGCTAGCAGTTTCATGAAACATTATCAAAACTAAACTCATGTGTTCAACATCTTCTCTCCTCCGTATTATAATTAATAAGTAGAACTGTTTAATGTAAGTTTTTTTCACTTAATATATACATTAAATTTCTAATTTAGGAGTATCAGAATCTTTGAAAAGTTACACATTCAAATAAATCCCTTCTTCGGAAAAAAATGATCAAAATAACATAATCTGAATATTAAGCTAAGAACACAACATAATAGTAAAAAATAGTATTTTCAAGTGGCAAAACTGTATTAAGTGTAACAATCTGTCCAAATGATGATATGTTTTCTATAGACATAACTTGAGGCCTAATTGTTTTGTATCAACTGAAGATATTTGGTGACATCGTGGAATTGAAGTATTCAAAATCCTCCACTTCATAATGTTTCCAAATATTTCTTCTAAGATGATTTTGTAGAAACATATTCTGAATTAACATTCTTGAAAATTTGTGTTTTGGAATCATTTTTGCTTTAGTTATCATCAAGCATTTCATATGAAGCTGTATTTCTTCAAAATCACACAAGTCTTCATTCTGAATAAGCAAAGTTTCAATGAATGTTTGAAAATTCTTTCTGTCCAGATTTCATTGAATAAACATGGAGTTTTATTCTTTGTTCTTGCCTCAAAACATCAAAGTAGAAAGTTGTTTGAACTGCCATCATCAGAAAAAATATGCATGTTGAATTTCTATCCAAGCATGTTGCTTAACCCTTTCGAGACTTCTCAGACTTGAACATCCCAATATTCGCTGGGACATATATGTCCCCTAGATGTCTTCTGGAGGTTTACTGGGACATTTTAACTCGGGCATTAAATACCTTGATAGGTTAGTCTTGAAAGGATTAAGTTATTGAAAAATTGGCATCTTAGGATAAAACCATTCTTCCGATGGTGATGCAAATTTATCAAAGTTATTCTGCATGTTGTTGGAGTTGCATGTTAGATCTGAAAACTCTTTAGCCTAAGAACTTCTGTTCCAGCCAAACATCAGTCTTGTATAGAGCAACAGAAGAGTCCATTTACAGCAATGGAGTGTCATGTCTACAACCAATTATCTCATTTGGCAGAGCAATGAAATCATTTATTTATAAGTCATCAGTAATTTATAAGCTTCTAGTTTCAGTCAATCATCTGTCATGTTGAATAAACACCTTTTTTTAAAATCAAATTTTGATGGGTTTTAAGCTTTTGGTCCTGAATAGTATTCAACTATGTGTTGAAATTAAGCCAGTTTTATTGATATTAAGGATGTTGTGTGAGAATATGAACATTTTTTTTTCAATCAAGCTAAACAAAATAACTGTGCAAAGTAAATATGAACTATGTCTTCCACTGTAGTTGATTTAATAGAGGAAAAAAAATTGTCAAATATTATTTGTATTTCAAAATTGATTTTTATGTTGACAGTGAACATTGCTTTTTTCTTAGCTAATTTCATTTTGAAAAAAATCATTGAATGATTAACTATAATTTGAATTGGGCCTTGCATTTTGCAGAAAAATCAGAAATATGAAAATTATTCAATGGAAATATTTATTGATCACTTTTCACTTGACGTCTAATTTTAGATATGCATTTTTTTTAACATGATCTTTTCAAGGCTTTTAACAAGGTGTTTTTAATAGATTTTTTTAATAAGAGTTGAAATATGTAAAGATTACTTTTGAACACTTATGTTAAGAAAATGAGATATTATTCTGACTATATTCTTTGATAAGGTTGTGTGATGGACCACATAGCCGCATTCCCTATAGCTATACTGTAGATAAGCTGCCAGTTGATTTTCAATATATTCTTGATCTTCTTTAAAGAAATTTTTGATGTATTTTTCTATCAAAAGGCATTTAGGAAAAATAAGATTAAGTAAATGTGGCTTAATTTTCTTTTCTCACCAAACAGTAATTCTTGGAAGTGTTTCTAAAAATTCATTGATTTTGTTTTGCTTTCCTCATCATATCTGTAATCAACTGTTTAAAAAAACTTTGTCTAAATCATTTTTTAAGAATGCATTTTTCTCTCTGCTCAACCATTTTCAGTCACATTGTGTATGAATAAAAATGTTATTCCAACAGGATGTGTTATATGTGAGATGTTAACAAATACATCCATAAGTTTATAACTATCACATGGTACAGAATATTTCAATTTTAGGATTGAAGAAAATACACAAAATAATAATAAAATTGGCTTGAAATAGTGAAGATCGTGAAGCTTGTAGTGTTTTGCTTTACAAATTATTCCGCATAAATCTAAGTGAACAAAATACTAAATTTTCTATGGCATCTAAGCACTATTATTGACTATTTATCTTAAAATTCAAAAGAAAATGTTTAACATAAGATATCGACTTAAGTTTAATAACACTTACACAATTAAGCAATATTGATATTTGAAATGTCACTATTGGATAAAGTTGGTCAAACAATAATATCTCATGTAAGATTTGAAAATACCTTGAAATGTAACTTGAATTTTATGCTGAACCCTCCTATATTCTTTCTAACCAATTACACATTTCTTTTCAATTCATCAGAATTCTATGAAATTTTTTCCAATTTATAAAAATTTTTCCCCCTCCATTATTAAAAGATTTTTCACTTCTACCATTGAATTTTGATTGTGTAATGGTAAAATGCATCTTAGGATTATGACGTCTTTAATGATAACTGCATTTTTATCCTTTCTTTTAATCTTTGGAAAGGCTACAGAATTTTTTTTTTCTATAAAAAAACCTAAATTCTTCAAATAAATTCGACTTTGTTGATTTTGCTCTCAACCTGTTATTTTGTTTACCAATCACTTGTTAAAAATGCAGAAAAAAAAATCAATGATTCTTTGTTTCTTCTTTATGCTGTTATTTTGAAAAAATTCTATTAAAATTTTTCCTTGAAAAAACAATGATGGCAGCACTGCAAAGAGCAGAAAAAAACACTCAGCAATATATTGAAATTCTAAAACAATGTTATATTATTGAATTACCTGCACTTTGTTTTCATATTTGTTTTTCTGCGTTGCCAGATTTGGTCTAAAAGGGAGATAATCCATACTTGTGAGCATGTCTTCGTGATTATGCTTGGATTATCTCACATTCTCGCAGAATCGGGCAACCCTGTTATATTTTTTATTCACAATTGTGGATCATTCACAACTTAATTGGTCCATTTTATTTTTGAGAATTGGGCTACAAAAAAAACTATTCTCATCTTGTTTCTTATTTCACTGTCTTCAAGTGTTTTTGTCAGATAATAAACTATTTCTTGCCTCTTGGTATAATAAAATTATTTAAGTAGAAATTTATGAGGTGAACCGTTAAGAAAAGATTTTTTAACTAACTTTACTAAGACCAAGTGGCTCGGAAACCATTGATCATGAAATTATAACTCAATAATTAATACTGTAGTACTTCTTGATGTATGATTACCAGTGTTGATCTTTGTGCTTGTTGGTACTCCATTTTGTATTATTTTCATTATCTTCATCAATGATCAC
The DNA here is from genome assembly GCA_963457665.1 of Thysanoteuthis rhombus. Classification (NCBI taxonomy): domain Eukaryota; kingdom Metazoa; phylum Mollusca; class Cephalopoda; order Oegopsida; family Thysanoteuthidae; genus Thysanoteuthis; species Thysanoteuthis major. The sequence continues at coordinate 11,018,503 of OY735223.1, forward strand.
TACTTATTGTTAGAAATTAATGAGTAGATTATTATGAAAAGTATAATTATCAAATACTGTAGAACACAAATTATTTAGAAATTTAGATTACAATAATCTATCAACAAGTGAAATTTTAGTTTTACTGTTTTCAATGTATTTATTATCAAATAATTACTGAGAGGATTTTTTTTAGTGATGTCTAAGTAGTCTTGTATAGGAATCTTTCTTTTAATGAAATAAAATGTTGATTACTTTATTTTGGTTATCAGAGAATTCTTCCTTGAGGGAATAAATTTTTATTTGAAATGAAGAATATATACATATATATATATTCCTGTCATTATCTCCAAAATGTTACAAAAAACAAACTTGATAAGTAAATGAAGAACATTTTTCTTTTGTACATTTTAATTTTTCTTTAAAATTTTTATTAGACGAAATATTATGAATCATTATTATTTTTACTTTCATCCTAAATTATCAGTCGTAAAAAGTTGCAATAAAGAGCAACTAATGAAATAGGATGCAGGTAAAAAGTAGTCATAGAAGTAATGAATTTTCTTTTGATTTAAAATCTAAAAAAATAATTGGTTGTGAATGTTCCAAAAGTTCATGGAAAGAAACAGAATTCATTTTCAAGGACTTTATGGAGGAAATATTTAAATTATCAAAACCTTTTTTTTTTGTTCATGAATGTATTTATTAATAACTTCACTTTGTTGTATTCTGCCAAATTTCAAAGTCCAATCCTGTTGTACATCTTTTTACATGTTTTTCTTTTGTCAATGTAATATCAACATGTCCTTCTTTATATATTGTAATATTTAAAAAAAAAATCCTAATTTGATTTGATTTTTTTATTCTTTTCATTGATGTTTCAAAGAAAAATTTGTTTTTGAAAGTTGCACTGTAGTTTGTTGCTTAACCGCATTAATGGAAATGCTGGTGATTCATTTTTTATTTCAACTTTGGAATTTAGTTTCCATTTTTTTGTTATGCTTTCTTTATTGATAAACCCTAACTTTGATGGACCATTTAATTTATTTAAAACATGTTTTATTCATTATCTTACGAGCTGTTACTTATGTTAGTGGTGTTGAGAGAATCAGGAATACCCTTTATAATAATTATATTAAATGATTAACAATTAGATTCAGATATTACAGACTCTGAGGTTATATATATATATATATATATATATATATATATATATATATATATATATATAAATAAGGAGTGCATTGAGGCAGCAATTTTTTGATTCAAACATATGTTATAGAAACAACGGACAAACTTGTATGCAATTTTGTCAATGTTTCTTGTTTGTGGACATACTGTTTAATGACAAGATCAAAATTATGTAAAAATGCAAAATTTTGATGTTCTTGAATTTGAGATCCTTCAACCATCTTGTCATTAAACAGTTTGTCCACAATTGACAAATAGTTTGTTTGTATATATATATGGAGAGAGACTGAGACAATTTTAAAAGATTTTGTTTGAAATCCTAATCTTTCCTAAAAATGTCTCATGGAAAATCTAAATCAATTCTATTTCTCATGAATGCCCACCATTACAAACTCTCTTTCCTGAGTTTTATACAAGCTTGGTGGTTTTACTATGAGTTGTTCATACCGTAATTCCAGTCTATAAACTGGAAAGTCAGGTTATGTAGCAAGATCTTTCTTATTAAATTAACCTCTTCTCTATATTACTTCGAATCACTGTACCTCTCTAGTTAATTCAAAAAGCAAAAAAAATTTGATTTTTGAAATGGTCATTTGTTATACTCATTAAAAGTAGGTAATTTTACCATAAGATGTTTGCCTCATATTTGGAAAATTTTGACTTTGAGCTTTCAATGTGGCATATGGCTGATTTTCCTCTTTTGATGAGTATTTCATTTAACTCTAATTTGGCTATTGTATATTTCGGCTTAAATAGCAAGGTGAGATGATCCCCTATCACTATCCCTCTCTTTGTAGTTGCTCTGTGTACAAAGGGAAAAATATTCTCCTTGTTTATGGAGAAAATATTTGTTGCTCAATTATTAGTTGCAAAGATTCAGAACCTATCATAGTTGTAAGATCTACTAATTTTATATATACTCTCCTCAAGTATCATTAAGTATATCTTGCCAAAACTTTCAAAAAATTTGAATGATCTCTAAAAAATAATTTGATACTTAAAAATTTGATAATTATATCAGAAATGAATGCATTTTCATAATTATAATACCCTATTTAGCAATCATAGACAGATTCGAATCAAAGCCTCTCCTCCTTTTGTTGAAAAAAAATTGTCTTCTTATCACAATGTATAACCAATTTTTTTTCTAACTGGGAAGCAATGGGAGGTTATCTCCCTTGATTTTGCTAGCCAACTTATACAACGCCATTTTACTCTTCTACCTTCTCCTAGAAGAGTAAATAAAATTCTTCTAGATCGTTCTTGAAGACTAATTAAACTTATGATAAAGGAATAGAGCAAAATGATAGACATAAGTTTTTATCATTCTGTCTATTGACATTTTGAAATAATTCTTGCCAGCTTTCACTATATGGAAACTTTGGTTCCATTTCCAGAGAGGTAATAATGTTGAAATTAACTGTTTAATATTTCACTTGCTTATAGCATTATGAGATATTAAAAAAGTTTCAACTGCAAGAGGGAAGGGGTTAATTTGCTTATTTTTTTCTTACTTCCTCTGCAATACATCAGTGTTCAAAATCTATGCTGTAGAAAATTTATTTTCCAATATATCAATTCTTATTTTCTATTTTTAAAATTAATTACTTTGTAAATGATTTCATTTACAAATGTAAAATTGTGAAAAGTATATTTTTGATCAGAATTTTTTCATTTCTTCATTGAATTAGAATTATGAATAACTTTCCTTGGAAATACAGCATTTATATTATTTACAAATAACTTACATTTTTTTTTAGTAAGGAAAAAGGATTCTCAATAAAAATTTTCACACTCTTCATTTTTCACTGCTTTATAAAATTTCAAAACTAAGTTTACCCAAGTTATTGATGCAAAAGAAACAACTATGTCAGTTTAGGATGGCCGATATATAAGCAGGCTGGCCAGATTGGGCTACAAATTATTCTGACGCTTGTCTCTCTCTCTCTCTCTCTCTCTCTAGATTTTACTGTTTGTAAATTACCTTTTTTTCAAAATAGGTATGATGAATTTTCAAAAATGTACCAGGTATTCCGAAATTAATCTCCCAAAAGCCAAGCAGGTTTTCAAATATTCATTTTGTTACACAGATCATCTTCTGGTAATTGTATTTTTTTTTTGTGATTGATTTTATTGTTTCTTTTCTGAGGAATAATGCTCAAAATGCTAGATGTTCATTACAACTATACATCAGAATTTGATTTTGAAAGCTTTTTCTGACTGGAATCCAAAAGAAGCATCAAAGGATTTTATATTAATATTCTATTCTGCAACAACTTACGTATTCTTGTTCATATCATTAATGAAAAACCCAAACCATGGGTTGTTGGCCCTTAAATTCTCAGCCCTTCATCCGGTAACACAGAATGGCAACATCTCCATTAAAAAAAATTATACTTCCCAGTGGCAGATCCAGGATTTTGAGCCGGGTAGAGTCCAAACAGGGAAAAATTATTTTTACAAATAAAAATGTGAATATTATCCATTGGTCAACCCAAATTTTGAATAGCAAAATCTCATTTTAAAATAATTCTTCTTACACACGGTCTTATGTGATGATCAGTCTAATTGACTTGAGCTCTTTTTTTATTTATGAAATTTCTTTAACTAGTTATCTTAAAAAATTTTTTTATTGTGCTTTGCCTGAGAAGGTGGGGGTCCATTCCCCCACCCCACAACCCTGGATCCGAGCCAGCTTACAAAGTGTCTTCTACAATAGTGATGAGTCTTTCATGAATTGCATTTTAAAAATAAGGCACAAAAGTTAATCTTTTGTTTATCTTGTGTTCTGGATGAATATTATAAAGATATCTTCATATACAAATGAATAAATACATTGATATATCTTCCTATTGGGACTGAAAAAAAATTGACAATTATATTGAGTGTAACATGGTTTTTGAAGAAGCTTCTGAAATCTAAAGAGTGTTTTAAAGAATTCAAAAGACTGACGCTTTCCTTATCACACAATACTTGAGGCAATGATTTTGTCCCATTTCTCAAATGATTCATGGAAATCCAATTATTGTTTGTTACAATTGTAGGTTTTTACGGGGATGGAGTGGTATTCAAGATACATTTTGAATTTAGATGAAAATTTATACTTTTGAGATCTTAGCCAGAATGGGAAATGATCCAAGATTTATCTAACAAAGGCATTGGAATCACATTGAAATTTGAAATTGAGCATGTCTGAAGGCAGAGGGTCAATATCAGCCACTTGATGCGCACCTCTTCTAGAAGCTTGTATTGAACCTCGCTCAATTTCCAAATCCGATGTTATTCCAATGCTCATGTTGAATAAGTCTCTAGGATGAAGCTCGGGTTATCCCCCACCTTCTGGTCAAATCTGACAACTCAGATCATAGTGAAGCAGTATTTAGTAACTTCGAATTTTTTTCTGTTTTTATATCTCTATCCAGAATATGAAATAAGCCAAAGATTAATCACCATGATGAAGGTGGGCTGATTCTGATGCCTTTTCAAAATAAAATGATAAATTGTTTGTGATTAAGTTACCAAATTTCATGTTTGTCCTTAATATTTTGTTTTTTCTTTATTCTATGTTAATATTAAATTAAATACATTCTATTGTGTAAAATTGTTAATTTTTAAAAAATCTTAAAGAAAAAAAATGTTAAAAAAAAAATCTTATTTCTGTGTAAATGTCATGTAATAAAAACACAAAGAGTCTTAGTTGCATTTAAAAAAAAATTTGCTGTGTTCATTTATTTATTTTTTTCAGGCTTAACCAAATCTGGCATGATTTATTTCATGGGCACTTTGTAAGGATCACACTTTATCAATAGTTTAATAGACTGCTGTGCTTCCCATTTCATAATGTTTATGCATATTAAAAATAAGGAAGCATTCAGAAAATGCATACTTCTGCTAACGCCATACACTAATTAAAAACTGGATGAAAATCAGTTCATTGATGGTTTTGCGGAAGGGGAGGTGACTGTGCCTAAATTTTCTATATATCATGGAAATATTGAAAAAATATCTCTCAATCGGGAATGAATTACTATTTCTATCCTCAAATTTGATCTAATCTTCTTAAGCAGATGGCCCAGCCTTCCACAAATGAATTCCTCACAGGACCCTTGCAGTCTGATTTGGAATTTCTGCATTAGCTTTTGAGTCCCGGGTCATATTCCTCCCCTTTTGATCCTAGGTTTCCTCAATTCCTTCCCCATTTTGAATTGTCATCTAGTAATTTTTTCATTATTATACTTTCCATATTATGTTCCTCCCCTGACAAAAATTCCGCCCCAATTCCTCGTGTACGAGAATCAACACCCTAGAGACAGTCCCAAAGACATTGATTGGTACTATTGGGATTGGTCAGAATACTGATAAGACTGTCTAACTCCTGACCAAGTCAGGAGTTGACTTTGTTTTTTTTGTCGTAACAAGAACAATTCTCTCTGGATTTAGGGGAATAAAAACTAACATTACTATACCATGATTTGAAATCATGACCTGCTGATTGCTAGGCTGGTGTCCAACCAACTGAGCTAGATTGATAAGTTTTACGTCTCCAAAATTCATCTTACAGATATGCAAGGATATCATTCTAATAAATAAATATTTTGTTTTTATATTTTTTTTATTCATTATATATACAATACAAAAGTTGCAGTAATCAGCTTCATCCAGAATAGGAGTGGAGTTTGACCGTGCAGCTGTCAGGCTTGTTTGTTATTCAATCCTCAGTAATGGCTTTAGTGTGATATAGTAATAACAAGGCAGTGATTATGATATCACCTCTACCTGTGGCTATTGGAATTTTTTCCAAACATTAATTTACAAGACTATTTTGGATGTTAAAGACTTGAGATGTAGATGCTCTACTCATACAAACATGATTTTAAAAAAATATTTTTGCATTGCAATTCATTTATATTATCCTGGCTGAAACCCAATCTATCGAAAGATGTTTTTGATCTGTTCACTTTCATTGAGACTAAAACATTTGCTCTCATCAAAATGCAAAACAATGGATATATTTTGCTGTCAGACTAGAAGAAAATGTGTTTTAAACCAAACCTTATTTGATGAAATTCCTGATGGGAGACTTTTCAGAAGATAAATAAACTGTCTAACATTTTGACAACAGTGAAATGGAGCCCAAATCTAGGAGTCTCATGAAAAGGATGAAGGACAACATTCCAGACTAGAGTGCTCATTTAAACAATCTAGACCTCACACATCTAATAATTTAGATTAATATTCCAGTCGTCTTATCTCTTGAAAATATTGTGAGTCTGCATTCGTGCTCACAACAATAATAATGATCTCTTTTTTAACAGCACTAAAAGTCTTACCTCTTCTCCTACATAGATGAGTACTTCATCTAGTTGCAATAATTTGTGATAAATTTTTTGCTTAATTATGCTTTCTGATAAAATAATCACACTTATAGGATGTTCTGTATAACTTTGAGCCTTTATATGCTGGCTAAACACTGACATAGGTTTATGTATATAGGACTAAGGATTATTGGACAGCAGAAAAAGCATTTTAGGAAATAATTATCCAAACATTATCTACTCACTGCTGGATAGACTACATAACAAAAGTTGCACATGGTGGCATGTTTCATTTCACAATTTCAAGGCCCCTGTACTAAATGCTGCTATTGCTCTCTTGCTAAAGTACGATATTTCCTTCCATGTTTTTTTGAAAAAATCACATTTAATTATAATTTTGATACAGTGATTAATTGAAGTGTGGTATTTATATGATACATATGCGGCACATAAGTACAAAGGTATTTAAAACAAGTTATAGCCACTGCACAAAAATCAAAATGAAAAAAATCTGTGTATAAGTGAGAGAGGTCACCACATCTAAACATGGGTACAGCTCAATCAAATTTGGTATATATACTAAATGGACCTAGGGGAAGGTTTTAAAGTAACAATTTCCTAGAAGAAAATTTCCAAGTGTTCTATTTACAATTTAACGACACTTGTCAATGCTGAAGTAAAACCTCACTTTTCATTCAATATGCAAATACTATAAACATATTTTCTCATTTTATACATTTGTATATAATTCTTTGAGGGATTTAAAATGAAGGAACCTTGAACTGGTCAAAGTGAAGGAAGGCTTTTTCTTCCTTCAAGTTGTCAAAAGTGATCAGAGACTTATCCTCCATATAAGAAGTCAAAATTGAAAGGAGGAAATTTTCCTGCATTTCAGGGGTCAAAAGTGAAGGGAGTCTCTCTCCACTTTCAAGGGGTCAAAACGAACGGAGACTTTTTTCTCCTTCAAGTGATCAAATGAGAACAAACTTTTTTTCCCCTCTGTAAGAGATCTATAGTAAAGGAAGGTTTTCTCCCCACTTTTAAGGGCCAAAAATGAAAGTAAATTCTTTTTCACCTTTAAGGGTTCCGAGGTGAAGGGAAACTTTTCCACCTCTGAGGGGTCAAAAGTGAGGGAAATTTTATTACAAGTCTGAAAGCTCCATAAATATTTTGCTCCACTTCGCTAATACAGCTGAAATGTCCAACTTTCTTTTTGTATTATCTGGTTGTGATGCAAATTAAAAAAAATTAATTACTTCACAAGTAAAATAGATATGTTTGAATATTTATGTGTATTTTCTTAATTTATGGCCCTTTTGTAACATTTGCTATCGGCCCCGCACTGGTTTAATTCAGCTCTGTCTACTGTATTCTATTTTTGTTTATTCCTTATTCTTACATTCGCGATTAACAGAATAGATCCCTGTGTTCGAAATAGTTTTCTCAGGTTAAAAACTAGTAAACACGGTTCTCACACGTCGAAAATGGCTAGCAACGCCCCTAAAAAGCTTGTTGAATTATTCTATGATGTTGTATCGCCCTATTCATGGTTTGCATTTGAGGTAAGCTTTTATGTATAGTTTTTTATCGCTATAAAATCATTGAGTTAACTGGGAAAAGTGAATACTTGGCAGTAAAAACGTGTAACACAGCAAATACCGGTGTTATTCGGGTTCTGTACCTTAACGAAAATTGACATTCAGTGTCCCCCCCCCCAGACACTTTTGCCTCGATTATGGTAAATAAATGCACATCAATTAATTAATTAATTAATCAATTAATTAACTTTTCACCACAAAATATCCCTTTCTTTCTTTCCTTTTTTAGGGCGCTGGAAAGAGACACTATAAATTTCAGAAAAAGAGGGAAATGGTGGGGTTTTGATCTTTTTTTACGAATTTCTTGGCACTAGCGGCCAGATTGGAATCAAGATCAAAGTGTAGTATCTGTTCTCCCGTCAACAGAACATTGCATTAAGTTCACATGTTCAAAGCTCTTATGATTTTATTCGGTATTATGTAGGGAATGTTGTCAATTGTAAAGTTTGACCCCGCAATACTCGATATTGAAAGTGGCGCACAAATGAAAAAAGAAATAAGAGAAATAATGAGAGGAAACGATGTTCATTACTTTCATTATCCGTAACTAGGTGACACAGATGGTTTAAATAAGCTTATTTAAAGACGCTCATTTCAGTTTGCGCTGTAGAAAGTATTAAATGAATGACACCCAGATGAAACAGAAAAAAGTGACCTTTTGGAACGAGTCAAATTTTGGTCCCAAAAAGTTAATAAGCGCCATAATAACGTTTAAAAATGATAACAGGAAATAAATACTGTTTCGTTGACGACGTGAGAACAGTTGACGATGTGAGAAGGCGCATTCCAATTTGGACCCTACTGCACTGATCGTACCCCGTCTATGAATAAGCTAATCGGGGGTCGAGTGAATACGCAACCCATTTCCTCAGTGAAAATAGCTTCACAGATTGCTATATAACAAATCGACTACCGTTGTCGATGAAAAGTTTCCGATCATTGGATTGTGAATATATGGTTTTTGAGTTTTATGTGTAAAAATATCTGGCAAAATAAGCGTCAAAATGATTTTTCCACGATAAAGGTCAAGACAATAAATAGAACTAGTGGGCTTGAAAAGAAATTGAACTTCGACGTTTACTAAAAGAAAACACCACCAATGAAAGCACAAAAATGTTCACAGTCCCCACCAGTGTTGCCAACTCAAAAAAATTTTTCGTCCTCAGTCGACCTCGAAAAAACAAAAAAAATAAACGCCAAAATTCGACTTTCCCTTTTTGTAATTGAAAATAATTAGTAAATCCATTGTAATATCTAATACTACAGTATACTGTTACCCCCCAATTTTTAACCTGACTTTTTATATAAAATTTCTCGTGTTATCGTGTTTTGATTGTAACTTTGTACATACTGAACCTTTTTCAGTTCTAAAGGCTAGAAAACGGTGAGACCCCCCCCAAAAAAAAACAACGATCATTTCGCCTAATACGTTCGTTCAACGAAACCAATCGAAACGACATGGAAATAAAGCTATTTGTACATAATAAAATTGTTACAATTATCCCGACTACATTAACACGGCTGAGAGAGAGGGGATTCTGGCGACTGGGCACCTCAGGATCTCCATACGCTCTGTTCAAGCATGTACCTTCTACGGGACTTTCTAGTGCTGTTCCATGGTTTGTGAAGAGGGAACGGAAGCCATTCATCATCATCATCATCATCATCATCATCATTTTCATGATGATGATTATGATTGTTGTTGTTGTTGTTTCTTCTTCTTAAATGGTGTTTAGGTATAGAAAGGTAAAATACTCTATACGAAGACAAACATTTGATTAACTGGCGCTAGATACATTATGTAACTGTTCCGACTTACAAATCCAACCTTAAAGACAGACCTAGGAACTTCCTGTATTGTATGTAATATTTTTCAATTTTCAAATGATGCCAATCCTTGGTTCTATGATATTGCCTCTCTAGGTGCTTTGCCGTTACAAGAATAAATGGGCAATGGATTTGAGTTTGAAACCAGTCTTTCTTGGAGGGATCATGCACAAAGCAGGTAAGTAGTTTGAAAACATGAACCAAAAGTTCAATGAGGCATCCACTATAAAGTTTAAACACAGTTAACACTCAGAGTGGAAGGTTTTTTTAGGTTAGAAGCATCTTATCAAGGGACATCTTTCTACTAAATTTCAAGTAAATCTGACTTGAAACAGCTGTGAAACAATATGGGGACAGACCAACCAACCGATGAATGGACCGAGCCTCTTATAGAGAGGCGAGGTCGCCTCCAAAGAAGACCGTATCTGATTAATCTAATCCTTTTTTCTCATGAAGTAACTCTAATGGTTTGTAAACATTATATGTCCATCAAGATACTAATCTCTCATTTTGAAAGAAAAATTCAGAAAAAGCCTCAAAAAGAATGAAATTTTATCTTTTATATATAACAAAGTTGTTTTTTATAAAAAAAGAAGAAGTTGTTATAATCTACTAATTTCATCAGTCTTAAGCAATCATCATGTTGACAAATTGACCAGTGACAAATGTCTTCACACTATTGAGATTAGAAGTCGAATGACAAGTGATTTTGTTATTTGTTTGGGGTCAAAATGGCTCCCTGAAATTGGTTCTAAAATACAATCATCAAAAACCGTCAACCAAAACTGTCAGCATAGGTTTCTTCAGTTTTTGAGCAGATCTAGTTGGATGGCTGGCTATGTATGTTTCATTTGTACAGGCCGCATCAATGGAACCAGAAAATTCAAACATTAGCTTTTTATTAAGTATAGAAAAAACTTTTTTATTTTTTGAGAAATACCCCCCATAGGTTTTTTAGTGTGTGTGTGTGTGTTGGGGAATCAATTTGTAATGTAGATTTATGCTAACTTATGGTACCTTAGTTTCTATCCAGCAGCATTCACGCTTGTTTTTTGAAAATTCAGCCTAGTGATCACTACCCAACAAAAGGTGAGGAAAGTAACTTTTTCATTAAGTGTCCTTTTTTTTCAATTTTTTTAATTGATCATACCCAACACAGCATATGGCCAAATATGATGGTCACATGATGGTTTCTATTGAGTGACTAACCAAACCTGTTCATATTTTGACCAATCAGCTGGGTCACTAAGAACTGTTTTGAAAACTCTTTTAGAGTCAACTCATAATTTAATAACTTCAATGAACCCATCTATTGGTGAACTCATAATTCCACCAGATTTACATGTTATTCTGCTATTGACAAATATATTCTTCACTTTATATCTTCATGTTGTAAAACATTAATTCAAACACAATCATTCAACTATTCCTCAATACACTACAATTTACGTTCGTTAAGCGACCAAGAATTGAATTGAACTCAAAAAGTAATTTTAGAGATCTACTCTTAGATTCATACAAGAAAATTAAAATGGTAATATCAAGAGGAATAACTACTGATCAAAGTTAGTTCCCTTTCACCTTTGGTGAATTAAAAAAATTTTTTTTCATACTATCTATCATGACAATTCTAACTAATTTTGTCTCCATCACAGAAGAGTTCTGCTTGTCAATTAATCAAGCAGCTCTTGAAAATAGAAGTCAAGCAATAAGTACTCATCAACTAATTCAACTCTTTTACTTTACAATTCAGTCATTTTCAATGGGGGCAATTTTACCTTCAAAAGAAAGACATCTGAGCTAAAAGAGGCAATAGTGTGTGGCATACAAATGTATTTTTCTTTTAAATAAATACCTGATCTCTCTGTTGTATTATTGATTGAAGATGGCTTCTTTCATAACTTTTATATAGAGCATAACGTGTATGTACATTAACTACCTGTAACCAAGACGGAGTGTCTCTATCTGCTGATTTTCTATATCGCATGCCTATACCTTATTTTTAGGAATCCTTCCTTTGCGTAAAACAATTAGGGTTATGTCCCTTACATTGCTTTGGTACCACCACACCTTCGTATTATGCTTTTTTATTACATGTTTTTAAAACAATTGTTTTGATTATCATTTTCATTTCGATTATTGTGTTATTTCATCATGCAAGCATGTGTAAGCTGTCTTAAAGCTCCAAGTATCTTTAAGCCAAAATGGCATAAAGTAAAAAAATCAATTACTGTTGATTTATATGGGGGAAATTTTTCAGCATTCACAGATCCAAAAATAATTGTCTGGCTGAGTGGTTGGAGTTTAGGATAGTGACAGATTCAGGAGACTTGGGTATAGAAGAGAGAAAAAAGGGTGTGCATAACCTCTATTATTGCAGCCTTGTGTCAAGGCCACAGCATTGGTTCACCCAGTGAGGATTGAATTCATTTCAGTAGCAGTTATCAGCATCACAAAACTATTAATCATTACCACACCGACTGTAAAACTAGAGATTTCATGAAATTACTAAAATTTCACAAAATCATAAGTTTCACAATCTTACTTTAATATATCCTGTGGAATGTAGCTGTAGTCACCAATCAAGTACCTTGTATCGCAAACAGTGCTATATTGGGGCGCTCCTGTATGAACATTTTTACACATTTTTACAATTTCAACCAAATATATTTTTAGGTAATAAACCACCAGTTATGGTATGTCCTAACAAAGCACTATACCTGCCACAAGATGTAAAAAGAATGAGTGAGTATATGAAAGTGGACTTCAAACTTCCTTCAGTAAGTATATTTATTTATCTCCATTCATTCACTTGTCAGTCTGCAAGTTTTTCTGTATTTCTTCTGGTACGGGTACCCCATGCTATAATGCGAGTGTTGGTAGTCCAAGAAAGCCAACCACTTTATAATTGTAAGGTGGGTATCGGTGATTTTCAAGATCAGGCAATAGATGGAAAATGGAGAACATTGTTTATCATATGAAAACTAAGTGGGATTAGAAAAAATAAACAAAGGTATTCATTAATGTACATTTTTTTTTCATTAAATAATAATTAAAATACAATATACAATATATTGTCAATGTGTATGTCTGTTGGGGGTGCATTTTCAACCCTCTTGAAAAGTAGTTTAATTCATTTAATCTGCTCATTTACAATAATAAATTAATATAAGTAATCTACTCAAAATGACATCTCTGAAGAATGAAAATTCCAGAATTAAAATTCTAAAACTACTTCCCTATTTCAAAACTTTGTTTTTGTATAGCTTATTCTTTTGGGTTATCAAGAAAAAATGAAAGGTTTTCTAATCCTAAGTCAGCACTCTTTTAGAAAATGTGTCAAGTGGGGTCCTACTGATCATCCTAAGAATAGAAGAATAATGGCACATTCAGAAATAAAGAATGAACCTTCACCGAATATATCCTTTATCATCTTCACTGCTGTATTTTAAGGAATTCTTTGCTTGCAAGTCTTTTTTTTCCCTCTCTGCATGGAACAATAGTCTCTAGAGAACAAAAGAATGAAAAGAAAAGATAAGTGCAGGCTCTACAGACAGACATGGAAATTAAGGAATAAATTATTTTGTTGAAAATATAACTTAATGAGTTCTTATAAATTATGGAAACACGGAATATTCATAAATGTATTGAGACTTTATCAATATTTTCATGAAGATCTCAAAGCTTAGATTTTGATTTTTATTCATGAAGTAATAACAATATGTTGTCTTAGAAATTCAGACAGAATTCTGATTCGATTTGTTTTGCCCAAATCTTGACAACAGTATTTTTCAAATCATATATTACAAACACCATTTTCATCATATGAAGCTATTAATTTTCCTAGTGATGCATTATGTATATAGTCAACAGTAACATTATTGAATCTTAAATAAGGAATTCTTTTGATTTTAAGAATACTAAACCATTAATTTCTTCTTTATCTACATTCGTCAGTTCATTTTTTCCATGTAAGTACACTTTTTGTCATGCTAATACAATTTTTTTTTTAGGATATGTTTGGTATAATGTTTGACAAAGGGTCTTTAAAAGCTCAGCGTTTCATCACTGCTGTTGATATGATTGATCCAAACTTCACAGAGAATATCAGTCGTATTTTGTGGACTAGGATACATCGTAATGTATGTCAGTTTATATTAAATACTTTTGCATTATATCCCTTCATAATTTCTAAATTATTGATATTAATGTATATCTTAGCATTTACATTTTCCTACTTTTTCTTTGAGTGAAAAAGAACTAGTCCTGAATTAAGAATATTCATTCTATATAACAGGCACATTTGTAATATTCAGAGTGCAATTCCATTTGAAAATGTGTTGACTAGATCTTCTTTTCTTTCCCTTGCTAAGATCAAAATCTAGTATCTGGCATTTTTTTTTGGTTAAAAAGAGAAATTGTTATAAATGCAATTTATTAACACCTACTATTAGTAAAGTAGTTCACTAGTGATTAATTCAAACTAATATTGAATATTAATATATAAGAATAACATTTTTCTTGAATTTTTAAAAGGATGAAGATATAACAGAAATTGAGAGTTTTGAAGCGGTAAGTATTTAAAGTTTTCATTTGTATTTTCAACCTGTTGTCATATTCATTTGTTAACATTTCAAGGTTATACAAAGAATCATTGGTTAATAATTGGTAAGGGAGAGTGGGGTATGCTGGTCTACTTTTTAAACTTTAACTGTCTGGTAACTGCTTTTGTGACTGATTTCTTGGTCCTTACACAGGTTAACTGTATTACATCTTGCATAATGTTAGCCAGTATCAAGTCCAAATAGTGTTGTAGATAGGGGGCATATTAGACCATTATGTGGGGCACGTTAGACCAGTAACAAAAAAGTGAAAGAAAAACAAAATCTGGTTCTGAAACTTTTTAAACTGGCAAGGACAAGCTTTTTGATCTAGTGAACCACAGAAGACATTCTTCATCTTTATTCGGGCCATACATTCATTTAAAGATGTTGATTATATTACAGAATGTATATTTAATTTCTACTTTGGGCAGACATATGAATTACAATTATTATTTTAGTGAAAAAAATAAAGGATAAGGGTATAATCAGTTTTAGCAACCAAAATAAATTTCAGATCAAAAAGACTGAAATACCTCCCACAGATTTCTTTACCTTGCCTCATGTTCTAATCACACATTTTTTCCATTGATAGAAATTGAAATATAATTCTAATTTTGGGACCAATAAGAATTCATAAAACATGAATAAATGATTTAAATAAAAATGGTTGGACTTATTTTCTTTGGATTTGAAAAGCTCTGCTCCAGAGATAAAAAAGAAAATAGTATTCAAAATGCAGTATAATTTATTTCTACTACATTATAACACTAGTTAATCATTGTGAAAAAATTCATGGGTATATTTGAGTTTCTATGAGATAATTTTTTTCAGGAAAGAAACTACTGAAATCATTTTATCCAAAACCCCAACCCTAAAAACAATGATGGGAGACGTTAAAAATGTATGATTAGAATATTGGTCTAGGTGAAGAAATGGAATGGGGGTAATTCAGACTTTTTGATCTGAAATTTGTTTGGGCACTAAAACTGATAATTCCCCAAAATAAATGTCTGTCTTTCCATTCAATATTTTATTGAAAAATCATCTTTTTAATTTCTTTTTCTGCTCAATTTTCATGGAATCAGAATGAAGTCTACCATTTCCCATTTCAGGTGGGTAAGCAGGCAGGGATGGATCCTGAGATGATAAAAAAAGCAATTTCACAAATTGCAGATGATGCTGTTAAGAAAAGGCTTGTGGATTACACGGAAGACGCTTTGGAAAAGGGGGTAATCAGTCTTTTGAAACAAAATTCAAACTATTTGAAAATTGGCTGCCCTGATTTTCCACCAGTTTGATTTATGCTTATTGTCAAAAATACTAGTTTGGAATTTGCCATAATTTTTTTTTTTTTTGATGAGTTATAAATTTTATTTATTGAATTATCATTCATTTGCTTTATATATTAGGATGAAAATTAATGTTGTATTATTTTGTATAAAAAACTTATATTAACATGCTTATACAATGGATTTATTTTGCTCCGGTTTTGTTCACTCCTCTAAGAATGTATTCCCAGTGAAGAATCAGGGCAGCCTGTATACTGCCTGTGTTATAAATAATAAAACAGAAAAACTGTATTTAGAAGGCAAAAATTTTGCTATCAGAAGCATAAATTCATATTTTTAAAATGTTACTGAATTAATTAGAAGTACATTGACAAAGTTTGAACTTATGAAAAATAGAAGAAATTTGTTTTGATGTCAGTTTATTTTCAGTATATAACAAAATATGGAATATACTGGTTGCAATCAAGTTTTTATGCTTCACTTGATGCCCAAATTTCCAAAATAGTTTTGGATTGCTTTTAGTAAGAACGCATACAAATCTGATGATATTTAGATTCAAGTCCTAAACTTGGGTATAATGAGTAAATTCTGTAAATATACAAAACTACAAAAAGTTTCATAGTTAAATTTACAAAGTTGAGGTACAATTGATTGATTTAAAAAATTAAGTACATTATATTTTTTTTTTGTTCATCGTGACACCTTTCTGATTTATTCAAATATTATATTGTTTGGAAATATTTTTACTGTAAGTCTTTAAACAATAATAATAAAATCATATTACACTGCCGTAATTTGTAAGTTGTCTATATCACATTTGGCTTGTAAAAATGCAGATAATGCTAAATCAGTGTCTGCTTCATTGGTTGGTAAAGCTAATAAAAGAGGGGGTTATTTTCACCATGGATTTAGGAGAGAGAAAAAAAGAAGAAATAAGTTTGTTTCTACATCAGGTAACGAAAACTCTATTGAAATATGATTACATTTTCATACTTCACTGTTTCTTGATTGACATTTGCAGTTTTTTTCTTCTGTTTTCATCTTTCAAGGCTTTTGGAGCTCCAACTATTGTAGCCCATGTGAATGGGGAGCAGGAAATGATTTTTGGTTGTGACCGATTTCCCATTCTTGCAAACATTTTAGGTAAGTAGTACTCAGTTTTTATTTATATGGTGAAGTAATATATATATGGTGAAGTTAATGAAGAAACTGAGACATCAGCAGCTGTAGTAGTAGTAGTAGTAGTGATATTTCCAATTGCAGTTTCCTGCTTACTTTCAGCGAACATGCTGATACAGAGCCGCCCATTTTGTGTCTGTTTGTTCACAGTACCTCCTTCCTCTTTTCCAACGAATACATACAAAGAGAAACAATAGCTTTTATACCATAAGATATCTACGAGATGAAGTATAAGTAATTCTTTACAACATGTAAAATAACAGAAAATCTGTTTTTAAATGATATTTTGGTCACACACTTGATATTCATTAGTATGAATATGATAAAAAAAGACATTACACTGTAGATCCATCATACACAGCCCGATATAACGTAGAATTACTTATAATACGGTTTGAGCATGAACCCCAATTTACACAAGTTAAATGTCATAATGCTATGTCACATGACAAAATATGTGTGTCTATTTCATGAGAGATTATTATTGTAAATCGAGCACCTCTTAAAAAGCAAGAAAAAAAAGATGAATTTCAAAAATATGAAAAGGCTGTTCTTAGAAGGTGACCACTTGAATACACATGTAAATTGTCATGGCTGTATGCAAAAAAATCTGACTAGGATCACTGACACAGACAAGCAGATAGACAGACGAGAGAAAAAGGAAGAATACCTAACCACCTTGTTTTTTTTTGTTGGATGGTCAGACTGGTGATTGTGGCTACGGTGATATGGTGATTCAATATTTGTTTTTTTTAAGAAGAGTGTTTATTAAGTTTTGTAAGATTTTAGGATTATTTTTTATCTTTTTTTGATAAATGTTTCAACAGGCATAGTACACTTCACAATGAAAATGAATTAGATATGATTAAAAGTTGAAAAATTAAATCTGGTAAATTATTTAATCAACTATATTCTTAGATTTTTTTCCTTCCCATGTATTATATCTGGTGGTTAAAAAATGATCCACATTTTCTTAAATGAAAATAATGAAAATATTTGTTTTCATCTGTTTTAATTTTCAGGTGAAAAATGGGATGGACCTGTTCCTCTGAATCTCCAAAACAAGTTATAATTTCAGACTGCAAGAATTTTTACCATCAGGTCTCCCTTGTTGTATTGTTTGTATTGTTGGTGGATGGTGGATCCCAAAATATTAATCTGGCTCCATATAGCCATATTTAGCTTTTAAATAGCTAGATCATTTGTAACTATTGTTACCCCGGCTCAGATGCAGCTTGGTTGCCTTTCTTGGTCCCCAACGCCTGCATTATAATGGAGGATGCCTGTAGAAACTTTGATTAGATACTTACAAATTCACACAGATGTGATTTAATTTCAGATGTGTTTTCTCTTAATTATTAAGAGTCTATTAAACACATAAACTGATCAAAGTAGATTGAACCAGTCAAATATTTGTTTAACTTCCACTTGTACTTTGGGGTGTCATTGAAGGATAGAGACAGCAGTTGATGACTTGTTGTGTCGTCTTTGGAACAGATAGGCCTTGGGACTTGAGTGTTTCTCTCATATCTTGATCCAATGCCTGCTAGCTAGTCCTTTTGCTTGTACACCAGCATTTTGAGATTGAAGGCACTGAATACTGTTTGGTCAGTTGCCATTCTTGTCAAATGCCTGATCCATTTAATTCTTTGGTGCTAGATTTATTTGTGGACTGGAATTACTGATGATTTCTCTGAGCTTCTTTTAATCAAGTTCTCTTATTCTTGACTTTGGCTTGTCTGAGGTACCTCATCTCACAGGTAATGATTTTTTTCTCTCCTGGGCTATGGCTAGTATCCATGCCTGACACTGGTAAGAGAACATGGGTGAAAAAATAAAAAATCTTGTTTCTTTGAAGTGACAATAGAGTTGTGCTTATAAAAAAAATTAATGAAATTAATTACTTAGCAGAATTTGTGACCACATATTTTCATTAAATAACGTCTTGCTGACATATATTTTGTCATGTTGATATTTTGCCGAAAAACTTTTTACCAGAATAATGTTTTACTAAATGAGCTTTTTAGCAAAAAAATATTCTTTTATCGGAAGGATGTTTTTATTTTTGGTTCTTTTACTTATGAATGTCTCTTGTCTCAAAATATTCACATTTCATATTGCAAAAAAATGAATAAATGAATGCAAACTGTTTCAAAGTCAAGGCTTTAGTTTGTTTACTTCTATTATCGGTAAGACCAATACGTTGTACTTGATGATTGATGATTATTTGATAAGTTGGGAAATAAAACTCCCAACCAAAACTTTCAAGCAAAAGACCAGTTGGCAAAACTTCATTTCAACAAAAAAGTCTTCTGTGAAATGATCTCAGGTTGTTGGCTATGTATTGGCAAAACATCATTCAGCAAGAAGTTAGTGAGTCTTTGTTAAGATACTTTGTCTTTATAATGATCTTGACATGTATTCGTGCTATACTTGAAGTATTACAAAGCACATTGTGGCATTACAAAATATTTGATTTTTAATTTTGTATCTTTGATTCATTGTGAATTCCAACCAATTATGTAGAAATAAATATATTTTTTTATAAGATTGTCTTTTTGTCTTTCTTTCATTATTTTTTTGTTCAATCAAAAGACAACATTTACCTGTACAAAATTTGCACCATTGTTATGTTTGGATTATATCAATAATACCAGAAAAATATTTGAATCTATGGATTACATTACTTGAGTAACAACAATCTTCAAGTTCTACAATAGAAAAACTTATTTTTTGAAAAAAAATAATCAACTATTATTGAATTACCCTCACATTTTTAAAAGACCAGTATTTAGAATAATTTAGAGCAGACATTCACACCAGGGGCCCTGGCACATTTGAAGGGATCCATTGATTGAAATAGATACAAATGAATTTCTGTCTATCTATTTATGTATCCCTGACAAGGAGCCCTGGAACCCCAGAAGAGCTTTTTAAGGAGCCATGGCCAGAAAAAAGGTTGAGGATCACTGATTTAAAGAAAAGTTGCGACATAACACACCTGAACAATGAAAAAAGAGAAATTTTATTTTTCAAATAGGATTTTCATTAAAACTGAATAGTTATATTACCGCCTTCAGTTATGATATATATATATATATATATATATATATATATATATATATATATATATATATATATATATATATATATATATATATAGTAAATACTCGGTTTAATGGACTAGTTGGGGAGAATAGTCGTCTGTTAATGTTGAATGAATGTTACCAGAGGAAGGGCCTTTTTTACCTTTTTTTTTACTCCTTTCAAATTCAAATTCAAATATTTCAATGCAAAAATAACTTAAACACAATATAGAATAAGAATTTATTGAATTATGATATAAAACTTGTTGAAGTTTGCAAAAAAAACCCATCCAGCTTCAGTAGTTTGTGCACATTAGGACCGCTATATCTCTGTTGAATATATTTATATATATATATATTTATATACTGCTTCTTCTAAAGTTTTATCCTCAGTGACTTTCTCATGTTTTCTTTTCTCCCCTGTGGAACCACATTTTGAACAAAACTAGGAATTGGACTCTTGATTTCCAGGTAGCAGAAACAGATTTTTTTTATGTTATAAATTTCACAAACTTGTATTCCTGAGACATTTTGTTCTAATTCTTCAATTACTTCTAATTTTTGGGCCACATTAAAATTCACACAGTTCTGTATCAGTTGATGCCATTTTGAGTTGTAAGGATTGCGAAATTATTCAATTTATTCAATTAAATAAACATAAATATTTATTCAATTTAATAAACATTCAGAAATCATAGAAACACACTGTCACTAACAAATGATAACAGATCAACTTAGACAAAACAAAGCAAGCCATGTTGCCAACTCTTTTGACATTTTTATATCTAAAATTGAAACCAAAAAAATCCAAAAATATCTAGCTGTTCCAGATAATTTCCTAAGAATACACAATATTTCATCAAAATATAAAAATAACATTAGAAATTCAAGGAATGTAAAGTTGATTTTAGATATGTCCACTAATCTCAAGAAGACACTTTTCGATCAGTCAGTCTGTTGGTCTGTCAGTCAGTTCCAGTCAAGTTAAACAACAGAAAGAGGGAGGAATGAAGGAAGGAAGAGGTATATTGTCATTAAAAGATGTGACATTATTAAAAGAACATTTATTCCGATCATTTTTTCCAACAAGCTACTATGATGTCACAATATGGTATTTGAAAAAAGCCAAAAATGGCAAAAAGAAGGCCCTAAATTTCCATTTATGATTTTCATTGAAAATAATACTTGCAAGTATGAGAATCAATTGACTCAAAGAAAGACTACTTGCTCTTCCTACTCCTCCTCCTCCTCCTCCTCCTACTACTACTACTACTACCATGGACTTGATGTTGAACTTACATTTCTTTTTAAAAAAATATTTTGAATGCTTATGACCTTCATTTCATCAGGGAATTTCTCTTTTTGAGTAATGTTAAGCTTTGAATTTATGCCTAAATAAGGTTATGAAAAAAAAAAAAAATCAAACCTAATTCATGTAAGCCAACCTTTTCTCTATGGATCAACCAATTTCCAGAAAGTTGTTGGGTCTAATGGATTAAAATCACCTAAAATTGAAAGAAAAAAAAAATTCTCCAGGAAGAACTATAAGGATCGAAATTCTCCTTAAAGTTTATGTGATTTGGCAAAAATTTGATATTTTTGATGATCGGTGAAAGTTTGAGGCCTGAATTTTACCAAATATCTAAAAATATCAAGTTTTGCAAAAAAAAAAAAATGTAAAAATAACTGAGCCTCATTTAAAAAATATCTTAACTGATACCCAATATCTAAAAATGATTTATTATGTTTAAACACAATATAGAATATCCAAGATGACAATGCTGAAAGAGAGATGATAATGCACATGCGTACAATCATACATAATTTAAGTTCCCATTAAACTGAAAACTGTTATATTAGGGTCTATTAAACCAAGTTCTGATATATATGATATAAATGTGGCAATGTTTTTATTTTGAATATTTTTTTATCATTAACAATTGTTTTCTTTATTCTATGTGTTTTACGTGTGTATTTTACATTGTTGTATTTTCTGAAACAAAAAAAAACTTCCAGACACTTGATTTTTGGTATAAACCAGGGCGGTTTGATTTACAAATAATCTCTCTATTTTTTTGTCAATACATTATAGTACACTTGTTGGAGCAGTTAGTTTGTATCAATGGGTATCTAGACATTGTATGACCTCAATCCACTCTGGGTAACTATAAATCCTGAAATGACTCAAATGTAAATTTTGACAGCATGTATGTTATATTTTTGACAGAATAGATTTTATCAATGAAAGATATCCATGGAAATCATTTTTATGCTAGCCTCAAATACAGATGATGAAAATGTCATATGACCAAATATCAATGCTATTTTTATTTTCTTATGACTTCTTGTCAAAGATTTTCAAAATAAAAGACTTTCATCGATTCCCGTTCCCATGCAATGCAACGGTACTAATTTGTTCTTAGAACTTCCTAAAATTTTCTGTCTGAATTTCTGAGATGAGGGGTTATCATTAATATAAATTGATTTACTCAGACTAGTCCTCATCTTGATTGTTAAAATATATCTGTTTTCTTCGAGCGTCTGAATCCAAATGAATGATAGATGAGTAAATAAAAAATCACATTTTGATTATGTCCATTCTAAACTGTTTTTGCCTGTGACCAATATCAACAGGTCTATAGATGCCAAAATCTTTTCTTTCAGACTAAGTTTGAAAAGGTTCAAAGCATTCGTGAGAAAAGATGGTAAGAGAGAGTGAACAAAGAAAAGGGAATATTTTTTTGAATTTTTTACATCATATAATGTCATATCCTTTTTTAAATCAATTTTCAAAACCAAAGAATATGACATAGGAATGTGTGTAATTTCAGAAAGTTGGACATTTTTTAAACTAACTCATATTGTAGGCATAGATTTATATGGAACACAAATAGATACATACTTGCATACAAAAAAAATGTAGCAAGTCTAGAGAAAATCAGTTAGTAGGCATTATCAAAGAATAACCATGCAACATGGACATGAAAGAATTATGCTGAGACCACAAGACAGCACAGTACATCCGAGAAAAGATAAGAGTCAGGGACATCATAGAATCCATTGGAAATCTCAAATGGCAATGGGCTGGCCATGTTGCAAGAATGGCAGACAACCAATGGACATCACAACTCACGACATGGATCCCCCGAGATCACATGCGCAATCGAGGGCGGCAGAATATTAAATGGAGAGACGAGCTAGACAAGTACTGGCTCCGCGACGCCCATGATAGAGAAGTGTGGCAAATCCTGGGGAAGGTCTATGTCCAACGACGGATGTTAAAAGACTGATGATGATGATGATCAACACTTGTTTTTAATATGTAATTAAAATTTGAAAAAAATGCGTTCTTAGGCTTTTTTTTGTTTTTGCAAGAGTAAGTCCAAATTATTAAATAAAAAATAAATTTTTCTTGATTTCAATCTAGAATTGAACTTTTAAAATCAATGTTCACTTTCTAATCGATAAATCAATAATTTTGATGCCATTCTATTGACTGGTTTTTGAAAAAATTGAAATTTTGTAATTAAGATAATCTACTAAAAATGATTTATGCTTACAATGCAGATAATTTAAGTGGCTAAAAAACAGTTTCATCATTACTCGGATGAATTGTCGTAAAACATCGTCACATGCTGCGTAATAAAAACAATGAAATCAATTTCTTTCAACAGTATGGTTTGGTATAATCTTTCATTGAAGATTGATAAGTTGTTGATAAGTGATGTCAACAATAGCATTAGACATGTATGGAGGTTTAACTATAGGAAGATAGAAAAAAATGGGGTCAACTCAGTCTCTTCCTTATGACCAGAAGTGACTTGATTGGCAAGACTTCATTAATTATGGCCATCTGTAAGAAAAATTTAATCCAATTAAAAAATAACAAGAAAGTAAAAAAAATTCATGAAAAATTCTTTGGAATTATCTTTAAAAAATTATTATGTAATATATATATATAATTCACAGTTACTTTGTTGAAAGGACATACATTTTGATTTTTAACTGTTAATGAAAAAATAAAACAAAATTTTGGAAAAAAATCGGAATAATTAAAAAAAAATCTCAATAAAAAATGTTAATGTTAATATTTTTTCTCTTTACAGAAAATAGCCATAAAATCTAAGTTAGCAAATAAAGATAAAAACTAGCCAAATAGTGCAAAATTTCTTTTCATTTCTTAGTTTATCAAGTCCCTAAATAGTGCTTTGGTGCCGATTTCCTAGTGCCATTTTTTCCAAAAGGTGAACAGAATTTATCTATCTGTATATTTGTGAAAAAAGCATGATTTGACAGCAATTATAAATTTGGAAAACACTCATCAAATTAATTAAGGGGATTTCATCACATTAATAAAAATGTTTTTTCCTGAAATTCCAAAGGGAAACTTCTTTGAAAAAAAATTGTCCTTAATCATATACCTTCAAAAAAATTATATTAAGATCTAATAAATATTTGATTTTTTGTAAAATTTTAAAATCTATGTGCTTTGCTCGTGAAATGTTAGGAATATTTCAAATGCAAACTGTCATATGTAATTTTTTATTTACATTCCAACATCTTTTTGTACTATCTATCTTCAAAATTCATTTAGTTCTATGAGGTATACACAAATGATTTTTATCTCAGATTTTTTTCAAATCTTTGTTCTTACTGATGACACAAAGATTCTGATGATAAATTTGATTTTATACTATTTTGACTTTTTTGTAAGGTGTCAATTTCTGTTGAGTATATCAGCCGAGTCAGTGAGTATGTCCAGTAGTCCACATCCATTTTCAGTCTTTTTCATAAACTCTCAACAGCCTTACATTATCCTTTTTTTTTAAAATATGCGTCCAGCACATTTTTATAAGACATTTTTTGGTCAGTCGGATGATTGGTCGGTCAATTTCGTCAGCCATATCATGGACTGAATGAAACTTTTGGTGAACCATCCTCATCTTCCTCTCCCTCCTCCCAGTACCACCAATACAACTGGTAATGTTAAATATCAGTTTTTTCATTCACATTGTGTTGGATTGATGTGAAACTTAGTCTAGACCATCAGGCGAACCATCTTCATCTTCCTCATCCTTCTTCTCTTGTTTTTAAATCGATTGGAAACGAATGTTGCCTAAAATTGAGTAAACAACGTCATAGGTTTGTAAAAGTGTTGTTTTTCTGTTCTTCTAAGAGAATCGAGAAGAAACGAATGTTTTTTTTAATTCTTAGAATGATCCAAATAGAAACAAACAGTCATGCTGAGTAAGCTTGTTTATAATGTCTGCAGCTGTTTAAACCGTTTTATATTTGAAAAAGACTTTGGTTTTCTCTGTTCACGGACTCTAAATGAATAATAGGTACTTAAACAAAATAGTCACATTTTGATTACATCCATTTTATAGCAGTAGTTTAATTTTTTTATTTTTTTAATACTCAATAAAGCAGCCATATCCTATGGAACAGGCAAGTACTAACTTCGATAACCCAACTTTTCCGGAATAAGGGAATTGTGTTCGAGTACGCTATTCCCTAATTCTGGATTATTGTCGATATGGCGGCACTTTTACGAATGAATTATTTGGCTGTTGTTATCCGAGTGTTTGTTTCTATAAAACACTGACTTACATCTTCATCCAAAAAACAAGCATAAAAGTAAGTGATTTAATGGTTTCTTATCTTTTAAAATTAATTTCAGTTCCTACACGCTCGCAAGTCGCAAGAGAAGAGAATGAGATTAATGTTGTTTTGTTCCGTTGTAATGTTATACTGAATGAGAACTTGGTAAAAAGCAAAATATTTCACGTTTTTTAAATCTAAAGGCGTGATTTTTGTTCAGATGTAATTCTTATTCAGAAATTACTTTTCATTTATCAAATTCCTTTGTTTTCAGTTATACTTATCAAATAAAATCTGACAGTAACATGTGGTCCAAAGCTTTAGATGAGTTTGAAAACAAACAATTCTTTCCCAAAATATTACCAATTAATTGCCATCTCGGCAACTTTATTGTAACTCTATAACTTTTTTACACTTTCATAGAATGCAATGTTTCAAGAAAATAATGTTCATTTCAAATTTTAAAGCATTACACAGCGATCATAGGTATTTTATTGGTAAATTCAAGAAATGAAAGAAAGACGAAGTATAATCATCTTCTACAAGATAACGTGTAATTGAAACATGAAAGAGTTTTTTTTTTTTTCTGACAATTTGTTTATAAGCTTAATTTATTGGATTCGACACAATTATCCACTGTATATCATTGACAATATATGAGTTTCCGTAATTCGTTACCCTAGTTTTTAACTATGGAAAGCATATCATTACCTCATCTTAGGAATGAATATATTGGTAGACAGATATAGACTGTAAGCAATCTGTTGTAATTCACCAAGTAGGAGTAGCTTCTTCTTATTTCTTGAATTAAAATGTAAGATCACCAACAGCTTTCAAAGTGCCTCGAAACCCAAATCCTGCCATACTTCAATTGGTTTTAATATCATTAAAGCAATAATATTTAATTTTATATCATTATTCGTTAAAAAATGATTAGTTTGAAAAAACAAATTTTTCTAATGTTTTCAGCATTGATTGATAGTGTATTTGAAAATAAAAAAAGGTGATTTTTGTTCCGAGGAATTACTTATTACTTCAATGTCAACTAGTTATAAAATCTACGATGACAGTGTGACATTGGTTTCTCTAAAATTTTCAAATGTTATCCAATAGCATTAAGAATTAGAACAGATTATTCCTCGTATATTTTTAACCTGAAAATTTCATTGATCACCCTTTTTTCCAATTTTGTAATTGATCATCCGCAACATGGCATGCTGCCAAAAGACATTTGTCATATGGTGGTTCCTATTGAGTGACTAATCAAGACTGTAAAAGAGAGAAAGAGCCCCTCATATCAAGTTAGTCCATTTGAAGGTATTTGACCTGAAAATTGTCTCCATTGACAGATATGAAAAATGAAAAGAAAGACATATCTGTATATAGTGTAGACCTGTCGGTGTCAATAAAATGATATTTATTGATCATTATTAATTTTACATTAAGTGACTAAAATTAATTCCTTCTAACCTGCTGGAGTAATGTTACAGTAGAAAGAGTAACGTTTTAAAATGGTCCTCCTGGGGTATATATAATTAACCCATCTATGATCTCCCCTCCTTTCGATTTTTCCCTACTCCCTCATATTTAAAAAAAAAAATTTTCCCTCATATTTCCTCTCTTCACTGCAAAGTTTTATTAAAATATACATTTGGTAACCTTGATTGGATTTAAGAGAAACACTTTTACTGTAACAGCTAATCAAGAATTCAATTCTTTAGATGGTTGAAGCCTAGTGGTGCACTGCTAACCATGTTTCTCCGCTTCCACTTCTTTGAGTTCTTTAGTAATTTCTATTCCCTCTTTACCCCCACACCTATTTCCCTTTCCCTTCTCTTTAGATTTTTATTCCCCTTTAACATTGCCTGCCCCCCTTTAGGGGGGGTGTAGTTAACATTATACGCCCCTGTAGTCCTCACTAGAGGAAAAACACTAAATAAGAAACAAAATGGTGTACAACCCAACAAAAAGATCAAATATTCTTTGCTGTTTAATCAAAAATGTTAGAGAAATATAATGTAAAGGAAGCAACAATCTATCTACCCCCAGGAAACCAGTAAGTGTAATGAATATAACCTTTACAACTGATGATCCTTCTAGTACTATGCAGATGATTGCATCACGATGACAGACCAACATCTAAGGTTATAGCATCAAAGTCCCAAGAAGATCAGCTAATATATTTCATACAAAATGTATAAGCAGACCCAAATTTATGGCTACTTAATCCCTTTATTTATTTTAAACATAGATATACATTACTGAAACATTACTATGAAACTTTTCCATTTTAATGTGATTGAAACAAAATGATTTTTCAGTTTTTGTCATCTATGTTTTTTTTCTGAATATCAGGTTATTGTTGGTTTATAAACACTGGCCAAGATGGAAGGAGGTGAAGTGTATCATATTGGAGGACATAAAGTTATGTTTCCTTTCAAGCCATATCCTACACAGTTTGATATGATGAGTAAGGTAATTATTTTATTTATTACTAATAAGTTAATTTGACATTTCTGATTAGATTTTTAAGATTAATGAATTTTGTATTTGATTCTCTATGATTTCTAAGAGTACTGAATTTTAAATGTAGTACTCTGCCAGCATCTAGACATATCGAAGAACTTGTACATCCATTTGATATTAAAATGTTATCAATATGAAGTGAAAGCAACAATTCAATGCAAATACCTATCCATCTGGAAACTTTGAAAAAATGAAGTTGATATTTATAAAAGTGACACTAGTATGCCCTGGTCAACAACCTACTTGTTTATCAATCAACTGCAGTTATGACTTACCAATCACACTTACACATATACAACATCTATATGGGGGGGGCTTGATTTTTGAAACATTGTTTTAAAATTTAAAAAAACTAAGATATTCTAAAATTCACCCCACTGTCAATAATTAAAATCCCCTGAATAGACAAATCAATTCAATTCAATTCATAACAAAATTTTTATAGCAAAATATTTAAAAAATAATGTGAGATGAAGAAAGATTTGTAAAAAAAATGAAAATTGTACACACACACACACGTGTACATGAAAAAAAATCTCAGTTTTAAGGTAGAAATTTGCAGCACAATACAATACTACATATGAAACCTAAAGAAAGTTTCTGAAGGTTGAAACTCCATTATGATAAGATCTAAAAAATAAAGAAAACATGATTGTTGGATTTTTAAGCCCTTAAAAAAAGCTTTTGTTTAGCAACTATTTTGTTTGATGACCTTATCATCTAGTTAACCTGATTTTACAAAATCTATCTTTTCCCTTATTTCTCTCTCCCTGTTTTTGTAGATTTTACGGGGATTGGATAGAAGACAGAATTGTCTCTTGGAAAGTCCAACTGGAAGTGGAAAAACTCTGGCCTTACTCTGTTCAAGTTTGGCTTGGCAGCAGACAGAAAAAGGTAAGGATTCTTTTGTGTAAATCTATTGAAGTATTTTCTCTTATAAATTGGAGATAAACTCATTATAATATTACATTTACTCACTCTCTCTATGCGTGCACACACACACACATGCATGTGGTGATGCATAGATATATAGAGATATTTCTCTATATCTCTGCATATCTATATATCTCTACATGCATGCATGTGTGTATGAAGTTTTATACTTGTAGCCTTGTGCCAAAATCAAACCTAGTTGATAGTTTATATCTAATGTTATAAAGATGATGAATCTTCCTTTGTTTTCTAGACTCCCAATTAGCTGTACCCTAGAGGCTGCAAATTTGTATAGAAGGGTAACTTTACCCAAAGATTAGCATGATGACCTTTGGTAACCTTTAGATGTCAGCTCAATATCTTCAGTCCTAAACATTGGTAACAAATAATCTTTGTAAGAGAATTTTTGAATTCATTATTTTCTTATTGACTTTTATATTTTTGTTATGTGGTATTTTTCTATTTTTCTTTTCAGCAAAGTTTCATTTTGAAATTGATGAACAGAAAAAACGTAAGTGATTTATTTATTTTGTATTAAATAAAAATGTCCCTATAGGCATCTCTGTATACACTTTACATGAAGAATATGTATTCAACATTAAATTACACATTAATTCAAATGATAAAAATGTATCAAACTTAATAAAAAAAATACAAACTCATCAGTTCAGAGAAACATTTACCAGGTACATTTTGCTTTAATTATTTATTTCCTCTTTCCCAAATTTTTCTATATACTTCAGTTAATAACTCAAAAAATTGCTTTAATTATTTATTTTGTATCCCAAATGATCTGAAGTTATCCAAGTTATTCTTGAAACTATTTTTCCTGTGGCATCAAAAATGATGGCATAAATATAGTTTACTCATGGAATTCTGTATAGGTAGATAATGAAGATTTGCATTTCAGTGAACTTGGAGCTTTTTGTTAATCACAAACAGATTTTTTTTTGCTTTTACTTTTTTTATTATTATTCTTCAAAAAGATTCAGTTTTTTTATCTCATCATCAGAGAATAAAATTCCATTTTCATAACATTCTGCTTTTTTATTATATCATTAGAACATGAATTTTACTATGTCTGCACATTGCTAATAATACATAGATTTCTTATACTTATACTATTTTTTTATATAAGATGGTAAACTATTCCAGTATTTCCAAGTTATTTGGAGAAAAAAATCGATGTTTTTCTGACTGACCTGGCTAATAAGTGATTGGGTTGATTAAAAAAAAAAAATTACTTTTAGTGCAACCACAAATGTGACCATTTGATGCAGCCATGTTTTCAATTTGAAGATGGACAAATGATGTTGATTTTTAGCAAAAATATACATGTCTTGTTTGTATGTTGTGCTATGATTAGTAACTGACATTATCCATTTAACGTCAGAATTCTTACAACAATACCAATCATAGTAGCTCAGGGGTAGGGTGCTTGCCTCTGATTTGGTAGGCCAAGGTTCAATCCACTACTGAGTCATACTGAAGACTTTGAATGCCTCTTTACTGAGCACAAGGACTACTTTTGAGGAACTTAACCCAGAGGTTAAGCCAAATCATGTTAGATACACCCGTTCACATAAGATAACCAAAGTTAAGCAACGTCAAGCCTGTTCATTTCTTTGATGGGTGACTATTTGGGAACACCAGGTGCTGTAAGCTAAACAAAGCTTTAATAGGCTTCAGGAGCTGGAAATAGGTTTTGCCCATTTTGATCTAACCCTGCACACTGAAGATGAGGGTGTATAAGCAGAGAATGATGATAAATAAATACATACATTCTTAGAACAGATGTATGTGTGTGTGCTTCCTTTTTTTTTTTTTTACTAACATTTTTTTTTCATCACTGTAGGAACTTTTTTATAGTTCAAGATAAAGTCTTAAAGACTTTGTTTTTAGGTAAATTACTCTGTAACTTCTTAATATGATTGGTTGTCCTTGCTTATCAAATTGAGAAGTTACAGAGTAATTTACCCAAAGATAATAAATTAATGGATAAAATAGCTGGGCACACAAGGAACTTTGGAAGGCAATCAGTCTAGAAAGACAACTATGATTCTAAATTCAAAGAGAGGAGCCCTTTTAAGGTAGATGGATGCCAACTTTGGCGTCTTTCCAACAGCTCCTGTAGCCAAGCTTATATCAGACATATTATGCTCTGTTTCATTTTAAACAACATCAGAGGGGGATTCTGTTGACTGAGCATCCCTGGATCTCCATATACTTTGGCCAGACTTGTACCCCGGAGAAGTCACAATATTATTTCATTGTCTATTGAGCCTTCCTTCTCTCTATCTTTGCCTACAGCAGTTTAAAAGAGCAATTTGTCAATGCCAATGCAATGATATCTTGAAATATCTCTTTTTTTAATCAACCAATTCAATTCTGACTAAAACCCTCTTTTGTTCTTTTGCTGCTTATCACTATTGAATATTTGCTCAATCTACTATGATAGTATACCACATATATTTAGGTATTTATTATTGTCAATAATATTCTGAATCAATTAACTCTTAAATTCTTATGAAGAAAATTGAATCTAAGCAAAGGGAAGTAACTACTGTTTAAAATGACTCCACCTTGACTTTTGGGTCATTTTTTTGAATTTAAAAATTCTATCATTCAGGAGTGGTATCAATTGCTTCTTGAATTTGAAGATTAAATGGATGCTATTACTAAAGGGACATAACTTACTCAATGATGATGAAGAGTTACGTCCCTTGCATAATTTCATTTTTTTTTTTGTCCATGTATATAAAATGTAATGTGTATCCATATATTTCATACATGCCGTCATCGGCATTGGTACACTTGTCAATTTATAATTTCCCATGTATAATTAGAATCTTATCCAGGATAAGTTTCAAATTTGAATTTTGGCGACTTTATTGTCATTCTTAAGATATAAAAAGAATAATATGAAATTCTTCATTTCAATTTTTTGGAATTTTTAGATGTTCCATGTGAAGCCTGTCAGGAACTTGAATCTGAAACACTCTTCAACAACAACAACAACAACAGCTATCAGAAAGATGAACAAAATAAAAGTAACAACAGTATGTTTATCTTTCTTTATTATCATTTGTTTTTCTCTTTATTCAATTTATTTATATACATCATGATGTTGGTACAAACAGAAATTAGTCAGAACCCAATTCCATGTTATAGATTATTTTGTTTTATCAAAAATTCATTGAAAATTCATTTTTATTTTAAAGAACTCAAACTAAATAAAATTCTTGCTATTTAGCACTGGATATATAGGCACCCCCCCCTTTTTGGTTCTATACTATTTTTATACCTATTTTTGTTCAATGGAATATCAAACATATCTAGTTGGTCACTCAATAGAAACCAACATCTTTTGGCAGCATGTTTTGTTGGGAATAATCAATTATAAATTTGGTGATCAATGAATAAGTTACTTTTTCCACCTTTTTGGGGCAGTGATTGCTAAAAAGTCTGAATTTTCCAAAAAAACAAGCATTAACATTGCCGAATACCAACTAAGGACCAATTATAAATTGAACCAACCTCTAAAAATATGGGAGGATTTTCAAAAAACAAAAAAAAAGTCACACATACATACATAGTCAGCCAGCATCAATTAAAAACTGAAGAATCCTATGTTGACAGTTTTTAATTATATCGTCGTTCACAATATTTTCCCTTTCAGACCCCGTCCCCCAAAGAATT
The DNA here is from genome assembly GCA_963457665.1 of Thysanoteuthis rhombus. Lineage (NCBI taxonomy): Eukaryota > Metazoa > Mollusca > Cephalopoda > Oegopsida > Thysanoteuthidae > Thysanoteuthis > Thysanoteuthis major. Next base: position 11,051,330 of record OY735223.1, read on the forward strand.
ATGAGAAGTATCCAAATTGCTGGATTTTAATTACAATTTTTGTAAATTGATACTGATCACTTAAGTTGATCAAGAACATTATTTTCTTTCTATCCAAATTTCTAAGATAAGGAATTGATGTATTCAGACTTTGTTCCTCTTGTCAAATGTCTTACATGGAATCATTTTCAAATGAATAGTTTTGTATTAATCCCAGTTGAACCATGAGATTGACTGGTTTATAAATGAACACATTATCCCTTGACACCACATGATGTCATTGAAATGTCAGCTGTTTTACCAACGTAAGCAGATCACTATTGTCTTTGAAAATTACTTACCTCCAGAAAAACAATCCATAAAAAGTCAAATATGAAAAAAAATATAGTTTTTTGAAAACGTTTTGAAAGTTATTTACCACTAGAAAAACAAAAAAAATATTTTCTTTTTCTATTGAAGGTAGATTCTAAAAAACAAAGCTAATACATTTTTGAAAGTTACTTACTCTAAAGAAACTTGTGCTTTCCATCTCCAAAAGGTTTTTATTTTTTTTCTGTAAAAAAACTTTTTTGAATTGAAAACACAAAAAAAAGCACGTATGATTTATTTACATTGGTGAAATAGCTGATGTTTCAATGACAATATGTGATGTCAAGGGAAAATTACAAACTGGTCTATCTCGGGATACAAAAAGTATATTTCATCTCTCTCGTCATACATGAGTACACTAGTATACATATAATAATTATAAAGGGATAACTGATAGAAACCTGATCCTTACTGCTTTTCTATATAACCATATATAACTTGTTTTTAACTCTAGATCCATGCTGTGTGGAAGAAGTTACAAACCATGATGCATCATGTGAAACACCTTCAGTTGCCGTACATCAGAGAAATGTCATTAATCTTGATGATGATGATGAAGATTTTGTTGATATGGATAAACAGTTCCAGTCCCGACGAGGAAAACAGGTACAAGTTTTTCTCAAATTGATATGTTTGCTTCTAGAACAAAAGAGAATTTATGATTGTTATCAAAGGTTCTTTCATGTTGTGTACTTTCTGCTTTTGTATATTTTATTGCTTTTGTAGAATTTATCTTTCCTTTTTTTAAAATTACTTTATTTTCCCCCCTTTTGACTTCCTACCCTTTTAATAAGCTACTTATCTTTCTTCCCCCCTCTCCCTCCCTACCCTCTTATTAAACTATTTTTTCCCTTCTCACTTCCTACCCTTTTATTAAACTACCTAACTTTCTCTTCTCCCCTCTCCCTATAGTGTAACAGCCATCAGCTGAGCCTATTGCTGTATACTTATGATAACTGTCAGCAAAGTTAAAGCCTTCCTCATAAAATGCAATAAAACTTTAAGAACAAACGATCAATTTATGATGACTTGAAAAAACCCAAATGATGGCTAAGATTAAAATTCCAACTGATCATCAAATTATTTCTTTACTTTTAAACTTAATTTTTCTGTTTGTTTTTCACCTGAGTAGAAAGCAACCAAACCAAGTCGCTCCCATGTTTCCATAGAATATGAAATGCCTGACCAACATTCGCATGCACAACCGAGTACAAGTACAACAAATAAGAAAAAAGAATGTACGTGTCATTGCAATGGAAATGAGGGAGGGAAAACTCGTAAACATAAGTAAATATGATTTTTTTTCTTTTCCTCCAATGTTTAACACAATTCAATATTAATTCCAACATCGACACCTACCCTGGGTGTAAACAGTACCTCCTGGTTATACACTGGGTAAATGTTGACAGCCAAAAAAGTTGATGACACAGGAAATGGAATCAACATACCAAGTTCAAACTTTAACTAGAGCAATTTTGTGTTTACTTCTCACTAATGCCCTTGGTAATAGCATGAATCCACTGTCTCTTCTCCTCAGCTATGGTAAATAGCTTGGCAGTTTTAGTCCTTTAGCTCTGTGAAGCCCTTAATTTGGGGTCTTCATGGATTGTTCTAGAATGTTTGCCTCGTGTGTTCTTTTATTTCTTTAATAATTTCTGATTGCTATGTTGATGTATTTTCAACAAATTTTCTATCCAAAATATTCTGTCTTTAAAAGCTTTTTATTTATCCACATTCAGGATTCCTACAATCTTTTTCGGGAGTCGTACTCACAAACAACTGAAGCAGGTGGTTAAAGAATTAAAACAGTCACAATATAAAGATGTGAGGTAAGTAAAATCTCATTTCCATCAGGGTACCAGATTGGGTTATAAGGGGAGATACACTGAGCTTTGTTTTGAAGACTTACCCAACACAGACATTGGAATAGCATTGAATTTCGAAATCGAGGCAATCTGGAGACAGACGTTTGATAGCAGCTTCAAGAGGCTGGTATCGTTAGTTTATGAGTTCTTTGGATAAATGTAAATTTTCAGTCCTAATTCTTTTTTAGTTTCTCTCTCTGGTCAACTGAAATTGCATTATTCACTCTCTGTCAGATCTTATTTTTATTTTCTTTCATGATGACTAAATCAGATCGATATTGGATCAGGTGATCTGTTCACTTCTCAAAGTTCCAAAAAATTATAATTTTTCTTTTCAACAGCCTCTTGCTTGTACTCCAGCCATTTGTCTGCATGGTCAAATCCGAGTTGTTTGCACAGTTCTCAGTAGATCATGCCTATCTTTATATTCATTCTGAACTAATTTGCTGCTTGATTATTACATCGTATATCCTTGTTTTATTTTATTACAGAATGAGTATTCTTGCGAGCAGAGACCATATGTGCATTAATAATTCTGTAAGAAAAAAAGGATCTATAACTGAAGGATGTAAAAATTTACTTGAAGTATGTTTTATTATTTCTATTTTGCCTCAAACTACTACCATGCTTGTTTTCATTTTATTATTTTATAATGTTTCAATTGGTTTGTTCTCCAACCATCTCCATCCCACTTTTTACATTTTACACCCTGTTCAAAATGGCTAAATAATTGCTTTGCTTTTTAATATTTGGCAGTCTTTCTTGCTGGAGGTTTTTTGATTAAATTCAACCAGAGATTTTTTTTTAATTACTCCTTTAAAGTCCACCTTCAGCAGCCAATACCAAGTTACTTCCTATTAATAGAATCTATATTATAATCATTATTAATTGTTAAAGCATTATTACTGGTATGCTACTATGTCAATGGAGAAGTGTGCAAACAGGTCAACAATTATCTTATTCTTATTTTCTCATGAAGAAAACCTATGCAAACGGTTCTATGATTGGCTGTAAAAAGACCTGGAGTCACAATATAGTTGATTAAAAATCACTTGGACACCGTTGGTTCAATTGGACTAATAATTGCTTTATTCTCTAATTAGAGCAAGTTAATGACATTGTTCTAACAAAAATGATGTGCAGTTATTGCTGTGTCACAATAACAAACACTGAAATTGGATAATTATGATATAAACATGATGTAATGATCAGTTAATTTAACTTGATTTCTTAATGTATATTCAGGCACAGAAAAATAAAAAATATCTACTAAAATTCCTTTTAATATTATTTGAACACTTGACCTGGGTTATCAGATTTGGCTACCAGGGGAGATAATCTGATCCTTATCTTGGAGACTCATCCAACACAGGCATTGGAATAGAGTCAAATTTGTAAATCAATACCAGGCTGAGTGATTAATCAGACCAGCTATCTTGATTCTTATAATATGCTAGACAAGTAGTGAAATCTGTCATGACCAGGATGAAGATGAAGACTTGATTGAACTTGGATTTTTTTTAATGTATTCGCAAATAAATAAATAAATGAGACTACACCACAATTGGCATTTAATAGGTCTCTTGAGAAAAAGTTCAATTTGTGGCATTAATGTGGATACTGACCCCAAACTATTATTAAGTTGCGAATCACTTGAATTTCTTACGTATTCTTCAAGTTTAAGTATTTAGGTATACCTTAAATTGATATATATAGATACAATGCACCATTTGGTTATTCAGAAGTCACAAACAAAAACAGAGAATTATATCATATGGATAGAAGATAATGGAATTTATATGATTTTGTTCAGTGAAATCTTTCTGTACATCTAGCATCTGATTGTTTACAAAATAAACTCTATCTGAAAATCAATTTCTTATCTTTATGTATTAGAACATTAAGTCTTCAATATTAAAGTATCTGCCTTGTTTATATACATTTTATTCATGTATTTCATCTAATATAAGTAATACTATTTTAATTTATTTGTCTATGATATGTTATAAATACACAAATCATAAATGAGCAAGATATTTTTCTAGCATACAATATTTGCTTTGCTTTTGTTTATTTTTAGACAAACTATTGCCGTTTTAACGCCAAATTAAAGAAGTTCAATTCCCAAGAGCATATTAAAATTGCTGGCCTTGCTGAAGCTTGGGATGTTGAGGATCTTGTGGAAGTTTGTAGTAAAAAATCAGTATGATTTCATCTTTTGTTTGAATTTTGTTAGACAAGGTGTATTATCAATTGTGTATGATATGATCAGACTATTTTCCTCATTTATTTGTTCACAACGTTTCAGCCATCTATCCTTGTGTCAAATTTCTCCTTTTTATAGGGAATAAATATTATCTACCCTTGGGCATATGCTCTGGGAAGTGACTCCAGATTCTAGAACCAGGAACACCTAATGAAGGCTTTAGGGAATATGGCCATAAGGTTATGAACTATAGACTAGGAAAATAGTACGACCATATCATACAAAATGATCAGCACGATTATAGTTTTCAAATTATTTTCATGATTTATCAGTTACGAAAATTTGTTTAATAATTTCATTGGACTCTACAAAACTTATTGCTTAAAAAGAAGATAATGTTAATGAAAACGTTTCTAATTCAAATTTTATTGCTTTCTTAAGAAATTTTCACTTTTATCTCATGGAAGTTTACAAATGTAAATACATTTGAGCTGTATGTATGATATTGTAAATAAAAAATGTAATTTTCATTTTTCTAATGGAGACAATGCTCACCAGCTCACCATCAGTACTAAGGAATCATTTTACAGACATTATAACCAGCTGTGGTTCAAGTGTTGACCTCTTACCTGGCATAGATGAATACTTCAGCTATATGTATAAATCTAATTTTTTTGAGTTTGAAAATGCTTTTTACTCAACATTTGGAAAGAATTTTTCTTTTTTAACATTTAATTGATGTGTTCGATTTTGTACAAATTATGAAATTTCCTGTATATTCCATATTACTCTGATAAAATTTATCTTTTTCTCTATGTAGGTTGCAGCTTGTCCATATTTTCTTTCCCGGACGCTGATGTCTCAGTCAGATATTGTTTTTTGTCCGTATAACTATTTCATTGACCCCATCATAAGACAAACTGTAAGTACATTAAAGAATATTCAATTTTGTAATGGTCTCCTTTTGGAAATAGAGATTATGATATTCAAAGGATCTTTCAAGTAACTATATCTCTCTGTACACTATCACAAGTGCTAGATATACAGTAATACCCATATAATTATACAATTGCATAAGGTTTTCAATATTTGTACACTTCTCCAAAAGACATTATCCTCTGTCACAAATAACCTAACTAACCTGAATTCAATAATTGTTCTATTGCTATGGGAACTCTTTCTTTATTATTCAATGACAGTGGATGAAGCCCAATCACAAATTTTCTAGGAGATTGGAATGTAGTGGCTACGATTAGTATTTTTGCTGTTAATTTCATATTGCAACATTTTAGAAGTAATATACTTATAGAAAAGATTGGTAGAGAAAGTGGATTATTTAAATAAAACTTTGATTATAATTTTTTTATAGGCGAACATTTCAAGAAAGTACTTTTTAAACCTTATGTTAGATCAGATACTACACTTTGATTGTAGCCAAATGGTTTTGAATGATTTTGTGACATTCAACTCTTAACATCATAAACCACTGGAAATCGCTTTTAATTGACTCCAGAAACAAAGTTTGTTAAAATTTTCTCAGATGGAATAAAAAAAAAAGTTGAAAGGGAGGTTAGTTTCATCATTAGTTATTCACCTTGTTATTAACAGAATTCTATTCTAAATTTTCTTATATGAAACTAAGAGTTGAAGAATATTCTCTTTTGATTATTTTAGGTTGGAATTGAACTTTCTGAGAACATAATAATTGTGGATGAGGCACACAATATTGAGGGTTCGTGCAGAGAGGCAACAAGTTTCTCCATCACCAAAACTGCTTTCACGACTCTCAAAGATGAAATCGTAAAATTATGTAAGTAACTTTAAAAGAGCCAATTATTTACTGAAGTCGGTTATCAGATTTTTTATTGAGAAATTAGCTACATAACATATTCATAAAAAATATAGTTCAGGCTTGCCAGATTTAGCTACAAGGGAAATAAACTGAGTTTTACCTCTGAGACTTACCCAACCAAGGCATTGGAATAGCATCAAATTTGGGAAATTGCGTGAGTCTGAAGGCAGAGGTTTAATACAGGCCAATTGAGGCGAGCCCATCTCGAGACTGGTATTGAACCCCTGCCTTTGAACTCACTTGTTTCTAAATTTGATGCTATTCCAAAGTAGAGATATAGCTTGTATTATCTCCCTTCCTGGCCAAATCAGGCAGCCTTGGTTCACATGATGTAAAATTGCTGTTTATTGCATTAACAAATTGACATCTGTCATCAATTCAACATTGTTGCATCAAGTTATACGTTTGGTGTCACTCAAAAACAAATGTTTCGTGCTTTACTTTCTTGTTGACATTGAATCTGGGTGAAGCCAATGAACTTAGAAAAAAAAGACATCATGCCTGATCTAAGTGTCGAGATTAATTTGGTAGACAAAAAGCAGTGTGAATTCAGTGGCATGGCTACCATTTGACTTTGCTTTTTATAAAATGGTGGCCAGATGACTATTCTCTTTATTTTGATTAGAAATTAACATATATTTATTTAAAGCTGATCACAGTGGGCAAGTGGCAGAGTGTTTGGTTAGGTAGGTTGTGGGTTCAATCTATGGCAGTCATACCAAAAACTTTAAAAATGTTACTCAATGCCTCTTTGCCAAGCACTCAGCCTAAAGAATAGGATTGAGGCAACCTATAGAGAAATGAGCTCTGTCAGGCTATCTCACCCATGACAAGCATGATGAGTAGTGGGAATGAGGATGGGAAACCCTATTGTGGGTTCCTGAATATGGGCAGGTTTCAATTCTTTCAATTCAATTGAAAATTCCTCCCTCTAAATAAGTTTTTAGTTGGGGGGTTCAATTTGCAATGCAAGTTTATAATAAATTGATTCCTTAGTTTGTGTCAGCTTTCTTTTTGAAAACTCAAGATTTTTTAGTGATAACAAAACAATGCAAGAGAAGTAACTCATTTATTGATCTGACCTTTAACTAATTTCTTAATTGATCACTCCCAACATGGCCTGTTGACAAATGACACTGGTTATGTGATTGCTTCTATTGAGTGACTAACCAGACCTGTTTATTTATAGTTTCTTAACATTTTCATATTCCTGGCATTCTTATAAACCTTGTTTTAAACAATTTTCTCTTTCATCTAGTGAAATACAACCAAAACGTGAACGAATACACTGTTTTAATGAATCTGGTAAGTATTTATTTCATAAAAAATACCTTCATTACTTTATCATGTTGAAATTTTCATTTACTCTGATGATAAATTGTTCATTATATGAGTACTGTCACTTTTTTGATAATTATGTAAGAAGGGGGATGTAAGTTACCATTAGACTGAAACTAGTGATTTTGTGAAATCCCTGAACATCTCAGTGATTTCATGAAACCTTTAGTTCCACAATCCATGTAGTCATGGTTACCCAGCTCATGATACTGACCATTACTACTGTAATGATTTTGATCCTCACAGTGTCCCACTACTGTGGCTTTGTCTTGAACTAAGCTCTATATACACTATAAATACTGAAGCAGAATATATTTAACATTTATTAAGATTAGATTAGTTTGTCACAAAGCCACAGCAGTGAGGCACCTGGTGAGGATCAAAGTCATTATAGCAGTAATTAGAAGCTTGTTAAACCATCACTGTACTGATAATGAAAGAAGAGATTCCTTGAAAATACAGAAATGTTTAGGGATTTACAAAATGCCTTACGTGATTAGCACATTTTACTGCATTATAAACACTTCTGCCGTGACAAACTTTGTTATTTATCTGTCATTTTTAGGCAACTTCTAGAGTTGTTTCCCACATTGTCTATGAAAATGGATTTTGGTCTGTGTAATTATGTTACTAAAAAAATTTAAGGCTATCAAAAATGATGATGAGTTTTTTTATGAAGTCTTAATTTGCATAATGAACTGACAGATCTCTTTGTAAGTAGTAGGAAATACTTTTCAAAATGATGAAATTCATTGATGATATTTTTTCTGATTTCTTTCAGGCCAATAATTTCATTTCCTTAATTGACACTTATTCAAATCAACTGAACCAGAAGGACTTCAACCAATCCTGCAAAATATGGTCAGGATTTGATATTATTGCTCAAATGGCCAATATAGATTTTGGACCAAAAGATTACACATCTATATTAGTAAGTGGTGCTTTAGTGAGTTTATTATTTTGTTTTGAATTTTTGGTTACAGTATTTACTTATCTTGGGAGGAAAAGGGTAGCATTATACTTGAGTATGAAGATAAAGATAACATATATACATATATTATTGTTGCCTGCATTTTATTTGAGATTGCATTGAACTTGAGTAAATCATTTTCTTGAATTGAAATGTTTATTTCATTCTAACAAATACCATAGAAATAACTGAAATGATTAAATCAAATTAAACAATAACTAAATTCAAAACTTATGGCTTCAAACTGTGTATACAAGGTGTGCAAACATAAGTATTTATTGTATAATTGCTTTACACAAATTAGGAACATTGAAGCAGGAAAACAAGTAGAACTGCTGATCAGTTGTTCCCAATCAAGTAACGTTTTATACAAGAAGCTAGAATTTTATGTTTGTTTTACACTTCAAAATCTAATAATCATATTATATAAGAATTGTGTCATACGCAAAAAATGCTCTATATTGTTTAGAATATCTCTTTGAGGCTTAATTTTAGAAATCAAAAAATCAAGTTGATAACTTATTTCAGTCCAAACCTTTCTACATTTAATACAATATATTTGTCATTTTTTATTTGTTAGTAAGTTCTTTGGTTTTATTTTGGGCTAGCATTTCCAGTTTTTAGATACCCTGGGTATCCCTGCTGTATATAACTAAAAAAATAACTTTACAGAAAATATTAATATTACCCTTTGAAAAATATTGAAACAAAAATTATGAAATGAAAGTATTGAAATGTGAAAAAAACAAAGTATGCAAGGCCCTTGTCATCATATAAGCAAGTGTTAGCATCGACTGCTTGTAATTTTGTGCTAGACTGACCATAAATGACTTCAGAATAAGCTAATGCACTAATTAGCAAACCTTAAAACATGTTGAGTATAAAATATTTACCTAAAAATATTCATGGAAAAAAAAATTTCATGGAAAATCTTGAAATTTTTGGTTGGCTCCACAAATGAATTGCATGTTAAGTTTTTAGGTTAGAAGAAAACTACATCATCAATTTTATTTGTTGAATGTAAAGTCTTGGTCCAGTTTTGCATTATAGTCACATTGTTAAGACAGCCTCCCCCTTGAAAAAACTTGAAAAAAAATATGTCTCAAAACTGACTAATTTCTGGTTGGGTTGATTAAATATCTTGAAATAATTTAAAAAATACATGTGTATAATTTTTTTGAAATCACCTGAAAATATAAAAACAGAAATTATGAAATGAAAGTGTTAAAAATTATTGAAATATTATTGGGTGTTACATTTTAGTTATCTGTTGAGTATTTTGAAAAAATAAAGAGATAAGTCCAAGTTGAAATTTGGATGAGTTACCCTTACATCTGCCATATTAAAATGCACAAAAATGTAAAATTGAAAAAACAAACATTTTGATCCTCTCCCATACTCAGTCAAAAAAAGTCTCATTGCCGACGTCCTCCACGGTGAAAAAATCTACCACAATGCTAAATTGTAGCCTACTTAGAGAAACAGATAAACAAACATCAAGTTATATATATTAAGGTATGATTTTTCATAGCATGCTGAAAATTGCACCTTAAAATTGAATTGTGTTTTGAAAGATCACACTTGGATACAAGTGATGTTTTTTAAAAATTTTCCATGTCTATACTTCAAAAAAAGTCCTGAGAAATTTTCATCCTGAAGTAAAGTTATATGTATACTAGTCCATGGCCTGTCACTTCACTAACATTTATCATAGGTGTACAACAACAGACTCCACTAATACTATGAGTGTAATAGACATGGTAGGTAGAGAGAAGGGAAAGGTGCTTTAATATGAGAGTAGTAAGGGAGAAAAGAAATGTAGTTTGATAAAAGGGTAGGAAGGGTGAGAGCAGAAAAAGTTAATCATTCTAATAAGAGGTTAGGAAGGAAAGAGAAGAAAGTTGGGTAGTCTGATGAGATCATTGGAAGGGAGAGGGCTGATGGCTGTTATTGATACTGTTTGTGATATACACTTCATATAAAAGCCACTCTGTTGTTCACAGGGCAAATGAGGATTGTATTCAAAAGACAAACCAACTTAAAAGACACTTCCCCCTCCACTAACATGGCAACCCCCAACCCACCTTGTGTAAAAAGTGTGAAGGGGAGAGGCGTGGAGATTATTTGATGAAACTTCATGTTATCAAAAAAACAATTGGAATAGAAAAGCGATCTTTTGTTTTATGTCACTGGAAATCATAGATCACTTTGACTAAAATCTATTAATTTAATATTCAATAGTTTGATATTTAGTATTTATCAATTGAATATTTAATTTCAATTATTTGATATTTAATGATGGGGGTACATAGTTTTTGATGACTTTTTTGTTGATTATTTGTATGATTTAACAAGATCCAATATCTTTTATGGCAAGTTTTTAGTATAGACATTCATGTATCATTGTTATGAAGTTGAAAATCATTGTATTTGAAAACAATACAATCTTTGAAAATTCGTGTGTCTAAATGGGTGTTACTTCAGTTTTTTCATTGTAGAATTTTGTGGCAATATTGTTGTTTCATTGTAAAATTTTGTGGCAATACTGTTGTTTCATTGTAGGATCATTTCAAACACTTATGTGCTGATGTTGAGCAAAGGAAAGAGAGGGGTCAAAATCTAAGCCTGACAAGTGCAAGTCTGAGTATGCTCGAGCAGATGTTCATCATTATGGGATTTTTTTATGTTGATGATTTGAAGAATGCAGAAGATTTTAGGTGAGTAGAAATTTATCAGATTTTTACAAGTCTACCCTCAAAAATTGATTCAATGATTGGAACTATTTTGACCAATCACTGCTTAGCAAGATGACATTTGTTTTCGTATTTAACCTATTTACTTGCGTACTATGTGATCTTGAATATAATTTTTGTAGCTAAATATCATTAATGTATTATGTTATAATTTGTTCACACCAGAATATAATGTTTCCATCTTGACCTTGATTTTTCACATTGAATATCTTGCATTATATGCAAGTAAATATGGTAATCTTTTGGTTGAAAAAGGAATTTTAGGAATTTTCATAAAATTTATGAGAAATATTTGAACCATAACAATATGGAATGTGAGATCGTAATTTAGTTGTTCAATTATTTATTTATAATTTTCTTTTTAGTTTATTCTCACTCCAATTAAACTGAAAATTACAAATGTTTGCTTGTTGAGCTGTAATTGGTAAAAACAGTCCCAGTCATCAGATCAATTTTTGACAGCAAATTCGTTGATATTTACCTGAAAGATTCTCTTGGTAAACAATCTGCGTGTGTATGTAATATCATTCTTTGCTATTACCTTCATTGATGATTTTTCCACAGGGTTATGTACGTATGGGCGATTATTAGTAAGACCCATTCCAGCTTGCCAGGCCTGTACAAGTTTTGTTCTGCTACTGGCACCTGGTATTCCTTTATGGTCACTCATCTAGGTATTAACCAGGCTCAATGTTACTTAACTTCAAAGCTCTTATGAGAACCAGTATATATAATGTGATTTGGCTGTAATCTTTTTGGCTGGTTCCACAATCCTAGTTCTTGTGCTGAGTACTTTAGAGAGAGACTCTGAGTACCATTTTTAAAGTCTTTGGTATGACACAGTGGTGGATTGAACCGAAGTCCATTGAACTGAAGGTGATCACACTACCACTGGGTTATAGTGATCAGTAAACAATCTGTAGGGGATTAATATTATTGCTCTATAACTTTCAGTGAATATGACCAGATTCATCAATATCATCATCATCATCATCATCCTTTTAATGTCAGTTGATGGACATAGACGTCCCCCAAGATTCTTAAGACCCTTTTATCGCAGAGCCAGTATTTTCTGAAGTTGATGCATGATACTTTACCCTCTGCCAACAAAATTGGAGAAGTATATGTATTTGGTCATATCATTCTGTCTTTCCACATGATATCTCCAAAAGTACTCAATGAATCTCAATGGGTGGGCAATTGGGAAAGAAAGAATTGGTTAAATTCTGGGGTGGATGCAGGAATTTCTTTTTGATCAAGAGATATTTTCCCCGTTTTTTTTTTTTTTTTTTTTTTCATACATTTATGCATGTATGCATATGTTCATAAATGTCCACAAGATATCTCCAAAAGTTGTCAATGAATTTCAATGAAATGTAGAAGGTTAGATAATAGACTACGGAAGAAGTCAGGAAATCTTTTGGCAAAACCATGTACATTTACCTCCTCTGACAATGGTGTTGGCAGAGGTATGCAGCACTTCTACATTGAATAAGTTGCCTTCCTTTGGGTTACTACAGACAGAAAATAAATATGCAAATAAATGTGCAAATACATAGATTATCCAGTTGTAGAGCAAAAAATGAATGATTACTTGTCAGTATGATGGAGAATCATTTACTATAATAATACGCCATGTGTATTTGTAGATTTATTTTTTGTCTCTAACTCCCCAAAGGAAAGTAAAAAGGGTGATGAGTATGTATATCGATGTGTTGATATGAAAATTTTGTTTGTTGACTACTGAAATGTTTTTTTTTCTGATTCATTCCATTTTTCGATTGGTATAGTAAGAACTTATCAAAATATCAATTTCATATATGCCCTCATTTTTGATGGATACACCAGTATTTATGAATTGATAATGTTTCACGTGGTAGTCTTTGATCATTTCTTAATGAGCGATGTGCATGTTTTATAAATAGGGCAGTATCCGTTCCAAAATTACATCTTTGGAAGGGGCCAGACATTATGGTGTGTGGTGCAGTCTTGCATATTGCAATCATGTAAAATAATTTACTGTTTGTTCTACAAATTACAGCCTCAAAGTATTTTAGTTATTTCTCTTTGTTGTTTCAAATTTAGATATTTTGAATCTAAATTTAGATTTATAATTTTAGATGAAAGATTTATGATCTGTAGTTTTTTTATTAGATTTCTCAAGAACCACACAAATGTGTGCAGATTTCTTGAATTGTAAATACATTAGATATCTTAGCAATAAAACCCAATGATGTGTTTGAGATGAAGAAGTGTTGTTATACATTCAGTCAGCTTTTGGCATATTAAAGACTAAAGATGTTTATAGAAGAATTCATCTTTTTATGATATGGTTTTATCAACATGGATTCACTTATTGCGTACTGGTTAATCCTTGTGAGAAAATTTGCAGATATATTTGAACTTCTACGAATTGATTTTTATAAAAATTGTTATGGATATAGAATATAGATATAGATATAAGATATGGATGCAATTCTTGACTTTGAATTTTTTCAACTTCAAATCCTGCATAATAACATTCATCTTCTATTTTTATTCCCAGGATGGCAATTGTCAAAAGTATCACTACTTTTCAGTTTTCTGAACCTTTAAAGAGGAGAAGAAGTGCTCAGCCGCAGATTCCCATTCAAGAACTCACAGTACATTTATGGTGTATGAACCCTGGCGTTGTGAGTAATTAATTGTTTATTCCTTGCAAGAATATATCATATTTAATGACAACTGCTGGACCTCCTCCTGACTCTCCCCTCCTCCTGACTCTCCCCTCCTCCTACCAATGTTATTTAACATTACAATTAGACCAAGCTTAAATGAATGGGGCTGTGCAAACAATGATATGAAAGCCTGATCTGGCAGAGATATATATGTATTATGTTTAGTTGAACCTAAAGTATCTTCAACTATCTGTTTATTAAAGTATATGTGATTTTACAGACATTGAATAAATTTCAAATTCTGAGCTATGTTAATGATGATAAAAAGATCTTAAAAAGTGATTTCTGATCTTAAAATGAACTTGAAAAGCAAATTTGTAGGGTTTCTTATTACAAAAAATGTATAATACGTGGTATTACTTGATAATCTAGGGCTTCCAGCAGTGGAGACTTGAGATTGATGGTTTTTGGTTGTGGCCATATTGGATTGCACTCACAACTTGCTTGTTTTTGAAAAAGATATGGTCCTGTCCACCATCATGACAAAGAACTTAGAATTGACAAAAAATTATCAGAATTTTTCTTGTTTATATGAATATAGCAAACAACAGTCTCAGAACTTATAATCAGACCTTTAGAAATTATGTTTTCCTTATGTTTATGTTTATCACAAAAAATATTCTTTTTAAAATGAAAAAATACAAATATCTTAGTAAATAAAGTCTTTCACCTTTCATACTTACCCCTATAGTTTCGTTCAGCCCCACAATAATTTCATTCAACAGTTTAACTCTTAAATTCATATTGGGGAATTTTATGGGGAGTAACTTCTACTTAAATTTACTTCCTTTGCACTTTTTGATAATTTTCAAAATTTTTCTTTAATTCAGCTTACCAAAGAGTTCCGTCTGAGAAAAAAATTCTATTCATTGAAGAGTTCCTCTGCAGTTTGAAACGTTTCATGAATCTAAGAGTTAAGGAACATTCCTGTGAACCCCTTGTTCAATACTTCCTCATTTTATAAACTTTTTCTCAAGAATAATTGTTTGTATGCATTGATGTTAAATATCTGTCTTCAGGTGAAATTTCATTTTTGACAAATAAAATTTTGGCAATGCGAAAATGATTAAATTAGCTGAAAAGTTCTTTAAAAATTTTGTCATTCTAGCCCACTTTTAGGCTATTTTTAGCACCTAGGTGTTTTTTGGCTATTTTTCTTACTTGGTGCTCTTCAGATGTCAAATCAAAAAAATAGAAGATATTTTTAGAGTTGGCAACACTGAATTTCAGTCTTGTCAATTTTTTTACAAACAACCCTGTTTATGTGAATAATGCTTTATCTTGTATGAAATTGTCATTTATTCCTTGTATTTTGTTTTCAAATTGTAGGCTTTCAGTGATTTCCATGGAACTCATAGTATTATCCTGACCAGTGGAACTCTCTCACCAATGATTTCCTTCCAATCAGAACTACAAATGCCTTTTCAAATTAGCATGGAAGGTAGACACGTTATTGCACCTTCACAGGTAATTCTATTTACCAAAAGGTCTGAGTAGAGTAATATTTAGTGGAATAGGAAATGGTATAGGTGAGCCGAGTTTAAACCGTCTTCACTTCACTCTGTCCTTGGGAAAGGTACGAATCCATGCCCCCTCCCCCCCAGCCAAGGCATGAGTAAAATAACATGTTAAACTGTACTTTGTAGCCTTGGTTTGTGACTAGTCGAAGAGAAGGACAACTCTGAACTCAAAACCAAGTGGAATCTCCTCCCCGCTAGCTATTGGTATAAATTACAAAAAAAGTTGTGGGTGGGGCTTGTAATCCCATCCCATAAAATCAGAGGGTCAACACTCTCAAGCTGATGGGCAAAGTCCAGGATTTTACTGATTTATAAGAGTTCCTCATATTGAGAAAGATGATGAACAAATCCAGTGAGCAACAAAATGCATCCAGTTATTGGAGACATACCGTTTGGCTTCATATGATTGAGACTTGATAATTAACCTTTCGCACTCTGTAGGTGACTGCAATTGACGAGCAAAAAGTTTGTCCTGCCACTGCAGGTGACTCCTATCATAGAATGATAGTGTATTTAAATTTTTCAATTGTGCTGTCATGTCAATTTTTGTCATGCATGAACAGAGACACCAATTACATGCTTTCAAAGTGATTAAGTGCACAAAATCTTGATGCCCTTGAAAAAGGAGAAAGAGGGGTATTCCAATACTGTCTTATCTGCCGAAATATACAGTATTTTAGTGAACCAACATGAAAAGGATTATAGTTTTTTGGGGTTTTTTTCTGAATGATGTTTACTGGTAAAAGCCTTTGTGACCAAACTTGTATTGGTGCTTTTAGAGTAAAACCAGCCCCTAAGGAAAATAGGTGCAAGTTCAAATCTTGCTATAAGCTTATTCTTTATTTTCAATCCAAGCTACTTATTTTGGATTTGTAGAATAATGATTTTGCTGTAAAAAAACAAAAGGAAGATGACAGAAAGACTAGCATTCCAAGAGAAATTATGAATCATCACCCCCCCACATATGCTGTGTTGGGGGTGATCATTAAAAAAATTGGAAAAAAGGGTGATAAAAGCTATAAACAGGCACAAACTAGTGACTTATTTAGGATAAACTTACATTGCATATTGAACCGTCCACTAAAAACCTATTTTTGAGGGCATTTTCAAAAACCAAACATTTTCATTGAGAGGAATGAGTGTGCAAAATTCCAAGTTTCTACTATGAATGGTCCGGATATATATATATAAAAGTCTGAACACATGAATAACTCAAACCCAGTAACAATGATTAAATTGGTCTGTTGTGGGTAGCAATGATTATGAATGCTGACTCTTGATCACTGATGGAGTCAGCCATTGTCAATTTGAACATAAATCCCCAAACCATAGTTTCTCTCTTTACTGTCATCAAGTCAGAGCTTCATCTCACTTTTAAAAGTCCTATCTTATCAAATTTTCCACCATTTTAATTTAAAAGTAGTCAATGCCTCTGTGTTATTACAGTATATGCCAGGATATAAAACTAATTGCTCACATGGGTAATTGGAGGACTACAGCTCACTTGGCCCCCTAGTCATAATACCAACAGTGTAATACTTGCATGTTTAAAAATAATATTAAATGTTCATCTTATATACCAGTATTTACTGAACTCACGGCCATATCAGTATTAAGCAACTCCTAATAACTAATCTTTTATGCATTCTTTTTGAGATAATGTATTATTTCTTCTGAAACACAGTCAAAGATTTACTCAGTTGTAATGGAAATGGAAAATAAGATTCTCAAAAGGAGTCCAATGTACTGTATTATTGATCAGGTTGTTTACTCAGCTACAGAATGACAGCTAACAATTAAGATCAAGGTAAAAAATAGTTAAAATTAATGATAAAAAGATTGTGTTACAATACTTCATCGAATAAGAATGAATTTTGAAATATATTTTGTGATGTTTGGTTTCAGGTGTGGATTGGAACCATTGGATCTGGTCCATCAGGAAAGCAACTAAAAGCAACTTATAAGTTTACTGAAACCTACACATTCCAGGATGAGTTGGGAAGTCTTGTGCTTGATGTTTGTCTGGTAGGTAATCATTTGTTGGATCACCAGTCTTTTTACATAAATTCCATGTACAACTCACTTGTAGAGCATTTTGGTTTTGAATTCCTTTCATGATGATAAGTCATTGACAACACTATATGCCACATAGATAATCAGGCAAAATACACCCATAAATCTAACTCACAATATCCAAATAGAATATCTCTCAAGACTCTGCAATGGACAAAATTACTGAAAAAAAAGATGGTCAGAGGATGAGCTGATAGAAACAATAAAAAATCAATGAAGATAATGCTAGCCTATAAAAAGCATTGAATGTCTGACATTTTATCTCAATTTTAATTTATTGAAAGATAAGTCTCAATCTTGATTTCAAATCTGAAATATTCAAATGGCAGAAAATTAATCAATTTCTTGGAAGATTATTTTCTGAACTTCCATTGCTACAAACTAAAGACTGTCTGACTTTGTCAATGAAGTAATTTTAAATGAAACAATATTGAAACGTTTGTTATTTCAAGTAGATAATGTCATCCAATGTCACACCATGTGAGCACAAATGCTAAGTATTTAAAATCAAGAAGAAACCATTTTTTGCTTTTCTATTTCTATGTAATTTTAAATAGTGTTTGTATTCATGTGGTAAGATATTACTTCTTTGTTGAAACTGAAAAGTGAAATATGTTAGCATAATAAATTAAATTTGACTATTACTATTTTCCTTATTATCCACTGAATAATACTTCTAATACAAAATATTTCTTGGTATTTTTTGGCTATTTGTGTTTCTCTAATAATTGATATAAAGTTATCACTTTTCATCTTAGAATTCATTATACACAATTGTATTTGAGGATTAATATGGATTCAAAATGAATTTCTTTACTTATTCTTTTATTTTGAAATGCATTTCTTTTTACTTTCAATCTTCTATTGATCAGTTATCTCTGATCTTTGTGGGATCTTCTAATCATCAAAAATATCAGGAACAAAAATATTGTTATTTTACCTGAAGCTTAGAAAATCAAACATACAAGAATTTAGTTATTTTATTTTATTTTCAGAAAGTTCCAAATGGCGTCTTATGTTTTTTGTCTTCGTACACATTCTTAGACAAACTCACTAAAAGATGGCAGGTGAGTTACTCTTTGATATTTCATCTATTTAGGGCATCAAATATGTTTGGACACTGTATTTTCTTTATATGTGGTCTTTATAATAATATATAACCTGAAAATATTGAAATACTTGCTGTCAGTTAAGCTCAGCAGGAATTAATAGATATTAACTCGTTCATGAACCGCTTGATACTGCTCTTAATTGACTGGAGTTCTGTGAAAAGAATAAAAAATAATGGAATTATTTTTATCATAAAGAAAAATAATTACCTAAAGGTCAAAAGGAAGTAACTTCAATCAGTAGTTGGTTCTTTTGATATTAAAATTGAAATGTTTTGTATGAATTTAAGTGTTATTAAATTTTAATAATAATAATTTTAATAAAAATCAGTTCTGTTTTGTCAATATGTGGTCATGTTGTATTAGAAAAATCTTCGCTATGTACATGATTTAGTTCTGAACTATATCAACTGACTGTTGCATATTTTCTAGTCTTAGGAAAATTTTTGTGCATGATTGTTTGAATATTTGTTTTTCACAGCTTTGCAGCTGAAAAATATCTTAAAAATATTTTTCTGAGTTGTGTTTAAAAAAAGAAAAATTCATTTTGCTTTTTCTATCTTTTCAATTTTTTTGCAATATGCTTCTTAGACTTGAAAATTCATAGTTTCATTTACTTTTTGTTTCAGTCCACAGGAGTGTGGGAAAAAATATTGAAACGTAAAGCTATCATCACAGAACCTCGTTCAGGAAATAAAGAGGCGTTTGAAAAAATTTGGAAGCA
This sequence comes from Thysanoteuthis rhombus, assembly GCA_963457665.1. NCBI lineage: Eukaryota > Metazoa > Mollusca > Cephalopoda > Oegopsida > Thysanoteuthidae > Thysanoteuthis > Thysanoteuthis major. The sequence continues at coordinate 11,070,805 of OY735223.1, forward strand.
ATTTTTACAATATGCAGATGGACAGTTTCATTCAGGTAAATATTTCTAGAAATTAAAACTTTTTGTTTCCTTACAATTGGCGGCATCATTAGTTGTTACTGAGCTGTAGGCAAGGTCGCTCTTATCAAAATCCCTCCCACTCCATGTCTTGGAAATTATTAAAAATATAGGTATGTGGTTTGAAGATTCATTTAGATTGCACCTGGCCTGGCTCATTTGTCCAGCTCTTTGACGCTTAAAATCTCTGGAACTAATAAAGATAGAAACAGGGTTTTCATCTATTGACAGCCCATTATTTTCAGATTTATGTATATAAATATGGGGGTTTGTTATAATTTGGGAATTATATTGTTTTTACTGAAGCTAGTTATTTTTAGTAATCCTTGCTTGTATGGAAGTGAAATATTGTAGCTAAACAGCATATTTTTAGTGTATCTTGGAAACAAATAAAGATTTTCTGAACATGTTTTTGCTAAACGATAGCAAAACATTCTATCTGCTATTGAGCAGTCTACTCTCATTTTCAGTGAAGATTAATTATTAGTTACTGTTTTTACCTTTGTAATCTCCCAGATTATGCACAGAAAATCAAAGTAATTCCTGTTTTTAAAAGGAATGATCATCTCCCTCTTCAAAGCTTTGAATGGATTTTATTGAGGCAAAATCTGACGTCAACAGTGTATTTCCGCTTCCAATATTTTGTAAAATTTCATAGAAAAAATCACGCTTTTCCATTTCCTTTGCTGATTTTTTTCATTATTTTAACTGCATTTTTTGCACTGTTTGTAAGTATTGGACCGCTAGTTTATACTGAATTGGAAATTTTTATATATTTTAATCATTTTATTGATTTTTCATTTGTTTTTTTTCCCCTTGGAAACTTTGAGCAGACACAACAGACTTTTAACTACAAAGTAACATTTGGTCGATAAAAATACCCAAAACTAGTAAGAATGTTAATTTTGTTGTAATAATCTTTTTGTCGTTAATGTTATTAATAAGAAAAAAATTGTAGAAAATTTTCCTCCCCAAATTATTTGCTGAAACAATATAAACTCACACATGTGTGTTTGATAACTTATGTTTACATTTGAAAAAAAACTGTGGAATCTAATAGTTAAGTTGATAAATTATTATTATCATTTATAACACAAAGGATAAATTGGTACAAAAAAAGATTCAATAAAATAGATAAATTGAAATCAGATACTTTTTAATTTAATTTGGTTTTAAAAAGTGATGTTTGTGATTTTTACAGTTTTGGGTTTTCTTTTTTAATCATCAAAAAAATGTAAAGAGTACATACAGAGAATAAACAATCATTCTTTCTCTTAATCTCAGCCCCTTTCTCTGAACTATATGAAAGTACCCACTGTTAGTGAGATAAAGGATTTTCAGTCAGATATCTCTATCTCCTGTCCTCTTTGAACGATATGGTGTTCTCACTTGCTCTGTGATTAAACAGTTTTTAATCTGCACCCAATAGATTCTGGTGGAGAAGCAAGCATGAAAAATGCGTCCATTTTAGCATGAATTTAATTGTTGATTGACTCTTCCAAAAAGAAAAAACAAACTGGGTGGGGGGCCCAAAAACCATTTCTGGGGTCACATTTCTATGCACAGAAAATTTCATTGGGTTACGTTGTGTGATTTTAGCAGAAGGCTGTCTCATACTGATTGGTGAATTATGATAAGATGCTAACCAAATCTACTTGTATAGAAAAATCTCTTCATTAATAATTCTATATTGCGTTTGTTTCCCACCGTTTTTGTTGCAGAAATTGAGACTAAATTTGATGATAATCCTGAAAACGACAATGATGAGGAGAAGGAGGAAGTCAAAGAAGAAAAAGATCTTCGTGATGGAGCTTTATTTTTAGCAGTTTGCAGAGGAAAATTGAGTGAAGGAACAGATTTTGCAAACAACAGTGCCCGAGCTGTGATAACAGTAAGATTTGTACACAATCTGATTAAACCATTAACTGCTGCAGGATGTGAATAGTAACAGTTATCCATTCCAAAATAAAAGCTCTGACTCACAGATAGGACTGAGTTGCCATCAATCACAATAAAACAAAAATTTCATTGAATTAATCATGGAACTTCAATAACTAAAATTCTTGTTGTCTGCAGTTGATGGATTAGGGCAGTGGTTCCAAATCTAGAGGGTCCCTTCTATAAAGGAAATATTCTGCTGGACCCTCATTTTTAGCATATAGTTTTTAGACCAATTAATGAATTGCAATAAAAAGCAATTTTTGATCATATTTATTCTAAAATAGATTACATTTATTTGAATTCTTATTTATGGTACAGGTCTGTGTAGAATAATTATGTTTCCCGATAGCTGTTTGATGGATGATATCATTTTTCTGCCTCAAGATATGCTATGTCAGGTTCAGAGGGAACTTTACTGCAGACCCCTAAGCATTATTTGATGGACCTCAGTTTCAAAACTACTGGGTTACGGGATAGTTCTTTGTCTCAAATAAGAGAAAGTTTTGAAATACTTTTACTCAAGGATTTACTGTTTATTAACTTAATACCGAAAAATCCTGATTCTATAAAATAACTGCACATGACTACATCACTAAATGCTCTTAAAGTATGGCCCTGTGCCAGACTTTCACTTACTTATATTATGTTTTATTTAAACGTAGTTGAGATTATACTTATCTTTCAAAGATAGATTCATTTTATTATACCTTCTTATTCTTTTGATGCAATATGATTTAGCAATTATCATTCTTCTAGCAAACTATTTAATCTGTATGAAATAAAAAAATATACAATTTTGTACATTAACTACAGAGAAACCTACATTATCCGAATTTTGGACTATCTGAACAAGATTTCAATGTCCCGTAATTGTGTTCTGTATGGCTTTCTTTTTATGATTGGAACATCTATCTGACCAATTATCTGAACAAAATACTCCCCACCTGTTCTTTCAGATAATGGAGGTTTCTCTGTGTTTTTTCTTTTATGTTCATTTGTCAGACACTTTTTGGATCTTTTAAGAGTCTGAAGTGTGACTACTGATCAGTTTATTTATCCAATGTCTTTTTTTCTCTTGTTAGGTTGGAATTCCATATCCATATGTAAATGATGTTCAAGTAAGTATTATCAGGTAGAATACCTTGAGCCGGTTTTTGTAGATTTCTTGATCAGCTTGAATTCTGGAAATCTATAATACTAAAAGGACTTGTCTATGCTTTGACCCCTTAAGGAGGAAAAAAGCTCCCCTTCAATTTTGACCTCCAAAGGAGGAAAAAAGTTTACCTTCACTTTGGACCCCTTAAGGAGGAAAAAAGCTCCCCTTCAATTTTGACATCTAAATGAGGAAAAAGTTTACCTTCACTTTGGACCCCTTAAAGGGGGAAAAACGTTCGCCTTAATTTCTGAACACTGAACGGGAAAAAATTTCCTTTCACCTTTAATCCCTGGAAGGTGGAGAAGTTTCCCTACACTTTTGATTGATCCTTAAAAATGGAAAAAAAAGTTTCTCTTCTCTTTTAACCCCTTAAAGAATTATGTATAGACATATGAAATAAAAAGATATGTACATATGTATATTGTATGGAAAGTAACTGTCCAGTTTGGCATTATAGTTACATTGTAAATAGAACCCACCTCCCTCTAGAGTCTTTGAAAAAAATTTTCTAAAAACTTTTACTTTGAAGCCTTTTGTCCTGAGTATGCATGCCAAATTTGTGCCCATGTTTAGGTGGTTTCTATAGCACAACAGCCAAGCAGCGTAACACATCTTCCATACATACACATGTATGTGTATATATGTGTATATATATATATATATAGAGAGAGAGAGAGAGAGAGATTCTGCTTGTTGTAAACTGTGTTTGAATGTGACACTTTCAATAATAACTTTAGGGAAAGGTTAGGAAGTTTAATAAGAAGGTTGGAAGAGAGAGGGCAGAAAAGAAAGTTAATTTTTGCATATGAAACTAATCCATGTTTGTATAACATTTAGATGAAAACCTGGATGAGCCACGCAGATTGGAAGGGATAAGGGAGGGAAACAGAAGATACTGGCAAAGGAAAAGAACATCATGTGATAATGGATAATTCTTTTTCGAAAAATGAATTTAGATAAAAAATAGTTCAACTTATACTCATGAATACAGTATTCTAATTATTTCTTTAGTGTACATGTAAAGACTATAAGGAAACAGAAAAGCTGTTAACATTAGAACTCTAATCCATGGCTAAATCACTCAAAATGGCTCATTCAATCATCATGCTGTTCACCATCTCAACTACAACGGCTCCAATGTCTTGGTCTTTGTTATTTTTATTCATTGTGTTCATAAGTTTGGCAAATGAATCTGATAAAATGTGCAGATCATGGAAACTATCAAGTTTTAGTTTCTATTCCATAGTATTTAATATATATCTATATCTATCTATCTATCTATCTATCTATCTATATATATATATATATATATATATATATATATATATATATATATATATATAACTGATATTTTATATTGATAGTCAATCAATGAATTCTTGGTGTTTGATATACAAAATACTGTATATGTCAGACCATAAGACAATTCATTTACAAGGGTCTTTAGAGGACTAGTTCTTGCTACAGCTCATCCAAGTCCTGTAGCTAGCCATTCTGAGCTTTATTGATACCTTCATCCCCATCATGATATCTACACATTGGATGCAGTGTGATATTTTAATCATTTTCCTTTTAATCAAATATCCATCTTATAAACTGGCATATATGGTGTACAAAAGATTAGAACTAATCTGGCTTTCAGAATCCTTTAATGTTCAGAACTTGAATATTGTATCTTAATTTATTTATTACAGATGAATGAATAAAAATAATTGTAAATCTTGCCTTAAAATGATTTCATGGATTTTACTATTTATGTCAGAGTTGCTAGATTTGCCAGACTTACCCAACATTGGGATAGCATTGAATTTGAAAGTTGAGCAAGGTTTGATACCAACTTCTTGAAATGATTCACCCTTCTGACAAAATCTGGTAACCTAGATTTCCATTCCTGTTGAAAATGCTTTCTACCTTAATTAAAACTTATCTTTTTCAGATTGGTTTGAAGAAAGAATATAATGAAATACATAAAAGCACTCGGCATTTGCTCTCTGGAAGTGAATGGTTTGAAATTCAAGCCTATAGAGCTTTGAATCAAGCACTCGGCAGATGCATTCGACATAAGTAAGTGAAATTTTATCTACATGCTATGTTAAATACAAACATTATTATGAACTTTCATTTTTCCTCATGTTCAAGTCTTGAAGTCATAAACTGCGGAACTCTTCAATGGATAGAATAGATAAAAAGGGATCTCTTTCATGAATAAAATATAAAATTTCTTTTATTTACCTTGGAGTGCAAGGAAGTAACTCCGATCAGAAGTTATTCCCGTTGATTTAAGATCTGAATTTTTTAAGATGAGTTTAAGAGTTGATTATCTTGAAACAATTTTGAAATATGTACATGTATAAATCTATTACTGGTTCCAAAAAATATTGTTCATTCAGAACCTTGGATCTAACGAATGTTTTCGACAAAATAAATCTACTTTACTATTCAAAATTGTGAAAGTATCAATATTTCATTCATTAATGTATTTGACAGCCTGAAGATGCTTTCAACTGGCAAAAGAATAACACTCTATTGTAAGATAAGCATGACAAGTTATCTTGTCTGTGTCAGTGAACAGGTTTCACCCATTATTCGTATTTGATATTTTGTTACATGAAATACGTTTATTTTCTACTTTTAACAGAGATGATTGGGGCGCCATAATCTTAGTGGATGATCGATTCTTACAAGGTGAAAGATATCTTAAAGGTGAGAAATCGGCAAACTTTTTTGTTTTTTAAAATTCAGGCATTCATGGTGATTTTGACTTGCATACACTAGCATCATGGTGTATGACAGTCTATTTTTTAAAAAACTGGATTAAGAAGCATCTGAAACACAATATTTAAGGCTTTACTTTTTCCAATATTTTGATAATTTTAATTGATATTTTATTTTCTACTTTTGATATTCAGAATGAACATAGAAATAAAATAGAATATATACCCATTTTCCATTTTGCGTGTGGCTTGCTTGTCAAATTAACTAGCAAGAATCTTCAATTTTGCTCATAATTCTTGGCAAACTTGTGTGTGATCATTACATTAAAAAGATACTCCTCTTAGAGCTGGTGTGCTGGCTTGCATGAAAAAGACAATGGTAATTTGTCTAGATAATTCATGCAAAATCCTTTATTATTATTATGCACTTACACACTTTGATCTGATTCAAAGATTTCATATCTTTCTTTTACAATTAGAACGAACTTCTTGTTTTAACAATTTGTTTTGAGATTTAGTCCCAATACGTTGGAGGAAAAATTTTTAATACTTTTTTTTCACTAGAGTATTCTTTGGATTGTTTTTTTTTCAGGACTGTCTAAGTGGGTCCGAAATATGTTGAAACCACAGTATAATTATTACGCTGCAATGAAGAGTCTTGAAGAGTTTACAAGAAACAAGAACAATAGGTGAAATGATTTTTTTATTATAAAAATGTATTTTGTTGAATTAATGCATGTTACAACCTGTTCTATTGCTGATGTTCAATATAGAGTTGCCAGATTTAGCCAAAAGGTGAGATAATTCGATCTTTATCTCTGAGACTTGCCCAACACAGGCCTTGGAATAACATTGAATTTGGAAATGTAGCTAGTCTGGAGGCAAGGTTTCAATACCAGCCCCAAACAGACAAAAACAGGCTATCTCCCTTTCTAACCAAATCTGGCAACCTTTGTTTGGAATACTAACCAGAACTTTTCTTTCTTATTCTCTAAAACTTCAATGAACCTCTGCCTCCAAAATCAACGCTATTCCAATGCCTGTGTTTTGTAGGTCTGACATAATTGCCAGAACCCTTCTTCATTATGAAATACTTTTACCCATGTTGTCAGAAATGACAGCTTTGTAATTATAGTGGATCAATCATAAATACTTTTACTTTGCCACAAACAAAATAATCTCCTTTAAGAAATCTTGCCTGTCTCTTCCCCACTCTTTTAGATTGGGTTGGTTGGGAGTTGTCGTGCTAGTGTAGGGGTGGTGGTGTGCAGAGATAGCTAGCTTGACGGGGAAGGAAGGAATGATGATTTCCTAGGTAGATGTAGTGGTCTACTTTCTCCAGCTCAGCATTTTCGATTTTGATGAACTTTTTCATTGACTCAATTATTTTTTGTTCTTTTTACAGTGTCAATTTTACGGATGTTGGCACAGAACAATCTAGTTTGAATGCAACAATCACAAAGAACATTTCAGAGCATTCTTTTACAAATATGACAATCATGAATGTGAACACCTTGAAGAATATTTGTTCTGATACTCCAGGGCCAAGTACCTCACATATGGAACCTCTCATCACAAGTACCCCACGTATGGAACCTCTCATCACAAGTACCCCTTGTATGGAACCTCTCATCACAAGTACCCCTTGTATGGAACCTCTCATCACAAGTACCCCACTCATTGAACCTCTTATCACAAGTACCCCATTCATCGAACCTCAAATCACGAGTACTCCATTTATCGAACCTCTCATCACCAGTACCCCGTTTCATAAAAATGAACGCACAGACATCACTGAATCTAAGAAATCTTCAGATTTCTTACCAGTAACAATAAATGGCATCTCTGTAATTCCTAAAACCCTGGAAAGTTTTTCTGACAAAATGGAATCTAACCAAAGTGATTGTTCAACTGTGTTTCCCATCAATTCCGAATTTGACAAATTTACAAGCAATACACCAAAGTCTTTGAAGAAGGTTAACAGCATTCGAGAAAAACTAAACTTTGAAAAAGATCATTTGAATTGCAAGACTCTTGAAGAGACACATTGCAGTTCAGAATCCACAGTGGAGCCTGTTGATGAGACTGAAGTTGAGCTTGATCTTACTAACACTCAACTAGTTGATGAGACGTTAAAATCAGAGGTTCTTTCTGCCAAATTTCATTTACTTCCAAAAAACAAGTGTAATAGTGAAAAAGCCGCTGATACTGAGTTGAATGATAAACCTGATTCTAATCATCTGCCCAAAAGTGGTAGCCAAAGCAGTCCCGGTTTATTTAGCAACTCAGACAGTGACATCTTGTCGATAGATGAGAGTTATTTGGAAGAGCTCAGTAAGACAGTTGTTGCAAAATCTCCCTCTCCCAAAAAACCTGTCCAAATTTCATCCGATGGTGATAATGATCTTTTGTCATGTATAGAAAATGAAGCAGATGATACATCTTCAAAACCAGAATGTTCTACCTGTGTTGACACTTTAGACGATGATGCTGAGTTGCTGTCATTTGTTGAAAGTAAAGCTGAGAATTTGTCAGCCTTTACAGCTGATAAATCCAGATCTCTCTCTGAATTGCCAGATATAGATATGAATGATGAAGATCTTTTGTCATTTGTGGAAAATGAAGAAAGCAAGGAAGAATCCAAAAAAAGATCAAAACCTCATGAAGATGAAAATACTTTCCATTCAGGCACAAAACAGATGCTCTCAAGACGACCACTTTTCAAGACATCCTTTAAACCAAGCTCGAGCCTTATCGACCAGGTGCCAAGCTGTAGTGTGAAAGTGGCTCAAAAGAAATCTGGCTGTGAAGATGTGTTTTTCAATGAAGAGGAAGAAGATTTGCAGAGTTTGAAGACTAAACGTTTTATGTATAGAAAGAAGCGCCAGTGTGCCGGAGACTTTAATATGCCACGGAAAAAAGTGAAAGGTGTTGTATTTGAGTCACCAGATGAGGTAAATGACTTTTCTTCATTTTTTTTATTTTAGCTTTTTCAATGAATTTTTCCAGCAACTGCTTGATAATATATATATATATATATATATATTAATTAAGAAAAGTGTAAAAAAGGAAAGCCAAACTTTTTAGTGATGATTTTGAGATATAGTAGTTTTTAATAAGCTTTAACCGATGTAGTACTTGTCTTCAGAAGACTTATATGATTTTGTGATAAGATATATTTATATATATATATATATATTTGCTGTAATATATTTTATATCTATGATTATCTATTAACTAAATTTTCTATTTATTTTGACTAAAATCAGATCAGTGAAGTAACTTGCCGGACCTGCCAGGAAACATTACTTACAGTTCATCAAAGTAAGCCTAAGTTTGATTTATAATTTTGCAAAATATTGCAGTATTAAGTAAGAAAATCTAAATTGACCTCCGGATTAATGAGGAAATATTGTAATTATAGATTTCACCTGAAGAACTAATGCTACATTAGAAGAATGGGGAAAATTCAATGTAAACTTTGAAAGTAAGATGTGCAATCACTTTAGATCAAAGTAATTGTTTATTTTGAATCTGATTTAATTGCTTTTTGTTGTGACCCATCATCATGATGGCTTGGTTTCGAACAAACAATATGAAGTGTTTTCTACATTCATTACAGGCCATAAGGTGGGCCCTAAAGGAATGTTGTAAGCTTACAAAGTTTTAAGATGCTGTGTAGCATGTGTGTGACTGAGTCAGCCCTTTTAATCAAGGGTTTACATGCGGAGGTAGGATGACAGCAGTAAGGTCCTAAGATTTTTCTATTGAATTTTCCTTTGCCTAGGCAGATGCTGGGATCTGCCATCCTTTCAAAGAAGCATCCTAACAGTTTGACTGACCTGGGGAGAAGCAGAAGAAGTGGGACCTGAAGTAACTCAGAAAATTAGGGAAAGGCCAAGTTTACAATAACAATTTTAGGTTTTATTTTTTTGCAAAAGGTTGACCAAAATGTTTCCTGGGGATTGTGAATATATTCCTGAATTGAAACTGAAATATTGCTCTTGCCAGTAAATAATTTGTGCCCTTACACTGGCTATGGCTTCAGCATATCATACTTATTCAGCCTGTTTGCAATATCTAAAATAGACTCAGAGACGAGCATCTGCAATGGCGTTACTGAATTCAAACTGCACAATTCTACCCATAGCTGGTGGGGGGTAATAGATTCATGTCTTTCCCAAGTAAACAAGCTGTCCCTACTGGAGTTTGGATAAAACTTGCCAACTTCATTCTATATACCGTTACTTGTTGTGCTACTCCACACTTCCTTATTGCAATTGAACAATAAGATAAAAATGTTTCTAACTGTTCAAAAAATTGATCTTTTGGATATTGTAAGAATCAATTTATAGACTGACATGAAGCTTGATCTTTTGATGTAAAAGAAGTATTCCAGTTTGAAAGGATGAAGATTTCAAAGATTTTGTTTAAAGAAATAAGAAAAACAATTCTTGTAACTATTTGAAGGTGATTCATTTATGTTTATTTTCTTCTTCAGTTCTAGAAAGGAGACCCAATGTTCCTCCATTTTTAATGAATGTTTTCACCAGAAATTCCCATTCGAAAGAAATTTTGTTCATCAACCCTTATAAGTCCTTCTGTGAAGGACTTGATGATCTCATGCCTGTTACATCACACAATGGTAAATAAAGAAATTTTTATTTTTCTATCAAAACTAATTTTCATAAAAGTATCAATATTAACTTCTATATCATTTCTTCTCATCATGTATTACATTTTCCGATTGTAAATGTTGAATTCTCCTTTTCATTTGCTGAAAATGGTTGCTGGAACATAGCTTTGTTCTGATATTCAAAAAATTTGTTTTTTTATAAAAGTGATTGTAGAGTTAATCCAGTTCATAAATGTCTGGAAAAAATTAAAGGAACTGAACCATCATTTTGTTCAAAGTTGTTGACTTCCTATTGCCTTGAGAATCTGCTTTTGTTCTCTTTTTTAATTTAAATCTTACACTTCAGGTGTTTTGTTGAATTCTGCCTGGTTCCCAGATTTGGATTGTTGTGTCCAATATTTACATTGTCCAAAATGTCAAGCAAATAAACCTGGAGGTTCTCTGCCACTAATTATTGGGGCCAAAGTGGTGATTGGTATGAAAGAATATGCAACAGGACAGGTAAGTGCATATTTGTTGCAGTTAGATGCACACACACACATTCTACTCTATAAAGTTGTCCTCTTATTCCTATTCACACAAGTTGTTAATATAATATTTCTCAAAATGATCCTTTTCTCAACTGACTTTATCCTTTTCTCTATTGAAATTAACTCTTCACTTACTTTCAAAGTAAAATTATTTTTTTCTATAAACATACAAAAATCAAAAATATTTAACCCTGATTTTTGTAGATTTTTCTCATGAATCACTCTTTGAATAAAATTCATTTAGTTTTGATCCTAACACTGACACCTGATGATGTTGTCATTTTTTGCTTCATCAGAGGCAACCTCAAGTATATAGTACCTTTGAGTTGGAAGAGAAATTGCAGAAGAACAATGATTTAATTCTTGATTGTGTTTCCTGATATTTTTCTACGATTCATTTGAAATTTCCAGAAAGTCTTTGATGGGTTTAAACATTAGCAAATAAAGAAGAAGATATTTTTTTGTACTTTTCAGGAAGTTGTATTCCTTCAGTTGTTTTGTGAATAAATGTGTTGTTCAATATTCAGCTAATATTTATGTATCAGACCATGTTTTATTGTTCCACCCTCGCTTGTATGACCTTTTATAATTTAAGATTGAAGTTATCTATTATAGCTGTCTTTCCATTCAATATACTTTTGTTATGTCTATATTTGCCTATATTTAATTTTGATTATTGACTATGATGGTGTGTCTGATCTTTCTTCCTGTTTTTTGCAGGTGTGGCTCTCAGAATCAGCTGTGAAAATCAGTCATCAATAAATTATGTATTTTACATATTTACCCAAAAACAAAATTGTATTAAACTCTTAAATGAACGATTGTACGTTGAAAATAAATCCTTATTTTTTTATATAAAATTTTCTTGATTTGTTTTTATTCCTTGTCATTGTCAATAAGTCCTTAAATGTAGAAACAATCTTCCATGTTTGAAGCTTTACAGAAAATTTAAAATACCTCTATTTATTTCCAAGTAAAACATTCAGTAAAGCTTTGAACATGAACGGGATGAAACTGAATACGAATCATTAAAAACAAAAGCCTCACTTTGTCACTCAATAGAAACCATCATGTAACCAACATCTTTTGGCAGCATTCCATGTTGAGGGTGATCAATAAAAAAAATTGGAAAAAGGGTCATCTATGAACAAGTTACCTCTCACTTTTTATTGCATCACTAAAAAGTCTGGATTTTTAAAAAGAGTTTAAATTTTCAGCCTTCTAGCTCCATTTATGTGGCCTGTACCTATCGAACATATCAGCCGGCAACAATAGCAAGTCTGAATGGAAGGAATGCTGAAACAATTGACTTGAGAGTAGGTTAAGCATAAGTCATGTCGGTCAAGTTTTGGTGCACATGATATCCATAGAAAATTTTTGATTTTTGGAGATATTCAGAATTTTGGTTTTGAGAATCCTGGATAATGTTAAGTTGTATCTTTATCACTTTTGGTATCAAAAGGAAGAAAACTTAGTCACAGAAAACAAGCAAACGATACATTTTGTCACAGCTTCAGTTTTTTCATACGGCTATTTTTTTTTAATATTGCATCCTCAATTATTTTTCCACTTATCAAAGTTTGGAAATTGATTTACCGTCAAGATAATCCGAAAAATGATTTCAAATCAATTTTCAATTTATTTTGTGTAATTTTTGCACATTGCTCTCAAATTAAGGTTGTCACATGGATACCTCCTTCCAAGAAACCAACATGAAAAAATCTTTGTGGGAAAATTGCAGTAAATACTTGCTTTTTAAGTTCCTGTATCTGTCTTTCAATTCAAATATAAAAGCCTTTAAAAGCTTTAAAATATATACCCGATAGGTATATGTACACATACATGAAATGAGTCCAAAAAGTACCAAATACATCTGGAAAAGTTTCTTTCAACTGCCATATAACCATCATAATTGAGAGAATTTGGACAGAAGATTTCTGATTTTTGTCCAGAACTTTTCAATGTTCAATCCTGTTTCAATATATTCTAATTTATTTAAAAATTTGGTTCTAATTTCTGTCAATTTTGAGGCTGTATAAGGATGTTAAATGTGTTGGAACTTTTTGTTCTCATTGTATATGCAAGTGTTACATCTCAAGTTTTATTGTCATGTGATAATAAAAATTTTCTCTTCACTTTCCAATTGTTATTTTACCAACATTTTGTTGGATCACCTCATATCCACTCAAAACATACACACACACAAACACACATTTATATATATGGGAATAAAATGACAATATCAGACGACTTTTTAAGACAAATTATTCTTTAATCCGATGTTTTACTCATTCTGAGCTTTGTCTAGAAACTTGGTGTCTATATAATTGGTCTGAGTTAGTGGTAGGTAGGGGATGTAGTGTGTTGATGGATCATGTGTGTGGTAAGCTTGGTGGTGGTGGTGTGTGTGTCATGACCCTGGGGAGATCACTTGCTGGCTTTTGCTCATCAATATCAAACATCAGATGTTTGTTATTTTAGTGTGAGATTAATTTAGAATTTGGAAGAAATGGAAGAGTTTTGGTAAAAAAAGGTGGGATTTGTTCCAGCTAGCCATATGTGTTTGTTGGCTCATGAGGTTTGTGAAAATTGGTGTATATATATATATATATATATATATGTGTACATAATGTATGTGTGGACAACAGTTGTTGAGATGAGCCCCTCTCCAGCAGATCTTTCTGACCTAATTGCCAAAATTTCATGTTTGGCTACACGATATGTTAAAAGATTCCCAATATTTCATCAAAGAGTGGATAATAAGGGATGGAAGTATTGATTGAATTGTGGAGTGGATCCATCAACAATTCCTCTTCCTGTCAATAGATGCTATTTGAGTTACAACCAGCAAACAAAAACAATTTGTACTGTTCATTATTAGAGTAGATTGCATTTATCATTATTATATGTTATATACTATATTTTATGTAATCTTTCACTTTCATTATTGTATAATCATAAAATATTGAATGTTTAAAAAATATTTTCATACACAGAATTATCCTAACAACATCATTAAATCTCTGATAATTCTGGCTTTTTATTCAAACTCTTTTTTTCAGAACTATATAGAATTTCATAACAATAATTCAAAATCAAATTTATTGGAAGCTGTTTAATTGATTCAAACAAATTCTCCAGCCAATATCAAATTGAAAGGTTTTATTTAATTTTTCTGTAAAACTTCGATGAAGTACTTGCCCTTTCCCTTTAAAATTAGGTTGATCACATAACCAATAAAAAGTTACCCCCCTTTATATATGGGCAGCATTCTGTTATTTTCAAAATAACCATTTGCTATATATGGGATATTACGGTTCAAGGTTGCTAATATTAAAAACAGTTGAGATATTCTCAAATATTTTCCTATGACAGCTACAAATTCAGTAATGTAATAAATATGAAGAAATAAACGAAGAGAATCAGTTTCACAAAGCTGTCTTCAGACCAGTCATCTGTTTCATTCAAGTTTTTAAATTCCAAAATACTCTCTCCTCGATGGTCAACTCAAAATATATTGCACTAAATCAATCGAAAAAAAAGTGTTGAAATATACTATTTCAACACTGTTAGTCATTCTTAATCGCTAGAATGGCTAGGTTCATTTAAAAAAAAAATGGTGTAGAAGTAGCTAAAAATAGGCTAAAATTGATGAAAAATAGTGGTTAAAATGGATATAAATGTTTAATTTTTTGCACTGCCAGAACAAGAAAAATGCTAAATTGGCAACTGACTGTAATGTTCAAGTTCGGACTGGATGTTGTATTTGCAGTATGAGAGTTGCATTCCAAGTAAAGCTTAAATTTGTTTTTCATGATATCCATTCACTTTCATAGAATTGAGTTTCAGCATCTTCCATTTTAATCTGTACAGATTAAAACCATTTGATGTTAAAACTCTTTTCATGTTTTTTTGTGGATGAACATCCTCATCATTGTTGTTTGCATTATGTTCCAGCTGTTGCATCTCTTTCCCCAAATAAACCTTGTCTTAGAGGTAAAAATATTGTTTATAGACCTACTACCAATTACATACTTGTGTGTGTGTGTGTGTAAACAAAGTTGACTGTAAAAAGAATTCTGTTTCTCTCTTCTCATATTCATCAAATATTCCCTGAGTTGCCGTCAACAAAAAGCTCTTCATCAACTATTGAATCCTATCCATTGTTTGTGAACCTTTATAAATCTCTTTTCTTTTTAGTAACCGTGAAAGCCTGTGACTTGTGCATGACTGCATCTATATACTACTAAAATTCTCATTCTATTTATCTATCTCTACCCTAAAATTTGATGAAACAGTGCATTGTAGCTATTTACATTGAATCAAGGTATCCCTAAATGAGTGCATAATCTATGTCATTTTTTGATCAGGTTTTCTTAAGGGGGGACTTACCTTGCCATGCTGACTCATGACATTTTGGCAGTGTGTATGTGATGGGGGGGATGGATACATGTCTTTCCCAAGGACACTCACACCTACCTCTTTGTCATCATGATACTTAAAATCTCTGTTTGGGTGCCTGCCATAGAGCAGTGATGGTAAGAATACAGTAAATAATATAAATAAAAATGTATTATTATCCCTATCACAATGGGAATGTGATTGTTCCGATATCTGTGTAGATGAGTTTGAATACTGTGAATCGTGTTTTCTAGCAAAAAGCTTCAGAAATATGCATTCTCCTCGTATGTTTTACTATTTTTCAAAATTACGTTGGCTTTAATATGTCTTTGTGAAGTTGAAATTTGTAACCATGATGTCAGTGATTCCAAAACATCATTGAATGGTGGCACACTATGGAATATATTTAACTTACGTGACACACTAACTCGTTTGGTAAATAAGTTTGGTTTTTGGGAACCTAAATTTGTTTTGTACAAAAGATTCTCTTTCTTTTTGGTCTTCATCGGTTATGAATGAAATTTTATCACATTCGATATTTTTTTTTTTTTGACAAAAAATAAATACACGGTTTTAATGAAGTCAAAAATCTATTTAATCACAATGAGGATGGCACAATCAGAAATTGGTAACCCTAGATAAACGGTGTAAATTAGGTTATTATATTTTCCTCCTATATTATAACAGGGTAAAATTTTTGACAAAAAAAAGAAGTGACTTCAAAGGGTCATCCTCATGTATAGGATCTGCTGACAGGCAGATGATGGCTCAAAACTAGGAAATATTTTGATATTAGATTACTGTGGATATTTTCTGCTCTGATGACCTGCCTTTAACATGGTTCTCAGGCAGGACTGATGAGTAATGACCGGGCAGCATTAAGTTAGCTCTGATGAGAGAAAAATTAGTCAGGCATTTTTTCTATATCTTGAACTGAAAATATCCAAAAACGTTTATGCTTCAAGATTTTCCAAAAGTTTTCCTCGATTCAATTGGTTTTTGAAATTGGGATGGACAGAAACCCCTTGTTGATAGTTACAGACATTTGGCCAATCAGAATGTCAAATTTATGGAAATTGACATTGAAAAGAATCAAGTGTGAAAACTGTGAAAAACTCTTTACTGTTGACTAAAACAAGAGCCAGGACCCACGATGCGGTTTTTAAAGTTGAGGGATAGATTATAAGTACTTACTGGAGGTGCTGCAGTAACAATTTAAAAAAAGATGACTCTTTGATTGCCGGAAAGAAACATCACGTCATTATGTGACATTCATAGACATCAGAAATCGGAGGAATTTTGGACATGATGAATCGCACCATGTTCATTCTGAACATTGTGCAATTCATCGTGTCAGTATGGAGTTTTTTTTTACAGTTTTCACACTTGATTTCTGATTGTGATTTTTCCAACATTATTTGATCTTTAACAAAACAAAAATGAAAATATAATGTAAACTTCGGACATCAGATTTGAAAGTCCGATTTATCAAATTTGCCTAATGTGGAGAAACTGGAATGGAGTGTCTATCAGCGTTAGAGAATAGCCCCCAAGTCACGCACACAACTTGGCAGAATTCGGTCTCCATATTCATTCCTTGGTACGATCTAAGCCATATGAATTCATAAGTTGTTCAGACACCCCTGCTTCGACTCCGACGCCAGTACTATCAATGACAAAAAGCTCCCACCTTTTGCTATCTCTTCTCGTCTCTTTATGCGATCGATCAGATTTATGTTATGCAATCATTTTATTTCAACTTCTTTAATTCTTTATTGTGCTTACTGATGGGGTGCCAGATACTATTACGCCCTATACACAGCTCTTGATACTGTTAACATCACAGCTGAATATTTCTTATTTTCTGAATTGGTGGTGGTGGGGCGACTTTAAAAGCATCAAAACTACACTTGTGAATCATTTTCTGCTTATTGAAAATGAGGGGCCAATTTGTCCCATACCGTGGGTCAACATACCCCGATAAGCGGCAAGTTGGTCCGTGTGTCAAGTTTCAAGAATCATGCCATTCATCGATATCACAAATTTAAGAAAGACATTACGACTAAATTTAAAACCAAGTGGTTCCTCTAACTTTATTAAAATATTCTCCATACTGCATCGTGCGCAAAATGGGGTCTCACCCATATAGTTAGCGGGTCATGCTGAGGCCGTCAGTTCACCGACATATCAGTGCGTATCTTCCCAGCGCTAACATCTGAACGCCGACGCTCAAGGGACGCAACTCGTAAATTATCATCAAATAGGTTACGATCTCTTTGCTTCCATGAGAATGAAATTTCGATTTAAATCCTCGTGTAGTGTCCCCAATACTTTTAGTTAGGAATTAAGCACGAAACTCTTCTTTTAGCAAGATATCCAAAATTTTGCTTCCTCCGACGACCCCTATAAAACTGACGCACATGGTCCAATGCTTATTAGCTCCAGCAACCCTAGCTGGGTACTCATCTAGCCCCGGCCTCTACTGCCAGCCATTCTCTCTCTTTCCTTCTCCTTGGTCATTGGCGCCAGAATCCCTAGCTGGTCGTGCCTCTGGCCCCGGTCTTTGTGGCTGGCAACTATTTCTCTCTCTCTATTTCCCTAAGATCGATATCATTTTGCTGACCCACTGGCTGATCCGATCTTAACCACCATCCTCACTTCGGGAAACACGCATGGATATAACTCCATGTTCTATGTCTTTCATGATCTGTTCGTCGAGAGTCTAACAGCGTCTGAGAATAGCCCCCAAGTTAACTCACTTACTTGGCAGTAAGGCTCGCACACTGAACTTGGTTTCCACGTATTATTCTCGGAGCTATCCTACCATACATAATCCACGCGTTCAGACAACTCCGCTACAACTCTGACGCCAGTACTATCATCTCTTCTCCTAACATAACTTCTCACGATCGATCGGATTTGTTATCCTTACATGTACCTTAACTTCATTCTTCAACTAAACATACGTCTTTTCCCTGGCCAAAAAATACGCGTATATCTTCATTCCACTTTGTTTCATCAATGCACGTCCAACTTCATACTTGGCGCGCATTCCATTCTCTTCGTACAGCTTCCTTTCCTTCCACATCTACAAGGCTGCACGCGCGCTACAGTCAACCACCACAAGGATCAAATCTCCTCGTTTCTCCAACAACGATCCATCGCTATTCGGATTCCAACAAAAGAGACTACGCACGGAACCAGGATTTTCTCATTCCTACCGGCAGAAAGTAACCATCCTACGGGAGGTTTTCCCCAAGCTATATGTTGAATATTGATTTGAGGTTTTACAGCCGTTTTAGAAACTCAAGTTTTATTTAATAAATTAAATACCAGAAAAAAGTATCCGATGTAACTAACAATGTATTTTTAAAGCAATAAAGAAGGTAGATTTTGTATATCATTTTTTATTCATATATCATGAAATCAATCGATGTCCACAGAATATACACACATTCTTCGCTATCATCAATTTGTATAAAAGTGTTCAGATTCATCAAAAATTAAAGAATAGAGTTTGGTTACTTCATTATATCAATTTACGGAAATTCAGATTTTTGATTTCTCAAAGAAAAGGATTTTCAAACTGACAAATTGCCTTACGTAACACAATGAAGGTTCCTTTTAATTTTCATGTGCTCTGTATACTCAAAAGTATGTATTCTGTGAACACTTTCATGATACGAAATGAACAGCATTTGGGCTATCGTATTTAGGATACTAAATACAACGATAGCCAAGTTTCACTCCTTTGTGACAAGAGAAGTTAATGTCAGCAGAACAAGATGTATCATTGTATTGAATGACGTATTTACAGCAACTTACTCGTCTCGTATTAGATATTCTTCACATGGACTTTTACTAAAAATAACACAGTGCAAATATTTAGCCCACAGAAACAGAAAGGAAAGAAAAAGCAAAAACAACTCCCTCATCTAAATTTAGCATTATCAGTCAGAAGGACAAATTGTGCTGGGTACAGATAGTATCTGTAAGCGGGTTCTATGGTGTAATGGTTAGCACTCTGGACTTTGAATCCAGCGATCCGAGTTCAAATCTCGGTAGAACCTTCAGTTTTTATTGATTTATCAATATAATCCGTTCCAGTTTATCTTTACCAAAGGAGGGGGGATTAAGTTGTCCACAAAAGAGTGCCAACTTTGAGACCGTGGAGAAAATAAAACAAATACAAACAAACCTAAGGAGCGCCGAGTTCAACCCTACTCAACAGGGATAACATATGGAAATCCAGATCTAACAAGGAAAATGAAATCAAATCCTGCGATCACTATCAGATAGTACACTTGAAGAAAGCCGTAGAACGAATCAACCAAGACAGGTCATCAATGCAAACAAGTACTATGATCATCCGAAATCCTTCTGAAACCCGGGAGCGATAAAATCTGCTGAACGAAGTGTCCAGTTGATTTTTGATCCATGTGAAATTAATTTCAACTCAAAGCAAACATAAATTTAACATTTCCCTACTGTAATATGATGGGGCAGACAAACAGTGAATTAGGTGAGGCTTGTTACGATGGAAAAACAAGTCAAAGCCAGCCCCTGACTTGGACAACAGTTTAACATCCTCGAGGATGTACACAAATACATATACTATGTGGGGTGGCCAATAGCATTGTCATATAGTGGGGGCTGCTCAGCTAAATAATCGTGCATTTCGTGATGAAAGCATAAAAGTTTCGTACACTTATAGCTAAAAGCATTAACAAAGAAAAAAAGGGATATTGAGCCACCATACGTCACTATTTTCAGATCACTTATTAGCAATGGATATAATAGGATATTGAGGACATGATTAATTGAATTTATTTACCATACATTTTTAGGAATTGCCATGAAAATACATTCAAATCATTGAAAATCTAAGATGGTCGCCATGAAAAGTCTAATTGCGATAAAGTTGCGTAAACTAGTCTTATATTGATGATCAATGCTTCATACATATTTGTGACGCAGAATTCGATTCAAGATGGCCACCATGTGTAGAGTCAGATGCTGGTGTCAACACAGCTACTCTCTTCGCAGAGGATTTAAGATAGAAAAAAAACTAACAAAAACAAAACAAAAAAACAACAACAATCCGTATACAAGACGAACATTTAATTAAAAAAAAATGAGCCAATATTACATTACGGCTTAATGTATGGTGACTAGTGGATCCGTCTACTGAAACTTGATATTGACAATTATTGGACGAGTTGCAGTGAGCAGAAGCCATCCAAATACCCTTGTAAACCATTCGGCTGATGGATGAGCAAATTGGCCAACAGTTTCAACCGCTAAATCTCCCGACTGCATTTTCTTTCGGCTATGTTTATAAGCCAAATATGAAGGTGTCCGCATTTTTTTTCCCTTTATCCTTTTACGGGGTCAGCATGCTTCAAGGTGTCAAGGCAATTTCACAGAGATTTTTATTATCGAGGACGCTGTGTCGTTCCGTCTGGGCCTGTCCTGACAGCCACATCCCCTGTGTTGCCGAGGCCTGAAAGAAGAAAGAAGGTCAAGATAGTTTGAAAACAATCTTTAAGGTCTTCATCAGCAACAATTGCTGGGCATGCCTGTTTTCCAGATTAGGGGAGTGTGACCCCTAAACCTACATTGAAAAGTTATTGAAATATACATATCTTGTGATGACCCAGACTTCATACACTCTGATCAAACTATTGTCTTCATTAGTAATAGCTATGAGGGGGGAATGGATAAAAGAAAAGTGCTACAACCATGCGTTCATGTAGCAAAAGTGGAATCGAAATCATTATGATGCGTCTCAGTATACACGGACATTTTTCGTTTGATTTCGTTTATATGAGAAAAATGCTAAAAAAGATTCTAAGACTTCTTTCAGCTGGAAAGAAATTTTATAAAAGATCAGGAAAACAACCTATTTTGACTAAAAGACAAGAGTAATACTAAAAGATGGTTTAGTTTCATTTTCCTCTGCGTCTTAATATAGCTATCAGATACATTGCAGAGGTATTGAATTAATTGAAGTTATGTACTTCAGTTACAGAATGTAGTTTAACTTCAATTAAGTAATCCGATACCTCTGAAATGTATCTATGATAACTATATTAAGACGCAAAGGAAAATGAAACTAATCCATCTTTTAGTATTGTTAATGTTTACGTCTGTTTTCCGTCTATATTCTCATGGTGTATAACTTAATTTGTAGGTTATAGAGTTTTCTGACAAGGGAAGGGTAATAAATAAATGACAGTTATAGTGGAGGTGAAGTCCTTTGTGTCCCTATTCAAGCACTATATTCTATTGGTGTCCTTATACCCTTTCAATTTAATGAATGCGAGACGAGAGAAGATAAAGGATGAAAGATAGAATTTACATTTTATTGCTGTAAGATGGTCTAGTTCCTGTGGGCAACAACCGACTTGTCTTCCTACTTTGTGAATGGGGAAACAAAGGTTAAGGAGAAGACGCAAAAAGAAAAAAAAAATGAATGATCAGAAATTTTTGTACATACAAAAAACAAAACAATGCATAGTATTTGTGCCAGGTAGCAGCTTAAGAATGTTGCTAATATTTGGAGGGGTGTCGAGGTGTCGTTGCCAAGGCATACGAATAACAAAACTTTTTTCATTATTATTCATTTTTGATAACTATTTACCTTTCATACTCTTTGGCAGTGAATAAACGGCGTG
This sequence comes from Thysanoteuthis rhombus, assembly GCA_963457665.1. Classification (NCBI taxonomy): domain Eukaryota; kingdom Metazoa; phylum Mollusca; class Cephalopoda; order Oegopsida; family Thysanoteuthidae; genus Thysanoteuthis; species Thysanoteuthis major. Next base: position 11,092,917 of record OY735223.1, read on the forward strand.
GATCAGAACAAAGCTTGAGATGAGACTTGTACTCAAATCCCTCCTAGGAGTGCAGGTTTACGCCCTGACGCTCTACCAGTTGAACTACCGAAGCCAATTGGCGAACAGAAATTCTAATCGAGGTCTTAGAGAGAGAGAAAACCATTTAAAACTTACGTTCTACGAGTTTTACAGCTGCTCTGAATTTAAGGCCATTAATTTTAACCAAGCATTGATAGGTACCAAAATCATGTCCTGAAATCCTCATAATTGTCAGCGTGTTGGTCGCATTCATCAGGTAACTGGAAAAAGGAAAATGTATTTGTGGTATTAAATAAAAGATGCATTCATATAGTTTTGCATTGACTTTATAAGTTAACGTATGGTAAATATGAAATGAATTTTAGGAGACCATGAACGAAACATTTATATCAGCATACCTGATATCCCATGTTAAAAATGAAACCACCAGACTGGAAACTCTCTGGTGGAAACGGGGCTTTGCTTTAGACACGTTCATTGCTCGAAATACAAGTTAGCAGGTTGGGAAAAATTCACGCAGCATACTCAGGGGATAGTTGAGACACTATTGTGTCGCGACACAGTTTGAGAAACACCGAATTGAACAACTGGAATGATTGTAAACGCAACAAAAGAGGAGATGAAACTGTCATTATTCAGAGTTGAGGTGGATAGAAAGGGGAGTAAACCAAACACTCAAAACTTATACCAATCTGGGTTACACGTACCAACAGGTATAGATTTGCACTTCGCAAGCGGTAAATAGGAGTCTTTTTTTCAAAACTCCTAACTACTGTAACGAGTTGGCGTGCAATGCAAGTCAAACCTGCTTCGTAGTGTGGTTCAAGAAGGACTGCACTAGCGATGCCTTACCTTCGGAAACCAGGGAGCCATTTTTCTTTGAATTTCCAGAACGGGCCAATGACCCTGTGGTCGGAGCGAAGGCATTCAGGGGCCAGTTTACACACGAAACGCTCATTGCTGCCCCTGAGACTCGTTTCGAAGATGCCGTCCCTGGATATAAGAAGTCGACAAGGTTTTTCGCTTTGGACAACTGAAATGAGGCAATAGTTGAAAGATATCTAAGATAATGAAGAGTAACAAACTCAAATTGATTAACAGATGTAATAAGGGTTGGCATTTAAGGTGTGAATATTTCAGAAGGTTTTATACTTGTGTTAAAAGATAATTTCTTTCGATTGTTTTTGAACAATCAATCACGTCAATACGTAATCGATACAGAGGGAGCTGTTCATTGTGATCACTTTGGAGCAGGGTCTTTTCGATAACCACCAAACTTTATAAAAAAAATTTCAATAATTATTGATCCATGTTCATCTTGATAGTCTCTCTGAACAATAAACTGCTTCCTCTACTTTGATTATTTATTTATTTATTCATTCTATAGCTGATCGGATAGATGATGAATTTGGACAGAAGGCACGCGTTACAATTATTCCTTTTAAGTTCCAATCTTGCTCAGGAGTTGTTTAGTTTTGTTTGTCTCACAAAAACAGTCTGATTGATCACGTGACTATTTCTCTTCAGCGACTAAAGTCATTTGACAGCACGCTGTGTTGGAGTGATCAATTAAAAAATTGGAAAAAGTGGTTATCAAGGAATGAATAACTTCTCTTGATATGTGATTACTAAATGCGATAGCACTTGTTTGTAAAAATTCGAACTCAACACCAGGGGCAAATGTCAGCCCTCTAGCTCCATTGGTGTGGCCTGTACGCGTGATACAAACAAAACCAGCCTGTCAGTTGACCATAAAAACTGAAGAAACCTGTTGACAGTTTCTAACAAATGGTCGAATGCAATTTTCTAACTCTAGCTATTTCAAAATACGATTATTTTTTTCCATTAAAATTGCAAATGACACAAAATAAACCGTATGCTTTAACAGCACACTGTCGTAAGGAGATGGCAAAAAAAAAAAAAACCCAAAAAACAAACAAACAAACAAACAAACTCGAAAATTTACAAAGAACTAAAGAGAGATAACAAATGGAGGGAATGAACTTTTTTAAAAGTTCTCTAGAAATTTTGACAGCATACATCTTGAGATGTTATGTTCATTTTTAAAATCGAGGTAGATTTTTTTCAGTATATAAAAAAAACAACAACAACAACAAAAAAAAAGCACCTGAATAACAATCTCATGTCGGTTTGTAAAGAGTTTCCATTTCAATTTTTTTGAAGAGAAAGATAATACAGTTTAGTGCATATTCCTTTGTTTCATGAAAAAATACCATATTTACTCGTATAAAAAGAGATTGAATATTTACTCGTTTTTAACTCTAAAATAAAAATCAAGTCGAGATTATCAAAGTAAACAGTATTTCTTCATGGCAACCTCATCCGAAAAATTACTAAAATAGAATATAGACATTCTTTGAGGAAAAAAAAATCTTGAACTTGCATCATGACAATGCTGTTAAAAATATGTCCATCGACTTTAGGAAAGATTTCGATTTTTTTAAAGTAGTGTTCAATTAAATTGGCTAACCTAATCAAATTCTAAGTGGTTTTATGAATCTAGAGAATTTTGTACTTACTACTCATTTCTCACATTGTGCACGAGTCATGTATAATGCAAGACATTTAATATGAAGGGTTAGTCAACTTAGTGCCTTCAACGCATTTTGTTTAATGAAAATAACTTATTAAGTACTTACGTTCAAGTCCCAAAGAAAAATAAAAATTTCTCGAAATTTGTGAAGTTATTTGTTATAGAATAAGAAATTTAAAATTGAGTTATTAATAAATTTAATAATTCCTTCATTGATGACCACAAGAAATATTTGAGTAAATGAACACCAGTAGTTTAATTCATTGATCATGTCTCTTTCCAATTTTTTTGATTGATTACCAAAATATGTCCGGAAGACATTAGTCACATGATGGGTTCTATTGTTTGGCTAACTATACGTACCTTTTTCTTAAAACAATTCAGTGATTATCACAACCTCACAAGAAAAAAGAGAAAAGAAGGAAAAGAGAAAAAAAAAAAGAGAAAAGAAGGAAAAGAGAAAAAAAAAAAGAGAAAAGAAGGAAAAGAGAAAAAAAAAAGAGAAAAGAAGGAAAAGAGAAAAAAAAAAAGAGAAAAGAAGGAAAAGAGAAAAAAAAAAAGAGAAAAGAAGGAAAAGAGAAAAAAAAAAAGAGAAAAGAAGGAAAAGAGAAAAAAAAAAGAGAAAAGAAGGAAAAGAGAAAAAAAAAAGAGAAAAGAAGGAAAAGAGAAAAAAAAAAAGAGAAAAGAAGGAAAAGAGAAAAAAAAAGAGAAAAGAAGGAAAAGAGAAAAAAAAAAGAGAAAAGAAGAAAATAAGAGAAAAAAAAAGAGAAAAGAAGAAAAAAAGAGAAAAAAAAAGAGAAAAGAAGAAAAAAAGAAAAAAAAAGAGAAAAGAAGAAAAAAAGAAAAGAGAAAAGAAGAAAGAGAAAAAAAAAAGAGAAAAGAAGAAAGAGAAAAAAGAGAAAAGAAGAAAGAGAAAAAAGAGAAAAGAAGAAAGAGAAAAAAAAAGAGAAAAGAAGAAAGAGAAAAAAAAAGAGAAAAGAAGAAAGAGAAAAAAAAAGAGAAAAGAAGAAAGAGAAAAAAAAAGAGAAAAGAAGAAAGAGAAAAAAAAAGAGAAAAGAAGAAAGAGAAAAAAAAAGAGAAAAGAAGAAAGAGAAAAAAAAGAGAAAAGAAGAAAAAAAG
>OY735223.1:11101610-11106610 GCA_963457665.1 Thysanoteuthis rhombus
GAATCACTTTAAAATCCTCTTCTTGGAAGGGATCATTAACCAATCTCGAGATAAGGGAAGATATTCAAGTGATCCTGGAAGAGCAATATTTGTAAATTGAATCATGTTTATTCTCGGAGTTCATGTTCTCTCTCGGAAGAGAATTCTTTCTGCGTCGTTTTCTTTAAATAGAAACAAAAGAACATTGTTCTGGAAACCATCAACCAAAAATGTCCACCTTGTCAACAAAGGCTCCTTCATGTTTTAAGAGAATCTTTCTATCTGGCAGGCTATATTTCAAAGAGCTGAAAATTTAAACATTTATTTATTGTTTTAAACGGGTCTTCCGTTTTTTTGAAAATGTCCTCTCCCAAATAAGTTTCTGGTGGGAGATTCGATTTACAGTGTAAGTTCTTAGTCCCTTAGTTTGTGTTGTTCAATTTTTTTTCTTCAAGTTATGTATACTCTCTGCAAATCAACTTTATGATCTGAACTTGAAAAATTTGAAAACAAAAACCGGAACACTATAAATAGACTTAATGTCTCACCACCAAACTTTTCCTTCGTCCATCCCAATTTCCGATCCCGTTTCTCCTGGAAGTTTCCATTTTTCTAAAATGACAAATGGTTCTCTGAACAATGTTTTTTTTTGGGGGGGGGGGGTAACCATAAATTTGGCATCAGTACTCCACCAAAATTTAAAAAAAAAAGAAGGCATTTTTGACTTTTTGGAGCCTCATTTTGACGGGTTTATTAATAACATCTAGATTTCCTAGAATCTGGATGTTTCTAGATACATATTTGTAAACAATTTTAGATATTGTTTTTGTTCAATCATTATCTGTGGTGACGAGTTTCATTTTATTTTATCTTATTCAAGATGTATATGAACCTAAGGAGTTGAAAACTGAATCGGCAAAAAAATAAAAAATAAAATAAACAATTGTATCCGATAAAATCCTACTTCTATTCCGAATGAAAATGATTTCTGCAACATTTGTACCAAAAAATCATAAAAATATAATGAAAATTTTCAGTATAAATGTATTAATTCCTATCATTTATTTATCAGATAAATTTCATAGGTATGTAAAACTTGTCAATTTGGCTTACTTGGTAAGAACCCGAGCTCTCAATCACTCGGCAGAGGTTTCGAATCACGTTGGAGAAATGATCATTTTTATAGATGCATTGTTTTTTATAAGAATGAGAAAAAGACCTTACATATTTCTAACATACATTTTCTCAGAAAGGTAAGACCTATCAATCTATCTCAGTCGATAAGAGATCTGTCTCCCAATCAGTTAATGAATTCAAATCACTGTAGAAGAATTTCAATTTTTACTTTTCTAAATTCGGTGAAGATTGTTCTTGTTATTCTTGTTACAGTGGAAAAACAGAGTCAACACTAGACATAGACAAATAAATATCCTATTTCTCAGTGTCGGTAATCTTCTTGTTTATTTAATCGAATCAAGCGTCTCTGGTACGTTTACCCTTCACAACCGATTGGTCCCTTGGGACATCTGACCAAGTCAGGGCCCGGACAATTTCCATGTCTGTGATTTCACTGTGGCGCCTTTTTCTGCCCACTACTAAAAAATGTATTTCAGGGTCTAACTTCCTACTTATCTTTTTTTGAATAACATTATTTGCTACTTTTTAGCGTCAGTAACGCCAGGCATTTTGCTAGTATCAGATAAAAGACTTTCTCCATATACTTGGAATAGAACACTGGAAGTAAACGAAGGTGCATATTTCTATTTACATAATTTACTGTTATTCCTATACATTCATTTTCCTCACTGTAAAACAAAAATGAACAAATAAAATCATACTATGCTTCAAAGGTGAAAAATTGGGAAAATTGATCATTTGATTAAAACAGCAGCAATATAAAAAGAGAGATTTATTAGAATAAAATGAATAAATTATTCATGTAACAGGTAATATATATTCAAAATCTAGTGAAATAATTACATCTTTATAAAAAGTAAGAGAAAAGCAAAATGTTTGCATAAAATGAACTACCCCAAACTACTGCTTTAATTAATTGTGCCGTTTTCCACTTGTGCCATTTTTAGTGCCATTTTACCGGAAACCGGAAACATTGACTTACTGCCTTACACAAGCCACTTGCTGTCGCACTACATGAGCTGATTAGCAATCTCTTGCCACGAATATATATATCCATTGCTTACAACTGGAACCACTTATCAGTCACAGAGTGATTGATCACTTGTCTTCTCCCCACTTTGAAGATACTAATCAAGCCCTTTTCAACATTTTTAGACTGCAGGAACCTTTCAAATAACTTTCATATCTCAAGGAACCCTGGCATTAAAATATACGTACAGCTAACGATATAAGTAATTATCCGTATTCTACAGTGTACATGAAGATAGTTTCAATATATTGGTTCATTTCGGTGGACATTCCAAGATACACTATTTCTACAATCCCCAAATAAAATTTCTTACAAAAATCAAGTGGACGCTTATTTTCCCGGAAAAATATTGATAAATCTATTTTACTTTTTGTATAGTTGATGTATTTCATTATATTTAAAAAAAAAAGTATTAGAAATCAGAATTTTTCCTCATGAAATTGAAATGTATAACGATTGTAAAAAAACGTCGTTGGTCTTTTTCGGTGTGTAAAAATTCTTGTGCTTCTCGAGCCAAATGTCACCAAAACAGGGATCGCTACCCGTTCTATGAAGAACTCAAATTAAAATCCGTTGCTTTTTCTTCACGCATGTATAACATTGACGCAGAAGCCCTGACGACCTCTCGTAGAACTCTAGGTTCAATCAAGCTCAGGTTGAGAAAGTTTTACTAATTACTGCCATACTTGATAGTTCAATTAATCAAGTCGATGTTTTCTCCAGTTGATTTTTTGGAGATGAAATCTTTTCATGGTGATGTTAGAAACCGTCAACCTAAACTATCAATATAGGTTTCTTCAGCTTCTAAGTAAATCTGGTTGGCTTGCCGGCTATGTATAGATGTAAAACGCGTACAGGCTCCACCTACGGAGCTAGAGGGCTGCAAATCTAAACATTTACTCTTTATTGTGTCTTGAACAAAAAATTGTGGTTTTTACCCCCCCTTTCAAAGAGGTTTTTAGTGGGTGATTCAGTTTGCAATGTAATTTTATGTTAAATTGATCCATTATTTTGTGTCCGCCAGTATTCACGCTTATATTTTGGAATATTAAAGTTTTTTCAGTGATCCCTTCCAAACAAAAGGCGAGAGAAATAACTAATTCATTGATCATTTTTTTTTCCAATTTTTTAGTTGATCACCTCCAATACTACGTTGGTAATGTGACAGTTTCAATTGAGTGACTAACCAGACCTGTTTTTACCAACAACTTTGCTTTCTCTCTTTATGTGCCATGTCCCATGAGCAGTTATGGCTCTTCGCGGTTTCCTTTCTTTTATCGATTTCAAGAATTCTTGCTGCTTTACAATCCTTCTTTTTCTTTCTCTTACTTCTGTTTCGCCATCAAATTGTTCAACCTTATGAAGTAAGCTACGATGTCCTGTTGTCGAAGGGTGGGCCACAGGCTAAGGAAGAACAGATCAAATTTGGGAGTGGACTCCAAAGGTTTTTCATATATTAAGACAATAGTCTGAAAACAGAAATCGAAACCTACAATAATCTCCCCTGCAGTGCAGCTATATAGGAACTGATTTTCATTCATTTTAAATAGGGTACAGCGTTGGCAGAGGCATCAGTTCTTTGAAGGCTTTCTAATTTGACAAGTTTTTCTCAATATATTTTTTACTGATCAACTCTTTGACTGTTTAAGTGCACTGCAAAAGAATAAGGAAGTGGCTTTGGTCGTGATCTTAACCTCAGATCACGTGAGCTCATCTTCATAGACGACGCTTTAAGCAAAATGGCATCTGTCATAATAAGGTTTTGTTCTGACTCTACCCACACTGCATTATTGAATCTAGGGTAATAGTAACACTTTTCACTTGTTCCCTTTGCGATGAGCTATTTTCATAACTAGCGTAGTACTATTATTTCTATTATTATTCGGACTATCCTCATCTTAGTTGTTTTTCATATAACGTTTCATCCGTTGTACTCTACGGCCTTCATCAGGTATCATATTGGTAGGTGTGGGGAAGTAACGAACTGAACCCTTTATTTAACCGACGGGGGTATATAGACTGCACTCCCCTCTTAGCAGTAGTAGTATTTTCGAATACTGGGATTGAACCCAGAATCATGTCCTTGGACACATAGCGTAGTGGTTAGAGAATCAGACAGAATTACTGCAAGTAATATAATGGTTCTAGGTTCAAGGTTCAATCCCACTGTGAGACAATAATAATACAAAAATACTATAGACCTACCAAGATGATACCTGATGAACGGCCGAAACGTTGTATGAACAACAACCAAGATGAGGATAGTCCGAATAATAATAGAAATAATAATGATACCTCATCTCAAAAATTCAGAGAAACACTAGCGTAGTACACGTAAAATGATGACGTGGTTATTTGCCTTTGGATCGATTATACTAATTGCAAGGGGGGGGGGCAAAGCAAAACAAAAAAAAGCACAAACGAAACTTATTTTTGTGTCAATTTTCTACAACTCTCCAAAATTTTATTGATGGAAAGTCAGTGGAATTGTTTCGTGTATCATAATCATCATCAACATCAGAAGTAGTTGTAGTGTAGACACGAACACACATACTCAATAGAACCTTGCCTTATCCCTTCCTTCTGTCTGTTTACCCCAGTGTGGCTGAAACCAACGAACAGATAAAAAGGCGACACAGACTTTTATTTTATGAGATTATATTTGAACGAGTTTTTCTTCATTGATTTTTGTTGATTTTCATTCAAACGTTGTTTTTCTAAAGATTTTCGGCTGCTGAATTGAACTGTAGAAAATTGAAATAAAGAAGAAACTTCGTACTAGAGAAGCACTTTGAAGAAAACAGAGTCAAAACAGGTCTGGTTAGTCACTCAGTAAAACTGTCTTTTGGTAGCA
>OY735223.1:11111610-11134110 GCA_963457665.1 Thysanoteuthis rhombus
CTGGATACTTGAGGGAGCCTTCAACATTTAGTGAGCTTTGTTATTTTATAATTTTAGTACAAATGTAGTAGATGAACAACTATCCGTATAGCTTATTGTGTTGCCCTTAATTAGGGACCCGGGTCGACTTTAAATCGCCCCCGGACCCCTTCAGCTACACCCATGTTTACTCTACAAGAAACCCACTCGTCCTACTGAAGGGATTCACTTAACTCTGACCAAAGTGACCACACTAGTATATTACTACATAGTAGTGTGGTTGCTTAGATCAGAGTAGTAGCAGTGGTGGTGACAATCACACATTTGCTTAACCAGGCCATAACTAAATTTCTTGGAATTTGTTCCATAATCTATTTGATGTTCTAAAATTTACATTTATTCAGCAAGCAAAAATACTATAAGCATTAATAGCTGTTTTTATTTAGGATTATGGGGGATTTATGAAAAATATTTCCTCGTAAGATGAAAAACATAGTCCGGGCGAAAAAGGGTCGATCCAGGACTTAATTAGAGACTAAACATACTTGGCACCGTTGGAAAGTTCATTTTATGTTGATAAACATATGCAAATCCTCCCTTCATGGCTTTTGGGGAAAAGTTACGAGCGTTTGAATACGAGTGGGTTCAAAAATATATTTCTCTGTTCAGTAACCACTACAATCAAGGCCTGCCACTTCATCTTATAGGATCTTAAACAAAGCTAATATGTTCAAATTTGACACAAGTACTCCACAGGATAGTATCTTCCTCTGATCGATAATTGAATGACTATGAGCACAATGTTTTGCTGGTGTAAGCATTTTTTGCGAAAATTCTTTAGATGACTATTTCCAGCTGTATTTTTGTTACTAATTTCTGGCTTCTCCTAGCATGAAAGCTTATTTTGGACCATTTGCTGTACTGTTTATACTCGGGCAATCACTTTTTCAACCACATTTCACCAAATTTTAAAAGAAATTTAAGATGAAATAAAATTGAGGTTTTTTCTTCTTTTTTTTTTGTTTTTGCTTCGGAGTGTGTACATAAAAATGGTATTACGCAAGATCCTTTAAAAAGTACAAAGGGAATGTCATGAGTCCAAAAAATGTAGTCATCCGATACAAGATATTTCTAAATATTTCAATTTATATATTTCAAAGTAACTCTTCAATCAAATGAATCAAAAATATTTCTGCCAGAGTCAGTGTCATTGCTATTGCAATCTTTTGAACGGCTTCTACAGCTGCGTTTGTCCATAATCCTCCACAAGCGGACATGCATTTGATTCTGTTTTTTTTCTGCACGAGCAAGCTGTTGTTATACACAGTTTTTTTTTCGAAGACTTGCTACAAGGACATCTAACGGCCTGTAGTAACCACTCTGGTACAGGCTCAGCATTAATTGGTTTTGAAGTATTCCAGCTATTTCTGTCTTTCCATTCCCAATCTATGGCATCCAAAATGGTCAAGTCAAATTTCCCTGATTGATCAAGCACAAATCGCAATGTAAAATGATTGCAGGACATTTCTGTTGGATCAAAGTCAAGTATCGGTAGGAAGTCGAAGTCTGTATTCAATGTTCCTTTTATACTTGACTTTAATCCAACAGACATGTCTTGAATATGTTCTAAAAGATATGAGCCCTGTCATGAACCCTGACAAACTTGAGCAATTGCCCCTGCTGAAAAATAACAACATGTCACAACAAATTCAAATGTATATCCTGCAATTCAAGTATGCTTCTAAAATAAACTTCAATCCTGAAGCTTTAACATATCGATATATTGGGATACTTTTGTTTTGGATCACTTATATTTGTGTTGCTGTCGCTTGACTCAGTAACTGATTCTCTGTCCTTAATCTATGGATGATGATACGATTTCCATTGCGTGGAGAGTTCCTGTACCATCAATAGAGCGCCTACAATAGTTTCATTTTCCTCAACACTCTTTATAGAGGGTGATTTAATCTGGTCCAATACTGGATCCCAATCTGCTCAATGCAGCAAGCAACTGCTTTGAGCCTAACATGCCTAATTCAATTTGAAATCTAAAGAGAATGGGGGATAATGACGATCTTGGACGAATGACATTCTGTTCGATTAGGGATCCGATGAATATTGTAAAATAATGAGGAAACCTGTCCGATTCTTGTTCAGTACTCTTGATCTCTTCAAGTCACTGGAGTTGCAGTTGCAATCACATGTAGCTGTTCTAATTCCTCTAAGTATAAGTTTAGCAATCATGGTAATAATTCTTTCAGTGTCATCTTCTACACTTTCTTTCTTTTGCAAATACAAGGTGTCATTTATGAGATAATCAGAAAAATATTTGCCATCTGCAATTTCAGTCATCCTTTTGTGAACCTCAAGAGAGTACCGCTCTACTTCAGATTCCAGCCATTCACAGACACGGTTGTAATACTTCCGGCTCCCTGACACTGTTGATTTATCTGGAGAAGCCGTCGATAACGTCTTTCCAGTTGTAAAATTCTTCAAATATGTCGTTTAATTCAACAGGTATGAAGAATCCTTACACGAGCGTCACTAGCTTGGACTTTAAAGAGGTACTTTTGCAAACTGCTATCGTTTACCGTCCCTGCATTGTTCACTAATGTCTGACTGCCTTTACCAACTTCCTCTTTCTAATTTAGAGGCTGGATTCTTGCATTTTACACAGCATCGCTTGTCTACCAATATTGTTCTGTGTCCCGATCTCCATGCAGCCCTTCGAAGAAGTGGGACTTTTCCATATTTACCATTTCCGTTCAATAGCTTCCTTATTCTTGTCTTGTTTATTAAATCTATAAATAGATCAAGTGCCTATCAACGCCAGGTCAGATATTCAAAGGGTGTCATAGTCCTCAACTGCACTGAGCGGGTCCTTATCAAATTCATCGATCCTCAAGAGAAAAACTGATGTAGTAAGGTATCAAACCAAATATGACAGCAGGGGGGGGATCAATATGATGGTATGTGTGCGCATGTGCATGAGAGCATGAGTATGTGTGTGTTTGTGCAAGTATGAAACAAAATGCAGAGAATAATAAATGAACACTCCCGAACAAGCGACAAAGTACTGTGATTTCTGTGTAAATTGGTATATAATTTTATACAGCAAGAATGTTTACGAAATTAGTAAAATGAATTGGTAGCGTAAGTTTAACAATTCCTTTTTTGCTTTACCAAGAGAAAAGAAAGATTCAGTTTTCACTTTTTGTTTATTTTGTTTCTTCTCCAAATTGCGAGAGACAACCACAAAATTCATACTCCTCAGACTCTTAGGAGTTTCCAGATGTCCAAATAATTGAATAGATATTATAAAATAGACATTGTTTCAATTTTACATTGAAAATATCTTTGACTTCATGCAACCATTTATTGTCATGTGTATACTTCGTGTTTGATCACTTGTGCTACGATTGGTTTAGAAAACCTTTGAGTTTTATGAATTAACTGGGTTTTTGGTTAATATTGCCGAATAGGATAAATCAAAATTTTATCATCATATTTTTGTAATCGAGAGGTTACATAACTTTGAGGAGAATTTATGTTAAATTTGAGCAAGTTAGCATTATTTGAAGTGGTGGGCCTTAGTTGCAGTTGCCATCAAAAACAGTGAATTTCAATTTTGATACCCATCGTGTTCAAACTTTCCCCCAAAAGCCTTGGCGGGAGGATTTACACTTTTATCTTCTAAGAATGGACTTTCGAACGGTACCAAATATGTTAAGTCTCTAACATTTTAGCCTAATTCACCCGGACTATGTTCAATTGATAACAGTGTCATGTAGTGGACTTTGCCACTGGAATTCCCCGAACCTTTTCTTGTTCAGCATTTATCACAATTTGATAAACTTTCCTGGTATCAAATTCCTCAAGGCCATTCCTTCGACAAGGAAATAATGCCCGAACATGATACGTTAGTTTTGGGGTCAGTTAAGTTTTAGTGTAAGTTAGTCTTGTTGACAAAGCACATGATTAAATCAGACAAGCGACCGAGATATCTTATACTGCACATTGTGTAGGTTACAACCATCACTTGTGGACACTGCAGGTTTTATGAACAAGTGAATACACTGATAGTTATGGGAAGATTTCTCTTACTGTACATTGTGTAGGTTACAACCGTCACTTGTGGATATTGCAGGTTTGAACAAGTAAATACACTGTGGAAAGATTTCTTTTACTGTGCATTGTGTACATTACGTCACCTAGGGATATCGCAGATTTTGCATGCATGTAAATACACTGACTGTCGTGAGAATGTATCAAGGAATACACACCAAACAAAAACTCCCCACTGATTGCATCAGCTTGCTGCAATAGAATTGCATTAGAACGAAACCAGCTTTCCACAATACACACACACACACACAGATATATATATATATATATATATATATATATATGTATATATATATATATATATATATATATATATATATCCCGTGAACATTGGCACTAGTAATAGTAGCATTGACAAAATTGTCTGTGACAGAATCAAATTTTTACTTGAATGGTTGGAGGAAGACAGGAAAATCCCTAATGCCTACGGTTAACCCGAGCCTTACTATGAGAAATGATATTTAGAATAACAGCAAGAATCAGCTATTAAGAAGTATGATTCTAAGGGATAGATTCTCAGTGCTGAGTTTTTTGTAACTCCTCCTTCACTGCACTGGTTCCCAAACCAATGTTTGTGACACATGTGAGGGTTCTAAGGGCGCCCCTGGTAGTTGCGGGATGTTTTTAAAATAAAATGAAATGAACAAAAATGAAAAAAAAAAAGGAAAGAAATGATAAAACGCTGAAAGTACAAAAATTGTGAAAACATATTTACATCACAATTTGAGACTCTAAAGCGTCATTGAGATCCTGGAATAGGGAAACAGTTGTAAATAATAAAGCATCAAATATTGAATGGCTGCTGCTCTGTCTTTGCAGACAATGGAACGTCCCCTCCTAGGCACATACCCGGGCGAAGCGTATGGACATCCTGGTATGCCCAGTCGTCAGAATTGCCATCTCAGCTTCGCTGATGGAGTCCAGAAGAAAAATATGACGTCTGCCATTAGTTTGGATGCAGAAATGGACTCATTTCATGCTATTCCCAAGGGCATTAGTGGGAGGTGAATATAAACCGACCGGAATTTCAGCTCGGGCGCCAATCTCATTGTCTGCGGCATTACGACTACGCTAATCGCCCCTAAAAAACGTCAATTGATGTATGAAAACACCTGACGTATTCCAGTTTATTCACGTCAAATACTTGCACATGATTATTAAATTAAAGTGAAATTCAGCAAAATTTATTCAATGAAACTAAAAAGAAATTTCCGCCTTGGTCGCAAGGCCAATTATTCTATATTCAGGGTTACAGCCCCAAAAGTTAGGGGAAACCTTAGCTATAAGTTATGACATACTGAGAGCTACAACCGTCAGAATTGCAACCAACTGAGCAGATGAGAAATTCCTCGTGATGCAATGTAAACTTTGGGATGAACCCAAGCCATTAAGTCATTCGAGTAAAGAAAATAAAACCGGATAGTTTTTTTCGTTTGGCTTTTCGTATTTCAAAAAAGGCTATGGGTATGTAAAAAATATCAGGGATTTTTTTTTTACTGTATGTATTTGAAACAGTATCAACTACAAATTCCCGTTAACTGTTAGTACTTTTTTCTTTCAGATTAAACCCCATCTGATTCCCCACCCCTCTCTCTCTCCCTCCCTCTCTCCCCCTCCCTCTCTTTACTTAATATGGTTGGATGCTGAATTTGCCGGCACAAGTACTTACTTGATATTTCCGGAAGTTGTTTTTCTATTTCTCCATTTCTTCACATGAGGGCGGTGCGTGACAGGACGACCGATGACGACGCAATGCCATTCGGGCCAGACACGGCTGTGAGCATTCCAGGCCTTTTCGGCTGGATTCAAAAATAAGATTCAAGAAAAGAAGGGTGGCTCTTCGGGTGGTGCTGACCTAAAAAAAAAATCTTGCTGAGTGTTTAATTTCGCCCTGTATATCTATCTCTGAAATTTTGTTTTCGTTTCCGGGCGTTTTCAAGAGGGAACTTTTTCGGCTTTTGGAAAATACAGAAAAACGGTTTCACTTTATAACGAAGATACCTCAACATCATATAACTTCAACACACACACACATACACACATAAACACACATACCCATACACACACACACTCTCTCTCACCCCCTCTCTCTCTGTCTGTCTGTCTCTCTCTCTCTCTCTCTCTCTCTATATATATATATATATATATATATATATATGCATCGTTTAATTTTTGGTCTTTTATAAAAAGCAAGTTACCAAGTTATTTTTTTGTCATGGAAAGACAAAATAACTGTTCCACCTTATAACGAAGATTGATTGTGTACAACCTCAACACACAAACTTGCGCGCATATACGCACGAACAATATCATTTATCAGTCATAACAAAAAAAACAAAAACAACAACAACAACAAAAAACAAAACAATATTCAGTTTCTTATCAATGTTTGGAGTATTATTTCAAGCCGACGTGACACCTGTGATAACACACGCCTAATGTTCCCATGACTTAAAACAAGAAAAGACACGCTGAGAATTTTACCGAGAAAATAATCGCTGATGCAATTCTTAGATTCGCAACGTTACAGTTCCTCAACTCTTCAAGAATTCCGTTTTATCATCTGTGGATTATCTTTGTATTATTGATTTGAAACGAATATAATCGATAAAGAGGATTTATCATTGGATTATCGATTTGCAACATTACAGTTCTTCAACTTTTCAAGATAACTGTCTTATCTTCTGTGGAGATTTTACCGGTTTTCGGGTATTGATGTAAAAACAATTTAATGATAATATCAGAACGAAATCATTTATGAAGTACGAATCCAGGGAACCAAAATTTGTCTTCAAGCTCATCTACACCTACCTCCACTACGCACAAAAAAGAAAAAAGAAAAAAGGATACCATCTTCCTCCAACTGGATTATTACTAATTTGGAATCAACCCTTTAAAATAACATTCGCTTTCACTTTCTCTTTGTTATAACCCTACCTGAAGAAAATACCTGACAAATTTTGGAGAAAAACCAGACAACAACAACAACCCTGCAAAAACAAACAAAAAAATAATCAGTGCTCTACCTGTTTTGCCGTTTAATTCTCTTTTTGGAGTCCATTTTGAAACAGTTTTTACCGTGAAGACAAATTTGGAGGATTACAAAAAAGATAACGTGTTACAAATGCAGAAAAATGTTCATTTACATCCTCGAACTACGAAAAGAAATTATTAATTCTTAGAATTTTTCAGCGTAAATGGAAGAATGATGTATCTATGTAATGAACAATGTGGCATTTACTGATTGAATCTCCATCCGTAATTGTTCACTCTTCTACTTGAAGGTAACATTTTTCAAGTATAAAAATCTATCTATATATATATATATACATATATATATCGTCGATGTATAAATATCTTCTGGTTATTTGCTCTTACTTTAACAGTCAATTCCAGTGAAATCATGTATTCGTTGATTCTTATATTGTCACCGTTATACCGTTTTTGCTCGTTGCAACTGAAATAGAGTATATATATATATATATATATATATATATATATATATATATATATATGAATGTTACTACCTGATTCAGGGATTGAACTCACGACCAATTGTAATTGTGACACTTTGACTAACGCCTTGGCCATCGTCCTGTATTTTAGGCGTTGCATTTTTGTGACATTATATCTATGGTTCGAATTTTTATATCGGGTTTGATTTTTGAGGAATTTTCATTTTTCAAACTATTGTTTTCATATGTATATCCATGAATACGCATGAATGAAGAGTTTTATAGTTATACACTTCTTTGATAATTCTATAAGTGGAAATTAAACCAAATTCAATTTTGGATTTTGCAATAAGACATTTCGTCGAGATCTTGGTTCCTGTTGAAACTTGCTTTGCTATCGTAAATCATCCAATATTCATCACTTGAAGACTGGAACAGTTGGACTTGAACCGACCAAAACAATCTACTCATTTTATGAAGAGTGTAAATGTTTCTCTATCAGTAACAACTGACTCTGCCACTCAAAGGTAACAATTTCGCTGATAAAAATGATCTCTAACCATCATTTGAAACAATAGACTCTTACCTTGAAACTACTCCAGTAGTTTCTTTTCTCGAAAAAAAAAAAGAACATTTACTCGAAATTCCAATATATTTGTGATTTATTTTCACCTGATTATTAACCAGTAACGTAATATTGAACCAATTTGGAAAAACAGAATATCAAAGTCAATACCATGATTCTTTTGCTTTAGATATGAATTCTAATATAATCAACGGGAACGTCTCTTTTGACGAAATCTCCCAAAAGGCATTCCAGGTTCGAATCCCGACTATCGCCTTCTTGTCGTTCCTCATGCCTATTGGTATCTTCGGAAATTTGGTTGTCTTTTATATTTACGGCATCCGGCTGAAAAGGAACAATCTTCACCTTTTCATAACTCTGTTGGCATCTCTAGACATCTTTAACTGTTTAATCGGGTTTCCTCTTGAGATTGCAGAACTGAGAATGGTGTACGATTATCCCTACCGTTATCTCTGCAAGTTCCAGAAATTCGTGACTTATTATTATTGCGTCTCCTCAGCGTTGGTCCTCCTGACCATTTCAGTGGAGCGCTATTTCTTGGTATGCAGAGCCACGAAGCCTCAAATGACTTCAAGTCAGGCCCGAGTTCTCGTCGGGGTCTTGATATTTATCTCCGGGCTTATGGTCATCCCGGTTCCGGCTTTCTTCAACATAGACTCGCAATTGATGACCCCTAACGTGACCAGGGTCCAGTGTCATTTCCTTCAAACTCGTCCGGCATGGACTTATTACGTAATTTTGTTTCCAGCGAACCTGACCATTTTGATCTTAATGTTTTGTCTCTATTACCAAGTATGGAAAACAGTTCGGCAACATTTTGCGAAAAGGGGACAGTCAAGATACCCACGGGATAACAGTTCCGACCTGGATTTGAATCGTGAATTGTCTTCAAAGAGAAAACTAGCCCGTACTAATCGAACCATGATTAGTATCACGGTGGCTTATGCTGTGAGTTTTCTTCCAACCATGCTGGTGGGATTGACTTCATATTTTTTCCAAGATGTTGTCTTAACCTTCGTTCAAGAATCGATCATCTTATTGCTTTATAGATCTTGGCTCTTAAACGGGGCCCTCAATCCAACAGTTTATGGATTTTGCAATAAGACATTCCGACGAGAACTGCTGAAAGTGTTTACGAATATGTCATCCTACAAATGGTGCACACAACGCCATCGAGAAAATAACAATGATAGAAGATTGAATACCAAATCCAGTTCAACTGCAGTTCACGACTAAAAACATTATGGAAAATCATCTATATCATATGATGAATTAGATTATAGCATAAGGTTTTTATAAATTGAGTGTTTCCCAAAAATGCACGTTGATATTAACTGGCAGACATCAGGGAGTGTCCTATAACTATAAAGGTATTCATCTCTATCTTAATATGGTGTGCAAAGTGACATAAGGTCATTATAAACAGAGCAGTTTTAAAATGTCCGTAGTATCTCACTGTTTATCGTGGACTCCAGAGAATCCAATAACTTTTTGAAATTAATTTCGAATACCTAAGATCTCATAATCTGCGGAGCGTAAAACTTGCAGACTATGTGAGACACGCCTAAACAAAGAAGACACTCAAGGGGCGGAGGATGAGCAGGGAACAAACAACAGGGGCTTCGGGAAAATAACAATGATAGGGCATTGTATACCATATCCCGTTTAACTTTAGTTCACGAGTGAAAAAGACTTGACCTCACTCTCACAAATCAGCCTTTTAAAGTTTGTTATTGGACGTAGGCCTTAGTTAAGATTTGCCATTTCTTCGTCCCCGAACATCACGGCGTTAAAAGATTCTGAATTTGCATGTCATTTTGCCTCCAGCAACTTTCGTCCGTGTTTGAGTTCAGGTAAAAGTCCAGTATTGATCTTCAAAGCCGATAAGTCCGCCCTATTCGGATCATCATCATCATCATCATCATCATCATCATCCCCTTAAAGTCCCTTGGTGGACATCTCTAAGGTCTGCCATTTTTTCGCTCCGGAGTGTCACGGAGACAAAATATCTTGAACTTGTCCATATCATCGCGGCTTTTTATTTTTTGCTGGCCACAATTTCATTTATGATCTTGAGGGATCAACGTCCAGAGTTGTGATGTACAGCGATTGTAATGTCTACCATGTCTTTCTCTTGTGCACATTGCATAGTTCTTCTAAGCAAAAATGGACTGAATGACTTGTTATAAAAATCCCATGATGTCCAATTTTCCATTGATATTCACCCCCCCCTCACAAATACAGACTTTGTATTGCATCAAAGCATTCATCACCATCATCATCACCGTCATCATTATACTCTTGATTGACACAGGCCTTCCCCATGGCCGGAGGTTTTTTTTTTTTTACCTCTGTACGTCACATTCTGAACTTGTTCAAATCATCACAATTTTGTATTGCCAGATAAAATTTCGCGTATGATCTCGAGAGATCCATGTTGTGAGTTACAATGTCCAGCAATTGTATGATATCCTTGCAACACAGCCTGCCTGTTGCCATTTAAGCTTGCTAATGATCTCTATGATATATTTGACACCACTTGGCTCTCTGATATATTATGTTGTCTTGTGATCTTTCCATGTTTAGCATAATTATGTCCATGGGCATTTCACACCCTTCTGGATCAGGCCTTATCACCGAGGGCAAGGGGTCTGAAAGTTGGAATCTTATAGAATCAACTGGTCAGTGATCAGTGACAACTTGGCAGTTACGGATTAATTACTCCTTAATCTCTTAATAACTGACATCTGGATATATCTTTATGCCCCCCATATCCTTTATAACCATCTGGAAAAGGGGCAGCGAGCACCCTTGACCATGTTTTATTCTTACAAAAAATCAAACAAGGGACTCAAAAAGGATCAGCAAGTTTTTGCAGCATTCAAACCCAATTATTTAGATCTTCAGTGGGTTTAATTAACAAAGCCTGTATCGAGAAATTTTAGAAAAAATAAAGATGGTTCAAGACAACTAAGAGAAGTTAAGATCAGTTTGATGAGAAATAACAGTTTGAACGAAGCCGTTTTCCGACTAAGGAGAATTTATAAGACTTGGCACGTCTTGATCACATCTTAACCAATGTATAAAAAAGCAAAGAAGTTATTGGAAAATCCTGATGGTTCATGAAGTCAAAAATATCCCAGTGATTCGGCACGAACTAAGCTTTAAGGAACACGAAAGCAGAGATTGGTTTTCTTTGAAGAAAAGAAAGCTACCTACTTGAAAATCTTATTGTCTAAGCATTTGCTTCCATAAAAAAATTACAAACGAAATAGCAAATGCCATATACATTCGTGTATAGGTCGACTTTTGATTTCCGGAAAAGAAATGTGCTTCGTGTATGGGTCGACATTGTAAATATTTTTCAATAATAATAATTTGAAATATTGCGATTATAATTTTGTTATGTTTTTTTATTGATGATATTTTTGAATATTGTAATTGTAATTGAATGTAAAGCTGCTTATTATAATCCCAGATAATGTTATCAAACGGTTATTGTTATCCAAAACAGTCGGCCATATAGCCCCCTCATTGAGAATGACTGATCTAAAAGACCCTGTTCCAAAGAGATCACAATAAACGGTCCCGTCTGTATTTCTTATTTTAATTCAAGTTTATTATTATTAAGAATCATCAACCAAAACTGTCAACGTAGGTTTCTTCTGTTTTTAAGGTGTTCTGGCTGGCTGGCTGACTGACTATGTATGTTGTTTTCTTTTTGGAAGACCCCCCCCCTGCATATAGACCAAACCTTACCAATGTATAAGGCGAACCTTACTCATGAATAGGGGGAACCTTATAAAAGGTGAGCCTCAATTTTTGGCCAAATTTGGTTGAATTATACACAAAAATATACGACAAATGTTTGAAATCTAAACAGTCTTTAAAATGTCTCTTTTTGTATGTGTCAGGTTGATATCTCCTTTTTCGATAAACTGAAATTGTGAAACAGAAGTCCTTCCTTATCCACGAGGGTTACGTTCAAGGCCTCTGCATAAAACAGTGGACTGTATGAAATCCTATACGTACAGTAACCACCCTTACCCATGGGAATTGCTCCAAGAACCCAGCAAATGCCTGAAACCGCAGATTATACCAAAGCCTATGTATACCTACACATAAACTTTAAGATACTGTCTTTTCCTATGCACATACACCTAGGATAAAGTTCAATTTACAAATTAGGCACAATGGTATATTAACAAAAATAACTAATAATAAAATCGAGCAATTATTACAATATACTGTAATAAAAATTATTTGAGATTTGTTCTTATGATAGATCTTAACATCCTCAGCATATAATCTTTTTTCTTTCATTATTATGTTGAAAACGTTCACCTTTCCGTTTAGAGGAAGCGCTTTCGGCTTCTCTTTGAAATATCTGAATCGCCAGGATCACTACTCATGTGCTTTGGAACCAGCATTAGGTAAAACATGAATTATCTCAATGGATAACTGTGGGAAACTGAAACCGCAGAAAGAGAAAACGTGGATAAGGGAGGACCACTCAATTTTGTCTGTAGAATATTTTGTTTGATCAATTGCTGCCATTTTTTCGAAATCTGATCTTTGCAACTCATTGCAATACCCAACCTCAAGCCTTCAGTGATCATTCCCATTCATAACGCGGGCGTTGGAGCCCAAGAAAGCCAACAGCGTAATAACCGAGCTGCAATAAGTAGATTGGCAAATATACCTATTTTAGAGATATAACTGGCAGTGTTAGGGTTAGATCTAATTCATTTTTCGCTAGATCTTACTATTTTGGAGCTAGATTGATATCTTGGGGTCCACCAACCATCTGTGTTATAACGCAGATCTTGCTATGACAAATCGTGTTATTGCAGAAAAATCTGTACTCTTCCAATGGATGCAGTGTAATATTTTGTTATCTTTTTTTAGGTGCGTTGTATTTGTCATTGAATATTCTCAAGTTACCTTTCATTGAACTGAAAACGGTGACATGTATTTACAAGCCCTTCCCCCTCACACACACACATACACACACGAGAGCAAAATATAACCCAATGTCGGTTTAACGCGCAAGGGACTCACAAGCGTACATTTGGGCAATGACAAAAATTGCCCAGCTCCCACGAACAGTGATGCGTCAGGACGACCCATGAACCTCCACATTAGGTGTAATAGAGAGGGGCTGCTTTGGGGAAGGTAATCTCCCCGAAATTGAACATTGTATACTTTATTGTTGCTACAGGACGAATCCTTGACCGAGCTTATATGTGTCATTAAGTACGTATTCTTTTATCGTCAGATCGATAAACAAATTTTGTTGCGATACTTTGTTTCATATAATCAAACTTATCTCGTATTGACCCGGTTGAAAAATGTGATTATTACTCTTTGTACTATCTGATAAGATTGTAATCGTTCAACTTTTTTAATTGTGAAAATGTATCAATTTCTTCATGTGATAAGGAATATAGCACAAGGTCTTTATGTAGTGGACGTTTTCAAAAGTGCACGTTAATATCAACTGGCAGACATTAGGAATTGTACAGACTTTTTCCAAGAAAGAGAATAATATTTTTCAGGGGTCAGATGCCAAGTCACTAACACTGATTACCGAATGTTTGATTTTGATTTATATCGGAGAGGGGAATTTTTTCGCCCCCATTTGAAACTTGTACGATATAAACCTTCCCTCCACATCGCTTGCAATCAATTTGATTTGATTTGTCAACGAGATGGCTTTTGTTAACCTTTCGCCAAAGACATTCAGTTCAATTTGTGCCGAACAGATCAGATTCGATCAATAACACTGTGCAATGAGATTTTTGTTCCAGGGTAATGAGTGTTATTTTCTGATTGCTCAGTAAACGATTTTCCCTAAAATATATTTATTTACAAGTGTATCCGAAATACTTCCACTCTCTGCAAATCGTCTTAACCCCATAGCTGTCCATTTCAAGCTTCAGTGGACAAGCCTCTATTCATAATATCAGCGCAATGTGTTTTTTATACAGAAATGAAACAAGCACTTGTTGATATTTTCTCGATCTGGACAAATTAAGGAATGAATTAACGGTTTATTTAATCAGGAAAATTTTCAACTAATTTCTCTTCATGCCATATCTATTTTCGCAGATGATTTTTAACCCTGACACGCATTTCCGAAAAAGATTCTTGTTACCATTAATTTCCTGAAAGGCATCAACAGTTTCAAGATGTTGATATCATGAAAAAATATAATTCTGAAAAAAAAAAGCAGTTTATATTTTTTTTTCAATTTAAATTCAATTATACAGAGGAGCATAAAGTTGATTTACACTTTAAAATAATTAATGTGTTTTGTTGAAAAATGACCCAAACTTGATTTCTCAGCAAAACACATTTAACATATTCATGTCAACAAAACATATTATAGATTTAGACGATAAAATAGATTTAGACGATAAGATATAAAATGTGTTTTGTTGAGAAATGACCCAAATTTGTTTTAGACTTTAACATATTAAATACGTTTTATTGAGATATGATCCTGTGGCTGATACCACGAAACCCAGGAAGATCTGCTGCATGTTACTTGGAGAAGAAATGGAAACCACTTGGTAAACCCATGGTACCTAAAAATGCAATGGAGGGCTTTGCATGATACCCCAATCATCAACACAGACACAGGTTTTCCAACAAAGACTTGATATCGCAAAAAGTAGACAACTTTTGAGAGTAATGAAAATACCTTATTACTCCTCAGGAAAGCACCTCTGTCTCACAGGTCTCAGGTTCAATTTTCGGCAAGGGCGAAGAGGATGGAAAACTCTTGATTAGGACAAAAATGCACACAGCAACTAATTGAGTACATTCTAGACTGTGTGATTGGGGTGAAAGTATCCCTTCATTGAACATGTATCCTGTCAAGGGAATGGCCATAAAAATTTGTAAAAATAAAGTCCTGGTCTCGACCAGACCCGAAGCTTGCAAGGATCACTAAGCTGACGAATGCACAGGAAACCAGGATTTCGTCACCAGTCGTTTATGTTCCGATGGGAGTTGCCTCTTAAGAGACAGACGCTTTAATCTTTTTCCCTCAAGAAAGCAAGTTATAAAAATGTATAAACCCAACCTTGAGTAAATCTGTATGTATACGTAAACATAAACAGACGATATTTCAGTCAGAACGACACATGATAAGCAAGTGGGACTTCTTACCTAAACAAAGACGAGTGGTATGGAATCTGGATAAACAACGAAGAGAAGAAGAGAGAGGAAAGGAAAAAAACAAAGGAAAAAGAGAGAAAAAGAAAGAGGAAAATGAAAATAGTGTGTGAGAGAGAGAGAGAGAGAGAGAGGGAGAGAGAGAGAGAATGTAAGAAAGAAAAGACAGAAAACAGGAAAAGAAAATAGGGTTTAATGAGGAAAAGAAAAGGGAGACAGGAAGGTAAAGAGAGGATAAAGAAGGAGGGTGTCAAAAGGAAGAAAGAGAAAGAGGGGGGAAGAGACACAATATACAAAGAGAGAGAAGGGTGAGAAAGGGAGAGAGAAGGAGAATGACAGCGTGAAAACAGAAAAAGAAGTAGAAAGGAAAGGATCAGAGGAAGAAAAAGTTGAAGATATTTAGAGAATGTAATATAATAATGAGAGAGAGAGAGAGAGAGAGAGAGAGAGAGAGACAGACAGACAGACAGACAGGGACAGTGACAGACAGACAGAGAAGGGCAGAGAGGGAGAGAGGGGGGAAAGCGTAAGAAAATCTCTATAAAATCATAGACACAAAATGAAGATAAAGGTTGAGAAACAGTACCTATCTATCTATCTATGGATCGATCGATTGATCTATTAGAAACCGTAAGCCAAAAATGTCAACATAGGTTTCTTCAGTTTTCAAGTTCGTCCGAACCTTGAACAAGGAGAAGAGAGAGTAAAAGATGAGAGAAAGAAGGAAATCAAAAACAGAACGAAAGAAAGAGAGGAAAATAAAGACAGAAAACGAAAAAAAGAAGAGAGGGGGAAGAAAGACAAAGGAATAAACTAAAAACGAAGAGAGAAAGAAAGAAAAGGAGAGAGATAAAAAGAGAGGAAAAAAGAGAAAATAGGGTAAAAAAAAAAGAAGAAAACGAGGGGAAGATGAGAATGGGGAACGGGGACGAGGAGGAAATTGACGTCAGAAAGTAATAAAAAGAAGAGAAAGAGGGGGAGAGGGGGGAATGGAAAAGGAGAATGAGAGAAAAGGAGAAAAGGAGAAAAAGAAAGGGATAGAAGGAGAAGAAGAAAATAGAAAGATAAGAGAACGAAAAAAAGAGAAATAGAGACAAATTTTATCACTTGTATTCACAGGAAGTAACAGTGAAAGCAAATCAACCAACCGGAAAATTCCAGTCCATTAATTCAATTTAGACATGTTTTTCTCCAAGAGTTTTAATCTCAGTTCCTCAATTTCCACCACAGAAATCAGGAATTATTCATTTTCCAGGTTTCTTCTTTGCTCACTACCCCGTTCTCTTCTCATGAAGAGAGTGTCCCAGAAATTCTTTGACTCCAGCTGTTCCCGATACTGTAAGCAATGGTAACCAGCCGCCGAGACTTCCTGTTTTATGAAGACGGGAATAATCCTACCCTCCACACCACCATGATGAAGCAAACGGGGCAAAAGGATTTCAAATATACTGCTCATATATATATATATATATATATATATATATATATATATATATATATATATATATATATATATATATATATATATGAGGAGGAAGGAGAGAGAGACTGAGTGAGAGAGAGAGGGGAGAAAGACTAAGAGATATATAGATTGTTGTAACTGATCAGTTTCACGCCATTACGATCAACGGATAACTGTTTTCTGTTTTTCATTTTGCCTTCACATCTAACTAGTCTTGTTTTAAGGTTATTTTTCTTTGTTTTAGGGTTGTTGATTTTATTGGGTTCTCTGTGGAATGAATGATTGATTGAAATTTTTGCTAGAAATGTAAATTACACACACACACACACACACACACACATATATATATATATATAGCTCAATAGATGTAAGGCAGTGTTTTAACGTAATGGAAAATGAGAAAAATGTTTGAACAGTTTTAGAGAGGTGTTCCATTTACAATACAATTATAATGCTATACTGAACCCTTATTTTCCGTTCAATTTTCATATGTACGAGTTGAAAACTCTCTCTCTCTCTCTCTCTCTCTCTCTCTATATATATATATATATATATATATATATATATATATATATATATATATATATATATGTACATATATATCAATGTTTTATGGAAATTCAATCTATTCCAATGGTTAACTGTTGTTTTGCTATACATTCCACTTTTATATGTCTGGGATAATTTACAATTTACTTACTTCTATACATAGAATTCGTGTATATATATATATATATATATATATATATATATATATATGATTATAAATTACATTATATCATATTGAAACTCTTATCGAACCTACGACCAATTCCTGCTGCAGCCCTATTTTCTTATATTGTTTATTCTGCTTACGTTATTTAGGCCAGATGGTACCTTCACCGTGTAATGACGGGAGATAATTCCTTAATAACACACACACTCACACATATATATGCATTCACAACCACCAATTAACGAATCAGGAAGAGGAATTTCTCAATTTAGTACCACTCGTATAATAAATTCACCTACAAAAAGACTAAAATAAAGATGTTATATCAGGACATGCAATAATTATTGAATGATAATCATATCCCAAACTCATTCAGGACAATCAGCTCTTGACTCCTTGACTATTTTAAGAGCAACTTTGATCAAAACAAGAATAACATTCTGCAACCAGATACAACTTAAAAACAAACAAGATGAAAAAGCAATAAAGAATATAATCCAAAAATACACCTCACCTGTTGACCAAAACAAAGAACTAAGACTCATCATATACAATAAAAAATACAAAAGTTGAAACATCGTCACCAAAATAACACATCCCCTGAAGAAAAAAGTCTTACATGGGACCAATATTGTGTATAAATGGGTATGCTCATTGGGAGACTGCGTCTCTGACTGTAATAACAACAAAAAGGTTTCTTGTATAAGATATACAATCATGACCCTTGCAAATTGACATGTCACCTCAACAACCAGAGCATCATCTACCAGCATATTTACAGCACCTCATCCAAAATTCGTCAGCTCTTCGAGGATCACAAGAGAATTTTAAATAATACCAACTCCAAGAAAAGACAAATAATGGAAGTTGTTTTGATAAAATCAAGAGAGCCCATTATTAACGAGAAATTTACAACATCGGCATCAGTACACTGAAAGCCTACAAGCACTGGTGACGTCGTCAGCGAGTTGCATTGGTTTCAGTTACGCATTTGGAAAAACATTCAAACAGATTTAGTTATGTTTACCCAAGTAAAAAAAACATCAATTAAAATATGAATATAAAATTTATATTAATTACTCTTTGAATACCATTAATTACATTTTTTGATAATGACTGTCGATGGTTGGAAGATGTACAACTATCGATTTTGGAACATTTTTGAAAAAAAAATCGATGCTGTTAATAAAAGGGCTGTACGCGAACAAGAAAAATAAACTCAAGTGTTAAATGAATAGTTTTTTTAATTATTTCTATGTAATGTATGTTTGAATATATATATATATATATATATATATATATATATATATATATATATATATATATATATATATATATATATATATAGTCTAGAAAGCTTCACTGCTTTAAACATTTAACGTTGAAAAAGTTTTTCAACATTTTTGTGTCACTTCAATCGCTTCTCAATATCTGTCAATGCTATTTATGCAATTTTCCCCCTTTACTTATACTGTATCATTATGGCACAATGCGTCAAATTTCTCTGGTTGGGGTCATCAGTTGTTTACTATATAACTGTTTCGGGCATTTTAAAAGCAAAATAGTTATATCAACATGGCATTTTGGGATAGAGATGAATATCTATATATTCATAAGACACTTCCTGATGTCTGCCAGTTAATATCAACATGCAATTTTAGGAAGCACACACTTTATAAAAACTGTGCTATAATCTACATCATATGATGATATAGATGATTTTCCATAATGTTTTTATTCGTGACAAACGGCGCTGACAACTCCACGCCGACTACTCGGCGCATAATTGCTCTTTGCAATGATAAGACAGCACACCATAAGTCAGCGGAAGGACCAGCAAAAAAATCTATGCAATTAAAACAATCGAGATACAAAAATTAATATTATTTCAATTTATTAGCTGTAAAAGAATTAAATTATTCCTGGGTACTCGCACTATTGTTTGTTTACAAACCAATTTAGAGATAAAATGTAGAACAGGTGCCTACAAACCAGAAAATATTGAGTGTATGCGGGTGGGGGGTCTGATTAGGGACTGAGATAGTTGTGTAGTACCACCAGCGCTACTGATCGGTATTCGAACCCAGGTAAAAACCAGGATTTCGAATGCTGATTTTCAAAGTAATCAGTCTCTTCATATCTACGTGTAGTTTAAGCATGAAAGGGGGACGAACAGATGAACTGGAGGTTCAAATATTTGTATAGAAGAACAACAATTCGAGCCAAGACAGAAGAATTGTTAACTGTAATATACGTATCAATTGAGAATTATGCCTATCTCGTGTTCTGCAGAACTCCGCTGGCGAAGTTATACTTCTAGTTAACTATCTAAAAACGTCAAATGTAACGCTCTTTTCGGCTGATGACGATGCAGGTAAGTTTCTGCTTTCCTTTCAAAGAGGATCTACGAAAGCACTCTGCGAGCGCATACTTTCGCCAACGCCATTGACACTAAATGAACATATCACAGAATATACTATCAGAAAAGCTTGCGATAATTATTCATCAGACATATCACCAATAGTTTGAAAAACAACTTGAATGCAGTTAATGTTTGATGACGTCATTACTGTGCTATTACACCCGAAAAGCCGAAAAATTGTCCTTTATAACAATGTTGACAAAATTACAAAAAGAAATCTTGGATTTATTACTTGGCCAATGGCGTATCGTTCCATTAAATGCCATTGAAATTCGTGGAGAACTTAAGGAGATGTTGTGTGGACAGACAGACAAACGTGGATGAATACATAACCTTTGTCCAGTTTCGTCGACGGAAGCAAAAACACAAGAAGGTGGAAGTTAGAATCGAACCTGTTTCGTGGATTCAACTTATTCGATTCTATCCCATCCATTCGGTTACCTCTCACAGAACATCAATATGAAATTCTGTCGTACAGTCTAATTATGTCATCGTAATCGGCAAGCGATAACTGAGTAGAGTAAGGGCGTTTATCGTCGTTGAATTATGATCAACGTTACATAAGATTTTGTTACGCGGATGTCGGAAATGACAGCTGTGCACCAGATGTCGCTGTGTCATAGACAAGAAATTCAGTAAATGCCACACTTGCATAAAATATTGTCATCTACCGGCTAGTTTCTTTGGCTTCAGTTGGCGATTCATAAGCATTTTTCGCAACATTTTTAGGTGTTTGTAGCAGGATTGCCAAAATTTGTCATTTTTCCGCTAGATCTGGCATATTTTTTTCCAATTCAACTGTAAAAAAAATTTACGATAACCAAAAATCTGACCAGTAGATTTAATAAAAGTATGTATACAATTTTTGTAAATAATTTGTTCTGGAGTCTTGGTTTATAGTTATTTTATCTGATAAATGGGCTTTAAATGAGTATATATAACATTTTTATCTATAAAGTTAGCTGGAAATGGAAATTTTGGCCATTTTTAGAGACAACTGTATCTATCTATAACAAGCCATACTTGGCAACTCTGGTCTGCCGTCGAAATTCATTACCTTGAAGCATTATTTCTAATCATTACTCCAAAATTGAAGCCTTGTGCTAGACTAAGCTAAACTGAATGAATATCCACTATTTAAGTTTTTAGTGCCTGTCGAGATGTGGCTGAGGAGCTCTTAGTTTTAACAAACATTATTCAAAAAAATCGCTTTTGATTGTGTTGTGACAACGTGAATTATATTGGGTTGGCCAAAAAGTCCGTTCTATGTTTGTCGTTTGATGGTATTTTAACTAAGACCTTTCAAAAAGATCGCAGTTGATTGTTTTGTGACAGCTGTCATATCAGCGTGAATTCTTTTGAAACATCGTCAAAATAGTCGTATTTTCATTTATTGATTCTAACATTCGAGAAAATCAGCAGAAACTTCGCCGTATTAGGTTTTAAAAAATCCAAGTAAGGTAAACATACAGTTAAAACTTACATGGAACGAAAGAGATCGTGGGTCAAGTGGAATGAACCAACACTAGCCATACCAAAAGCTGGTTTTCATCCAAAGACGACGATTCTATACACATGGCGGGAGTCCTCGATGAGCCCCCCACCCCAAGTAAACGATTGAATCAAAAAAATATTTCTCTCAGGCCTATGAAAGCGACAATCGAGGAGAAATGCTTTAAATTATTTAAGGAAAAGGATGTAATATTCCATCAAAATAATGCTAGACTGCATTCTTAGGGCACGTTCTGAGCTGAATAAAGTTTGGGGCTGATATAAAATCTTGGGCAAGAAACAAAGTTAAAAAAAAAAACAACATCGGTTGACCCTTTATGGAGCGCAGGGTCGCATTGTGGTTTCAGAAACAATTTGTTTTACGAAGTTGCCAGCCTCACGTCCAAGATTGATTGCCTTACAGGGATAAAAGGCTACAACTGCCATTCTATTGACTCGTAGCTGGGGGTAGAAGTGTTACACCATTCCACAACTCCGACGACATGATTGGTTTCCTGGTATATTTTCCTTCATATTTCGACTGCAATTTTTTCATTGACAATCAACGAACGAAAAAAAATCGATGTAATCAATAAGTTAACAAATTTATTGAATAGATTCAAAACACCAACGAACCTAAAGTGGACAGTGCTTAGGCCGAGTCCATGTTCACTGGACCCAGGCCAGTCTTGACACCCCTAATGGTACAGGCAACCAGTACTAACGGTACAACATCATGTGCAAGGGCAATCACCTCTGTACTTCTCCTGACCAGCGACAAATGGAGCCATTTATGCATTGGTTCCCAGCCTCAAAACGGGAATGGGCTGAATACCTCTTAACCAGTTACTGATGACACGTTTCTAGACAATGAATGTCTCTGCATTAGCGTTGCACTGTTGGGCAACCATTAACAAATTCGGTCTCCATCTTATATCTTGTCTAAGCACCGACCGCCTTCGCCCCGCCTCTCTCATCCGAGAGGGTCTCTACGCCGCCGGAATTCCCATCTTGTTGGAGCCCATCACAGAACTAAGAGGCAACGAAGAGGTGAGATGTCATCAAAAGGTGTGATGCATTAAA
>OY735223.1:11139110-11141610 GCA_963457665.1 Thysanoteuthis rhombus
TAATGGGTCTATTTCATAATACCGAATAATTTATTCCTGAACTCAATTATCTCGAACGTTGATTGGCCGACTCTTCCTTTTCCCAGCTCTAAGTTTGCTTGAAAAACAAAGATATGACTTATGGAACAGGCTTCTCTTTATTCTTTATTATTTGTTAACTTTTTCTTCCCTAAAATTGATGCAATGGGGGTATGTTTACAATTCTAAAAAACTCGGAGACACGACATGACCCCAAGAAATCACTCTTTCTTTGCCATTCCCTCTCTTATTCATGTCTTAAATTCAGATATTTTGAATTCTAGGTCTGATTTATTATGATAATAAAGTCCACTCCCTAAGAGTTTGACATTAGAGAGAAAGAAGGAAAGCAGACTAGGCAGTGCTTACACTTCATGTATGCATTTATAACTTTTTCATTTTACTAAGAATTAGGTGCAGTTTGGGCAATATTTTCTCGTTTAAGTTTTTATGCTATGATCATACATTTTAATGGGTATAAACTTGGAAACTCAATAAGAAAGAAATAGTCCAATTACAGAAGCAAATGTTGACAAATGTTGTCGAAAAATTGTTTCATAAATGTCGCCGTTTTTGACTTGAATCTGTTCTTTTTCTTCTTTTAGTTGATGAAGCATGGTCAACCTTCATTAATTTTTGACTAGTATTGTCTTTCGTCGTAATTTTAGTTGTTTAATATGGCAACTAACTCAGACACTCAGTCTACGTCTATGAGCAAACAACGCAGATTTGGAAAATAATGGGATCATTTATTTATTTATAGTAGAGAAACCTTGATTATCCGAACATCAATGATCCGAACAAAACTTCAAGTTCCGTAATTGTGTCCTGCATGACTTTCTTTTTAATGATCGTATCACTTATCCGAACAAGCGATTATCAGAACACTCAATTCTTCGCCGGGTAATTGAGATTTTTCTGCACGCTGGCATACGCAAGCACACACACACACACACACTCACACACTCACACACACACACACAGATACACAGACAGACAGACAGACACACATAGTTATGTGAGTGAATATCACCATCTTTAATGTTCTCTGCTTCACAATCTCCTTCCATGACGAATGCGATTGCTCTAACCTCTGCCACAAACTTTTCTATCCCATCTCTCCATCTTATGTCAGGTCTTTTCTTTTTTTTACCACGTTTACCGTCCAAAATGTATCGGTCGGTTGTCATTTCTTCTTGTCCATTTTTATCGCTTAATTATCTTCACTCTTGTCCTCTTTCGGATCTGTGGTGATCTTTTTCTGTCACCAAGAGTTATATCCAGTATCTTTCTTTCAATTGCTCTCTGTCCGAACCTGGATTGGTTTTCAAGTATATATATATATATATATATATATATATATATATATATATATATATATATATATATAATTTTTTGCTTCAAAACTTTCAGAGATTTCCCCTATTTTATACAAACGTTCCTCCAAATCATCCTACGATGTCATGTCAAGCGACTCAATGGATACGTTCCAATTTCTGTTAATGTACTTTGGTCAGAAATTTTCACCATCAGACAAATCGAGTTTAATTTACAAGGATTCGTTGTTGCTGAATTGAAGTGAAAAAGCCTTGATATTTTCATCTTGTGAATAGATTTTTGAATTGAATTGATTGAACATTCTTTGAAAATGTCCCTGTGATATGATAAAATGTATGTACCGTGATTCATCGTTTGGTACACGATATTCGTTCCCGAAAGAATGCAACGCTTACTGAAACGGAGGCTATTGTCCCAGCAATCATTTTGAAATATTCAATGTCGTTGTTGAGCCTCAATAAGATGGAATAGGTTAACGTTGTTTATCTCATCCAATTACCATTTTCTTGAGATGGTGAAGTATCTATTTGGAGCCGATATCATACTTGATGAACTATTTTGCCCATGTGTTTATTCTCATACACATGACATATTATTTTGGAGACTCGAAAATTTTAATCTACAGATTTTATCACAAAACATATTTGAAAAAAAAGTGCCCTCGCGAATCAGTGATTTGTAACAGAATTAGCGCCCAAGAAGGGTTAATTGGTCAGGTACCTAGCTCGACGGATAAATTGTTTGAAAGCAACAACAGCGGTAGCAGTGGTATCGGTAGAGGCAGCGGCTTTGCCGTAGTCACTGCTGGTTGCATTACAGCGACACCAATTCCTTGACGAATGTCTTCACGCACGGCAGTATGCGAACGGAACAGGAAGGAAGTCAGGAAGGAAGGCGAATGACGACCTTACCTACCTTAACGACGACAACGTTAAGAAGCCAACACGAGTACGCTTAGTGTTTTGTCTGTAACATTTGTCAAGGGAGATAACAACAGAATGACAATTACAGTTTCCCTAGTCAACTTTTTTGCACATGTGTCTGTGTTCATTCTAATATCATAAATATGTCACATGAATGTCTCTATTTTTTGTCTGTGACATTTTTCAAGGGAGATATTTATTAAATTCTCATAATAGAGTCT